>OZ007594.1:164102930-165322430 GCA_963931845.1 Maratus michaelseni | reverse complement strand
TAAAAGTAAATGTATTGTCCAATAGAAAATGAATTCAAAATAGATAAAGCTATATGATTGCTCTAAAAGTTTCTTAAATATAAACTAAAGCTATATAATAGGAAAATGCAGATAGTAGTTGAAATATAGTACATGTGGTATCCCGTATCTGTATACTCAAGTATCAAATGTAGAAAATGAATTTTAAACTATAAAGTTACAAGACAGCATATATAGTAACAAAACATTATGATATAAATAACTACATTAATGTAATGATTAAAGAGTTTCTTATATATAACTTAAACTAAATAAAAGGGAGACAGTAGTTGAAATATAGTAAATTTGATGTGTAGTAACCAGTAGTAAATATAGGAAATAAATTTAAAATAGATAAAGCTACTTGATTGCTCTAAGAGTTTCTTAAATATCAAATAAAGCTATATAATAGGAAAGTGCAGATAGTAGTTGGAATATATAGGATACCATGTGGCATCCAGTATCTGTATATTCAACTATCAAATGTAGAAAATGAATTTTAAACTATAAAGTTACAAGACAGCATATATACTAACAAAACATTATGATATAAATAATTGGATTAATGTAATACATAAAGAGTTCCTTTATGTAAAACTTAAACAAATTAAACCGGAGACAGTAGTTGAAATATAGTAAATTTGATGTGCAGTAGAAGTCGATGTATAGTCCAATAGTAAATGCAGAAAATGAATTTAAAATAGATAAAGCTATATAATTGATCTAAGAGTTTCTTAAATATCAACTAAATATATATAATAGGAAAGTGCAAAAAGTAAATGAAATATAGTACATGAGGCATTCAGTATCTGTATATTCAAGTATCAAATGTAGAAAATGAATTTTAAACTATAAAGTTACAATACAGCATGTATACTAACAAAACATTATGATATAAATAACTGCATTAATATATTACAATAGTATAGTGATCATAAAGAGTTTCTTATCTATAACTTAAACTGCATAAAAGGGAGAGAGTAATTGAAATATAGTAAATTTGATGTGCAGTAAAAGTAGATGTATAGTCCAACAGTAAATGTAGAAAATGAATTTTAAATTATAAAGTTACAATACAGCATATATACTAACAAAACATTATGATATAAATAACTGCATGTACAATAGTATAACCCTTATCCTATTGTTATAAATCTAATAGTAGAGGAACTTCGTGTATTATGGAATACTATTTACATTTGGGGCAATACAACATCCCGATATTGTTAAAAAAACGAAAACCGAATACAATTTCCAACTTCAACTTTCTGCAAATAGTTTTTATAGATAAAACTTATTTTAGGAAATTTCATCACTTACAAACAATTAATAGTAATAGTAAACGTATTTTGAGGCTATTGTGAAATAGACGGGAAATATGGAATAGGGAGTTAAAAATGAAGAAAACGAATACAATTTTGCAAAAAACAAATGTAATGGTATCAAGAGAGCATGATCAATATATAATGTCTAGGTAGTCAGTCAATATATTTCAATTCATAATTTAGATTTACACAAATAATAGTAATAATAAACGTATTTTGAGGCTAATGTGAGATAGTCGGGAAAAATGGAATAGGGAGTTAAAATGAAGAAAACTAATGCAATTTGGCAAAAAACAAATGTAATGGTATCAAGAGAGCATGATCAATATATAATGTCTAGGTAGTCAGCCAACATAATTCAATTCATACTTCAGATTTACACAAATAACATATACAACCGCTAAGTCTTTACGCCACCATAATCATGGAGTATTATGAGGTATTGATATTCCATATAACCTGACATCGCCGGTTTGGGTGAAAAAATACTCTATGTTTATTGGTGTGAATCGCGAGCTAAAAAAAAATTAGTATTATATTATAAATTGTTACTATTTTGGTGTACATTATGCTTAGTTTCAATGTAAAAATATTACCTCTAATAATGAATAGAAAATATTGAAAAATTATCTCCTGAAACTTTCCAAAGACGAAAAACGAATATTTATTCACACAATGCATCCTGATGCCGACCAACGAACTGCGCGTTCTTTGGGGCATTCTGGAAACGTTTTTAAGTAGTTTATGATATTGCCGCTTGATGGCAGCACTTTACCAAACAGAAACCTTAGTATTCCACATTACCCAACAATTCCATAATACCCGAAGTTCCGCTACTAATAAACTAGCAACGCTAATAAAAACTAGACGTTGGGGGTCACCTCAATACTTACCCATCATGGATATGCATAATATAAAATATGAAAATAAAACATGTGTAAACTATTTATAAAATGCGTTGCAATTCGAATAAAATCCTGGCTTGATGACGTCATAAACTTTAAATGCTCTATTACTGAATTGCGTATAAGAAACATCCTTATAATTCCAAAAATGATAATCATATTAACTAAGAGGTTACTGCGTTGGATTAAGCGTCTTATTTCCAATTAAAATATATCTTTCAATTGAAATTTGAATGAAATACAGGGTCATGAAAAATCGAAGAGTGCGGTAAATAGGATTACAAATATCTCGACAACTGCTGTTCGACTACCTGATCGACTTCATTATTTATGCAAAATTTATGTCTTTTTATTGTCTTTTATATTCACTCTTTAAAATAAACAATTTCGAAAACTTTTATATACCTTTTATCAGAACGAAAATTTCGAGAATCCGAAAAAAATAGTTCCGGATAATCGAGGTTACTGAAATTCAGTAAGCTTCTTCTCATTATTACATACTAAGTACATATCAAATTTCATGTCTATCTCAATTTGTTCGGGAGATAGAATGTTCACAGACACACAGACACACACACACACACAGAGACAGACGGGAAAAATTTGTTTCTAAAAATATGTTTTTTGTAATCTCCAGAGGCTAAAACGTGTAAATCCGTCAAAAAAAATTTTTTGATTTTTAAAACGATTACAAGACTTACCCTGTACTACTTATGATGGGTAAGTAAAGACATTTTTAAGCAAACGGTAAAAAAAAAGTTTACCTTAGGCATTATTTCTCAAGAAATAATAGAATTTTTAAACTGAATACTAGTTTTTATATCACTAATTAGTAGATATAAAACATGTAAATTGAAAATAAATGTGACCTTTAAAAGGTTTAAAATGAGATAAAGTTGTCTGGACAAATGAGTCTGATTTAAGTCATCGACATCAATTCTTCGTCGAAAAAGTTTTTGAATGAGTGCATAAATCGTGAGTGATCCTAAAATAATGCTTGCCTTGGGGCTTCAAATGGCAAGGATCTAGCACGGTCAGCATTCATAAAAATGGATTAACGATATTTCATCTTGCAGTTCGGTAGTCAATTACTTTTGTAAAAATGTGGAAAAATGAATTTAAAATAGGTAAAGTTGCAAGACCGCACATATATTTGAAATGAAATATTAATAAGAAACTCTTTAACACTTTACTGCATGAATTTTTTTTTCATTGTTATAAATATATATATATATACTCTTTGAACAATATTAAAAAAAAAAAAAAAAAAAAAAAAAAAAAAAAACGAGTGAAATAATTTTAATGACATTACTTCAATTTTTAAATCGAAATTTTTAAATTTGACGTCCTTTATATAAGAGGCATAAAATACAATTTACTAATTCAAAACAGTTTGACAGATGTTATTAAGCACAATACATTAAACCTTCATCTATTCCACTTCCTTCTATATTCATAAGGAGAAAGAATTGAACTTTATGGTTAACAATAATTTAGATAAAAAATCTTTTACTGTTGTTTGTAAGATATAGCAATCAGTCGCTGATAAATGCAAATTTACATCGGGGAAAATTTGATAATAGAAAACTTAATGAATACATTTTTAAATTGAGGGATCAACAGTATTCGGAATGAGTTTTTTGTAATTTTGCTAACAATTTTTTGAACAAATGAAAATAATAGAGACCACGCCATCACTAATAAAAAATTCACATACTTCCTTACTTATGTTCTCTTATTATGTTGATTTTAAGCTGTCAGGTATAACAAACAGCCTTATCACTTGAATCAGTGTTTTATGAAAAACAATTACGCTTTACAACAACACATATTTTAATTTTTTTAATGACACAATTAATTTTTTTCTGGTGTAATTTTTTTTCTTAATTTCTTTTATATTCATGAGAAGAAAATATTGATTTCATGAAAATTTTCAAATGCCGGTTATTTATAGATTTTCACGTTTTGGCATATCTTTAATATGATTTCACAATTGTCTGTGTACTACACAAATTTTGTGGGTGCTTTAACTCAAGAACAAATATGCATATAATTTCACGAAGCTTCATGTTTAGTTGTTTATGATGACGTAAATTGGTGCTGTTTGGTAATATAATTTTGATTATATTACCCAACACGGTGCGGTACTATGCCGTATGTTTTCGCGATCAGCATGATAGCTAATCGTGACATATATGGGATGCAATTGCACCAGCCGAATTGCTGTCCAGTAGACATAACTAGTGTTTTAGGTAGATTTCTCAAGAAATACTACCTATTACATTCTCCCCTATGTTGGAATTTCTGAAAACTTTTTGCAGATCTACGCCGATCATGACTCCTAGAACCCCAAAACACCTCCAGTTCAAAACTTTATCTATCTATGTATCTATATCACTTTTTTATGGACACGATAACTTCAATAATTCTGCACAAATCTCTTCCAAAATGATGCATAAAATCAAGGAGCATAAAATCTCGGTCAAGTTCATTAATTGGCAAAATCGGCCAAGGGGGTGGGGAGGGGGTTATGGGGGGCTTTTCGTGAAAACAGAAAAAATCTCATAACTCCTTAATTATGATACGTATCAAATCCGTTATTATTACTTCTAGGAAAAGGGCCAAAAACTTATATATGACAGATTTTTGATGTAATGAAAAATGGTCTCAAAGGGGGGGGGGGGGGGGAATAGGGGTTTAAGAAGAAAAAATTTATAACTTCGTCAATTCGCAAGATACCAAATCCGCTTGAATTTATTATAAATTGTCTTAATATTATCTACAACTTTTATACTGACAAGTTTTTTATAGGACCAACTCTTACAGCAAAAGAAAATTAATCCTTGCCAGCTCCAGCATCAAACACAGGTAGATTTTGAAGTGGGTGATCCCAACTTCCGCATTGTGGTAAAAAGGTAATTTCTTCTGCAATTCTCAATAAACAGGCACCCCACGGTCTGCATCTTCGAAAACTACCTGTTTTTGTAGGCCGAGCCGTCAGGGATTTTTTTAATTTGTGTAGTTATTTCAATACGTAATATTTATTAGCATGTATCATTAGAATTTATTACTATGCAGTAAAGGGTTAAATCTAGGCTTTTGCAGTCATCAAAATTTAAACGATTTTATTTTTCACTTAAAAAGCATTTCATATACTTTATAAACCACAGTGTATGAGTTCTGTAAATATAAACTACAACTATAAGGAAAGTGCAGATAATAGTTGAAGCAGTTTAAAATCTTAACGGCAGATGTTGTTAAGAACCTTCTAACACAACATTTCTCAATTTTAAACTGCTTATTGCTGTAATATAGACGAATACCTTGAAACTTGTCGGAGAAAATATAAGTGTTATTTTGAAATATAGAAGAGTTTGAAAGGTTAATGGTCCTAACGCTGAATTATAGCGCTTAATATAAACTTTATCTTTATAAAACTAAATTACATAAAGAACATAAGTTTATTATTTTATTGTAAATTTTTAGTTCTATGCTTAGATTAAAAAGAAAAAAAAAAGAATAATCCTGTTATTAGGAAATTTTTATGTTTTAGTGTATCTTACACAAAAAAATTATTTTTCGCCTGAAGTAGCTAGATTCTTTCCTTTAATAATTAGAAGAAATGAATATAATTAAAATTTAGAATGAAGCGTGTTTATTAACAATAGAAAATCATGCTGTTACAAAAGACTATTAATAACACAGAAAAAACTTACCTGGCTACCCAGCCAAAATTTCATGGGCAAGCAAAGCACCAAGATTTGAACAGAAGAGTTTCACCAACACTTTGACCGTTTCCGGGTGGGAAATTTATATATCACCGTGTACCAAACCGTACCAATAAACAAAAAACTATCAGGGACTTCTTCAAATGAACAATTTCATTCCCAAATTTTATAAAAGCAATGGAAGTGTGCATCAAAAACATGTAAGTAGTAGCATAAAAATTCATAAATTGTGTGCAAATTTATAATTTATCTCGTAGTTAGTGACGATTTATGTATATCCGGTTTATCCGAGTTTTTTTATTATCTTAGGTGAGCTTGGTCCATATTAACTCAGATAATCAGGACTCTATTTTAATAACAGTATCGGTGATGAAATGATTGTATTCAAAAACACACACTACCAGTATTTTTTAATTTATTTATTTACATAATCCCTAATGCTTTACAAAGTACAGCACTACGACGCAAGATATTTTCAGCATTAATACGGTTAATGTGTTTAACTATTATTTATGGTTAAAAACTATCAGAGACTTCTTCAAATGAACAATTTCATTCCATATTTTTATAAAAGCAATGGAAGTGTACATCTAAAAACTGTAAGTAGCAGCATAAAAATTCATAAATTGTGTGCAAATTTATATTTCATCTGCTAGTTAGTGCCAATTTATGTATATCCGAGTTTTTTGTTTATCCGAGATGAGCTTGGTACATATTAACTCGGATGATCGGGACTCTATTGTAATAGTAGTATCGGTGATGAGATGATTGTATTCAAAAACACACACTACCAGTATTTTTTTATTTATTTATTTACATAATCCCTAATGCTTTACAAAGTACAGCACTACGACGCAAGATATTTTCAGCATCAATACGGTTAATCTGTTTAACTATTATTTATGGTCAAAAACTATCAGAGACTTCTTCAAATGAACAATTTCATTCCCCATTTTTATAAAAGCAATGGAAGTGTACATCTAAAAACTGTAAGTAGCAGCATAAAAATTCATAAATTGTGTGCAAATTTATATTTCATCTGCTAGTTAGTGCCGATTTATGTATATCCGAGTTTTTTGTTTATCCGAGATGAGCTTGGTACATATTAACTCGGATGATCGGGACTCTATTGTAATAGTAGTATCGGTGATGAGATGATTGTATTCAAAAACACACACTACCAGTATTTTTTTATTTATTTATTTACATAATCCCTAATGCTTTACAAAGTACAGCACTACGACGCAAGATATTTTCAGCATCAATACGGTTAATGTGTTTAACTATTATTTATGGTCAAAAACTATCAGAGACTTCTTCAAATGAACAATTTCATTCCCCATTTTTATAAAAGCAATGGAAGTGTACATCTAAAAACTGTAAGTAGCAGCATAAAAATTCATAAATTGTGTGCAAATTTATATTTCATCTGCTAGTTAGTGCCGATTTATGTATATCCGAGTTTTTTGTTTATCCGAGATGAGCTTGGTACATATTAACTCGGATGATCGGGACTCTATTGTAATAGTAGTATCGGTGATGAGATGATTGTATTCAAAAACACACACTACCAGTATTTTTTTATTTTTTTTATTTACATAATCCCTAATGCTTTACAAAGTACAACATTAAGACGCAAGATATTTTCAGCACGAATACGGTTATTGTGTTTTAAGCTTTACTAACCAAAAACAACTTATTTTTAAAAATTGAAAAAAAAACCCTCTGAGAATTGTCTGAAGACCACTAATACCTCGCCAAACATATCCCTCCCCCTAAAAACAAAAAATGGATACGCATCTCTCCATCTTTATTTTTCCCAGTACACGTCTTACTCTTTCCCGTTCTGTGGCCAAAATCATCCGAGAAAACACTTAAACCTCGTTGATGCATTTTTAAGACAAAAGCGGATTGAAAGGATTTTGACGAAAATTCCCAAAGCTAAAATTTTGACAAATACCGAAGAAAATAAAATAAAGTTTATATATATATGTGTCGATTTGCCCAGAATATTTGACTTTTGATTGTACATTTTCTTTTCTGTTGAAAGGAAATACAATAAAATATTGAGAAGACTGACTAAGGTTTTTTTTCTTTTCTTTTTTCGATATTTTTCGCTGTCTTTTATATCCTTTTCATATAGTAAGGGATTAAGACTTTAGTTCAACAAAATAGCATTAAACACCTATAAATTTTTAAAGAACAGTGCCTACCTTGAGTCCTTTGGTACAGTTCGGATTTGTCGAGTTGAGCTAAAGAAATGTTTTCTGATTTTTTTTCCCTCCTGTCTCTTTTCTTTTATTTATCTTTTTCTTTAAAAAGGGATTTTTATTCTCACAAATTACAAATTGATCGTTAATGATATTTGATCTATTATGGGACTAGATAATGAGGATGTGAATAAAAAAAGGATCTAATTTATCTTAATATAAAAATAGTCATCAATAAATAGAAATACGAGGGAAAGTCATTAAGTAAGTCACAAAAGACAATTAAATAATAACTTACAATGATATTCACTTCAAAACTATTTTTATTTCTCAACATATTCGCCACCAATATTTATGCACTTATTTCACCGTTTTATCAGTGCCCCAACACCAGCTGAATAAGATTCTTTGGGTTGCTGTCTCAGCCACATTATGACTTCAAGACCTTTTCATCATTTGTGAACATCATCTTGCTTCCAAGATGGTTTTTTAGTGGACTAAACAGATGAAAATCGCTTGCGGCTAAGTCGAAGCTGTATGGTGGATGTTGAAGAAGTTGCAAGATGATGTTCTCAGATGATGAAAAGTTTCAACTTGAAGTCTTAATGTGGCTGAGACAGCAACCCAAAGAATATTATGCAGCTGGTGTTGGGGCACTGATAAAACAGTGCATAAATATTGGTGGAGAATAGGTTGAGAAATAAAAATAGTTTTGAAGTGAATATCATTGTAAGTTATTATTTAATTATCTTTTGTGACTTACTTAATGACTTTCCCTCGTATTTCTTCCAGGCAATGGTAAAAAACGCGTTGCGAAAAATCATTAAAGTAAATGAATACCATAAACAATTTTATAAAGATATAAATAGACACTTACAATATCGAATATCAATACCTCACAAGCAAATATTATACTGATCATTATTATATTTTATACTAATTATAATGTATCACACAGAGAATATGATAATTGAAATTTAAAAGATATATTATGTATATATCTAATTAAACTTTCAGCAGAGCTGAAATTACGCTGGATATTAATGAATACAAAGTATGTGAATTATCACTTTACTACACAGCGTACAACCAACAGAGGGAAAAAAATGTCCAAACTGGGAATCGAACCCGGATACCTTGGTATTACGCACCAAGTGCTTTACCATTTAAGCCACCAGGACGACATCCAGTCTAGCATTTTCTCACTCTTATATGGTAAGGCTACAACTTTTGCAGCATAAAATGAAAAATCAATCATGAACGCAATTTCGGTGGCATGCATGAGACAAATTAAACTCAGTATCGGTGAATATTTATATATCTAATTAAAATTTCAGCAGAGCTGAAACTTTTTCACTCTGTTGGTTGTACGCTGTGTAGTAAAGTGATAATTCACATACTTTGTATTCATATAATGTGTAGTTTATAGTGATTTTCAAAACAGCCCATTTCCTAGACTTTATGAAAAGAAAGAGAATCTGTTACTTGAAATAAAGAAACATGCAATGTGTAACAAAATATAATTATTCTAAGAAATACCAAAATATATGTATCCTCATTAAACTTTCAAAACCAGTAGTTCTATCAATGAGCTAAATAACACAAGAAAAATAGATGTGGGAATATAAATGAAAACCATGAGTACGCATGAGTAGTATGTAATTAACCAAATGAAAATTCAATCCGCCATTTTGATTGCGTTGCTTAAAAAGAATCAAACAATTATCCTACAAAATTTCAGAGAAGATTACAATTCGATCATTTATTATTTTGACGTTCCATTTAATTCCGATTTCTTTGTTCGGCTCAATATCAGATTTTTTGTTTCATCTTTCATTTTTAGATTATGAATTGACCGAATACAAAGCTATAACAATATTTTCGTTAAATTAAGTTTCAAGAACCTAGGGATATGTTACAACAAATCCAGGTTGTCTCTTATTAGGCTTTATGTTGTTTGACCTCTTTCGAATATTCTAGAAATTTTAAACTGTCGAGAATTTAAAAACTATTCCCACATTTTATTTGTTAAAAATTAACACTGCATTGCACGAATGTTTTTTTGGAAGTATGATTTTTTATACTCATATTTAGGAGTAGATAGCACATTCTTTGAAGAGTTCGTCTTATTTAATAGTAGATCTCTGTCATTACATAAAGCAAATACAGTGGAGTCTGTCTATAATAAATTTATCTATAAGGCAGGTGACCCAAAGGTAGCCACAGTTAAGATTTGAGGATTTTTTATAATTTTCTGGTTGGCTGTATGTGGCTGAATTTTTGTTTGTAATTTTTTACGCTTATCTCTAACACATATCAAGTATTATTTCCTTTGTAAAATAAAATTTAATTACTTTTATAATACAATTTCAAAATTGCAGCTTGTGGGCCACCTTTGGCGCATAGTGTTCCAAATGTGGCCCATGTATTGAAATTACTTTTAAAATGCGAAAAAAATACTCAGAAAACTGTTTTGCTTACTATTATGCTCTGGTGATCCTTTCTTTCTTTTGATATCTTTCGATTTTTTCTTCTTAATCTTCTTATGACACGAAAAGACGTTGAAGCACTTTTTGTGCACGATAGTTCAAGTATTTTCTTCTGGAAGTTACTGACATCTCTGGTGTTAACAATAAATGGTAATAAGTTTTTTTCAGATGTTTATGTAGAAATTTTAAAAATCGTCCTTACTACACTGATTTCCACATTTGTTTTCTAAGGTGGCCACCTTGGGAACATGCTTATGGTCGCCATTTGCACGACGTAAAAGTATTAATCTGATACATTTCTTAGAATTGAAGTAAATGTGCTTAAAAAGAAGGAAACAATCTTTCATAAAACGTATCATACCTCAAAGTTCTAAGAATTTAAACCCGTGTAAATTAAAATATCTTCTTACCTGGAAATTAGAACGACTACTTCTCAAAAGTGAAATCACTGCATAAAATGTCAGAGGATCAAGGTTATCTCTTTAAATTCAGCCACGTGCTCTGCAGATACATGATTGACAATGCAGTAGCACCATTTTGTGATTAAAAATTAAATTAATTCTAATTTTGAGGGGTGGGCTACCTTAGGGATAGTGCCCACCTTTGATTCACACACCATATAACAAATTTTTAGCAGGAACGATAATTTTTTTCACATGATTACATTAAAAATAATCTCCATATAGCGAAAGATCTATCTTCATAAAATGAAATTTTTCAGAAATTTTCCGTCATTTGTTCAAAAAATTCTTTAAAACCACGTTGAAGCGATTTTTTTTTTCACTGATTCCTGATTTATCTTTCAAAGATGAGTACCTCATCTACCTTATTCTTTATTTTGTTTATGAAGTTCATTTTCACAAAATTTTGCGAAATTAATTTATTTACCATTATTGATCTTGCAAATGTCGCCGATTGAGGGTACGAAACTTGTTGATCTGTTTATTAAAAAGGTATTTATAAGGCTTTATGTGTACTGTTATCACATTAAGCATATATATTTTCACTTTAATAATAATAAGTGATTCTTTTATATAAATCTGCATTCCTTGTTAAAATGTGAAAAATTTTACGGGGGTGTAACTGTTTTGAAATCAAAACAACAAAAAATTACAGCTTTATCCATCTAAAAGAAATGTAAGTTTTATTTATGCGTTTTTACAATTTTTTAAAATAAATGTTTATTTTCCGTTTTGGAACTGTTTAAACAATTAAAAAATACAATCTCAAACTAATATTTATACACTACAAAATTTTTTTTTGATTTTACAGTATAATACTGGCATCCCAGCTGCCAGTATTACACCGTAAAATTAACAGTAATAAACAGTAAAATATGCAGTAATACACTACCGCGCGTGCCAGTATTATACTGTAAAATCAACATTTTTTCTTTTAGTGTAGTTAAGCATTTTAAAGTATTAATTAAATACCTCAAAAACTTTTTTTTCAAAATTTACACATCACATAGGAATTTTTTCGTTATTATAACGAATATAATTCGTGATATAAAACGAATTTTTACACTGGAACAATGGATTTTGTTATAGGGGGAATCTATTGTATTTTTATTTGAATGTAGTGGGAGCATGGAATTTATTAAATGTTAAATTTTAATTAATTCATATATGCAATACTGAACAGTGTACGGTTAAGAATAGGTGAATTTCAGGCAGATAAAATAGAGTAATTATGCTACCATACAAAATATCGACATGATAGTAAAATAGAAAGGGACCTTTCTATAATACACCACTTTAGGTTACTCCGCCAATTATTGAAAGATAAACATTTTTTTTAATCTAGCCTATTAAAAATTCTTTCTTAAATAAAACTGATAATTTTAAGCGATGATATAAACCCAAACTTACTGAAAAATACACGTATTAATTCAATACAAAGAATAACCGCCTTTACTTATCTAAAATAACTAATTATTATAAATACACGTCATTTTTAAAGTAATGTCAAAAGAAAATATGGAATTATAAATCAGAACAATGGACGTACCACTAACAAATTCGAAATTTAAAATAATTCTAAAAAAAGAAACTGTTACTATATATTATAATGCATAACCTTATTAAAAATAACATTAGAAAAAAAGATATGGAGTTATAAATTAAAACAATGAAAGCATGAATATGTAACTAACCAAATGAAAATTCATTCCGGCATTTTGATTGCGTTGCTTAAAAAAAAACATCCAATAATTATCTTACAAAATTTCATCGAAGATTTTAATTCCACTTTCGATTATTTATGATTCTGACGTTCTATTTAATTGCAATTTCTTTGTGCTGCTCATCATCAGAATTTTTTTTTTATTATTATTAATCTCTCATTTTTGCATGATGAATTAACCGAATACGAAGCTATAACAGTATTTACGTAAAATTAATTTCAAGAACCTAGGGCGTGGGCGTTCGAAAATTTTCGAATCATCCCCTTCTGGAACACCCTTTTTGCTTTCCTTCTAAACAAGATTCACCAAAGGATTATGCAGTTATTATTATAACGAGACCAAAATCTCATTAACGGCAACATTAATCGAGTTTTTCTCTTTCGCAGAGTAATTTAGAGGAGGACGCTGACATATTTCCGAATGAAAAAATAAATAAGAATATTTTGAAAGCAGCTGGGAAGGGGGTTGAGGATGAGGATTCTGGGATAAAATGATGTCGCTAAACGTCCCCCTTCTCCCCGGGCAGAGCACCTATTATGCTGCTCTAATCACTCAAAGTCAAAAATCTAATCTTCAGCCATGGGAGGATGTAGTTGAGTTTGAAGGTTTCATTTTTAAAATTTAAATAAGGAACTTTTGTAGTGCTTAGGAGAGGTTTTTCCTTTTTTTAATTCTAATATTCGCTGAGATTGTTTTTTAATAAATAATCCTCAAAGAAGTACGTTCCTTCTATGTATCCCATGACGTTCCAATATTCATTTATTTTTCAATAAATCTTGAAGAATAAATGAGTATTGGAACATGATGGGATACACAGAACGTACTTCTCTGCGAATTATTTATCAGAGAGGGTGCATTTATTATTATTAAACCATGTACTTCGTGTATCAATAATGGAGAAATACGTTTAGTATTGATTATATGTGTGTGTGTGTGTGTGTACACAAATTTTGGCATATTTTCCTAATTCAGACAGGATTGAATTTCTGCGATAAAGGGGCTCAGGTGCCAAAAAACTATTTTAGTGCTTTGGATTTTTGCAAAATCAGTCTTAAAGGTTTGAAAAACTCGTCTCGCCCCCCCCCCCACCACACACACACACACACACACACTATAAGCGCTGGAACAAGCCTAGCTGCAAAATATTTCGGGGATCTTATTTTTTTCCCAAAAGGTTTAATTAAAAGCTCATTTGGGTTCGTTGCAGGAGAAGGGGCTCTATAAGTTCAGGATTGGATTAAATACACTCACTGGAAACCATTAAAGGCCACC
Source organism: Maratus michaelseni (assembly GCA_963931845.1). Classification (NCBI taxonomy): domain Eukaryota; kingdom Metazoa; phylum Arthropoda; class Arachnida; order Araneae; family Salticidae; genus Maratus; species Maratus michaelseni. Next base: position 165,308,298 of record OZ007594.1, on the reverse strand, counting down.
TGGCTTGAAATGTTCATTATATTACTTTCATAATAATACTTAAGTTGTGTATAATAGCCTATAAGGAACATCGAAGTTTAAAAATATAGTAAATTATGCAAAGTTAAAAATTTGGAAAAGCTTAAAATTTCACTAATAATGCAAAAGTTAAAAACATCCCTCTTCCTACGAGTAGAGCACCTATTATACTGTTCTAATCATTCAAAGTCGAAAATCTAATCTTCAACCATACGAGGATGTAATTGAGTTTGAAGGTTCAAATTTTTCAAATTTAAATAATGAAATTTTATAGTGCTTAGGAGTGTTTTTATCTTTTTAGGTGCGTTCGTAATTATATAAATACGTAGCACCTATTGTCGTCGCTTGGTCCGTCCGTCTGTCCGTCCGTCTGTCTGTCTGTCCGTCTGTCTGTCCGTCCGTCCGCATATAACAACGCAAAAACTACCCAACCGAATGGTTTGGAATTTAAGATATATTATCTTTGCAGAATTTTGTCGAGACATTTCAACTTTTTTAAAAATCGAATCAAAACTTTAGGAGATATTAATAAAAATATTTATTAAGAAATTTGAATTAAAAGAAAAAAATCGGTGCTTTCTTGTTAGAGGAGCTTCCGAGGTTTAATGATCAAGCGACCGAGATACTTATTTTATGACAGAAATTAATCTGCAGACGATATAATTCATTTCACAGAATTAAAAATCACCAAGATCTGAATATTTATATAACTAGCTATAGTACGAACGCACCTCATTTGTCACGTTTGACGTACAATTTCCAACTTGTTTAATATTAATATTATCTGCGATTGGTTTTTAATAAATAATCCTCGAATAATTAAATTCCTTCTACATATCCCATGTTGTTCCAATATTTATTTATCTTTCAATAAAGCTTGCAAACTAAATGAATATTTAAACATCATAGGATACACAGAGTTTTATTTATCAGAGATGGTATATTTATTATCATTAAACCGTGTAGTTCACGTTATGTATTGATAAATGTATGTATAGATTATAGTATACCTTTCTAATTCAGTCTAGACCGTCATAGGTGCAAGAAGCATCTTTGGTACCGTGCATTTTTGCAAAGACACAAATAGGTCTGAAAATCTTGCTGGGTCATCCTATAAGCGTGTGAACCAGGTGTAAGCCTGAGAGCAAAAGATTTTGGTAAAGCATTTTTTTTTTCTAAAGTATTAAAATAGGCCTTTTAGTCTCATTTCGGTACAGCACTCCATCTAATTCAAATAAAGGTTATCGTTGGCAAATTAAAAAAACTCATGGCGTAAAAAATGGAATTAGAATTTGAATTAATTTTTAAACGTTGAAAAAACAAATTTAAAAAAAAAAAGGTCCTTCCGGCCTGTACCGGGAGGGAAAGGTAGTTTTCATAGTCCATGTTTTTAAAAATTCAACTCATTTTACTCAAACACCCGAAGTTAAATTGTTTGGAACCCGATTATAGAAGATTCAATTCCGGTTTTCGTTAATACTAAATTTGAATGTGAATTTCAGCATCAGAGTTACAGAATAACAAAAATCAGATTGTTTCAAAATGTCACCGACCCTAGAAATGCAAACTGCCATATCTCAGTCATTTTTTAAGATAAAGTAAAAAAAAATGTTCCGGAATCCTTGTATCATGAGCTAACACTTAACGGAAACATATTTTTTTTTTCAATTTACAACTTTTTGTACATCTTTTTGAGTTTTCAAAAATTTAAAAATTTTTAACTGGCCACCATTTTGAAACAAGATGGCGGATGAAGCTGGCCAACGAACTCGGTCGAGGCTTTGGTATGTCTTATACACATACTCAGTCACATCCAAATAGGTTCATAAATAAGAGAGTTACAGCATGACAAATGTCAGATATATATCTATACATATATATCAACATTTGAACGGAGGGTGGTTTTGGGTCTGGTGTACATGATCGGTGAAAATATATTAAAAATTTTTAGAATTGCTTTCCTCCGAACGGCTGTAATAGGTAGCTCTTTGTAATAAAAGCTACCTAAAATACGCAAATTTATTGTATAAGGTAAAGCCAGGAGAGATGGCGCTCTCGGAGAGATTGTGCACACAGAGGTAAGAAAGGGGGTTCGGGTTGAAGGAGTAGAGTGAGCGCGCAGCGACTCCAGGTAGTTGTACAACAGCAGTAGTGGAGTGTCTACTTGAAAGTGCACGTTGGTTGTTTTGAGCATCTAAGATAAAGCATTGCTATTTTGTTTTGTTTTCCCAAAGTAAGTGCTTGAATTTTCATAGCTATTCATCAGAATTTCTATACAATGTCAGTAGTACAAAATATTTTAAACTTAAACGATTTCTCATAAGCTACTAATCTAGACTAACAATGTGAACATCAACGGTTCGTTTTAGTAGCGGCCATGTTTATATAAAAGGCCGCGCAATCTCTCCTACCGAAATTGGAGAGTTTGCGCATCTGCTACTTAGGAGAGATGGCGCATTGTTTCCCTTAGTTTCAATGCTAGGAGAGATTACGCAGCTTATTGGTAAATTTGCATAAAAAAAATAAAAATTAAAATGGACTAATTTTAAGTTAAACGTGTTATCAAGTAACTTAATATTTTGTAATCTTATCTGGACTTGCTTTTTCTGATTCTTTAATTTTTTTTTCCTTTAATTAAAATTTTTTAATCGTTTTTAAAATTATTTCCTTTTTCTGAATCTTTAATCATTAGGTTGAAATATTCACTCCTAATACAATAATATTTGTTCACAAAAACCTTACAACAATTTCCTTTAAGTGTAATTATTATTGTTAACAATTTAATTGTAGTTATTATTAGAATCTCTCCTACCCATGTCCGCAATCACACCAATCCTGTAAGGACAGATTGCGCAAAATAACTTTCTTGGTTTTATTACAACAAGTATTTTGTAATCTTATCTGGACTTGCTTTTTCTGATTCTTTAATTTTTTTTTCCTTTAATTAAAATTTTTTAATCGTTTTTAAAATTATTTCCTTTTTCTGAATCTTTAATCATTAGGTTGAAATATTCACTCCTAATACAATAACATTTGTTCACAAAAACCTTAAAACAATGTCCTTTCAGTGTAATTATTATTGTTGACAATTTAATTGTAGTTATTATTAGAATCTCTCTTACCCATGTGCGCAATCACACCAACCCTGTAAGGACAGATTGCGTAAAATAACTTTCTTGGTTTTATTACAACTCTTCTATTAAAATACAACATAAAAACAAAACAGAAATGGAAATGCATAAAAAACAAATGAAACAAATATTATTCATGGATAGTTTAGCAAAAAATTGATATTTAGATTTTTTATTGTTATTCTTTTGAATTGTGCGCAGACTATCCTAGCTTTACCTTACATTTAATCAGCTATATTTTCACTAAAATACACATACAATTTCATATAAAGAAAACTAGTATTGATATTAAAGCTAGTAATTAAATCTAGTAACTTACTCTTACTTTGTGTATTTTTTAATTGTGGGAATCTTAAGGGTGGTAAGCAATCTTAAAGTTGTTTAATCTGTGTTTTTTGAACACTTCTCGACGAGCGTTTTCTACCGAATTTTTTATTTATTCTCACCGGGTTTTTTTAAATAGAATGTTTTTCCTAAAATAATCGCACAAATGCTTTAATTAAATAATGCAAAATTTTCAATTAAAAATTACTAAGAGGAAGGAATAATCAAGGATTTTGAGCACTTAATGCTTCACGTATACGTGACGCTCTTCGTGAAGGGGTTAATGGTCGTAAAGTATTGTTATTCGCAAAACTCGTTTCAGTATTATGTATTTAATAAAGTTATTTTAATTCTTAGTATAATTTCACTCCTTAAAGAAATATTTAATATTGGATATAGAGCAGCAAATAATTTTTTTTTCTTTTTTAAAAAACATTGATTAGTGCAATATTTAATACTTTAAAATATTGCCCTGCTTAATTATTTTAATGGAATTTAATTTCAATTTCAAACTTTTTTTTAACTTATTTGCAATATGAAACGGTTATTTTTAAAAGCAGATAATAAGATTTGGCTTCTGCTGTAATCTTATTTTCATAACGAATTGAAATTTATTCTGTTGCTTTTTATTAACAATAATTCCTACACAGCCCATATGGTAGTTCGAAAAGTTTTAAGAATTTTCATAAAATTTCCTATGCATGTTTATGCATGCGTATTATTGATCAGTACTTTTTGAACTCTAGTATAATTCAAGGTTATAAAAATAATTATTCGGAAAATTTTAGATTAAAGTTCTCAAAAAGTTTTTAAATATTCTTAGAATATTATCGAAGGAATAGAATCCATATTCAACAAGAAAATAAAGATGAGAAGTAAATTTAACATCCAGATTATCAGCATGTAACTTATTCATTAAATATACAATTTTTGATGTAAAGAATAAATCTAAAAGTGATTACTTCTAAATAACTTATGCAAGCATAGAAGTTCGTTTTGTATTAATTATCATCAAATACAGAAATCTCCCTCAACTGTATTCATCAAAATTATAGAAATCTAGTTGAATTATTTATTTCAAAATAAATAATCTTGTTAGTCTGTATCTGTTATCTTTTATTCTGTGAGGTAGTATGAAGCTTGAATATATTAAAAATGTAAGACAAAAATATTGAAATGTATCATATCTGTATCATTTTAAAATAACTAATGCCGTGATAAATTGTACAAATTTGAAGTGTGCTAATTTAAAATCATTTTTATTTCTTCCCAATTTTCTGCCATTGGTTGATTTTGTAACTAGTTTTGATTTAAGTTAAAATAAATTAATTTATTTAAATTTTTATATACTTTCTTAGCATTGGTGTAAATCAGTGGCGAAATCTGGTATTCAATTTAAGCCTGCTCTTTCTCACCAGTTATTCTGAGAAGTTTTCATCATTTTATTTATTCGAAAAAACTTTCTAGAAAAATTATTATGAAAATTATTAGAAATTACTGGTGGGAAAGAGCATGCTGAGTTTCAATAGTAGAACTAGCCACTGGTTTAAATGTATTACATCTTTAGTACTTTGAATATCCATCAGTATTGGTAGTGACTTTCATTTATTTTGTGTTCGACTTTATCTTCAAGAGCAATTATTACAAGAGGTATATTTTCTCTTCGTTATTATTAATATCACCTGACGAAAAAATAAGAAAAAAACATTTTAAAAGGTTAAACGTACTATACAGGGGGATTGTAAACTGTATTAAACGCATTTATAGGTTCATAGGTAACTGTATAGGCGGTATCAAATAAGAGCGGTGATAGTACTTATCAAGACACATTTTTTTTTCTTTGCATAGGAAACCAGGGTCCCAAACCATTTCTTCTGTGAAAAATACAGATGGTCTTTCTGCAAGACGAAGCAGTAGTTTCATTCCTGACTTTAACAGCATTAAAAAATCATTTAGTAAATTTTTTTTCAACAGATTAACTTTGTTTTGTGTTAAATTTAATGATATCATGGAAAGAGCAGTGCTAGAAATACACTGTAATTCAATCTGTGTAAAATCAGCTACATTCTGAATTATGGAACGATTACTTCGATGTTATATGGGCCCATGTGAGCCTATTTCCAGAATTTATCATGATGCCCACATGTTACACACAAAAACAACTAATTACGTTAGGAAAATATCATCATCATTATTTTTAAAGTTGTTAACAAAAATCCGGGTTCAGTTTTGAGCGAATCACTCTGTATTTTTGACAAAATAAGTAGTCTGCGACTCTGGTTTCCTGCACGAAAATTACTCATCTTGGTGAGTACTATAACTTCTCTTATTTTGTAAAGGCAACTTACCAACACTCTATATATGACTCAGATCCACATCAAAGACCAGACTGTAATGCCGTGACTGCTATGTTGTCCAAAAGTGTTTTCCTCATTAATATATATTTTATTTAAAGTATTTTGCGCTATACTTGAAAATATATAGTAACTTAGGAATATTTAGTAAAAAAGTATAAAACATAACCTATAATTTACTTCACAAACTCCCATTTCATATGAACTTGTCTTATTTTATGCCACATCCTCTTTAATAAAAAGCTATGCGTTGCTGACGACTGGGAAGTTTCGATAATCATTGCCACAGATTAATCTCGGAAAATGAAACATTTGAAGTTGCTGAAAAAATTAATAGTTCGAAAAGTATTCGTCAGAAAATTGTTAGACAAGCTTCGTTAGAAAGGTAAAAAATTGTATTTTTCTTGATACAAATTTCAAATCTAATGATTATGCCGTTTTTCCAATATTGAATTTCAAAAATTATCAAATTTCACAATGGAGTGCCATATCGAAATCTTCACGCGTTAAAAGATAATGATAACGGCCATGTGTCCTGACGTATACTGGCTATAGCACGAGACACTTAACAGAATAGCCTTACTATTCTGTTAAAATATAAAAGTGAATTATGATGCCACGAGTGCATGATTTTTATTTAATTTTAATATAATCATCTTAGAAACAAGGTATTGGAAAATTTTTTCGAATGGGACTAATAAATTGGCCAATACTGTATATTATTTTGAGTTTAAAAGAGGAAAGTTGGGGGAGCGCTTTATATTATTTAGGTTTCCTCAGAAACTTTTGTTCAGAATTGATAGTTTAATATATCAAAACGTCAGAAATTAAATCGACATTAAATCGGCAATAATTATAATGACTGTTCTTCAGTTCGTTTGGATAGATTTTCATTTAAAAATATAAAATCATTCAACATTGATTTTAGGTATTTTTAGGGTTATTATCATGGGCCCGGGCAATGCCGGGCATGTCAGCTAGTCTTTAATATGCATTATAATACGCGTGCATAGTCTAAGGATAATAGGAACTATGACAAGCGTCTTTTATTGGAAATGCATCCGATTATTCTCTCTCAGTGTACAAAATAAATATCAATAATAATAATTCTTAATCCTTTATCAAAAATAATTCTTAAAAATTCTAAAAAAAAAAAAAAAAAAAAAAAAATCTAAATAATTAAGAAAGTGTTTGTATAAACAGGTGTATATCATTAAACTTAAATGCTTCAAAATAAAATTTTTAAAACTGAAAAATAAATTTAAATGGTCTTAAATGATTTTTGCGTGTATAATTTACAGGGTGTCTTGAAATTATTGTCGGGGTTTCCTTACCTTATAACTTTTGATTTAAGAATATGAAGAAAAATATTATTACATATTCTTAACCCTTTTTATCCTGACGGTACTTATAAGTACCACTTTAATAAAACACCTATATATTCGTAATATGACAGTTTTTCCTAACGGTTTTCACAATGGCACAAAGAGTATATTTCTGACAGCAGGCAGGAGATGGCAAATTCAAGCACATATCCTCTTTCTTTGCATTGTAGGGATTTTACATTTGCCCCGCTATATTCGAAATCCATTTTGCAATACAATTGACATGCATGTTGTTCTTCATTTGAGTAATTTTAGTGGTTTATTACCGATTATTGAGTACTATTATTTTCTGTTGTTTTCTATACTCTACAGGTGAACATTTCCTATATTTTATTTGAAATTTACTATTTGAAATTTACTATTTTATTTTATATCATAGGGTAAAAAATTTATGGTGGTTACAGTTGCATAATTAACCACTAAAACACTATAAAAATTATTTTCCTCTTTCCTATGTTTATTCTGCACCAAAACTTATCCAATGATGCAAAAATACAATTAAAAAGTAGATGGAAAAATAATTCAGGATATAAAGGGTTAAAGTACAACACGAAAAGTTTAATACAAACAAAGTTACATATGCTTAAAGTTTCAACTCAAAACGTTATTAATAACAAAATGGTTATAATAAAATAATAATTAATATTAAAATTTTATCAATTATTATTAAAAGAAGTATATTATTAGAAGGAAGCATTTGCCTTTTTTTTTTACAGTGTATCGCCAAATATCTCTAGATAATATTTCATAGACTTGATACAATTTGATTTTGAACGCCCAATTTACTCCCTTGCAAATTTAAGATCTGTATTTCTCACTAGAGTAATAATACAGATATATATATTCCAGATATATGATTTCTTTACCAATTTGAATAATTGTGTTAAAATTAATCTAGTGTAATAATACAGATTTCTATTACACCCCCCCCCCCTCATACACACACACGCCTTCCTCCTTATTAATTAATTAATTTTTTCTTGTGTAATGGCATTTCGGTAAAAATAAAACTAGTATTGAGATATGGACAACATGTTGGGTAGATTTTACACAAAATGCAATTTAAAATTCTTGTAATAAAATAAATACTTAATCTTAAATTGATTTAAAAGTTACGTAATTATTTAAGGAAGTCGAAATTTTCCTCGCATAAAAATAAAAAAAATCCACTCATTTGCAGTAAAATACGTATTTTAATTAAATTAAATTAATATATTTCTTTGTTCGCAATCTAAGATAACGTAAAACAAGATAAATATCGAACTTTCGGACTATTCGAATTTATATCGAAATATTCGAATCGTCTCTATATTTTCGCATATTATCGCATAAAAGTAAATGGTCTAAGTGAATTGTTCGTGAATAATATATGCAATTATACAACAAATACAGTTGAGAACACATAATTTTATTTGTATCTCCTGTATCTTCTGAAAAATATATTTTGAAGCAATACTTATTTACTGCTTCGGAAATTTACCAAAAATAAAAAAAAGCTGTATTTGTTACAAGAGTAATCATGTAAATTTCTATTATTTGTCCCCTCCCCCCTCCCCTCCTTCATCCCCTTGAAACTAATTTAGTAATTTTTATTCTTATGTAAAGACACAAAACCATTCTTAAGATATGGACAATATGCTAGTCGATACTGCACAAAATGCAATTTAAAACTCCTTATAATAAATACATAATCTTAGATTGATTTAAAAGATGTGTAATTATTTAAAGAAAATGAAAATTTACCCCGCATAAAAATGAAAATAATCCACTCACAAAGAAGAAGCAAAATATGGATTTTAATTAAATGTAATTAATATCTTTCGTTTTTCGCAATCTAAAAGATAACGCTGAAACAAGAAAAATATCGAATTTTTCGATTCCGTCCTCCAAACAGAATCAACATATCTTTCCAGATCAGAAATGTTATGAGAATGAAGATATAAATTTCCCTTTGAAGAAACCTTACTTCTAATTCTATTCCTAAATTAGATTTTGCTGTTTCATCGATGCTCTCAAATAATCTTGTTAATGATATTTCTTTATCGCCTCATTTCTTCGACATCGAAAATCACAATTAAATGATTTTTTTTCTTCCCTTCTCTTCGAATCATTTCCTTCCTTTTGTATTTTTCTATACGCGACGTGTAATTAAATCCAGTAATAAGAATGCTAATGTCATTTTTCTTGTGTGCTAAATCCAATGAAGGAGTATGGATAAAATGTCTTGGGAAGAAAGAACCATCAAACACAATAGCGCAGTTTTTTTTATATATTATTATTATTATTATTATTTCTTTTTATTTTACGCTAAGATTTGAAATTAATTACTGTTTCAAATAAACTGTCTACACTTTTTTTTTCTGGAATTACAAAATATTGGAATTATAAAATACTGGAATTACAAAGAACCACTTTATATTAGACAGAAGTTTTACAATTTTTTATAGCAACAATAAATACAGTACTACTTTTAATTGTTAAAAGGAGTAAAATAAATACATTATAAACAATAAGATAAGTTTTATTACATTGTTGACATGTTTCGGCTTTATCTGAGCCATTATCAAAATAAATAAGAATATTCTACAATAATTGAGGACGTGAGTTTGAAAACTCGCCTTATCCAAAAAATCAAATTCGAGGAAATCGCGAAAAACCTCTGACTGCTTTCATTGGTTTTCATTGTATACCAAGATTTTAGAACACCAGAAATACATACTAAAACTAGTTTTTCTGCAGATTTTAGTGTTTTTTCAGTGAAGATTTAGCAATAGAATAGATTGATAGAGAAAACACGATTTTTTAAATTTTGTACCCCAATTTTGGTAAGTTTAATGAAGCTGCATCGTTACATGTTGCATTTTTACGTGTTAAAATCTCTATGGTTTCTGTCATAATGGATGGATCGTATAGAGTAGAGGGGAAAAATTATCTTATTTACTTTCATTGAAGTTTATTTGGATGGTTCCTTCTTGATATAATCTTGCCAGTGCTGTGGTTTTTCTATTTTTTTTTACTGATTATATTTCTTTTATTTTACGCCTTTTAGGAATTACAAGGTGTATATTATTACAAGATGTTACAATTTATTATATATTTTTATCGAAACAATCAATATTAAACTTTCCTAAAAAGAAAATATACATATTATAAAAGGATAAGTGGCAGAAAGTTTAAGATGTGACAATACACGTCAAGACATGTAATTTTTAAGTCAGAAAAAAGGCCCGGAATCCACATATTCAATACAAATTCATGGTATTTCAAATAGATTGAACTAGTGTTAGTGCTCACTTCCAAAGGAGGCCATTTTTCGTCTGAAGTAACCGAAGTCCCTATTAAACGATGTGATTTTTAATGGCGTGAGTTTTAATGGCGACGTGAGTTTGAAAACTCGCCTTATCCAAAAAATCAAATTCGAGGAAATCGTGAAAAACTTCTGACTGCTTTCATTGGTTTTCATTGTATACCAAGATTTTAGAACACCAGAAATACATACTAAAACTAGTTTTTCTGCGGATTGTAGTGTTTTTTCAGTGAAGATTTAGCACTAAAATAGATTGATAGAGAAATCACGATTTTTTAAATTTTGGATAAGGCAAGTTTTGAAACTCACGTCATCAATTGCACTGTCTATGAAGTTATTAATTGAAACGCTATCATTTAATTTTTCACGTACTTTTTAAAAATTACGCACGTTATTTTTATTTTTACTTGAATGTTTATTTCCATATTTGTAACCATGGTATAAATCGAACCACAATTTTGGTAAGTTTAATGAAGCTGCATCGTTAGATGTTGTACGTGTTAAAATGTCGATGGTATTTCTGTCATAATGGATGGATAGTATAGAATAGAGGGGAAAATTATCTTATTTACTTTCATTGAAATTTATTTGGATGGTTTCTTCTTGATATAATCTTGCCAGGGCTGTGGTTTTTCTATTTTATTTTATTGTTTATAATGTTTTCATTTTATGCCTTTTAACAATTAAAATATGTATATTATTACAAGATGTTGCAATTTGTCATATTTTTTTTTATAGAAATAATCAATAGTAAACTTTCCTAAACAGAAAATATACAGGGTATAAAAGGATAAGTGGCAGAAATTTTTAATATGTGATAATACTCATCAAGACGTGAATTTTTTACATAGGAAAAAAGGCCCAAAATCGACATATTCAATAACAAGAACGAAAAATCATGCGTCAAGCATAGATTATGTAACACTTTCCAACGCTTCCAAAATAATTTTACGAATCATACTCTTTTATAAGCTAAAAGATAACATCTAAGTAATCCGAATACTTTATTCAGCCCTGTATAGGATCTATAGATTTGTATATATACTACATAGGATGCTAAATTTTAGTTCAGTTAGGAAACACGTAGCACAGTTTAAAATTCTCCGTCTGGAGTTAAATAATACGGAAATGTGTTCCCGAACTTTTGTACTTCCCTGTATAGGATCTACAGAATTTATACACACCACGTAATATACAAAAAGCGATTTAAAATAAAAATCGCATTCAGTAACTTAAAACGCACTTCCAGGAATTATTGTTAACATACAGTAGAGAATTCTTTTGTGTGTCCCTGTAAATGAACGATAACTGCTATACACACAATATTCTGTAGTAAGTCTCTTGTAATGAACCTTATATAAATTTCAATGCGTTTAAAATAGTGAAACATTATTTAAATAAACCGCAGACGATTTTTCTCCATAGACGTAATGTAACGGAATTCTTTTGACTGTCCCTGTAAAGTAAGTATAAGTGCTATGCACACCCTATTCCATATTAAGCTTCTTCTAATGCACCTTAGTGATATATATAAATTTCAATGCGTTTAAAGTATTGAAACATTATTTAAATAAACCGCAAATGATTTTTCCCCATAGACCGCAATGTAACGGAATTCTTTTGAGTGTCCCTGTAAAAAAACTATAAGTGCTACACACTTCCGTTGAAATAGGGAACATGCTATAGATAACGATTATAACATATAAAATTTGCAGGGCAATCCGAGCATATTTACGGGAGTTAGAGCACGGACAGACGGCAGACGGCAGACGGCAGACGGCCAGACGGCCAGACGGCAGACGGCCAGACGGCCAGACGGCAGACGGCCAGACAAACCGAAGTCATAAACACTTTTCAACTAGGTTGGAAAGTGTTAAAAATGCATGGTATTTCAAATACATTGAACTCGCGTTAGTGCGGACTTCCAAAGGAGACCATTTTTCGTCAGAAGTAACCGAAGTCCCCGTTAAACTATGTAACTTTTAATTGGTGTTATTGGTGTTGTTTAAGGGGTCTCAGGACTCTTAAACCTTCAAAATTTTCGAATTTTTAATTTTTTTATACATTAAATTCCTATTTTTTCGGAACATTTTAGTGTAAATGTTTTCTTGAAATTCCCATTAGAACAGACGTTATGGCTTTTAGAATTATACCCATTCAAAGCTGAAGCGGCGTTTCCGAAAACTTTGAAGTCATTTTTCTCAAAATGATGTTTTTGGGCATAACGCGCATGATATCTCAAAAACTTATCAATATTTTTTCATGAAATTTTCCAAAAATATGTGTCATGTTAGTCTACATAAATTGAACCTGAAATTTCATTTTTATTATTAAAAAAAAAATATTTTTGTTACGTGGTTATAATGTTGAAAATTTAAAAAATTTGTATCAGTGCAAAATAACTTTGCATTAAAAATATAAAACTGCTTTAAATACAAATTTATTTAGGTTCAGTGTAATTATTACAATATAAAGTATAATTAGGCTCCAAAATTTTTATTCTAGATGCAAAAATTATTTTGTAATCGCGCGCGTAATTTCTCGTGTCAATTTTCTGCTCGAGAAATATCTGACAGTTTGAAGCCCGCTATAAATATTAATTCTGCATCTTGTAACTTTTTAAATAAGTGAAATGAAAGAACACACATATATTTTCACTCCAATAAAAATTGTGTTTTTAAATCACATACATTTGAAGATATTAAATGTTAAAAATGGTCTTTTTTTTTCATTTTTTCCAATTTTAAGAGTCCTGAGACCCCTTAATTGCTGTTAATTGCTGTTTAATTTTTGAAATAGTGTAACACAATTGAAATACGTTGCAAACTGTTTTTCTACGTAGACCATTAGTAACGGAATTCTTTTGTGTGGCTCTGTAAATGAATCATTAATGCTTTGCACCCCAAATTACACATAATGCATTTTTTAGTGCACTTCATAAATACATATCAATTTTATTATGTTTGAACTGGTGTAACATCATTAAAATATACTTGAAACAATATAATCCTATGGGATGTTCTCCTCAATTTTTCAATTATTGTTGTAAATTTTTGAGTTTTCACGATATTTCACTGGTCTTTTTATATGAGTTGCCCTATAGTATTGACTATCAAATCATGACAAAAAAATCTTTGCTGTAGTTCGCGCATGCGCAGTTAAAATTTAATTCATAAAAATACCTATATCTCATCAAATATTCAATATATTAATATTTCAATCACAATATGCTATTTCTACGATGTTTTGTCAAGTTTTTGGAAAGCAGTGTTAAATTCGGCTGAAAACTCTCCATGCTACAAAAAAAAAAAAAAAAAAAAAAAAAAAAACCTTTCCATTTTTCAAAGAAACGTTAACATCTTCACGAATATACATGCTATACTTACACAAATATGCACACAAATGTTGAACAGGACTTACATAGTCATTTGCTACAGTGACAGATCATTTTTAGCATTTTCTGTTACTTGGGTGATCGAAAATATTATTTTATTATTAAAATTATTATTGCCCCCCCCCACTAATTGTCCTCGCGACAAATCTTCATTGAAAACATGAAGTCAAACATGTTCTTTATATCCTCAAAGTTCAAGGGCATTCCTAGCATTTCCTCACGAGTTTCAGTAAGATATTCGACAAAACGTCTGAAATTGGTCACAGCCCCTAATTTCTGGACACCAGTATATGGTGGATTATGGTAACACGTAATAATAATCCAAACAATAAAAATAATCATTGTTTATTTTACTGTAGCAAAAACAGATGATTGTTTAGCATTTTATGAATAAATACATTGATTCAACACTTAGTGATGTTTGATAACATCTGTGTTTCTAAGACGATACGTCAATTTCATATTTATACAGGGATAAGATAAGTTTAAATCGATATATAGATCCTTGTTCAATGTCCTTTAAGGCCTTCGTGAAGAGAAACCCTCATAGAATTTTTAATCTTTTATCACTGGGTTTTTAAAATAGAAATTGTTGCTTAACTTAGTTGCTGAAATTGTTCCGTTAAATAAGGCAAAAATTTCAATTAAAAATTACTAGCAGAAATAATCAAGGATCCTGTGCTTTCCATGCGTCACGTGTGCCCGACTTTCGCCACGAAGCGTTAAAGAGTAAAAACAACAGCTCTTCAGAATGCAAACAGGTTTTCTCAATATGAATGAAAAAAGATGTTGATGATAGAAATCTGCATCATGCTTGGAACTCGGAAGAGCGTAAATATAACAAATCCGAAAATCTAACTTCGGTAATGTCAGATGAAATTTCAATTGATACTTGCGGTACTATACAATTTTACTATACAATTTCGGTACTTGCTGTGTATATGTTAAAAATTGTGTGTTATATGCAAATTGGAAATCACTCGTAAGACCTTTGAAATCTGATGATCAGAATACTGTTGTCTATCAAAAGCACTTGTTTAGAGCAAACATGTTCCCTTCTGATGACAGTTATATATAACAAGATTACACACCTGACGCCTGAACGCACTGGGTCCGCGACACAATAATCCGCAACGAGAAAATCTCGGTTGTGACGCAAAATTTTCTAATCAACAAGTTGTTCTCAACCAGTATGCCACGACACACAAATAATCTGCAGCGACAGAACCTCAGGTGTGCCGCAAAAATTTTCAGTGAAATTTTAAGCAGTGATTCTCAAACAGTGGGTCACGACACACTAGTCCACAACGAGAGAACTCAAGTGTGTCACGAAAATTTCAGTCATGTTTCAAGCAGTTGTTCTCAATCGGTAGGCAGCGACACACTAGTTCGCAGCTAGAGAATCTCAGGTATGCCGCGAAAATTTTTTAATCCAGTTTCAAGCAGTGGTCCTCAATCGGTGGGTTGCAACAAATTAATCCGCAACCAGAGAATCTTAGATGTGCCGCGAAACTTTTCAGTCGAGTTCTATCCAAATTTTATAAGGTAACAAAAGAATTGATAATTTACTACATATAACTTTCTATATTATAGGATTTACTTTGTAAATAGGTTTAGTGTTATAAAGCTGCATTCCTTTTAGAAGCTTATTGTGAACTCTTTATAATAGTATTCGGGAATATCATGAAAATAGTCACACATCTTTATATAAAGTTAATAATTCTGAGGAAAATTTATTTCTCCAAAAGATAAAGTATTATAATATAAAATACAGCAGAAATGTATCAAGTATTGATACGATGTAACGTAGAAAATATCTTATGGGATGAATTTTAAAATCTTTAGATTTATGCATCTTGACCTTGAACATCATAACTTAGTTTGACGTGGAAGTTAAATCATGGGTTTAAGTGTGCAATAGGTTAAAATACGTTGAGAAATAGTGGTTTCAAGTATCCCCAACTTATCTAGGTTGTCCTTGCGAATTCGATATCATGACGCGTAGATACTATTTAGCACAATGAAGTTGTACCGAAAACGTTATTGTTCAAATTGTTATGGTGCAGTATCTCATTAATATATTTTCTACATTTTTATGCAAGTATACATAATATGCACAAACGCACTTATAAACTCTTGGTGTATAAGGTATAGGTATTGTCAGATACGTAGTTAAAATATGATGTAGGCATGTGATCATTGGAAACAAATGTTTGATATTGTTATTATTGCTGTTTATTTGTTTGAAAAGCACATACACCAAATAATAGGTTGGAAATTATTTAAAGCCTGATGTTGAGCTATCCGTATATCTGTCAGTTATCTAAACACTAACATATATATGCGATTATACTAACAATAATCGCACGTTATAATTTTCGTTAAGATGCTCGACAAAATCGTAACATGTTGATGAGGTAGAATATAGCTTACTATTTTTCAAATTACTTCCAGTAACTTATGTATTTAAATAAATTACTTTGTTAAAAATTTAAATGTTATTGTCTAATAACTGTTTGAATAGCACGTTATCTATTTCAAATAAAATGTACTTAAAAAAATGAAATAGCTTGGATGACTACGTTGCCTTGGTACAGTACATTTGTTTTTTGTTTTTTTAATATTAATAATTTACATTTAACATTACATAAATTACATACATTAAACATACATTAAAACATACATTAAAAAACATACATTAAACATAACATCTACTATTTTAAAAATTAATGCATTAAAATAACCATTTAATAAAACGCAAGAAATAGTTTACTTGTATTATTAGTTTATTATTTTTAAAGCAGATGCAAACCACTACTTCATGATATGATTTAAAAAGAATTAAAATACACCAGAAAAAAAAGACACAAAGATTTTTGAGAACAAAAAGTGTACGTAACAAACCTGATGCCTCCACAAACTTCCATTGTTTTATGTATTGACGGATTAATTTATAATTAAAAATAAGAAAACCATTTTAACATATGATAAGTCTGAGTCTTAAAACTTATCAGGTTTCATAACTTTTTTTAATAAAAATGTAAAGAGAGAAGAGCTTAAGCTAATCGCAAATTTATTCTTATCTTACGCACAAAAAAGTAAATTTTATAATTAAAACATTACTTTCCCAATAGAAGTGATAATATAAAAAAAATTGAATTAATTATAGTTCATTCAAGAAAGTTAAATTTACTTCTAATTAAGTTGAAAACTTTCACTTAATACTCATAAAGCCCATTATCAGCAAAACGGAATAATTAATAATTAATTAATTTAAAAAGAATCAGTTTAAAAATGTAAAATATTTTAGCTGAATTACCAGGTAAGATTAATAGAAAACGGTATATAAAAACCATTATTTGTACAAACAAAAATAAACCTTTTTTTTTATTAAAAAGCGCTGGAGAAATTTTAAGATCAATATTATGAATTAAAATAGATAGCTTAAAAACACTATAAATTTAAAATACACATGCATTAAAATAAATTTTAATGATTGTTTTGATTAAAACCTTTTTTTAAATTTTCTTTCTTTTTTATTTTTACTCTTGCAAATATAAAATAATTTTCTCATTTTAAAAGTAAGTAACAAATAATTTTCATTTTCACTTAAATGAAGCAAAAAATTATATGATGTTTTGATAAATTAGAGAAATAAAAGCTAAATAAATAAAAATAAGGTATTAGGAGGAATTTTTTTTTTCCTTAATTCATCTTCGAAATTAGATTTCTTTTATCTATTGATTGGACTCTGAAATAATCTTGTTAATGATATTTTTCCGCCATTTCATTCTTTTTGCATGGGAAAACCACAATTAAATGATTTCTGTTCTTTATATTGCGATGATGTTTTTTTTTTCTATATTTATCTATTCTTTTTTTTGTTGTTGTTGCAGTTGAAATAATGATAGAAATATGGAACTCGTCAGTTTTAATTAAAAAATAATACCTGGAGAGAAATAAAATGATTAGCTGATAATGTAATAAATACAAAGAAATGTCTTTATTATTCCCCTTTCTTTGATTCGAAATCAGTTAACAAAATTATTTAATAAGTTTTAAAAGAGGTATAATGTATTTGTTTATGGGCTGAATTTATCAAACATTAGTTTCTTAACATTGATTTTAATTGATTTCGGATGGGAATCGAAATTTAGCTTTTGTTTCGCAAATCTTATTTACCTTCAGTTTAGATATTTTGTACTTATTTATCTGAGTTTGGATGTTTAGATTCCTGTTAATAAAATTTTTATGTTGTATAATGGGTATGTTTATGTATTAAATTTATCGCGATATCATTTTCTCCATGTTTATTTAAACTTATTTTTCACACGTATAGAAATAGAATGATTAGCTGATAATGTAATAAATACAAAGATATGTCTTTATTATTCCCCTTTCTTTGATTCCAAATCAGTTAACAAAACTGCTTAATAAGTTTTAAAAGAGGTATAATGTATTTGTTTATGGGCTGAATTTATCAAACATCAGTTTCTTAATATTGATTTTAATTGATTTCGCATTTAGAGTCGAAATTTAGCTTTTGTTTCGTAAATCCTATTTATCTTCAGTTTAGATATTTTGTATTTATTCCTATCTTAGTTTGGATGTTTATATTCTTGTTAATAAAATTTTTATGTTGTATAATGGGTATGTTTATGTATTAAATTTATCGCGATATCATTTTCTCCATGTTTATTTAAACTTATTTTGCATAAGTATAGAAATTTACTTTTACTTATAAAATTAAAATGATTATCTAATAATGAAATAAATACAAAGATATATCTTTACTTATCCCCCTTTCTTTGATTCAAAATCAGCTAACAAAACTATTTAATCAGTTTTAAAAGAGGTATAATGTATTTGTTTATGGGCTGAATTTATCAAACATCAGTTTCTTAATATTGATTTTAATTTATTTCGTATGCGAGTCGAAATTTAGCTTTTGTTCCGCAAATCTTATTTACCTTCAGTTTAAATATTTTGTATTTATTTTATCTTAGTTTAGATGTTTAGATTCCTGTTAATAAAATTTTTATGTTGTATGATTGTGTTTATGTATTGAATTTATCGCAAAATCAGTTTCTCGATGCTTATTGAAATTTATTTTGCATACGCATTGAAATTACATTTTCATTCGCTAATCTTCTTCCATTTTATTTCACTGTATGTTTTGAATATTTTATGTTGGTTTGGAATTTTTTTTTCGGTGTTATTATTAGAGATCGACCGAAATTTCGGTTTCGGTTTCGGTTTCGGCACAAAATCGGAGTTTCGCCGAATATTCGTTTTCGGCGAAACTGCTGCCACAATTTCGGCCTGACCGAAACTCGACCGAAACTATCTGTATTTCAAAATTTCGTTCTTTCTTTCGAAAACTTTCAACTTTACTCATTGATATGAGTTGTATCGGCTCAAATGAGACACTGTTTATTGCTGAGAACTCCACTGTTTATCATTATCGGTCATGACTGATTCATGATGCGAGTGTAAATTAAAAAGCAAGCAATGCATATATGACTAAACTTAAAAGACGCTTATCACATGATCTTTAAAAGCTGAAAACTTAACAGTAATAGAAAAAGTTTACTTTAAAACTCCAGATTGTTTTGAATGATTTATGAGAAAGGTGTTGTTAAAACATATGAAGATTTACGAAATTTATTACAAAACATATATCGAGGTATGTATACTTAAATTTGTTTTTTATTAGATGAAATTCGTATAATTGGAAACTATTTCCGTCTTATTACTAAATTAATTACGTTTTATTTTACAAAAAATAGTTTTGGATAGAGGCACAGAAGTCAATTTGGCACCGGAGATAAAATTTATTAACAGGAGTGCCATTTCAATACTTTCTTAGGGAAGCAAGGAGTGGCAAAGCTTTTTTTTAGGGGGGAGGGGCGGGGAGTGAGCAAAGATTTATTTTATCTTATTGTGCACATCCGAAAAGAAAAATGACAACTGTTACATTTTTATCCATATACATATATATATATTTAAAATTAGATAGTACAAAATAGTGTTAAACGTGTCTCACTTTGAGAATATTGAAATGGAAAATAAAGTTTATAATTAATAATTTCTAGGCTTCAAATGTTGTCTTAATGCTAATTTTTTTTTTTAGTCAAATTGAACAAATTATTTCAGTTTTTGTGCCCTTTACTTAAACTTTTACTTAAACAATTACTTTTACTTAACCAATACTTAACTGTATACTTAAACAATTTAAATGCGAAATATTAACGAACTGAAAATATGAATATATTTAAAAATTCAATATTCATTATCGAATTTGTTTTACATTATGTAACTACATTATTAATTAATTATTGATAAATGCCTATAATTATTAGTTGTTATAAAATAATAAAATATAAAAGTTGTATTATTCATGTTTCATTTTTATTTGAAACTTATACACACACATATATATATGCACGTTTTTTTGTTAGAAATGTGGCTCCATACACATATAATTAATAAATTAATCAGTAATGTAATTAGTTATTATTAAGTAATTATTAATTATTTGTAATTAATTAATTAATTAATTAATAATTATATGCAGTTATGTATGTATTAATCAGTTTTTAAATTTTTTGACACTTTCGGTTTCGGTTTCGGTTTCGGCCGAAAGTGGGAAGATCACCGAAATTCGGTTTAGGTTTCGGTTTCGGTCTTAAAACCTGTTTCGGTCGATCTCTAGTTATTATTACTGTAAATAAAATTTGTATATTGTATATTGTGTGCATGACTCGCGGCATTCTACATTTGCCACCACAATTTTAAAACATTTTTTGTAATAGATTTATATTCCATATGTAACAAGAATCTATTAGGAAATTGTTTTTAAATAGTAGTAGCAAAATAGGAAATTTTAAGAACGTTGCGAACCCTTTGTGTGTCTTTATGTTTTAAGATAGAAAATTTTAAGAACGTTGCGAACCCTTTGTGCGTTTTTATGTTTTAAATTTATTACAACATCAGTTTCTAGATGGTGATTTAAACTTATTTTGTTATACGCCTGGAAATTACATTTTCATCCGTTAGTCTTTTTTTTTAACTCTCTCCAGAATAGTTGAAAAGTGCTTATGTTTTTGGTTTTTCTGTCTGTCCATCTGTCCGTGCTCTAACATCTGTAAGTATACTCAGATTTTCATGTAATTGATATAAGTTATTGAGGTTTACTATAGCAGGGTTTCTAATTGAAATGAAGATTATAGCATTTATATTTCGTTTACTGGGACACTTATAAGTATTCCGTTACATTGCGATCAATATATATGAATAATTTTCAGTGCATTTTAATGATTTTACACAATTTCAAACATAATGAAATTGTTATGCATTTCTGAGGTACACTAAAACATTCTTTCTATAGAAAATGCATCGTTCATGTACAGGATCATAATGGTTACATAATGGTCTTTGGGCGAAAATATTTTGCAGTGTATTTTACTGATGTTGCATGATTTCAAGCATAATGAAATAGATAAACATTATTAAAGTGTACTATAAGATATTTACTGTAAAATATGGTGTGCATAGCAGTTATCTTTAATTTACAGAGACGCACAAAATAATTCGATTAGAGTATTATTTATGAGCGATAATTTCTAGAAGTGTGTGCATTTTTCTGTTGAATTATATTTAATAATATAATTTAAGTTGGTGGAATATAAGTAAATTCCTATACAGGGTCACGTAAAGAACTGGATACATTTCCGCTATAGCTAGAAGTGCGTTTTTAGTTGTGGTATGTGTTTATTACCTGAATTAAATTTAAGTTTTAACTTAATAACCGGTGAGTTTAAAAGACTGTAGATAATATACAGTGCTGCACAAAATAATGTGAATTCAAGTGCATTTCTGTTTAGTGGTGAAAATTTCCAAAAGTGAATTTTCAACTGTGATATGCGTCTACCAACTGAACTACATTTTAGCACACTATGTATAGTATATATGAAAATCTATAGATCATATGCAGGACTGCACAAAATATTTAGACTATTTTTATAACTATCGACGGTAATTGGTGAAACGTGGATTTTTAAATGTGTTATGTGTTTTCTAAACTTTTTACTTACACATCTTCTTTCACCTTATTTAACGTTGAAGTTTCGTTACAATTTTCTGGATGTGTTGAAAGCGTTTCATAATGTGTGCTTGACGCATGATTTTTCGTTCTTGTTTCTATTTCATTTTAATCCGTATGCCTTGAATATTTTATGTTAGTTTAGTTGCTTCGTTTCGTGTTAATGAAATTTTTCCGATATTTCATTCTTTTTCCATGATAAAACCACAGATAAATGATTTGTTTTCTTTCTATCGCAGTTTTGTCTTATTTATTTATCTGTTCTTTTTTGTTGCTGTCGAAATAATAATAGAAATTCGGAAATCATCAATTTTAATTAAAAAATAATGCCATGAGAGAAATAAAATTAATAGCAATTAATGTAATAAATACAAAGAAATATCGTTATTATTCCTTTTTCTCTAAAGCAAAATCATTTAACAAAATTATTACGCTTTAAAAGAATTATAATGTATTTGCTCATGGACCTGAAATTACCAAGATATCAGTTTCTCGACGTAGATTTTAATTTACTTTTGCATTTCCATCCGTTAATGTTAACTCTTTCTTTCGTAAATCTAAACTTGTAGGTTTGTATGTTTCTATGTTGATTTTGTTTTTTAGATCCCTGTTAATACTTTTTTGTGCTGTGTATAATGTATGCGCTTGTGTATTGAATTCATCACAACACCAGTTTCTTGAAATTGATTTAAACTGATTGTGTTTGCGCATATAAATTCCATTTTTCTTTTGCTAGTCATATTTTTTCTATTTCATTTTACTTTGGATAACTCGTATTTTTACTTTCCGAACATCTGTATGTGTCTGTGTGAACACGATAACTCCCAAACGCCACTTCCGACTAACATTTAGATAATATATTACAGACTGCTGTATATATGTTTATTCTTTACAATACCAATTTTATTAACAGGCATTATGGCAGGTCAATCTTTTAAAATATGATAAAAAGTTCTATATTAAAACAGTCCACCATTAGAAAAACGTTTTCACTCTAACCAGAGCATCTTCAGTTGTCGATCTTCAAGTGTCTTTCGTTTCCTTATTTATCTGACTTGAAATTGATAGAGTCCCTATAATCTTTATTCCTTTCCCTTTCTTTTCCCCGCCTTTTAACATTTTCATCCATCGACAGTCAAATATCGCATGCGTCATATCGTTACATACCTCTAGCGATATGACGTTTTTGTAATGGTGGACTGTTTTTATATAAAACTTTTCATTGTATTTCAAGAGATTGACCTGCCATAATGTCTGTTAATAAAATTGGTAATGTAAAGATTAAATATTACATACAAACACTAAAAATAGAGATACAGGATATCTCTTTTTAACACTGTACAGATTTTCGTGAAAATCGGCCAACGGATTAGGTATTTAATTCATTTTTAAAAAAAATTTAAACCATTCTATAGGAAAAATCACCAAGACATTGTGACAGAGAATAAGCGATAAATATTGCGTCATGTAAAAAAGCGTTAGTGACGCAAAGGTGACGCCTCAAGTTTCAAATATTCCATTGTGTCAAAAATGTATTTTTTTTTTAAATCATCTTTTTTTTTTTTTTTTTTTTTTTTTTTTTTTTTTTTTTTAACTTTCTGGAAAAGTCGATTTGAGTCACTGCAGATTTTTTATGCTAGTTTGTTGCTTTGTTTCGTGTTAATGAAACTCGACCTTTATTTTTTATTTTTATTACGCGGGAAATGCACAGTTAAATGATTTATATTCTTTCTATAGAAATTTTTTCTGCTACATTTATCTTTTTTTTTTTTTTTTTTTTTTTTTTTTACAGTTGAAATAATGATGGAAATATGGAACTCAACCATTTTTATTAAAAATAATATCTGAAAAGAAATAAATTGATTAACTGATAATGTAATAAATACAAGTAAATATCTTTATTTGCGACAAAATCCTATTTCTTTCATCACGGACCTTTCCGTCGCCATCAGAAATGTGTTGTTCACTTAATATTAGAAATGTAGCCTAAAAAGTACTGCAGTACGCCTGTGTCATAACGATTGTTGTAAACGTCGCTTTTATCTCTCATAGATTCACTTCTAAATATTGAATAATTTTAATTTTTACATCATCGAATTATGTCGGGAGATGTACTTTATAAGGAAATTTATTTGAAAACTGCTGCCCAGTTTACAGATTTTTTAATGGTTCTTTAAATAAATATCATGCATGAACTTTTTAAATCCATCTCAACGATAAACATTTAGTGAATGTGAATCAGAGATTTTAAAAAACATCTCAAATACGCCATATGACTATGGATCTGATAATGGAAGATTTACCATAAGATATCGCACTTTATCGCTAAACTAAAATATGTCAACGAAAATACAGATATTCATTTTATTGTAGTACACAAAGTTTTGTTGCATGTTTAGATATTAAAAGTCTGAAATCATAAACAGGATATAAGCATGCAATATTTTTGTCTTTTTCTACATTATTCTAAAATATTTTTGTCTTTTTCTACATTATTGTAAAATATTTTTGTGTTTTTTTACATTATTTTAAAATGTATGTTTACAATACATTTTTTTCTGAATCATGTTCTTTTTTCTTTATAGGTAAGAAAATTCCCAGTTATAAATATTAAACAGTGAGTAATTTCCTATATTTTGAATTTCTGGAGTATTAAATTTTCATGAATTTTCATTTACTAACTTGATATTAATTTTCCGTTTAAAAAAATACATATATTATATAATTTTTTAAACATAAAATTAATATCAGTTAAATTGAATTGGTTAAAAAATAGGTTGCATCAAAATATGCTTGAAATTGTATTTTTATGGTTAATATTTCTGTCGCAAAGGAACATGTTTTTCCTTTTTTTGAAAAATAAGTATGCAGCTGTTTTCATAATTACATTTGAGCCCTAAGTAGGTGACGTATCGAATGTTTTCCCAACTCCTTGTCACGTGTCTGCCAGGGCTAGTTGAAACCAATTCCTATACTGACTCAGTCACACTATGGATGTGGATATCGCGAGACCATTTCCACGTAATGATTTTTTGCCATTTTAAAAAAGGTTTAAATGAAAATGACTGTTTTAAAAGAATGTCAAAGGCTCTTTCAACTTCTCATCTTTCATATACAACCATATTTAGATGGTTTCTACAATGTATGCATGAAAAATTTTATTTCAAACATGATGAGCGAAGTGGAAAGCCCTCAACGGCATCCTCAAATGAAAATGCTGAACAACTGAAGTTAATTTAAAAAGATAACCCATATATCATATCAATCTATTCAGCAGACTGCGAATATGGGATAGGCAGCAATTTTTAAGTTGCTACATGAATATTTAAAAGTGAGAAAGTTTTGTAGCAGATGGACGCCCCACGAGCAGACCGAGGAACAAATGCAGACAACAGTGTCATGGTGCCAGGAAATGTAGGCAAAATTTGATTCTGGCCTCTCTAAGCGTGTTTATGAATTTGCCATGGGAAATTAAACATGGATTTATCAACGTGATCCACAAACTGAAAGACAAGTTTTGGGTGTTTAAAAACGAAGAACCGTGAAAGTAAGTCTAGTGGTGATAGAGCATCGGCAAAAAAGGGTGGCCATATATATATTTTTCTTTTTCAAAAGTGGCCATATTGCCTCAGTACCTTTTGAAGAGCAAAAAGCTGTTACTGTCAACTGGTATACAGAGATTTGTCTACCAGAAGTCATTAAAAAGTTGGAAGAAAAGCGACCAAAGACAGGGACAAGATGTATTCTTCTCTACCATGACAATGCCTCAACTCATTCTGCTTCAAAAACAAAGAACTTTTTTTTAATATACATCCAAATGGTTGGACATCCACCATATAGCCCTAACCTTGCTCCATGTGACATTTATTTGTTTTGAAAATCAAGGAAAGCCTTTGTGGCACAAAATTTACAAGTGTGAATGTAGTGCTGGAGCACTATTTAACTCTCCTTGAAGAAATTAGGATGAGTGGGGAAAAAAATTAAATCTGGTTTCAAAGAATGAATAGGTGCTTTGAGTGTAGAGGTGATTATTTTGACAAAAAAGTAAAATTTTTATATGCTGTATATTTTTGGTATTGCAAAACTTTCAGAGTGACTCTAATATCGTGCTTTTAGAGTTAAAAAATAGTCCGTGTATGGGTAAGAATGTTTCGCATTGTTGAACGCGGGGAAATATATATATATATATTTAAGAACCGCCTTAAATATTTGAATACATCGCAATAAGCAAACATTTGTCTCTACTAAAAAATTGGAGTAATTATTGTAGCAAATTATTCTTTTTCGCAGACATGTACGATAAACTCTGATGATGTCATTTTTTAAATAGTAAACGTTTCGTGCATTGTCATTTTAATATTATCTTGACGAACAGTATATTTGTTTAAAATAATTAAAATTTCGAATTATTCTTATAGATTTTTTTTTTTACTCTTTCTTCCATCGAGTAGAAGTTGGACGAATGCTCGAAATTAATTAAAAACTTAATTAAATCTTCGAAATACAGCGTTCGAAAACGGAACTCTGTTTAGTTACATGCCTTTTTTTTTAATAAACAAAATTAATGTTTAATGCGGAATAACTTCCCGTTTCTAATTGGCTGCTGTGAAAATACTCTGCTTAGAAATATCCTGAACTATTTGCAGTAAGTTAATTACGAATCCAAGTGATTAAATCAATCCTAGATTTTTCTGCTATGCCAAAGAAAAAAAAAATGCAAAACTGCAAATAGCTTTTCATTATTACTAAAAGCTGCATTTAAAATAATTTTAACAACTTAATATTTCTTCTCTGCGTAAAAAAAAAAAAAAAAAAAAAAAAAAATCAGTTACATTACTAGAACTTGGTAAGATGTTTAATACCTAATATTTAAGGTAAGACATGTAGTCATTTATAAATAATTTCACTAAAACTTAAAATAATTTTGTATATAACAAAATTCACGCTCATTATTTAGCAAGAAAATATTTTAAGCCTTTATATTTATTTATTTTTTAACTCTGAACGAAAAAAGTCAAACCACAAATAGCTTTTCATTATTAGTGGAAACTGCATTCAAAATTACTTTAATAACTTGTTATTTCCTCTATACATAAAAATAAAAGACATCCACCACGTAATTGGAAGCTGGTTAAAACGGAACGGTTCGGTTAACACCTAACATTTACCAAATTACATATGGTTATGCATTTTCTACCGAATCAAAAGGAGAAATGACATAAAATCATCTGTGAAAAATTTTAAAAAATTAATGTTCAATGCTGGCTGTCTAACTGGATTTTGTGAAAACACTCAGAAACTTCCTTAAGGGTGTCCTTAAAATTATTTAAAATTTTTTCGCAAAACTTCTGACACATTTAAGGACTCAAATTTTAAACGTAAAAGCATGATACTTGCAGGCATGACTATTGAAGTGATTTGGAATCGAATAGTTTTGTCTTTCTTCGATAAATGAATTACATGTTGCGTTATAAGCGATTGTTGTTGTATAACAACCTTTATCGGGCTGTCGTGCCCGAAAATATGGTACAAAACGTCAAGTTTTGCATTATTTTCTGAAAGATCCTCTGACTTTACTGAGATAAGGAAAACTGTTCGATTACTTAGTTTCCTAATAAGAGTACCTGCCAGTTTCATATGTTTGCAAAGAAAAATGAATCCAGAAATTTGTCAGAAAGTGACCAGTTTGGATTTGAGAAGAGCCTTAAGAACTATAGATAAGCAATACAAAACGATTTCAGAGAGATGTTTATTTTAGCTGGAAATTGTCATGCAATTGATATATGATATTGAGATTGACCATAGCATGTTCGGTATTGAAAATGAAGTGTGTAGCATTTATGATTACATGGCAATCAAAAGTTTTTCGATACCTTACGGTCAATGGGGAAAAATGCTTTTCAGTGCATTTTAATAATGTTGCACTATTTCAATCATAACAAAATTGATATGCGTTACTGAGGTAGACGACAATATGTTTTCTATAGAGCATAGAATGAGTAGCATTTATAATTTGTTTACAGGGATACTCAAAAGTATTCTGTTGCATTACAGTCAATGGGGAAAAATCGTTTGAAACAGTATAACATCATTAAAATATACTGCAAACATAAGGAAATTTATATGCGTCACTGAGATGGCTGGCAACATGTTTTATATAGAGCATAGCGTAAGTAGCATTTATAGTTCGTTTACAGGAACTGACAAAAGTATTCCATTTCATAATTATCTATGCGGAAAAATCGGTTACAGTGTGTTTTAATGAAATTTATATACATTAGGGAAGTGCACTAGAGTATGTTTTCTGTATATTTATATAATGCATAGAATATTCCGTTTATTTACAGAGACACTCAAAAGATTTCGTTTATACAACTGGGTATGAGCCATAATTGCTGGATTTAAGTTTTAAACTGTGATATGCATTTAAAATGTTTATTTTTAGAGTATTAAGAGGCGTGTATTTCATATACAGAATTCGCACATATTACCGACTGTGAACAGTAATTCCTGAAATTGAATTTTTACTGCGTTAGTGGTTTTTAGCTCACAGGCTATCAAAGCCTGAGAGCTAATGTGCCCTCCCGTTCTGTATGTATGTATGTATGTACATATGTACGTATGCACGTAACGCGATAACTCTTGATAAAAATATCCGTTTTGCTTCAAATTTTGTTTATAGGTTCATTGTGATAAGGCGCTTCCCTGATTAGTTTTGGGGTTTCATTTGTTAAGTATAAAGGGGAGAACGAGGGGTAATTCTCCCCCCCTTAATTTAGATAAAGGGGTTTTTCATGCAGAATTATCCTATTTGCTTCAAATTTTGTATATAAGTTCATTGTAATAAGGCGCTTCCCTGATTAGTTTGGAGGTTTATTGGTTAACTATAAAGGGGGAATGGATGGCTGACCCTTCCCCCCTTAAGTTAGATAAATTGGTGTTTCATGCAGAATTATCCGTTTTGCTTCAAATTTTGTATATAGGTTCATTGTGATAAGGCGCTTCCCTAGTTAAGTATAAAGGGGGGGACAGAGGGGTTAATCCCCCCTTAATTCATTATCGATTTCTTTATTTTTCGAAGGCATTACTCTTTGAAATAAGAGTATAATATACAATTAATGTGAATAGCCTGTGAGCGCAATGCCATCAGTTTAACTGGGCACTTTTCTTTTTATTTAATGTTTATTTAGATATCTCATTTCATTGTATGAACAAAAATGACATTTCTTAACAATATTCCGATAGTGTTGGAAAGTGCTTCATAATATATGCCGTGTTGCATGATTTTCCGTTCTTGTTTAAT
Source organism: Maratus michaelseni (assembly GCA_963931845.1). NCBI lineage: Eukaryota > Metazoa > Arthropoda > Arachnida > Araneae > Salticidae > Maratus > Maratus michaelseni. The sequence goes on along the minus strand of OZ007594.1, from coordinate 165,278,978 downwards.
ATTATTATAAGAGACTTTTATTAAAATCGGAAATAAGCAAATGATGGATTTAAGAATATCCTTAACAGAAAATAATGCTGAAAGTCTAGTTTGCGAAAAACTGCTATTTCTTTCACTAACTTAAAGACTTTTTCGTCGTCGTCAGAAATATGTTGTGCATTCGAATTGTACCCCGAAAAAATAGTGTGATTTGTCGATGCCAAAATGATGTTAGCAATGACCTGCTCTATCGTTTTCACTTTTATCGTTCATGTATCATTTCTAAATATCGTATAATTTTAATTAATACATCATCGAATAGGATAAAACATATACTTTCAATTGAAATTCGTGTGAAAACTAAAGCTCAATTTAGTGACTTTTTTATAACTTTTAATTTGTTTCTAAATTTATCTCAAAAAAGAGCATTTATTTGCTATAATAATATGTAAAGCAACTAGTGGCCTCTGTTACCACAACTAGTAATGGCCCAGAACAAATTAAAAACAAAACATTTGCTTTCGGATTTAGTTATATTATTTATTTTACTTTATTTTTGTATTTTTTAAAACGATCGATTTATCTGCCGTAATTGGATCCAATTCCAAACATCCCTATCCATGCTACAATGTTCTGTAATGTTAATGTGAAGTGAAAGAAGACATTAAAGGTTTTCAAAAACAGTCTTGTGCCAAGTCACATTTCTTCACGTTTGCACGCACATACGCCATTTGGCTATGGACAGGATTACGGAAAATTAACCTTAAAATATCGCACTTTTGCGCTAACCTGATATCTCTCAACCGAAAAGAAAGATTTTCATTTTATGTTGAACATAAAATTAACATAAATTTCGCAGAATTGGTTCAAAGGTACGTTGCATCAGAATATGATTGGATTTTTTTTTCATTACTTGTTAAGTCGTCTTTTAACAGACGGCATATTAAGCAACTTACGTAAATATATGAATAGAATACCTTTATAAATTAACTATATACTTTACTATTCACAACTTTTTATATAAATTTCCCGGTGTGTAAAATATAATTTTCTGACATTCGTAAAAATTATAATTTCGAGCTATTTTTGTCTGAATGGGCAATTTTTACTACTATAGTTTATTCTGTATAGAAAATAGTTGAGTTACAGAAATTGTCAAATGAGTTTCTTTTAATCTGAAACTATATATATAAATAGTACAAGTAATTCCAATTTTAACTTATTTCATTTCTAGAAATTATATCCTACTCATATTTAAATCTATAAGTCAGTAATAGTTAGGAGAAAACTTGAAAATGTTCTGATAGTTTAAAATTATTTCACAACTATCTGTAAAGCTGATTCATCTTCCTTCATTCAGCCTGAAAAACTTCTACAAATTATGTTTTAAATAAATATGAAAAAAAAAAATTCTAAGCTTAAAAGAAAATTTTTAATGGGATTTCATTTTTATCTATTTTTTAGCTGAAATGTGACCCTACAATGTGCCTTAAGAGAAAAAGTCGTCAAATATAATAAACAATTTTCTGCATTACAATGTTCAGACTCATTATTATCTTTTTTTAAAAAAAAATACTATTTTACGATCATATTTTGAAAAGAATATGTGTAATGCTATCATTAGAACGGAAATTTAATAGAAAATTCCCTAATTTTAGAGGTTTTTCTGGGTTTTGTTTGTCTGTTTTTTGTTTTTTGTTTTTCTGTTTTTTATTTATTTATTTTTTTAAGCAACAGAGTTACTTATTGCTTTCAGTCGCTGCAAAAAATGTTATATCATTTATGATAAAAGCACACCAATCATGGAAAAAAATTATTGTTGCTCAATTTTTGTACTGCGGAGAAGAATTTATTACTAATTCATTTATGTATATTATTCACATATAATAAATATTAAACGTTACCAAATTTTGTATTAGAAGATAACATTAAATTTTATTCGAATGAGGGATTATGGAAGATTCCTCATTAGTCCCTATTACTTACATTTGATGTAAAATTGTTGTTATATCTGCTGTATGTAAGTAGGTACGTATGTTTTAAGGTGTAATTATGTATATGTCATGCAGATGTTGCAAACGCGCCGGAATTTCATTTAGGTTCCAAAACGGTGATTTCTTGCTTGGCGTGGCAACCCGACGATTTTGCTTCGTATGGCAACCCTGTAGACCAGATCGTGTGACCAGATCAAAGCCCTCTGGTATTAATAGATGAATCAGTTGTCTTCTTGGCATTGTGAATTGTTTTATATTAAATCAAACATTGTGCGTGTTTTATAATAAATTAAACATTATGTGTGTTTATAACAAAATAATTTGTGTGTGTTTATAATAAAAAATGTGCGTGTTTTATAATAAAATAAATGTGGGTGCTTTATAACAAAATTGTGTGTGTTTTATAATAAAATAAACTGTTTTATATCAAAATAAAACAAACATGCTGTTTCCGCACACTAGGTTTAACAAGTATTCAAAAACTGAGTTTTCTCGCCAAAATGGCGCAAAAAAATCGTGCCAACCCCGGTACGTCTCTGACATCTGTCCCGCATGTATGCATGCATGTATGTAAGGTAGATGTAAATATGTAGTAATGTGTGTATTTATGTAACCACATAAGTAAGGAAAGGATACACGTAAAAACGGAGAGATGAAGCACAGTAGACTGTTTTTTAAGTTTTAATTTCAATCGCTTCTGAAATTTTGCAGATCAATAAACATGAAAAAAAAATTCTGAATATACCTTAGTTCCATATATTCATCAATGAAGTTCTATTTTTTATAACCTTCTTTTTATAAAACTTCAAAATTACATTTACTAACCATCTTTTTCTTTCATTCTAAACTACAATATTTTTTAATAATGGGAAGATTCCGGGTAGGTTCGGAATGATATAATTGAATTTTGGATGGGTCAGACCGTGCCAAAATTGTCGGGGACGTGTCGGGCTCCATTCTGAAAATTTCAGCCTCTGTCGAGCTCGAAATTACAGTGTAAGCGGCAGAAATTTATCGCAGATTAAATTTATGAGAATGTGTATATTCGAAAGCCTTTTTCAAATGCAATTAATAATAGTATTTAAAATAAAATAATCAACAAAATAATCTCTTTAAGATCGTTCTTTCTTGAGATCTCCAGTTAAACATGTAAGTTTTAAGGCATTTTCACTGGACCAAATCAAAATCAATGTACCACAGAAAACCAATATCATCCAAACTATTTGCCGCATGCAAACTTATCACTTATTATTCACCATTGGAACAAAATAAAAGCTTTATGAGCAGATTAAACCACCTAAAGCTCTGTGAAAAATAATTCATTGGACATAAAATACGTTGTATATATGCAATATGACGAATCTAGATGAATTTATAATGTTTTCTCTGAAGTTATTGATCATTATTATATAAAATATATTCTGTAAGGTTGCAATACTATCCTGTAATTAAACTGAATACAATACACAGCGCGAATGCGAGTAATTGATAAAGAAACATAAATAAGTAAATAATAAATTGTAAGTAACATTGTGCAGCTATTTGAATGCTATCGATGTAATCTACATTATTTAGTCTGTTAATTGATCTTATTTTTGGAATTTTCGCACAAAAGTTATCAATTTCTTTACACATTTCGAGTTTACCATCTATACTACTACTAATATCAACTGATATTACCATCGCTTCAAAATCACCATCACAATCATTCATTGTGATGCTAAATAAACCAATGTGATGAAGTTCTTTTCCATATTAGAGGCCTAAATACGCCATCAAATCAGCAATTTCGCAAAAGTTTTGTATTTTAAATTTGTATGTGTGTGTGTGTGTGTGAGGGGGGGGGACCAATATGCATAATTAATAATTATCTGGAATTCAACATTTGCACGACTTCTAAAACTGCTATTACCATAAGTCAAGATCACGATCACTCAATGTGAGTCAAAAATTATTGTTAGTAAAGAGGCAACAGCTAGCAGTTTTTTAACCTTCTTGGATTTTAAAGAAAAAAAAATCATAAATATCTATAATATCTATAATATGAATTAAATTAAATTTCTGGAATGAAACAAATTTTGACCATGATCTGATGATGTATGCGTGAACTGGTGATTACAAGGCAAATGTCTGAACACGTAATATAAATTAGACAATTCTTTACACTGTAAAAAATTGTTGGAATAAAATTACAGCAGCAGAGATTTCAGGTAAAGACATAAAAAACGGGCTTTTCCCGTAGATAAACGGTCTTCGTTCTCAGATAAATGACTGTTTTCCGTAAAATCATAAAATTTACGGAATTTGGCCGTTTAGCTTGAAAAAAAAATTCCCTAAAATTACTACTACAAATCACGGTAAAATATCCGTGATTTTACATTTATTTTTAACAGTGTATTTTATTCTGTATTTTATGGCTTTTATTCATTCATTATTTTTATTTCTTTATTATTGATATGGATCTTCAGAAATATTCGAAACAAGAAACCGGAATAAACACATGAATTTGTTTATTTTATGCCTATTTTATCCCCTTCCCCTCTCCCCCCTCTCTAAATATATTTCTTTTCTGAATGTATTCCAATAACCTCGGCAGAATTTCAATTAATTTAGAAACAATCTTATCGTGTTTTCTTGATACCATTGGAATATTCACTCAGTGACCACGGATAATGACTCCCTAAAATTAAATTTCATTGTAATTTATCACGCTCGAAACTTAATGTTTGTGTAACATTTCAGCACACAGACGAAGGCATGATATTAAATTCACCAGTTTGTCTATGCCCTATTCTATAGAAACTTGAGACCTAAAATCACCATCTTGCCAATACTTTTGCAATTTTTTCCTTGCACAAAATGAATGGTAAATAATTATATCGAGTTCACCATTTCTACTAGTACTAATAGATCATCGCTTTATAAGTAATCATCATAATCAAAGAGTATGGGTAAAAATAAATATTATTTAAAAAAAAATTGGCTGTTGAATCATCTTAAATGGATTAATTTATTTTAAAACATACTCGAAAGCTACGCCTTCTACGCTGGTCAATTTCTTATAACGAACTTTTAATCCAACAAAATATTGACATTTCATAATTCACTTTTATATTTTAACAGAATAATAAGGCTACTATAATTTGTGACTCGTGCTATAGCCAATATACACGCCAGGACACGTCGCCCTTATCATTATCTTTTTACGCATGAAACTATGGTACTCCGTTGTGAAATTTAGTAATTTTTCAAATTCAATATTTCAAAAATGGCATAATCATTACATTTGAAAATTATATCAAGAAAAATACAATTTTTTACCTTTCAAACGCAGTTTGCCTAACAATTTTCTGACAAATACTTTTCAAGCTATTATTTTTTTCCAGTAACTTCAAATGTTTCATTTTCCGAGATTAATCTGTGGCAACAATTAGCGAAAAACCCAGTCGTCAGAAACGCATAGTTTTTTATTAAAGAGGCGTTGGAGCAGGGATTGTCACCACCAATTTGCCACCATCACTTTTGAAATCGGTTCGGTAGTTCTAGAGATTCCATAGAAATTGTAATTTAGAATGTTTTTAGAACGCTTTTCGCTCATTTCACCCTTTTAAATTTCGATTTTTTTGTTTTTGTTTTTAGAGAGCATTTACATCTTATAAGCAACTACAATACCAAATTTCAAATTTCTAGCTCCTTCAGTATAAAAAAAATCGCAATTTTAGAACGTTTTTCGCTCTTGCACCCCCCTGGGGTTAGTGACACCGACATAAAATATAGCCTATGTTGAAGCAGGGGTTGTCACCATCAATTTACCACTATCACTTTTGAAATCGGTTCGGTAGTTCTAGAGATTCCATAGAAATTGTAATTTAGAATGTTTTTAGAACGCTTTTCGCTCATTTCACCCTTTTAAATTTCGATTTTTTTTTGTTTGTTTTTAGAGAGCATTTACATGTTATAAGTAACTACAACGCCAAATTTCAAATTTCTAGCTCCTTCAGTATAAAAAAGATCGCAATTTTAGAACGTTTTTCGCTCTTGCACCCCCCCCTGGGGTTAGTGACACCGACATAAAATATAGCCTATGTTGAAGCAGGGGTTGTCACCATCAATTTGCCACCATCATTTTTGAAATCGGTTCGGTAGTTCCAGAGATTCCATAGAAATTGTAATTTAGAATGTTTTTAGAACGCTTTTTGCTCATTTCACCCTTTTAAATTTCGAATTTTTTTTTTTTTTTTTTGTTCTTAGAGAGCATTTACATGTTATAAGTAACTACAACGCCAAATTTCAAATTTCTAGCTCCTTCAGTATAAAAAAGATCGCAATTTTAGAACGTTTTTCACTCCTGCACCCCTCCTGTGGTTAGCGACACCGACATAAAATATAGCCTATGTTGGAGCAGGGGTTGTCACCATCAATTTGCCACCATCACTTTTGAAATCGGTTCGGTAGTTCTAGAGATTCCATAGAAATTGTAATTTAGAATGTTTTTAGAACGCTTTTCGCTCATTTCATCCTTTTAAATTTCGATTTTTTTTTATTTTGTTCTTAGAGAGCATTTACATCTTATTAGTAACTACAACGCCAAATTTCAAATTTCTAGCTGCTTCAGTATAGAAAAGATCGCAATTTTAGAACGTTTTTCGCTCCTGTTCCCCCCTGGAGTTAGTGACACCGACATAAAATATAGCCTATGTTGGAGCAGGGGTTGTCACCATCAATTTGCCACCATCACTTTTGAAATCGGTTCGGTAGTTCCAGAGATTATCCCCTACAAACAAACAAACAAACAAACAAAAAAACAATCTTTACTCCTTTATAATATTAGTATAGATTAAAAAAATTCTGATTTCCTTATAATCTGATAACATTAGTTAAAACGGATAACAATGTAAGTGGTTAAAAAGTAAGATATTTTTTACTATTATTCTATATTCTGTAACTTTTATGTCATTATTTTTTTATTTAATTATAATCCGTGTGTGTCTACGCGAGGAATATAGGCCGTGGGAAGAGATGCTCACCGTGGGGGTCTTCCTATGAATATAGACTATAGATTATCCATGTATGCTTCATGTATACTCGAAACAAAGTAAACTGAATGAACAGATTAATTTGTTTATTTTAGACGTATTTTATTACCTCTAAATATATTCCTTTTCTAAATGAATGCCTCTAAACTTGTCTGAATTTCAACTAATTTAGAAAATATCGTGTCATATTTCATTGATATCATAGGAATATTCAATAAGTGACGATGGATAATGAGTCCCTAAAATTGAATTTCATTGTAATTTATCAAACCCCACACGTAATGTTTCCGTAACATTTCAGCACATTAAGCAGGATAGTAAATCCACCAGTGCGGCAATGAACTTTTCCAAAGGCACTTGAGACCCATATGTACCATCCTAACAGTACTTTTTCAATTTTTTAGTATTTTTCGTGGCACAAAATGAATGGTAAACAATTATCTCGAGTTCACAATTTAATTTCCATTAGTACTAATATTACCATCGCTTTACAAATCTTAATCAATCAGTACGGGTAAAAATAAATATTATCTGTAATAAAGCAGCGACTGTTAAATCATCTATACATATATGTAAAATTAGAGTGTATGTCTATAATTTTTAGAAAACATCTAATTTTAAATCTAGACGATGTATAGTAAAATATACATATATATAAGGTTTTTTTTGTCTGTCTGTCTGGAATAGGCTCAAAAGGTTGCATAACAAACACTAAACTTATCGAGGGCAAATAGAGAAGGTTTCATGCTACAATCTGAAGTTTGTTTCATTTCAATATCTAAAATAGTTTAAAAAATAATTAAAAAAAACAGGGAAAAACCGGGAGAATCAATCAATCAATCTTTCAGTACTCAGAAACTCAAGGAATAATTGATCAATTTTAAGGTATCTTACGGCGATATAAAAATCTAATTAAGATTTATAAATTCTAATTCTGGTTATAATCTGCAATTTGTCGCATTGCGATATCCAAAATAGTATTTTGAGAAAACTGAATAAAAGTGGGGAATCAATCTTTCAATACTCATGAACTCGAAAACTATCTGATCAATTTTAAGAGATCTTACGGCGACGTAAAAATCTAGTTAATATTTATACATTTTAATTCTGGATATAATCTGCAATTTGTCGCATTGCGATATCTAAAATAGTTTTTTTAGAAAACTGTATAAAACTGGAAGAATCAATCTTTCAACACTCAAAAACTCGAGAAGTAATTGATCAATTTTAAGGAATCTTGTGGCGATATAAAGGTCTAATTAAGATTTATAAATTTTAATTCTGGCTATAATCTGCAATTTATTGCATTGCGATATCTAAAATAGTTTTTTGAGAAAACTGGATAAAACTGGGAGAATCAATCTTTCAATACTCAAAAACTCGAGAAATAATTGAACAACTTTTAAGGGACCTTACGGCGATATGCATTATTAAGACCTAATTAAGTTTTATAAATTTTAATTCTGGCCTATAATCTGCAATTTGTCGCATTACGATATTTAAAATAGTTTTTTGAGAAAACTGGATAAAACTGGGAGAATCAATCTTACAATACTCATAAACTCAAGAACTAATTGATCAATTTTAAGGAATCTTGCGGTGATTTAAGATTTACAACTGATAATAATTACATTTTTAGCTTATCATTTTAATTTAAAAACTGGATTGGTAAGTATAAGACCCAATATTCCATAATACAAGGTGTGTCAGAAAAACGTACATACACACTGAATGACTATAAATCCAGTTTTTATTTGTCACATATAATTAATATTTAAATTGCAAAAGAATCTACATAAAATGTATAACTTTTCCTCCTACCCCAGATGTTCAAAATTATTACCGTTCTGGTCAATGCACTGCTTATAACGGTGGGCTATTGATTTACAAACTTCAACAAACATTTCATTTGGTGTCGTGGCGCATTCTTGCTCAATCTCGGTTCCGGAACATTGTCTATGAACACCCATTCGTTTCAAACTTATTTTTTATCCGATGAATTAATTGTAAGTCGCATAGGTGGATCTGCATGAAACTTCCTGCGATATTTTTTTTTGTACTTCTGCTACATTTTCATACATATAATAGTATTTTAAAATAATTTTTCTTTTTCCAAAAGTTAATCTTGGTCCACTCATTATTTCCAATTAATTACACTTTGAAAAGAAAGAAAAATTAGAAAGTTATACCCATTAAGAAGAGATCCTGACGGCTCGGCCTACAGGCACAGGTAGATTTCGAAAACGCAGACCGTGGGGCGCCTGTTTGTTGGGAATTGCTCTAACTTGTTCGCAGGCGCAGCCGCCTGGGATTTTTTTTTTATATAAGGTTTTGTCCTATAAAAAACTTGTCAACATAAAAGTTTTAGATAATAGTAAGAGGATTTATAATAAATTTAAGCGGATTTGATATCTTGTAAATTGACGAAGTTATGATTTTTTTTCTTCTAACCCCCCCCCCCCCCTCCGCCCCCCCTTGGGGCCATTTTTAATGATATCAAAAATCTGTTATGCATAAATTTTCGGCTCTTTTCCTAGAAGTAATAATAACTTTAAACGGATTCGATAGATATCATAATTAAGACGTTATGGGTTTTTTTCTGTTTTCACAAAAAGCCCCCCCCCATTCCCCCCTTGATTCGATTTTGCCCATTAATGAACCTGACCGAGATTTTATGCCCCTTGATTTTATGTATCAGTTTGGAAGAGATTTGTGCAGAATTATTCGAGTTATCGTGTCCATAAAAAAGTGACATAGATAGACAGATAGGTATAGATTGATAAAGTTTTGAACTGAGGGTGTTTTTGGGTTCTGGGAGTCATAATCGGCGTAGACCTGCAAAATTTTTTCAAAAATTCCAACTTAGGGGAGAATGTAATAGGCAGTATTTCTTACGAAATCTACCTAAAAGTGTATGTATACATTTTTTTTATGCACCATGTATTATAAATGTTTTTAAAATGTAGAATACAACTAGATTTCTTCTACCTCAAAATACTCGAACGATCTTATAAAATTTAGATGCAACACAACAGAATGCTTCGAATGGAACAATGGAACAATGTATTTAGCAGAATGGAATACCTAGTTGCGTACCAACAGAACTTCCAAAATATAAGTAAGCGACTTGCAAGGCAAAATAGAGAGCCGTGAGAAATATAAAAAGTTAAAATGAAGATAAAATAAAAATATTTAGAATATAATAAAGAAATAGAAGTTTAACAATAAAGAAGTAAAAATTTCCATTAGATCCAAGAAGATGACAGACGAAACAATTATTTTTTAAATACAAATACAAAACACGAGAGAAGTTAATTAATTGAAGAGAGAGAAGCTTAAATAAATTATCTTTTCTAATAATAAATTTAAAAAAAAATTCTGGTACATGAAATGAGTTTTGTTCATGAGCTGATATATAAATATAAGCTAAAATCGATTTAAAAAGATTAAGTTAAATTCGAGATAAGTTGATATAAGTGGTTAAAATCGTAATATAAAACAGACAAAATTTTTATATTATTCTGATTTCTGTAATTTTTATGTCATTTATTCTTTATATATATTTCCATATTTTTCATATAATATCTTCACATACATACTCAAAGCTAAGGAAACTAAAACTGAATGAACACACTAATTTATTTACTTTATTCCCTTTCGATAAAATGTTTCTTTTCTAAATGGGTACCTCTAACCTCGTCTGAATTTCAATTAATTTAGAGAATATTTTGTCATGTTTCGTTGATATCATAGGAATATTCAATCACTGGCGATGGATAATGGGTCCCTAAAATTGAATTTCATTGTAATTTATCAAACCTGAGACATAATGTTTGCGTATACATTTTAGCACACAGATGAAAGCAGGATGTTAAATCCACCAGTGTGGCTATGTCCTTTTCCACAGATATTCGAAACTCGAGTCTTTTCCTGCCTCCGAGGGGATGGATCATTTGCGTCTTAGAATTTGTTTATTTGTTTATACAGATTTTCTGCATTAAAATTTCCTAATTGACGCTCTAATTACCTAAGAGAATACTAATAGCTATTTAATGGTAAAATCTATTTGATTTTCCACTTCAACTTCTTTCTCAGGAGGGTCATTAAAACAGTCCGATTCTTATTTCAGTTTAGCACATTATAAATTAAAGACGTTTAAATAAGGGAATATATCTTCTTTCTATGACTTTTTACACAAAAATTCCTCATTTAAATGTCTTTTCTAGTGCTTTATTATATTTTCATTTTCTCTGTGAAAATTGCCGTATTGAATAACACATTTCTGATTACATTTTTATTATCCCGGCCGTATTTAAACGCGCAAATCGCCTCGAAATAAAGTGACATGAAAGTATCGCATTTGAAAAACATTTCTATTTTCTCAAATGGCAATACATTCAATTTTTCTTTTTTATTATTAACTGTTTTGCAAAACGTGTCAAAATGGTTGAAAATGACGGTATCGACAGGTCTTTCTGTTCCTTTTTCTCTGACATTTTACACAAAATGTCTTATTTAAATGTTCTTCTACTAATTGATTACCTTGCATTAAAAATAATAATAATAAAATAAATAAATAAATAAAAATCCGAAAAATATGGAACTTTTACTAGCAATTAGGTTGCCAGTGCAATTTTGTACTTTGATGCCATTTGTTTGCTTAAAGGAAATAACAATTTAACTAGACTTCTAGCCAGTTCATCTATCAAGAATATTCTGAAATCCATATTTGCTATTTTCTGACTCATTAACAAAATTATTTTCATCGGAAAAATGTGGAAATTGTACTGTCAACCCCATAGACAGTAAAATGAGGGGGGGGGGGGGTTATTATTAATTTATTATTATTATTTTTTTATTATTTATTTATTTATTTATTTATTTATTATTAATTTTATATGGTAAGATGACCGGATAATCTGATATTGAAATGTAGGATCCATTTTTCTATATAAATAACCACATTGAATAACATACTTGTATTTCTGATTATACATTCTGATTATACCTTATGTATTTGAGCAAGAAAATCTTTTGAAATAAAGTACTATGAAAATCTGGAATTGAAATTAAAAAAAAAAAAAAAAAAAAAAAAAAAAAAACATTTTTAGTTACTCGAATGGCAGCGCATTATTTTCTTTATTTATTATTAAATGTTTCAAAATGGTTGAAAATGACGATTTCAAAAGGTATGATGAAAGACTTCTTTTTCTTTGACTTTTTTACACAAAATGTTTTTTTTTCTTCTACTCGTTAATTATCTTACATTTAAAAAGAAAATTGCAGAAATTACGGAAATTCTACTAGCAATTGGGTTACCAGTGTAATTTCGTATTTTGACAGAATTTGTTTCTTAAAGGAAATAACAATTTAAATAGACTTTTAGCATTCTCATCTATTAAAGATATTCAAAAATCCATATTCGCTATTTTCAGACACATTAACGAAATTATTTTCATCGGAAAATTGCGGAAATATACAGTAAAAATTCCGTACTTTCAGAGATTTTTTTTTTTTTAATCTTGTGTAATCAAATAATCTGATATGGAAATGTGAGAATTACCACATTGAATATCATATTTCTGATTACATTCTGATAACCCCTAATGTATTTAAACACAAAAAACTTTTCAAATAAAGTACCATGAAAGTCTGGAATTGAAATTACAAAACCATTTTTAGTTACTCGAATGGCAGCACATTCTAACATAATTGTTAACACTTTCCAACAAAGTTAAAAAGTGTTTATGAATTCGGTTCGTCTGTCCGTGCTTTAACTGGCGTACATATACTCGGATTGCCATGTAATTGATATATGCTATTGCACTCTAAAAAATGACCAATGTTTCTTATTTTATGAAAATATACTATAACCACGAACGAAAATATAATATAATCTTGTGAGTTATCCGAAATTCCGAATAGCGTGTTCCATTGTTTTTGAATCCCCAGAAACCAATACATTTCCAAAATTTAAAGAATTATTTATAAAAACAAAGTATTTTTCGCTGCCCGTATTTTTCAGAAACGTTTCCGAAGGGTTTTTATAGTGTATTAATTAGTGCCCTCAGCCTGAAATACCTGTTTTTCGAATGCTACCAATGATGATGATGAGCGTTCTCGCTCATCATCTGTAAAGCCGCCTTTTTTAGGTGCGTTCGTAATTATATAAATACCTAGCACCTATTGGTATCGTCTGGTCCGTCCGTCTGTCTGTCTGTCCGTCCGCATATAACAACGCAAAAACTACCCAATCGAATTGTTTGAAATTTAAGATATATTATGTTTGCAGAATTTTGTTGCGACATTTCAAATTTTATGAAAATCGAATCAAAACATTAGAAGATATTAATAAAAATATTTATTAAGAAATTTGAATTTTTTAAAAAGAAATCGGTGCTTTCTTGTTATAGGAGCTTCCAAGGTTTAACTGTCAAGCGACCGATATACTTATTTTATTACAGAAATTAATCTGCAGACGATATAATTCATTTTACAGAATTAAAAATCCTCAAGATCTGAATAGCTATAACTAGTAATTAGCCATAATATATAGTAACTAGCTATAGTACGAACGCACCTCATTTGTCACGCTTGACGTACAATTTCCAGCTTGTTAAATATATCAACTAAGATCATTATTAAGTATATCAACTTTTTTCTTTAATATATTTCTAATAATTGAGTGTAGTTGGATTTCTAAATAAAAAATCCCTGGCGGCTCGGCCTACAGGCACAGGTAGATTTCGAAGACGCAGACCGTAGGGCACCTGTTTGTCGGGAATTGCGGAAGAAATGACCTTTTTGCGATGATGCTGCAGTTGGAACCGCATACTTCGAAACCAAACTTGTTTGCAGGCGAAGCCAGCAAGGATTTTTTTTTTTTTTTTTTTTTTTTTTGCTATAAGAGTTGGTCCTATAAAAAACATGTCAATATAAAAGTTTTAGATAATATTAAGAGGAATTATAATAAATTTAAGCGGATTTGAAATTTTGGGAATTGACGAAGTTATGAATTTTTTTCTTCTAAACCCCCCCTCCCCCCTTAAGACAATTCTTAATTATATCAAAAATCTGTCATACATAAATTTTCGGCCCTTCTCCTAGAAGTAATAATAACTTCAAACGGATTCGATATGTATTATAATTAAGAAATTATGGGGGTTTTTCTGTTTTCACAAAAAGTCCCCCCCATTCCCCCCCTTGGTTCTATTTTGCCCATTAACGAACTTGACCGAGATTTTATGCCCCTTGATTTTATGTATCAGTTTCGAAAAGATGCGGGAGTTGGAACCGCCTACTTCGAAAAATAACTTGTTTGCAGGCGGAGCCGGCAGGGATTTTTTTGTTTTTAATTTTTTTTTCCTATAACGGTTGGCCCTATAAAAAACTTGTCAATATAAAAGTTTTAGATACTATTAAGAGGATTTATAATAAATTTAAGCGGATTTGAAATCTTGGGAATTGACGAAATTATGAATTTTTTTCTTCTAAAACCCCCCTTCCCTCCCCCTTAAGGCAATTTTTAATTATATCAAAAATCTGTCATACATAAGTTTTTGGCCCTGTTCCTAGAAGTAATAATAACTTTAAACGGATTCAATACGTATCATAATTAAGAAATTATGGTTTTTTTTTCTGTTTTCACAAAAGGCCCCCCCATCCCCCCTCCTTGGTTCGATTTTGCCCATTAACGAACTTGACCGAGATTTTATGCCCCTTGATTTTATGTATCAGTTTCGAAAAGATGCGGGAGTTGGAACCGCCTACTTCGAAAAATAACTTGTTTGCAGGCGGAGCCGGCAGGGATTTTTTTTGTTTTTAATTTTTTTTTTTTTTTTTTTTTTTTTTTTTGCTATAACGGTTTGTCCTATAAAACACTTGTCAATATAAAAGTTTTAGATAATACTAAGAGGATTAATTATAAATTTACGCGGATTTGATATCTTGTGAATTGACGAAGCTATGATTTTTTTTCTTCTAAAACCCCCCTTTTTCCCCTTTGGGGCCATTTTTAATTATATCAAAAATATGTCATACATAAATTTTCGGCCCTTTTCCTAGAAGTAATAATAACTTTAAACGGATTCGATACATATAATAATAAAGAAATTATGAGGGTTTTTCTGTTTTCACAAAAAGCCCCCCATTTCCCCCCCCCCCCCCTTGGTTCGATTTTGCCCATTAACGAACTTGACCGAGATTTTATGAACCTTGATTTTATGTATCAGTTTGGAAGAGATTTATGCAGAATTTTTCCAGTTATCGTGGTCAGAAAAAAGTGACATAGATAGATAGATAGATAGATAGATAGATAGATAGATAAAGTTTTGAACTGGGGGTGGTTTTGGGTTCTGGGAGTCATGATCGGCGTAGATCTGCAAAAATTTTTCAAAATTTCCAACTTAGGTGAGAATGTAATAGGTAGTATTTCTTACGAAATCTACCTAAAAACACTTCTAATATCTTTAAACACAACTCCCAAAAAACCTTAATTTCAATGCGCCTAAATGTTGTTGTCCCTTAAATGCCCTTCCAATTTTATTATGTTTTCATTTTCTCTACACTGTAAAAAAAAAAATCTAATTTTGACAGAAAAACATTGTATTTTTTACAGAAAAAAACAAACTGTTTTAAAGAAAAAAAAAATTTCCTGTAAAAAAAGTGGATTTTGTAGTTTTTACAGAAAAAACTTTTTAATAAAAATTTACAGATATTTTCTGTAAATTAAACTGTTTTCCAATGTCGCCAAAATTGACAGTTTTTTTCTGTCAATTTGAGAGGTTTTTTTTTACAGTGTATAAAATTATCGTAATGAATAACACATTTCTGATTATATTCTTATTATCCCAGCTGTATTTAGACGCAGAAAAACCTCGAAATATATATAACCCTCAAGTGCCACGAAAGTCTGGCACTGAAATTAGGAAAACATTTTTATTTTCTCGAATGGCAGCACATTCATTTTTTTTTTTTAATTCTCGACTACTTCATAACAGTGACTCAAAATGACGATGTCAACAGGAGATTCTGTTCAGAAGGGTGTAGCTAACGACCTCCCCTAAGAACTATCTGGGGTTTGTCATCAGCACTCAGGGGAACGTTATTTATACAGATGGTTTAGACGTATATTTTTTCGGTCAACGACAGCAACTGTACAAATATGGACTCGGTTTCCAGTTTACATCATTGTTATGAAATAACAATTGCGCATTATGCGAATTTTACACACTTCATAGGCAGAAGCGAACAAATCTTATAAAGTACATGCAGATGAAACTCGGTTATTAAAAAAAATTAAAGAAAAGTTCATATATGTTCTAAATATGTTGTGATCTTTTATGAATTTTCTTCTGTTCGGATTTCTTATCTATACATTTTTCGTCTAACAAAGATGTTGGCAGTAAGCTTTCCTGGTTATTTTATTTTATTTTATTTACATATATATATAAATAACACTGGGGATAAATAATGTTCCATTATTCACATTTGTTTCAGGGAAGTTGTTGACTATAAACCCCCCCCCCCCCTCCTTCTTTCCTACTTAATCATCCGAGTGAGCATGCTTTGTTAACGTTATAAATAGTCAACAACTTCCCTGAAACAAATGTGAATAATGGAACATTATTTATTAAATATGTTGTGATCTTTTATGAATTTTCTTTGATTTTTCTGAATAGTCAACAACTTCCCTGAAACAAATGTGAATAATGGAACATTATTTATTAAATATGTTGTGATCTTTTATGAATTTTCTTCTGTTCGGATTTCTTATCTATACATTTTTCGTCTAACAAAGATGTTGGCAGTAAGCTTTCCTGGTTATTTTATTTTATTTTATTTACATATATATATAAATAACACTGGGGATAAATAATGTTCCATTATTCACATTTGTTTCAGGGAAGTTGTTGACTATAAACCCCCCCCCCCTCCTTCTTTCCTACTTAATCATCCGAGTGAGCATGCTTTGTTAACGTAATATATTTTTAAAATCTAGGTATGAATTTTTTTAAAAATCTTCGATATTTTAAAACGTGTCAAGATTTTAAAATAAAATTTATGAAAATCTTATGCAGTAGCTTGCATTGTAGCTTGTGGTGAAGAACTTGTCTAACTTACATGTCAAAGATCCGTCATTTTTAATAATTTTCTGTAATTACACTTATTAATCTAGTATTATTTTGCCTGAGCTTACATTTTTTATGAAATACATCTTACTGAGAAAATTGAGTCAACCGAAACAATTAATTATCTTATCCATGATTTTTTTTTCCGCCAATTGTTTAGTTTGGCATAATTAAAATGCTAGATTTATGCTATAAATGAGGCCTGGATTCATGATATGGAACATGAAACAGAGATATCACTCAAAATAAAACATAGTCCAAAATCGTGTTTACAACACTGCGTTTTATCATTTAATCTAGGAACCTCATGTGAGGCTCAGGTGAACGAGAGAAATAAAATTGCTGGATTATTTTTCTGTAACCATGCATGCAAATCATCAAATCATCATTTATCACCCTGTTTCAACAGATTCGATAACATTCACTAATCTTCAAATTTCATTATTTGGAATCGATATTTTTTTTTTCCTAATCAACCAAACACTTTTTTTCTGACACCAATATAGCGATGAATTTTGTAATGGTTGAGTTTGAATAGTTTTAAATAATGGTTTTGAATTTAGTTGAGCTTGCATTTTTTATGAAATATATTTTACTGAGAAAAGTGAGTTACCAAAAACAATTAAAATTGCTGAATCATTATTGTCATCATTATTATTTTGTAACCATGCACTGCGCATCATCGATTACCACCCACTTTCATTGACCTCGACATCACTAATCTTCAAATTTCATTATTTGGAATTAGTGAATACCGTCATGTTTTGTAAAATTAATGGTCAACTAGCATTTTTGTTAATCGACAACAATTTTTTTTATATCAGTATAGTGATGAGTATTGTTTGTCTTGGGACATCCAATTCATTATGTTATTTAGAGTCAGTCATAAGAGACTTTGTCAGATTTATATTTTCTTAGTTTGTGGCCTCCTACGGATTAGTAAATTCACCTATCTTTATTTAAAATGCCACTTAAATTATTGAAACTCTGAAGGAATTAACAAAGTGCAAATCGAGTGAAAGAAAACAATCTGAGCACGGCTTCGGTCTTCTAAATAAGATATCCATATAGATGAAACGCCACAGCTACAGATAAATGCATCAAACAAGCTGATTAAGTAAAATTTATATTTATAATGGGTTTTTATAGACTCCCAATTTTCGGACTGGATAAGACCATGTTTGATATGCCAAGATTTTCAGTGGCGTATAAAAGTTCAGGCTCAGAATTAGCTAATGTATACTAATTTAATAGAGTCGACGTATCGGATGGTTTCTAAGCATCATCGACGGCTGTGAAAGTTTTTGTACATTGCTATGTTTTTTTTTTTCTGTAATATTTTTTAAAAAGTGACCGGTAAATGTCATTTTTCCATGTTTCTCATTAACTTTACATAGGCTCTGATTTAATATTTTTTTTATTACAATGAGTATCAACGAAGAATTTAATTTAACTCGGAAGAACTTGTCCCTGGTTATCAGGTATCTAAGATTTGCTTTCATTATTATTATTATTATTATTATTATTATTATTTTGTTTCTCTTTAAAATAGGCTAGACTTTTTTCGGACTGCATAAGACCATGTTTGATATGCCAAGAATTTCAGTGGCATATAGAAGTTCAGGCTCAGAATTAGCTAATGCATACTAATTTAATAGAGTCGACGTATCAGATGGTTTCTAAGTATCATCGTCGGCTGTGAAAGTTTTTGTACATTGCTATGTTTTTTTTCTGTAATATTTTTAAAAAAGTGACAGGTAGATGTCACTTTTCCATTTTTCTCATTAACTTTGCATAGGCTCTGATTTAGTATTTTTTATTACAATGAGTATCAAGGAAGAATTTAACTCGGAAGAACTTGTCCCTGATTATCAGGTATCTAAGATTTGCTTTCATTGTTCTTTTTTTTTTCTTTAAAATAGGCTAGACTTGTCGGTAAGAGCCTCGTTTTTCCCCTATCCCAAGAATGTGACCTTTAATTCAGCTACCGGAAACTCAACCCCTTTCCGGAGAGAAAAAAAAACAAGGAAAACAATGAAAGCAAACAATTGGGGTATCTCATATCCGCAGTGAATTCGCGTGAGTTAATTGTGAATCCATACACTTTCTAAAGTGTAAAATGTTAATGTTTAGTTGCATCCTAAGTTACGACTTAGAATTTTTTTTAACACGTTCCGCTCCGTACTAAAGCTGAAACTAACTACTCCCATATCACCAGCTGACAACAGAACATTGAAATATGGCGATTAAAAAAGTTTACTCGACCGGCAAATTAATTTTCTTCCTTTTTAACACTGTTCCAGCATAGTTCAAAACTTTTTATAAATTCGGTTTGTCTGTCTGTAGTTTGTCTATCTGCCGTCTGACTATCTGCCGTCTGTCTATGTCGCATCTACGAATCATTTGTTAATTGAATAAGTCATTTTTCAACCATTGCTAACATATAATAGTGCAGTGTAAAAATACTTGGCTATCAATAAATTAATACTAGTGCTTTGCTATCAAGTATAAAACAATTGCCGGCAAGAACTGGCTACTAAACAATTGCCATCTATAAGCCAATAGGCTACTAAACAAAATTTCTCACTTCCAACTTTACTCTGTACTACTTAGCAAAATCCGGAACTGAACAATAAGTTATTCCAAAACTAAATTCTTCATACAGCATTGCACATTTTTGATTGTTTCTGATTAGATCGAATTTAATCATGTGTGGTATTGAGTAAAATTATTTTGCTCATTTAATGTGTTAACTGCCGCAACTACGAATAATTTGTTAATTGAATAAGTCATTTTTCAATCATTGCTAACATATAATAGTGCAGTGTAGGAGTACTTTGCTATCATTAAATTAATACTAGTGCTTGGCTATCAAGTATAAAACAATTGCCGGCAAGAACTGTCTACTAAAAAATTGCCATCTACTAACCAATTAGCTACTAAACAAAATTTCTCACTTCCAACTTTACTCTGTACTACTTAGCAAAATCCGGAACTGAACAATAAGTTATTCCAAAACTAAATTCTTCATACAGCATTGCACATTTTTGATTGTTTCTGATTAGATCGAATTTAATCATGTGTGGTATTGAGTAAAATTATTTTGCTCATTTAGTGTGTTAACTGCCGCAACTACGAATAATTTGTTAATTGAATAAGTCATTTTTCAATCATTGCTAACATATAATAGTGCAGTGTAGGAGTACTTTGCTATCATTAAATTAATACTAGTGCTTGGCTATCAAGTATAAAACAATTGCCGGCAAGAACTGTCTACTAAAAAATTGCCATCTACTAACCAATTAGCTACTAAACAAAATTTCTCACTTCCAACTTTACTCTGTACTACTTAGCAAAATCCGGAACTGAACAATAAGTTATTCCAAAACTAAATTCTTCATACAGCATTGCACATTTTTTATTGTTTCTGATTAGATCGAATTTAATCATGTGTGGTATTGAGTAAAATTATTTTGCTCATTTAATGTGTTAACTGCCGCAACTACGAATAATTTGTTAATTGAATAAGTCATTTTTCAATCATTGCTAACATATAATAGTGCAGTGTAGGAGTACTTTGCTATCATTAAATTAATACTAGTGCTTGGCTATCAAGTATAAAACAATTGCCGGCAAGAACTGTCTACTAAAAAATTGCCATCTACTAACCAATTAGCTACTAAACAAAATTTCTCACTTCCAACTTTACTCTGTACTACTTAGCAAAATCCGGAACTGAACAATAAGTTATTCCAAAACTAAATTCTTCATACAGCATTGCACATTTTTGATTGTTTCTGATTAGATCGAATTTAATCATGCGTGGTATTGAGTAAAATTATTTTGCTCATTTAATGTGTTAACTGCCGCAACTACGAATAATTTGTTAATTGAATAAGTCATTTTTCAATCATTGCTAACATATAATAGTGCAGTGTAAGAGTACTTTGCTATCATTAAATTAATACTAGTGCTTGGCTATCAAGTATAAAACAATTGCCGGCAAGAACTGTCTACTAAAAAATTGCCATCTACTACCCAATTAGCTACTAAACAAAATTTCTCACTTCCAACTTTACTCTGTACTACTTAGCAAAATCCGGAACTGAACAATAAGTTATTCCAAAACTAAATTCTTCATACAGCATTGCACATTTTTGATTGTTTCTGATTAGATCGAATTTAATCATGTGTGGTATTGGGAAAAATTATTTTGCTCATTTAATGTGTTAACTGCCGCAACTACGAATAATTTGTTAAACGAATCAGTCATTTTGCAATCATTGCTATCATATAGTAGCGTAGCGTAGGAGTACTCTTGGCTATCATTAAATAAATACTAGTACCTAGCTATCAAGAACAAAGCAATTACCAGACAGAACTTGCTACTAAAAAATTGCCATATATCCTGTTGACTACTAAACAAAATTTCTTACTTCTAAAATTTACTCTAGACTATTTAGTAAAATACATAACTGAACAATGAATTATTCCAAAACTATGTTCATCATACTTCATTACAAATTTTTATTGTTTCTGATCAGATAGAATCATTTTTGGTATTGAATAAAATTATGTTGCTCATCTAACGTGTTAACTGCCGCATCCACGAATCATTTTTTAATCGAATAAGTCATTTTTCAATTTTTCAATCATTTTTAGCATATAGTATAGTGTAGGTAGGGCGTTTAGGAGAAAGCGCTAAATTTTTAGGGGCGTCAAAATTTATTGCACATAAAACTATAGTATAAAAATACATAGTAACCATTAAAAAGGAGGTACTACATTTTGAATCGCCCCGAACGTTGATAACCCATTCAACGCCATTGTTATCATACCAGAAATTATAATATGTTACTTCTTACGTGTATTGAAATCTGCTTTACTGAATCAGAACTTAACTAATTAAACACTTTGTCTTGATTATTAAATTTCCTTAGTGACTAATAATTTTAAAAATATACGAGACATCTTATATGTATATTAGATGTTTCATTAATAGGTCAGCCTTTTCAATTAACTAATTTCCCACTACTGATGCATTTCTTCAATGTTAAAAAATTTCGACAAATTAATTTTAAGGCTTTAAAAATATTTTCTTTTTGCAAATCTGTTTCATTTACAAAAGACTGATGTATAGTTAATAACTCCATTTGCCAATCCGATATTCAATAGTATTAATTTAACTGTATTAATTCGGACGCAGTTAACGATAACAAAGCTAATAGTAATAACCTCACAGTAGGAGGGATTAATTTGAAACTAAGCAAGGGTTTAATGCTTTATCCGTCGATAATAGCATAATTTCTAATACTATGCTCAAATTTAATTATGTTATTTTTTCAAAACACGCTTTTAAAAACAAAGAGATTGGGATTTTTTTAATGTGCTTCTTAGATGTAGGGCAACATTTATATAAATATAAATTATAGGAAAAGGCGTCATATAAAAAATTAAATTTCATTTAAATTTCATTTTCAGATGTATATACAATCCCTGGTAAAAAAAATGCCATATCTAAAATCTGTATTTGATTTCTACACTTTTTGTAATTGAAAGTATGTTTCTATCATCTACCCTATTAAAATCCGTGCGCGTATCTATGTAACCTCAAAAACTTGGAAACCACAGGGCGCAGGGCTACGAAATTTGGCATACAGGTTGCTGGGAGGGCGGCCTATGAAAGATTGGGGCAAAAAATTCAAAATTTTAAATAGATTATGTTTTTGACGAATTTTTGCCGTTTTTTATGTTTAACCCGTAATCGCGCGAGTTCTGACCACTTCTAAATTTTTACTGCAAAGTGAGATATACATATTACGTACGCCACGCTGCAATACTAAGAAGCTGTGTAACGGGTATTAAGATAATTATTTTACCTCGCATGCAGATAATTAGAGATTATTTAATTGCGCTTAATTATTACCTTATATAAAAAATTTAAAAAAAAAACATTTCATCACAAACATTAACAAAACTTTTTATTCTATTTATTCCCTCATTCCAAAGATATCGTTTTATCGTCTGCTGTCATAGCAACATAATAAATTAAATTTCATTAAAAAAAATGCACAGTATTAGAAAATATTTCTCTACATATTACATAGATGCATTTGGGTGTACTGATTTTTATTTTAAATTGTGGTTTTAGAATTAAATTCATGAACTCCCGTGCGTAGAATGGGTTAAACAGCTAGTCAAGTATTAAAGAGTTAATCGCCATAACCTCTATATTGTATCACCTTTATACATAACCTTTAAAAATAAAAATTAATCGTATAACAAGATGACAGAATCTCTTATTTAAAGATGGAATATAATTATGTTTTGCATTATTTGTTATGATATACATATGTAAAGGGTGTCCATTCTCAACGGTGTCCAGTGGCTAATTCTTAAACCGTTAGTCATACACATATAGTTCCAATTGTAAAAATGTTTTAAATGAGGTAAAGAAGTATTTTAAAAGCTATTTGGGTCAATAAAAGCATTTCTTTAAAAATTATGAAATTTATTTTTTATACGGTCCCCCACTCCTATAAGTGATATTTGGTAAAACTTTTTTATTACTCTAACAATCAAGACAAAAAAAGTTCCATTCTTCTACGATTAAAACTGACCGAGTAAATAGCTTTTTAAAATTGAGAAGCATCTTTTTTCCTGCGAAATAGGGGTCATTCTCAAATTTACTAGAAATATAAATAATCGACAGATATAAAAAGAAAATACAGTTGAGAGTTGAGATTAGATGAATGGGACCTTTTTTTTTTTTTTTTTTTTTTTTTTTTTTTGTCTTGCTTGTGTAATTTGATTGTAATAAGAATTTTTCTCTAAATATCACTTATAGGACCGGGGGACCGTATAAAAAATTAAATTTCGTAACTTTTAAAGAAATGTTTTTATTGACTCAAATCGCTTTTAAAATACGTCTTTACCTCATTTAAAACATTTTTGCAATTGAAACTATATGTCTATGACTAACCGTTTAAGATTTACCCATTGGACACCGTTGAGAGTGGACACCCTGTATATATACTATATTTCTTAATTAATATTTGAGCTTAAATATTCCAAGATCCAAATTACCTTATATTGCATTTTCTAGATCTGCTTTCTAGCTCCTGTTTTCGCAATAAATTTCATATGTATTATCTTATATTGCATTTTTGAGAACTGCTTTTTAGTGCCTGTGCTTGCAATAACTTCCATAAGCATTGATCTTATATTGCATTTTTAAGTTCTACTTTTTAGCGCCTGTGATCAGAATAATTTTCATATGTATTGAATGAAATTATATCTATATATATCCCATATCTAAAAACTGTACTTCATTTCTATACATTTTGTAATTGAAAGTATGTTTCTATCATCCAGTGGTTTAACAGATAGTAGCCGAAACGTGCAGCTTGAATCATCAGATATTTTACAATCCCTTGAATATATCGGTGATTCAAAATAGATTGTAGTGACGATTGTCTCTTAAACAGCTTATGATACTGTAAAAAAATATATAAAAAATTACTTCGTTGAATATCAGTACTATTTCCTGATTTTTTCCCCTGATGAATGATTCCATGACTGTGTCAAAAAGTAGCGAATATATATTAAATAATACCATTTACAGATAATAATTCCAAAAGTCTAGTTAATTTATTATTTTCGTTAAGGTTTTGAGAGTTTGTATATTTTTGCATTCTAAAAAATATTTCTGTATTTTGCCAGCACAGTATCCATATTTTTACGTATTTGTTTTCTTTTGCAGTGTAATAATCAAAATAAATCCTATAGCTTTACAAAAAATGAAAATTTAGTATAATGTGTTAAGGGTTCTCACAAATCCATCTTCGCATTACTTTATGACTTATTCACAAAATCACTTTCATAAAAAAAAAACGTAAAAATCCGGAAATTATACTGGCAATCAATTGATTTTTTTTAACAGTGATAAACATAGTTTCAATTACAAAATGTATACAAATCAAAAATAACTTTTAAATATGGCATTTGTTTCCTAAGGGGTTGTATACATATTAAAATATGAATTTTAAATTTTTATACGGCCTCCCTCTTTCCATAACATATATTTAGAAAACATGTTACCCTGCGTCTAAGAAGCACGTAAAAAAATATGCCATTCTTTTATGGCTAAAACTTACCAAGTTATTGTACTTTGGATTTTATGCATTTTCAGTTGGTTTTTTTAACGAGCAAAAGAAACTGTTTTTAATGCCAAAAATGCTAAAAATTTGTAAAATTTTACTGAATATTGAATTTAGAAAATGAAGTGTGAAACAAAAAAATAATAATAATAATAACATTGTAAATTTAAATGAATTTTAGTTTGCTATCGATTGACTTTTCTTATAAAACTTATTTTAGCTTAATTTATTTAATTTACGAAATAAATAATTTTCAAAATCAATTTTTCTTTTGTATCCGGATTTTTTTTTTTAATAATAATTCATTAGATTTTATTATTTAAAAAAATTCTTGAGAAATCTTACGGAGTTTAAAACAATAACACACGATGCCAACAAATTCGGCCCAAACCCAGAAACACAATATTTCTGCTCATGTTAAAAGATTTAATCTGTTTAAAAATAACTAAAATCTCGCTTCATCTCTATACGCGAAGTAAATTTTAACAAGTTTCAGAAAACCACTTGTTATCGTGATTTATTGAGAAATGATTTTTGACATGAAGAAGTAACCCTAACTTTTAACTGTAGAAATAAATTTGATGGGCCTCTTCACCACGTTCACTCCCGTCTATGGTACTTAGTCCGATCTGAATTTGATGCTCATGCTGTAATCACTCTGTAGACAGAAAGCACGTAAGTTACGTACTTATGAAATTGCTATC
Organism: Maratus michaelseni; assembly: GCA_963931845.1. NCBI lineage: Eukaryota > Metazoa > Arthropoda > Arachnida > Araneae > Salticidae > Maratus > Maratus michaelseni. The sequence goes on along the minus strand of OZ007594.1, from coordinate 165,252,976 downwards.
CATAAATTTCAGCAGCTGAAATCTGTATTTTAATGATAAATTGTAACGGAAGGTTCACGGAAATATTTCTACTTTAAATATGCACTGATTTTGAATATTTTTTTTGCTTGTTAAATTGGCAACTATAAAAATGGAGATAAGTTTTAAAAGAAAATGTCAAAACGTGCCTATATAATTCTTTTTTTTTCCTCTTACTATCATCCGAAAGGAAAAATTACTTTGCAAATTAGTCTTTATTTATAATAATGACTAAAATGTCACAATTCTAGCCCATAGAAACATAAAGTTTCCATGGGATTGGTTCCGTTTTAAAGAAAGTTATTTTTTAAAATAGTGAAAAGTCAAATGCTGTGCAATTTACAGTGTTATAATTGTTTTTGTTATTATTAGTGTTATTACGGTCATTTTTATTATTGTTTGTTTGCAGGGGTTGGAAATAGCACGCTACAAGTAGCGAAATTACAGTAGTCGCTACTTTTTACAGTAGTTTGTAGTGCAGTACATTTTGAATAATGTAGTGTAGCGAATGGCGCTATACAAAAAAAAAAAAAAAAAAAAAAAACAGTAGCTTGTAGTGAGAACCGACGCTACTTTTAACGCTACTTCAGGGGAGAAAATGCCATTTTTCAAATCAATTGGCCGAAACTCGCTTCTTTTGTGCAAAATTTGTTCTGATCAACAATTTACAAATCTCAGCTGCAGTGTGTAGCAACGCATCACATGAAGTCAGAGATTTTTCCCACTGACACTTATTGCTGAAATCAAGTGCTAGCCCACCAAAGGAACTAGTTTTCTAGCTGGCAACATTTGACTATTTACTTGTTAATAGGTCTTAACCACCGGGTTTCTTATTTTTCGGAATTGCTTTATTTACATATTTATTTATTATTTGCATTTAGAGTTGTTTTTCTGTAATTTTCTAGATTATAATATCTGTCTCAATTTTTCTACGAAATTTGTAATGTGTATATTGAATAACATTTTGGAAGATAAACAGAAAACATTTTCTTGTATGTTATTTTTCTTAATTTTTCAATGCCCTCGGTTATGTCACATTATTTAAATTGTATCCCGGCAGACATGATATAACGAGGGATTCCTGTATTATTTAATCCATATCTTCATTTTTGATTGTAAATTGAATCCTTTGACAAAATCTGAAAGTAGTGAAGTAGTGACTACTTTTGAAAAATAGTTTGTAGTCGCTACTTTTTAAAACATCCAGTTGTAGTTGTAGTTAACTACATTTTTATGGTAGTTGTATTTGTAGTTCGCTACAATAAAAAAGTAGTTTTTCCGACCCCTGTTTGTATGCAATGAGATGAATTTCCAGATGAGATGATTAAAAAATAAGAATGCATTCCACACCCATAGGTTTACACCATAGAAGAAGGAATATAAATAGAAGTAGGATGTAGGGTGTTTTCGCCCAATGAACTAAAAGTATAGTAAAATCAGTGAAAACAGAGACTGTCTATAACGAAATTCTACTGTTCGTTACTGTTCTTAAAGGATGTCTCTCATTTTCTTAGTTCAAAATATTTCTAAAATGTATGTTTAATTTAATATTTTATGTGTTAAAATCTGACGAAATGTGAGTAGGATTTCAACACTTGAAATAAATTTAATTATGTATCTTAGAAATATTTTGACAACTGAAAAAAAGAAGAGACATTCTTTAAGAAGAGAATACAGAAAAAAGAAGTTAAAAATATAAATTTCCAGATGAGATGATTAAAAAATAAGAATGCATTCCACACCCATAGGTTTACCCCATAGAAGAAGGAATATAAATAGAAGTAGGATGTAGGGTGTTTTCGCCCATTTTACTCTTTCACCGTTTGCCACGGATTTTTTTTATTTACGCTATTTTCCGAAAGGCGGGGAATAAGCAGCCAATAACGGGAGGGTTGCGAGCCATTCTGTTTGAACACCTTCCCATAACCCCCGTAACAAATGACGGGCGAAAACACCCTACATCCTACTTCTATTTATTTTCTTCTTCTATGGGTTTACCCCATTCTTCTATGGTTTAACCATAGAATAAAAAAGAAATCAGAAGGTTTGCAAGCCGGGTTAGCTCTGAAGCGCACTGGGGCTGATGGTAAGGTTATAAAGGTGAACCCCTACCCCTATTGTTCTGCTTGGACATCCACCCTATCCCTATTGGTCTGCTTGGAATTAGTTTCAGTAGCAAGTACTAAATAAAAAAATCCGATAGAAAGCAGGCAGTTAGGGGAGATCCCGTGTAAAGCACCCTCGTCTTCTTTCCAGTTCCTGTTCCTACATCCTTGGGTTTAATATTAGCGAGGGGAATCTGAGATGTCACTGACCAACAGCCTTAAGAGCCTACGCTAGTCACACGATGAAACACTCAAACTAATGTTAAATCTATCGGAAGGTTTTTGGCAGATTTCTCCCTTGCATTTTAATATTTTTAAATGATTTTTTTTTTTTTTTTTTTTTTTTTTTTTTTTTTTTTTTTTTTTTGCATGGGATAGCTGAGGTCGATCTCTAACGTTGTTAGTTTTTGCTTTTTTAAATTTTGGTTACAGTTTTTTTTTTAGAAATGGACATTTTCAATTTTGGAACCGGGCGAACTGGTTCTGAAAGTGAAAGTACCCTTATATAAAAAAAAAACTGGAATCAAAATCAAAAAAGTAAAAACTAACAACATTAGAGATCGACCTCAGCTATCCTATGCAAAAAACATCATTTATAAATATTAAAATGCGAGCGAGAAATCTGCCAAAACCCTTCCCATGGACTTAACATTAGCTTTCGCGTTTTTTCGCTTGACTGATGTAGGCTCTTAAGCAAAAAATTCATAATCCCGGCAAAAAAAAATACAATACAATTGTGACAGATAGATGATGTATTTTCTAAGACGGAAATCTTTCTCATTGCGATTCTTAACGAATTTTGTTGAAATTAGTTTGCTTATAATAAAAAAGCAGTAAACTATTCAATCAAATGTTGCTTCCATTTAAAACATGCTTCAATAGTTCATATATATATATATATATTTTTTTTTTTGTCATCATCGGAAAATAAAAATTACTTTTCAAATCAGGTTTTTTTAATAATGGCTAAAATATCATAATTTAAGCCCATAGGAGCATAACGTTTTAACGTTATTGCAATCCAGAGCCCCTTTTAAATAGACTTCTAACCCTTTATGCCTTAAATTATGAATCAAGAACATGTTTCATCTCGATAATTATCTTCCTTCATGTCCGAAGATATATTAGAAAATATATATAATAATAATAATATTAAATTTAGATAAGTTTTAAGTATTAAGTTTTTTCATTAAAACTGACAAGGAGAGGTTCCGAGGTCGGGGGTCACGGAATGCGGTGAACGTCTGTTTATAATTAAAGTGCAGTTAGTATATAAATATATGAAAGCCTTAAAGCGCAATACCCAGGGGGTCATGAGAATAAAGTTCTTAAAGTTTACGTCACAGTTTATAATCGTTTTAAATACAGTTTATGTAATATCCCAATTTTTCCATTTAGATATTTATAATGAAGATTTTGTCGCTGACAATTATGTTTTCAAATATTAATTTCGTCATTCATTATTTGCATATAGTGTATAACTAAAAATAATTAATGGATGTCAATTAACTGACATCTTGCAAACGCAAAAGATAAAAGTTAAAAAAATAAATTTGGGTGTTTAACAATGCAAAAATATATTATTTGATTGAAATTTCTCATCAAAGTTTTGAGAGGACCTCTAAACGATACGTATTAAAATGTTTCTGCCAGTGTTCTATTACAGGCAGGGCAAATAAGAAACTTACTTACCCAAGGCCCACATATATCAGGGGACTAAAGATTTCCTTGGTCTCTATTAATAATTTTATTGAAAAAACATCTTATTGGGATAAAAATTCAAAATCTGCTCTCTTCATTATACGAATTATGTAAAAAATACATTAGAAAGTAACCGTGAGAAAATTGCTATAATATACATTTAAAGGAATGGTTTAGTTTTTTAAATAAATGACATTTATGTCTTTTCAATTTTTTAATTAGTCCTATGTTTTCTTAATGTCTTATAAGACTTTTCTTTTTAGGATTGTAAATACGTTTACTTTTTTATTACTACAGATAAAGAGTCTGTAGAAACTGTAGAATTCATATTTCCTTTGGCATACATATGATTTACAAGATTTTGTAGAATTAATTCACGTTTATTTTATATCATATTTGTTTCTGCCAAATTATTTATTTTTTATTATTAAAAAAAATAATAATATTGTCAACTTCTGTAACCATCGATGTAAGTTTTTCATTTACATTCTGGTACTCAGTAATACATAGTAGTAAATTCATGCAGTTCAGTTCTCATATGCTGTCTTTGCCTAAATATGTTCTTTGCGGAGGGGCCAAAACTTTCATAATCGGACCCTGTTTCTACACAATAAACTTTCCCAACTGTTTTACACTTTGACCTAAAATATTTTAATTTCATTCATCAATTTTAACTATTTCTCTAGTGAATTTAAAACAACTGGTTACCAAATTAGTAAAGTAGCAAAATTTAAATTTACTTAAAGTTTAATCTTTTGCACTCAGCTGTCGCTTCTGGGAGGAGAGGAGGTGGGAGGAGGGGAGGAAGGGGTGGTGGGGGGGTGGGGGGTCACGGCATATCTAACAATTGGGTTTCTTCTCTCAAGGGACCAATCGATCAGCCGCAAGTAGTTTTCAGGGATCTTCAGTTCATCCTCTTCCATCGTACTTTGCCAACAGGTTGGATAATAAGTTTCAAACAGAAAGACGGTAAGCAGAGCACCATTGCCCCACCTGGATTTCGAAATTTAATTAACTAAATTTTATTTTTCTCTTATGATATTAAAAGAAAAATAGTAAAATTTATTCTTCTCAAATGAATTAAAATAATTGAACACTACAAGAAAAGAGAACTATGAATTTTTAGTCGCTTAACCCAACCCCTTCCCTCCCCAAGACAATATACAGACAAACCTCGTTAACACGAACACGCTTAACGCGAATTACTTTTAGCACGAACTGTTTCCGATTGATCCGTCCAGTTGTATCTAACGTATTTAAGTTCGAATAACACGATCTAATTTTAACACGAACAAAAAAAGTTTCCCCTTAAGTGTTCGCGTTAACGAAGTTCCACTGTATGTATATTTTTCTTTTTACGTTCATATTTTTAAAAAATATCTTAAACAGAAGTGTTCAGAGGGGCACAGATTCCTGAAGAAAAAGAGAAACTACTGTTCCAATTCTCCATTCAAATAAAAAAAAAAAAAAAAAGCTGGTAGAAATATATTTTTATATTTTTAATTAATATTTATTTGTTATGTTTTGGTTATGCTTTTTATATTATCAATATGTGTGAATATTTTCTTGTACGGAGGTTTTAAAAAAAAAATTAATTCAGATTATTTCATGTATATATTCATCATTTTTAAAATCGTGGCCTAGGTTACGGACTTGAGGCACTTCTATTCGTAAATGTTGTCTCTCCTTGGATTTAATTCTGCCAGCGTCCATGGTTTCAGATTAGCAATTTATATGAAAATCTGCAATATCCGGTCATTTTGAAAAAAGAAAAAAACATCTAGTAAATACAAAAAGAGGAGGAGGAGATTATTACATTACGTGTGTCAATAAAGAAATAATGCATATTCAACATTTTTCGTGTGTTAGCAGAGTTGACATCTCACCGCACACACAAAAATATTTCGTGCTAGATTGAACCAAATTTTTATGTTATAGTTGCTACAACTTTGAGGGGGGAGGAAATTGTACCATGATTGGATATTTTACTTAATCCATGAAAAGGTACAAATATTGAACCATGATTTTGTTTTAGTTTGAACCTTTAATCAGTAAAATGTTAGAGTTGGAATTGGTGAAGAATAAACTAGTTAGATACTGAACCGTAAAGTAGCAACTTCTAAACAACATCTAATCAGATCGACGCAGATAGGTACGAAATCGCAAGAAATTGCTTAAAAATCAATAACTTTTGAACGCAGGGAACTGGAGACTTTAAATTTGAACCACAAATAGATATAGTAACAAAACAGTTGAATGGCTTTGTTTATCAGCCTGATCAAACCACATAGGGATCCAAATTTTTAAAAAAACTCCAAAAAAAAAATGTAAAATGTCGTCTTGGGTATCAAAATCTGTATATTTTGGGAAGCTGCATCGAATGAGACAAACCCCAGTTTAAAGTAGATTTTTGTTAATGAATCATTTTACAGCATCTAATTTCAAATCATTTCATGTCTTTAACTTTTAAAAAATCAGCAAAAATATCTAATAAAAGAAAGATGTTTCTCGTGGCGCACGATGGCTAGGGAAATCTACAACACGTAGAGGTCTGAAAATTTCGACGAAGATAGTCCGAGTGCACTTGAGGCTCAGATTTTTCAATATTTGATAATTAGCCGAGATATTAATTAAAAACCAAAATGAACATGTCCTCATGCGTAAAGAGTCGCGGCGGTCTGGCCAAAAACACCTTCCGAAGCTTTCATACTAGAGAAGATACGATGGAGGGAAAAGACTATTTTTTCGTATTTTTCCAGGGGCTCATCAGTTTAACTATTCGAAATACGAAAAAACACTACACCACATCTACGTACTTTTTCTTTTCCAATGGTGTCTTCCTTTAATATATATATATATATATATATATATATATATATATATATATATATATATATATATATATATATATATTCCTTTAATATATATATATATATATATATATATATATACATATATATATACATATATATATATATATATATATATTCCTTTAATATATATATATATATATATATATATATATATATATTCGAAATATGAAAAAAATACCAAACTATATCTGTGTATATTTTCTTTTCCAACGGTGTAATCCATTTTAAAAAATATTAATTTTAACCCTTTCAACAAGAATTATTTCATTATGCCGTTTCTGTATTTTTTGTTTTCCCTGCAATTTTTAAAAATCTGCATTCGCTATTTTTAATAGAAATATGTAAAAACAAAAATACCTACGTATTATGCGTACATTTTACCTTAAAACGACGCCTTCTGTTTTAAAAAATTTTAATATTATCCCTTTTCAAAAAAAAATATTTTCCGAAAGACGATTGTACGATTTTCGTTTTTCCTGCAATTTTTAAAACTCAGATTGCTGTTTGGAAATCGAAATACGAAAACAGACATACACACACACTTAACCATCGTCCAATAATCTTTATAACGAAATCTTCGGTTTAAAAAAAAAAATAAAATTACATCTTGTAGGGAAGTCACTTCATGATTTCGTCAGATTTTCTTTTTTCTAGGTGAAAAGAGATTTTATCCCAGCATGCATTACGAATTTTGAAATCAGAAGTAACAAGGCTGCCGCACGCTCAGATTGTTTGACACTATATTCGTTTGAAAAGATTTTCGTTTAAAAATATAAATTAATACAAAATCAGGTTTAAATTATAAAATCCATCGAATTTGAGACTTATTTGAGGTTATTATCACGAACCCGAGAGGGTCACCTAGTTATAATTAATTTAAGTAAGGGAGTTGTTAATAAATATTATAGTTTTTACCTGTTTTTGTTGTTGTTTTACAGTTACAGAAATTCTAACGGCCTCGGCGCAGTTAGATATCTTTATTACATTAGCATTGGGATACCATTCCAGTGTCAAATATATTTTTTTAATTTTAATTTAACATTTTTCTATATACCTTTTCTGGTGCTAATATTTCGTATTTTTTTTTAGTGCAGAAGACATTGTTGTGCATTGTTTGGTTTCTACTGTAAAAAATAGTATCTAAATGTGATGTTGTATTTCAAGGGGTTTTTTTTTTTTAGAAATTAATAGGTTTTAAAGTACCTATTATACACATATTAAGTACATATTATAACATTTTCATATTAATTAATTTGCGATTATAAGTTAAGATAATCAATTTAAAAATCTTAAAAAGATAGTTTAATTTTTTTTGTTCATTTTTTCTTTCCAGTTTCCCTATCAAAAAAGGAAGCAAAGCAAAAATTATATATTTTAAAATAAATTCACTTACTTGGGCGTTTTGCCATGCGTAAAAAAAGCAGCGACTTTTTCATAATCGATTTTGGTTCCCAAACCAAATTAATGCATTGTAACGACTTTTTTTTTAGGTGTGATTTTTCTAAATGCTTATTTAAAAAAATAATAATACTTTTATACTTATTTATAACTTTCTCATATAGTAGAGCATATTCTTACAATTTGCTTTGCTTTTAAAAAATTCAAACATTCTGTTACTAAAAATTTTAAGAGTGTAGCTGGATCTTGTGACTAATATATTGGGGTAACTTTGCCACTTGTTACTTTCCATTGTGTTGTTGCTCTACATTATTCCAGCAAACAAATATTACTTAATCCGATAGATTTTTTTAAAAAAAATCATGCCTAAAACTATTTAAGAAGTCATAAAAAGTCACTAAATTGAGCTACTGTTTTCAAAAAAAAAAAAATTATTTGAAAGTACATTTTATTTTATTTTTATTTGATGATGTAAAAATTTAAATTATATGTTATTTATAAGTGATGCGCATGATGGATAAAAATAGAAAATGGTTTTTTGAAAGTCGTTCAAAAGAGGACTACACATTTCTTACGATGATGAAAAATCCATAGCTAAAAATTTGGAATTTGCCCGCTAATAAATTTATAAAAATGTTTACTTTAATGTTATTACTTTACTTTAATGTTATTACTTTATTTTATTAATGTTATTACTTAATGTTATTACTTTAAATGTTAACTTTATCTAATCGTAAATATCTTATTGTCATTCTTACTATATTGTCCATCTTACTTTAGTTAAATATTAGTGTTTCATCAAAAAAAAAAAAAAAAAAAAAAAAAAAAAAAATCTTCTTTCAATAGCGAATACTATAACTGTTTGTATATTGTCAGTTAGTACTGATTCACGTGCATTAACTGTTAAAATTTCAGAAATATTCCAAAAAAATATTTCGACATTATATAAATTATGTTTTACTTAAATAAAGAGGAATAAATTCTCATAATTTCAACAGATTCTTTTAAGCCTGTTAACATAAAAATGTTTAGAAATTTGAATAAATATTAATTAGTGTCATTCAATATTACTTGAAATGTCACTTTCCAAAGATCTTTAAATTAAGTTTGAGTGAATTATGTTTTATACAAAGTATCCCAAAAGCCTATTTTATATTTCAAAAATTCATTTAAAAAATGTATTGCAGACCGCTTGCATTGTAACGCTTATTAAAAAGTCAGAATTTTTTGCGGCAAAAATAAAAATAGTTTAAAGAGACCCACGAGTAAGTTCAAATTCCAAACAGTCAATAACCAAGAAAGAAAAATCATGCGTCAAGCATAGATTATGAAACACTTTCCAACACATTCAGAATACTGTAACAAAACTTCACCGTTTAAATTTGAAAAATGATGTCTACGTAAACAAGGTCAAGGTTAAAAAGGGCGGGAATGCCTACCTTTCGGCTTAAGCTCAACTAGCCTACACAGCAGGTTTGTTTACATAATTATACTGAGCATTACTGAATTATACTTTGTGATATTGAGCATTCGTCCCGGGATTGCACTTATACTCTAAAGTGAAAGTTGGGTTCCCGGGACGGTTATCCCTTGTCATCCCCTTGTGATATTGAGCAATAATTATACTATGTAATGCTGAAATACAAATTCTGAAAATGCAAGATTCCAAAAATACAAATTTTGAAAATACAATTTACTGTCTACGTAAACAATTTGGAAAACGCATAACACATGTGAAAGCCCAGCAATTACCATCAATAGTGGGAGAAGTACACGAATTCTTTTGTGCAGTCCTGTATACACGATCTATAGATTCGTATATATATATATATATATATTACACAGTATTCTAAAATTTACAGCAGTTAGGATACGCATGTACTCCAGTTGAAAATCCTGCTACAGCAAATTCCGCTAATAAACGGAAATGTACTCGAGACCTCTTGTGCCGCCTTGTATAGGATTTACAGAATTTATATATACGAATTAATATTAAAAAAATGAGTTAAATTTAAAAACTTATGCCACAACTGAAAACACACTTCCAGCAATTATTATTCAATTAGTATTGATTGGACAGCATTGTGACCGAATTCTTTTGTGTGTCCCTGTAAAGAAACAATGAATGCTATGCATATCTTCTTCTGTAGTAAGCTTCTTCTAGTGAACCTCGGTGATATACATCAATTTCAATATGTTTGAAATAGAGTAACATTCTTAAAATACACCACACACGATTTTCCCCCCATATACCGTAATGTAACGGAATTCTTTTGAGTGTCCCTATAAATAAACTATAAACGCTACACACTTCAGTTTCAATAACGAACAAGCCATTGTAAACCTCAATAACATATCAATTGCATGGCAATCCAAGTATATTTACGTGAATAAACCGAACTCGTAATTACTTTTCAACTATGTTTTTTCTTTGGACCGCTGACCAGACCCCTACCTGCCAGGCTTTTGCCCAGCTTAACGGGATGATGCCTGGAAACGGGCGAGGATTCGCCTATTCTCCGCATGGCGAAGATGTGTTTGATAAAACTAGGCCGGTGTGGCTTCTGTGCGTCTTGTTGCCTTAATTGCTTTTTCTTAGTTAGCCGGTTGTTAATTAATTTTGGATGAGACGGTTCAGCACTGCACAGTGCAGTGAAGTCGTGCCGGATGGATGCGATATGCTGGTATATTTAGTAATTCCTCGCTTCATTGCTCACCCATGCGTCATGCCATCGCTATATTCGAGTCGGTCTCGTAATTTAGAACCTTGATCTGGTGACGAGACCTTCACCTGACTAGGGCACCCCCAGAGGTGTAATTCACGGGGAACTCGGAGGACTTTACACCAATGACGGATTTTACATGCACCGGTGTTAAAAATGATAAAATACCGCACCGGAATGCGGTTTGTACCATAAAATTTGTGAAGCAATGGTTTTTTTGCGACAAATAAAAACAATACTTCAAAAAGTTCCATAAGTCCGTTCACATTTAAAAATTTGATAATAAATTGACAAATTTCATATCGGAGTGCGATTTGAACTATGTTCTTCATGGTTTAAACTGTAAGCAACAACAATGTAGTTAATTATGCGCTAAACCACGTTCGCTAAAATTAGCCAACTGGCAGAAAATCTGCAACAATAAAATATTTTAGACAACAAAAAATAGAAAATAAAATAAAAATAAAAAATAAAGAGTGTAATGCTTTTTAATACGCTTTTATTGGTGTTTAATATAAATAATAAAATAGTTAGTAATTATTAATCAATATTATTCATAATTAACTGAAATGAATAATTAATGAATAAATGAATAGTTGCAAATTTTAAACTTTTTTAGATACTTTTTTTTTTACACTGCAGACTAAAAAAAAAATTTTTTTTAAGATCAAAGCTGCTTTTGGCTTAAATTTGTAACTTTTTTTCTGGTTTCAAGGGAAAATCTTTCTTTAAGTTTTAGATCACGTTTCAGACTAATCTGTTCAGTTTATTATTTTGAGCGCATAGTTGCACATGACAGTGAAGTAAAAAACAATGAAAAATCTCTAAACATTTAAAAATAATGAACACCATACGTGAGTTTTTTATTACTAAAAAATAAATATCAGTAGTTAATGAAGAATATAAGAGAAGAAAATAAGATGTTGTCAACAGAGCATTACAAGACATTGTTTTGTTTATATTTATATTTTCTTTATATTGAAAACAATGTAACATTTTGTAATAAAGGAGTAGTGTTTCATAGTTTATCACAGATAAATGAAGAATTGGAGAATAGAAATGAATTAAAGGAAGTATAGTTTTTCATTTAACTGAATAAGTAAATGAAATTTAAGAACTGTTAAATGGAACATAAAATTAGCTTAAATGAATGTTCCGTATCCAATATAATTATCAAAGATTAATCTGTTTACAAATGAAATGCGCAAACACTAATATGTCTTAAACAATTTTTACTTTCCAAATATATAGCGTCAGAGAAGTATTGCAATTAGAGTTGCAAAGGCTAGAAAAAACCCGGTTTAAACCTGGGAATAAACCGCGTTTTTTGGCAATAAACCGGGTTTTTTGGAAATAAACTAGGTCTTTTGGGAATAAACGTGGGAATAAACCGGGTTTATTAGAAATAAACCTGGGAATAAACCGGATTTTTGTAACTCTTATTGCAATCATGATTTTTTATGTTATGTATATGTTTGTGTATATGTGTGTGTGTATGTGTGTGTGTATGTGTGTGAACACGATAATACCCAAACGGTACTTCCGATTGGGCTCTTATTCGGCGAATATGTTATAAACCATCGTTCCAAAAACTGTATAGATTTTCGTAAAATTCGGCCGACAAATCATGTATTTAATCCATTTTTAAACCCTTTTCAAACAATTTTCCAACCGATTCTATAGGAGGAAATCACCATAGGAAATGTGACAGAGTATATAATAAGCGATAAATATTTCGACAATGCAATCAAGTATTAGTAGCGCAGATGTAACATCACGAGTTTCAAAATGGGAGGCCCAAAGCTCTATTCCAACCGGTTAGATTGTGTCAAATTTATATAGATACATTATATATTTATATTCATATATTATATTCATATGTATGAATATAAATATATATACATATATAACCATATAAATATAAACATATAAACATATAATATAAACATATAATATATTATATATATTAAATTCATATTATATGCAGTAGATTCTCTCAAATCCGCAACCCTAAAATCCGCAAACGCCTAAAATCCACACAATGTTGCAGATGCAAACAATGAAACTTACAATTAAGATGGCGGGGGAAAAATCGCGATTTCATATATATCATTCCGTACATGGAAAAAAAAATAATGAAAACCATTTTTGATAGTGTAAATATTCTCTAAATAATCTAAACCATATCAGCCCTAAAAAATTAAGAATATTATCAAGTTCGCCCAAATTTGAAAAAAACTAAATTATGAAGTAAATTAGAATGGAAAAACAAATTAAAAATGAAAGAAAAAAAAATACTATACTTAAATAAAATAGAATTGTTATTTGTTTCTGCATAGCTGTTTATGTATCGATCTGTGTGGGTGAGAGAGAGAAAGACGAAAATATTTTTAGCGGAAAATTATTTGCTGGGGGTTCGGGAAAATTGAGTAAGATGAAAGCATATCATCCTTTTCATCAACAAGCGTACTCATCAAATTTGAATCGGTCATTTCAAAAAACCCTACCCCACAAAATCAGAAATTTTTCAAAAATTTAAAACTGTATTATTTACAAATAAACGAATTTTTATAGTTTTTTTTTTGGGGGGGGGGGGGGTTAATTTTTTTTTTGGGGGGGGAGCGGGGGATTATTATAGAGTTTGGAATTCAAAGTTTGTAAATATCGAATAATTTTTATAATTGATGAATAATAAAAGGAAGAATAACAGAAAAACTGTTCCTGACTTATGTTGTTTTAGCAAGAAACAAGGTTAGGTGGTATTTCATTTGAACAAAACAGTCATATTAAACATATTTTTAATCAAACTTAATGATGATAGCACCACTTATACAGGTACATTTTTATGTTTTAATATGGTACTGCATGCAAATGGTAATATGGTATCCGAATGTAACCTGGTATTGCATGCAAAAACCACTTAAGTCGCTGACTTTATGTCGTTTTAGGTATTGAACGAAAATTAGAAGCTATTGTTTGAAGAGGAAGGAATACACTGACTTAAGTGGTTAACCCAAATCATGGCGCTACAAAAAAAGTATAATTGGAAAAAACTTGACTTATGTGGTTTTGAAATGACCGAATCATTTATTTTGAAATGTACGTATAATTTTCTTTGTTTATATTTTACTCAAAAAACTTTTTCTCAGTATAGTAACATATTTACCCTTGACAAATAAATTACAGATTTTTTTTTGTAATTCTAGTAACCAGTTTCCAAGAGTTTTACAATTAAAATTCACAAAAGAATGGTCGTTTTAAAGATATCACATTTTTAAAAATAAAGAATATAGATAAAAACTTCATTAATAGCGTTATTTTAATTTTAATTTTATTTAAATTTTGGAAATCTTCCATGGCTTTGAAAAACAACAATGGGGAAATAAATTATATTCTGGGATACCTTGGCGATTTAATGATTTTGGGAAACTTAAAGTATATATCATGTAATAAACTAACGAAAATAAATTGTAAGTGCTTTTAAATAAGAAAATGAAAATGAATATTTTTAAAAAAGAGTAACAAAATGCTCATGTTTTAAATATTCGCTTTTCATTTGAATGAATAAGAGACTATTGTGTGTTTAACTCTCTGTTGTTAAAATTTAGAATCAGCTATTATTCATCGATTATTTTTTGTAAATAATGTTTTGAAAGTTGACAAAAACATAACCAGTAGAACAATGGAATCGTTTCTGTGTTTGGATTATTATTTTTACAAAAACCTGAAAAATGAATTTAATGAGAAAATACGAAATTCTAACATTGCAATTCAATGGTCTTAATGGTATTCTCAAAAAATCCCGGCTCAAGAACGCGCAGCTTTCTGGCCCAATCACAGATTCATTTTTCAACACGAAAGCATGAAGTTAGCACACTTTACTATTGAGGATTTGTAAACACACGCACACACACACACACACACAAATGTGTTTTTTAAAATGGAAAACTGGCTATGTTTTTAACGATAGTTTTTAATATATGTATGTTATTGGACAATATAAATAAATTCATTTTAAATAAATGTAATTGCAAATAGTGCTATTAAAAAAGACACACGTATACCACTACTGCTCTTGAAAAAAAAAATACATACTAATGACTAGGGAAAGATAGAAATTAAAATAAGATTTAAGTATATATACGGGCATTAAAAAAACAGGATGATCTGTTTTTTAGACTGTTAGGACAGAAAACGTTATTTCATTTCTTAGAATCTGAATAAAAGCGTCTGCAATTTTCACGTGTGTGTCTAAGAATAAACAAATCCTTCCGGCTATGTCGGAAGTGTAGGTTGGTATTTTTCCTTTTCTTTATTTAAAGTACATACATCAGATTTAATACAAATTAAACAAATTGGCGAGAAAGGTAATTTTTCAGGGAAATTTTAAATGAGTGTACAAAATGTAATTACATGGATAAGAAGCAATTATAAATGTTAAAAAATTGTTGAAATCATTGCTCGTAGGTTGTAATATAATCCAAACCATTCTATGAATGCCATCGAAAACTTTTGTGTGTCCCTGTAGCAAGATGATTCATTAACGAATTCATCTAAGATACTTGCAAGAGCAATACAATGTCCCAATTAAATATGAATTGGCCCAGTATTTTGGACGGTATCGTGATGACATGTTTTGCATGTTTTACTTTTGTGTGTCCCTGTAAACGAACTATAAGAGCTACATAGTTGATTAACTAACTCGTCTAAGATACTTGCGAAATAAGGACACTACCCCAATTAGATTCAAATTGGTTCAGTATTTCGGACGTTATTGTGATGACAAATTTTGCATGTATTTCGATTTGGGTGTCGCTGTAAACTAACTATAAAAAAGCTACGTACTTTATTAACAATCTTGTGCAAGATGCTTGCAATAACAATACACTGTCCCAGTTAGATTAGGATTGGTTCAGTATTTCGCGCGTTATTGTGGTGACAAATTTTGCATATGATTTTGCTTTGTGTCCCTGTAAACAAACTATAAGAGATATATACTTGGTTGACGAACTTATCCAATATATTGGTAAGATCTTTTGGATATTGTTTTGCTTTGTGTCTCTGTAAAGAAACTATAAGAGCTACATAATTGGTTAACGAATTCATCCAAGATTTTGACAATATCCATGCCAGGGGTGCAAAAATCTAGGCGCCAATGGGCTGATTCCCACCTCTAAATTTTATTAGTATTATTCGTCAAATTTTATTAGTATACTTCGCCTAAATTTTGTCAGTATTCTTATTAGGTGAAGAATACTAAAATTTATGGGTGGGATTCGGCCCATTGGTGCCTGGATTTTTGCACCCCTGGTCCATGTATTGTTCCAAATTAGGTTCGAATTGCTTCATTATTTTAGACACGTTATCATGATGACAAAATTTGTATTATATATGTATAGATATATGGATATAGACATAGATATA
The DNA here is from genome assembly GCA_963931845.1 of Maratus michaelseni. Lineage (NCBI taxonomy): Eukaryota > Metazoa > Arthropoda > Arachnida > Araneae > Salticidae > Maratus > Maratus michaelseni. The sequence goes on along the minus strand of OZ007594.1, from coordinate 165,236,734 downwards.
TATAAACGAAGCTATCGTAATAGGTCGATTTCTAAAGAAATCAACCTAACATCCGTGAATGTGTCAGAAAATAGTCACTTTAGAATTGAGAGCAGCCGGATAAAAAGTATCTTGCAAGCTTTCTCGCATATTTATTTACTAAAAAAATGTATCATAGTGAAGGTAACAAATAATATAGGGTACACTACCCTGTAACGTACATATAATGAAATCATTCTTTGAATTGTCTTTTCATAAAAAGTTGAAATTCTCAACTATTTCATTTCTGCAAATTTTGTTTCGAACGCTCACAAATACAATATCATAACAATAGAGTCATTGCTGCATTCAGATGTTTTTTCGATAGGAACCTGAAAAATAACTTCACGTGCGAAAGTATGCGATTCCAAGAATACAATTCAATGACCTTGAAGGTAAATATAGTATCTTGCGAATTACTCTCGCTTATTTATTTATAGAGGGTATAACTATACAATTACAAAGAGGATACAGGTTTCTATATGCATAAAATAAATCCATGTTCACAAAAGCAACATTATTTTAAACAATAGAATTTGTTCGGTATTTAGATGATTTTCCTTCAAGAATTTTTAAAATGATTTAACATGAAAAGCGGACTAACGAATTTAATGATAAGTAAATATCTCGCAAACTATCCATGTATATTTATTTACAAAGGGAAAGGTAAAGGGGAAAAGGTCGTACTACGATATGAATATGGAAGAAAATCATATTTTAAACTTTATAATGATAAGAACATTCAGCAGTTATGTATATGTTGCGTTGAACATTGACAAAAGGAAATCATCTGAACCAAGAATAACAATTTTTAAATAGTAAATCTAAATATTCTCTAAACTTTACGTGCGTAACTTTTAATAAAGTGAAAAAACAAAAACAAAATACGTTTCTTTAAATGTCGAGAAAAGAAATATTGCTAGAATAATAGAACCTTTATGTATTTAGTTGATTTTTTTACAAAAATCTGAAACATAATTTAGCATGATAAAATACAATTTAATGACCTTAAGGATAAAGATAACTCTCAAACTTTACGTGCATAACTTTTAATTTGAAAAAATACATATTTGAAAGTTGACGAAAGTAAACAATAGAATATTTCTTGGTATTTCAATGCTATTTCTATAAGAATCTGAACAATTACTTTGCAAGAGTAAATACAAAATACTGAGAATAAAATTCAATGACCTTAAATAAAAACATACCTTGAAATTTACCCTCACATATTTATTTGTAAAGGCAAAAATAATAGGAATACAAGTATGATATAATATAGTACTAGCCGATCCCCACCCGGCGTTGCCCAGGCCCGTGATAATAAATTTAAAAAGAAACATCAAGTTTTTATTATTTTATATCTTTAATCGGATATTGTATGAAATTATATTTTGAAATGAAAAATTCGCGAAAAAATATTGATATTTAGCGATAAAAGCGCTCATTGTCTTGTTTACGTATGGTCGTTTCATAGTTTAAAATAAAAAGTTCTTTTTGTCTGAACTCTTTGAAATCTTTATTGGTGATAAATAAAACGGTTTTACAACCCGTGTATTCAAGCTCTCTTTAAAATTTTGCGAAAAAATATGTATATTTAGTAGTGGAAACATGAGTTCTTAAAAAAAAGGATCTAGCTTTCAATCTCAGAGTAAAACTATATTAGAAGATCTATGCTTTCAATGCAATGGTTAATTCATCCGTTTTCAATCCCCCCTAGGCTAAACAGGTGAGGGCTAATCCATCAGGTTCCCCCTTTCTGAAGGGAGAAGCCGTCAAAAAACGTTGGCGCCTGCGTAAAGAGACGATATTCGTGTGGAAATTTGACAGAATGTGCTTTTCGTTTTAAATATATAGATGTACGTAAAATAAAACTTTCAAACAATCTGCAATTATCCACTGATTAATTTCTGTAAACGATATTTTGAACGTACACAAAAGCGAATCACCAGAACAATAAAATAATTTCGGTACTTAATAGCCTTATACATATAACAGATGTATCGCAATATATCTGTTATGCGTGCTTTTTAATAAAAAGAAAAAATGCTGCTGTGAATGGTGACTCAAGCCATGTCGTTTAACCTTTATAAAGCTTTGCATGTGTTAAAAATTACATTATGTGTAACTAAAAGATTTTTTCTGGTTTCTGTATAATTTTTCAACAAAAATTTTAAAATTAATTTTGTATGAGAAAATACAAATTTCACTGACCTTAAGGATAAGAAAACATCTCGCAAATCATCAGAGCATATTTATTTAAAAAAAGGAGGGGAAGGTTATACTATTCTAAAAAGTCTGCCGTTGATAATCAAATTTATTCCGTGAATTTCCATATTCTCTTATCAAAGTTTAAGCTCTTGCCCTCAAACACAAGCATTCTTAAATAAATAAAATCGGTAGATTAAATCAAATCCCGACCTTAGCGTTACATACTGGACCTCCTTTTCCCCTCCTCCTAGAGCTCAATTCCATAACGAATTAATACCGAAAACATTGCTTCAATAACATTTGTCTCTGGGTCTCAAACGAAAAAGATCTTTTCTGTGGTACTAACAAAAAAAAAAAAAAAAAAAAAAAGGAGGGGGTCATACAGCAAAAGAGAAAAATATCAAATGCAAACAGTATATTTTAATCCCCAGAAAGATGTTCCGATTTAGATTTTCTCCGTGAGACATAGAAGAAAGTTTCTGAAGAAAAATAAAATTAAATTAATGAAGTATTTAGCGCCTCCTTTATCATCCAAAGCACGTAAATATTTTCTGTAAAGCATTTTTATTTGTTCCGATATTAATTTGTCCGGATTCTTTGGGAATATAAAAAAAAAAAAAAAAAAAAAAAAAAAAAAAAACGCAGTAAAATGTGAATAAAAAACATGGTTAGGAAAAATATTGTAATAATTATCCTAAGTTTATTTTTTGTTTAAAATGTTGAAAGTAACGAATATATTGTTTAGTATTAACACTCCTAGTACCAGGTTTAAATTTTTGATCAGCATTCTTATTTTTGTCTCATTTGAACCAGAAATTTAATTGTATTAAACGGAGCTCATCAAAAATTAAAATATGGTACTAGGAGCAGGGTTAAGAGCCTACATCAGTCACGCGAAAAAACGCTCCAGCTAATGTTAAGTCTATGGGAATGTTATCGCGCGATTTCTCGCTCGCATTTTAATATTTTTAAATGATTTTTTTTGCATAGGATAGCTGAGGTCTATCTCTAACGTTGTTAGTTTTTACTTTTTCGATTTTGGTTCCAGTTTTTTAATATAAGGGTAATTTCACTTTCAGAACCAGTTCCAACCGGTTCCAAAATGGAAAATGTCCGCTTATAAAAAACCGTAACCAAAATCGAAAAAATAAAAACTAACAACGTTAGAGATAGACCTCAGCTATCCTATGCAAAAAAAATCATTTAAAAATATTAAAATGCGAGCGAGAAATCGCGCGATAACCTTCCCATAGACTTAACATTAGCGTGAGCGTTTCTTGGCGTGACTAGTGTAGGCTCTTAATACTAAAAAATATATTAGTTACTTTCAACATTTTAAACTAAAGAAATCTTGGATAATTATTACAATATTTTTCCTACACTGTGTCGATTTGATTTTACAGATTAAATTTAATCTAGTTTTCTTTTTTGATTTGAAACACGAAAAACTTTAAAACGAAACATAATGGGGTCCTAAAAGACCCCAATGGTACGAAGAGGGTTAAGGATTTTTTTTTAATACTTTAAGTTATAAATACCTCACAACTTTTACGCTCATAACTTATGATAAAGCGAAAAATAATGCGGAATTTGTTAAGAAAAGTAAATTCGTTTAAATCAGTGGGCCCCAAGCTTTAATGTTATGTGACCTACCATAAAGTTTCGTGACTCATATACAGTATGCAAGTATATAAAAATCTTTTGTATAATATATCCTACGAAAAAAAAACAAAATTCCGTGCTAAGCATATACTTGAAAAGAATAATAGGTATTCCTAATATTAGCAATCAATCATTATACAGTAAAACTTGCTAAGACGGAATCGTAAGGAAACTATGAAAATTTTCCGGATAAAACAAAAACGATAGGTTACTGTCTAACAGGCACACTGGAATATATTGCTCTATTGAAATTTTACTGCATTCTTTTCTCTGGGACAGTCAATTGCTTTTGTTTCAGGTAGGATTCTATTACATACAGGTTTTATTTTAAGGCGTTTTAACCAGTGAACTCCACACTAGTGCATATTAACGTCGAACAAAATTTCAAATGTCAGTGTTTTTTGAAAACATGCTTTCGTTAATTTGCACTTTTCATCAGCAAAACGGAATTTTTATAAAAATAAATATCCCAATTCGATTCCTCATTAAATTTCGTATCGGAATCATTTCATTATCCCTGTATTGCCAATAAAGTGGAATCATTTCATTATCACTGTATTGCCAATAAAGTGGAATCATTTCATTATCACTGTATTGCCAATAAAGTGGAATCATTTCATTATCACTGTATTGCCAATAAAGTGGAATCATTTCATTATCACTGTATTGCCAATAAAGTGGAATCATTTCATTATCACTGTATTGCCAATAAAGTGGAATCATTTCATTATCACTGTATTGCCAATAAAGTGGAATCATTTCATTATCACTGTATTGCCAATAAAGTGGAATCATTTCATAATCACTGTATTGCCAATAAAGTGGAATCATTTCATTATCACTGTATTGCCAATAAAGTGGAATCATTTCATTATCCCTGTATTGCCAATAAAGTGGAATCATTTCATTATCACTGTATTGCCAATAAAGTGGAATCATTTCATAATCACTGTATTGCCAATAAAGTGGAATCATTTCATAATCACTGTATTGCCAATAAAGTGGAATCATTTCGTAATCACTGTATTTCCAATAAAGTGGAATCATTTCATTATCACTGTATTGCCAATAAAGTGGAATCATTTCATTATCATTGTATTGCCAATAAAGTTATGCGCAGTTAAAGTTACGAAATCCCAAATCGCACTAGTGTGGAGAGTGCGGGTGCTGAATCGAAGTGCGGAATCTACGGATTAATGTAATCATAATGCGGTATAAGCATAAAATGTAACCTTCATTTATTATGCATGAGAAAAACGTTTATTAATGACTATACAGGGTGGTCCAAAAGTAGTGAGCGGATTTCATGTATGAAAAAAAAAAGAACAAAATGAGGTACGTACATGTTTATTGTTTTCTTAGAAAAACAATTTAAAACAGTTTTACACAACAACATTTTAAACATTAAATAAGTTTCACATAAGCCGTTAGATGGCGATTGTTATTACAGCACTAAGACAAAGTTATTATTATAGCACTATAAAAACTATTCTAAAAGATTTCTGAAAATCAGTGGCAGCAAAAGTAACTTTGATTTCATAAATTCTTCATTAAATCTCGAAAACATATTGGTTTCTCAGGTTTCAAAAGATAAGAATGCTTTTCGGAATAATGGGTAACTCGAAAAAAGTTATTGAACATTTTTGTTCATGACTATAATGTTTAAAATGTTGTTGTGTAAAACTGTTTTAAATTGTCTTTCCAATAAAACAATAAACATGTACGTACCTCATTTTGTTCTTTTTTATTTCAAACATGAAATGCGCTCAATAATTTCGGAGCACCCTGTATTTAAAAAACAGGTTGAATATCATTGCAATTTATAATTATAACATTGCTTTGCACCAACGAGCGAGAATATATCAGAGTGGAAACTTGCTATTTTTATACTCAAGATGAAATATGAAAATTTTCATATTTTTGTCTTTTAAAGATGTATTATTACATGTTCGTTATATTTTTTCTGTTTTCCATATTTTTCTGTTCTAACAGAAAATGTTCGTTTTATTTATTTTTTTTTTTTTTTCAGATGTTATTTATTTCCTTTACAGTAAATTAAAACTAATATAATTTTCAAGAACTGGCTGAATATTCCACAAACCACACCATTGTCTAAACAATAGGATATTTTTGTTATTTTATTTTTTTTTTCTAGAATAATTTAACAAATAATTTGGCATGACAAAATATAAAATCTGAAAAATAATTAAATGGTTTTAAGAGTAAAAAAATATCTCACAAACTATCTGTGCATATTTATTTATAAAGGGGATTGTGGTTACATTACACATATAAATCTCTATTTCATAATCAAATTTGTTCCATGAATTTCGATATTCTCTTATCAAGGTTTAATTTTATGCTCTCAAACACAAGCATTCTTAAATAAATAAATTTCTAAATTAATTCAAACATGGATTTTAGCGTTACCGACCATAGCCCTCTTTTTTCCTCCTCTGGGAGTTCAATTCCATAACGAATTAATGCGGAAAACATTGCTTCAATAACATTTTGTTTCTTGACTGAAACGAATAAAAGATCTTTTCTATAGTACTATAAAAAGAGTTCATATTAAAAAAAAAAAAAAGTAAAGAAAAATAAATAATATCAAATGCAAACATTGTATTTTAATCCCAAGAAAGATGTTCCGATTTAGAATTTCTCCATCAAACATAGAAGCTTCTGGTGAAAAAAAAAATTAATGAAGTATTTAGACGCCTTCTTTATCATTCAAAGCACGTAAACATTTTCTGTAAAGAATTTAAGAATTTTATTTGTTCCGTTATTAATTTGTTCGGGTACTTTGGGAATATTTAAAAAAAAAAAAAAAAAAAAAAAAAAAAAAAAAAACGAATTAAAATATGAATAAAAACACGTTAAACTAAAATATTGCAATAACTATCCTAGTTAATTTAAAACGTTGAAAGTAATGAATGTATTTATTCAGTATTAAGAGCAATATATTAAACTGACCGCATTGGGCGACCAGCTTGATATCGCTTAAATGTAAAATCAGATCTCAGGTCTGTCAGTTCAAAAAAATGAGATTTTAACACTCCAGTTCCGGTTTCTCGTCTGTGGAAAAAGTGAGATAATACATTAGAAGAAGAATTTAAAAATAAATACCGCAATTTATATCGTCTTTTTATTATCGCTTATTTACAAAGCATAATTCCAATAACATCAAAACATTTATATACTTGTACTAAAAAACCTTGAAAGAGTTGCTGCCAGATTCCATCAGACACGTGCCGATATTCTGGACAGACAAAAAAGTTATGGAAACATGGAGTTAGGAAAAATGGCATTGACTATTTACTTAAAATTTACTTATTTGTTTCACTTAGGTCTAAGCTACAAAACAAATCCGCTACAAACTTTTAGAAGCCATTTAATGATAATCATATTCACATTAAACCACATTTATTGTCAATATCACCTACTTTTGACAACTTTTTTCCCTTGGCTTAGAATCTGATTAAAATTCATCGGCTTTCGTAGACGTCTTTGTGTATTCAATTTTGGTTTATCTTTACTCGTTTTTCTTGATACTGTTAAGGAGTTTCATAACTGCATATCTCACAGACTTTGGCATTTATGCTTTATGTCCACTTGCATTTCAGTTGCAAAACGTTCACTTTAAACCTATTAAATAATCTTCTTTAATCCCACTCCCGCCAAAAAGGCGTATTTTAACGAATATGATTTAACGCAGCAAAGTGGTTTTTGTGATAACCCGTCAATTGTAACTACATTCACATTAAACCATATTGTTGAAAGCATCTTTCATATTTGACGACAATTTTGACTGTGTATCCGATTTCGTAATAACAAAAATCTATTTTTGTTCTCACCTAAGTTTTCGTGTTAGTCTTTCACAATCGTGATGCACACTAATTGGTGTATTGTAGCGAGAATGGATTGGTGAAACAGAGAACTTTTAAAAGTAATTCAATGATCATTCAGGGAAATACATTCACATTAAACCATATTGTTGAAAGCATCTTTCATATATTTGACGAAAATTTTGACTGTGTACCCGATTTCGTAATAACAAAAATCTATTTTTGTTCTCACCTAAGTTTTCGTGTTAGTCTTTCACAATCGTGATGCACACTAATTGGTGTATTGTAGCGAGAATGGATTGGTGAAACAGAGAACTTTTAAAAGTAATTCAATGATCATTCAGGGAAATACATTCACATTAAACCATATTGTTGAAAGCATCTTTCATATATTTGACGACAATTTTGACTGTGTACCCGATTTCGTAATAACAAAAATCTATTTTTGTTCTCACCTAAGTTTTCGTGTTAGTCTTTCACAATCGTGATGCACACTAATTGGTGTATTGTAGCGAGAATGGATTGGTGAAACAGAGAACTTTTAAAAGTAATTCAATGATCATTCAGGGAAATACATTCACATTAAACCATATTGTTGAAAGCATCTTTCATATATTTGACGACAATTTTGACTGTGTACCCGATTTCGTAATAACAAAAATCTATTTTTGTTCTCACCTAAGTTTTCGTGTTAGTCTTTCACAATCGTGATGCACACTAATTGGTGTATTGTAGCGAGAATGGATTGGTGAAACAGAGAACTTTTAAAAGTAATTCAATGATCATTCAGGGAAATACATTCACATTAAACCAGATTTGCCATCTGTGTTGTCCACTTTTGACAACTTTTCTGCCTTAGCGTGCAATCTGGTTAAAATTCGCCGTTTTTCTTGTAAACGCCCATCTATATGCTATCGTCTTCTTTTTGCTTCCATAGGCGTACAGTTTTGAAAATTATTGGTGGGGCTCAACTTTTTTTTTTTTACACAAAAATGTGTGTATGTGACTGTAAAAAAGATAAGATTTCCAATTTAATGTTAACTCCCTTTTAAAGAAATTAAACAGAATCGTATACTGATAAATAATCACAAGCTAAATAAAACATTAAGATAATATAAAAATTCGAATATACAGACCCGTTCATAAAATGATACTCACTGATATTCGCGAATCGTTTATAATAAAATCACAACGAAAGTTTACTTTGAAAAACGTCCTTGTTTTTTCTTTTTTCTTTTTTTTTTTCGGAATGTGAATTATTTTTCTATTTTCATTTTTTATATAAAATGTTCAAAGTTGAGCATTTTATTCTAATTAAAAAAAAAAGAACATAAAATAGAAAAGTTTTTCTGATGTCGTCTATTCCTATAACAAAAGTAAAATAGAATATTACTTAAAAATTGAAAGATTCTATAAAAGACTAGAAAGTAAAAAACTAAACTTTTTTTTATATTAAAAGTGGAAAAAAAAGTATCCATTTCAGAAATTATTGGTGGGGCTGAAGCCCCACGAGCCCATACAGCTCTACGCCTATGTTTGCTTCGCTTTCTTTATACTATTCAAGAGATTTTACTACACTAAAGGGTACTTTTATATTAGCCGGGCGCAAATCCTGCCAATAGCATTTATTTTTTCTCGTCAAAGGCAGCTTTTATTTTTCATGTATGTAAGTAATGCTTTAATGTTGAAATAAAAAAAAAAAGAATTGGTTTAAGGAATTATCTCTCATTTATTTACTTATTTTGTATTTTAAATTAAATGTGTGAAAGATTGTATTTTAAATGCATGTAATATATGTATTTTAAATGTATCTTGAATGAAATGAGCGAAATGTTTATATTTTAAATTAAATGAATGATGACGATGAGAACAATAAATATGCCAATTTATACCTGCGACCAGCTAACATAAAAATACCCATTAAAATTCGCTTTCTATCATTTCGAAGATTATGTTGGTGATTCATTTTGAAATCTGATTCATTATATTTTATTGCATGTGTCAACAAAACGATCAAAATCAGCACAGTAACTGCTCAGTTTGCATTTATTTGCATACTGTTGTTGTAATTCGTCAATATACAAATAACGTCAATTTTGGTGCCACGTAATTTTGTGTTATATATATATATATATATTTTTCGAATTTCATTTTACTATAATTTGATATCTAAATTCCATTTTTTGTTCTTATGTGATTGGGTTACATTTATTATTTATCTGACATTTTTTATCATTTTATATATTTATTTTCTAATTTTTCTGGCTGCGTGCCGTCTCTGAATTCTAGCTTCGGTCATTTGCTGTTTGTATTTGTTAATTATTTAATAACTTAATAGTATTCTGTGTACACCTTATACTTACCTATATTTAAATTGGAGATTTGGTCTGATTTGTTACTAGAATATGTTTGCTGTATTTTGAATTCAATGGTATTATACAGATATATGCGCGCGTGTGTGTGTGTGTGTCTGTGTGTGTAAATGTGTGTGTATGTACTTCAAATTATAAATATCTCACAATTTTTACGCTAATAACTTTTGATAACGTGGAAAATATTGCTCAAAATAATGAGAAAAAAATGGTATATTAACAGTAGAAACTTTTTGTTATTACACATTTTTTCTAGAATATAATATGAAAAATAATTTTGGATAAGAAAATATAAAATCCAAAAAGTAGAATGAAATTATTTTAAATTTTAAAAACATCTGGCAAACAATCCACGCATAATTTATTTATAAAGTGGATGCCTTTGATCAATTTAAGCCACAAATTTCCATATTCTCTTAACAAAGTTTAATTTCTTTCTCTAAAACACATTCATTCTTAAATAAATAAATTTCTAGATTAATTCAAACATGGATCTTAGCATTTCCGACCATAGTCCTTCTTTTTCACTCCTTTGGGAGCTCAATTCCATAACGAATTAATGCCGAAAACATTGTTTCAATAACATTTTTATTTTTTGAGTCAAACAAACAACAAAAGAAGAGATATTTTCTATGGTACTACAAAAATACAAACTGGGAAAAGAAAAGACATCAAATGCAAACAGTGTATTTAATCCCCAGAAAGATGTTCCGATTTAGATTTTCTCCATGAGACATAGAAGAAAGCTTCTGACGAGAAAAAAAAAAAATAATAATGTTAATGAAGTATTTAGACGCCTCCTTTATCATTCAAAGCACGTAAATATTTTCTGTAAAGCATTTTTATTTCTTCCGATATTAATTTGTTCGAGTACCTTGGGGATATTAAAAAATGAAACTCCGCATTAAAATCTGAATTTAAAAAAATCTTAAGAAAAAACAGCATTATAATTGTCTTGTTATAGTTTAAAAGGTTGAGGGTAATAAAGGGATTGTTCAGTATTAAAGAGGCTCTGTCTATACTGTAAAAAAAAAAAGAATTCCGTTAAAATACGGAAATTATACTGGTAATCCTGGTACTCCTGACGCTAATACTATTTCTGTATTTTAGCGGAGAAAAAATTCTGGGATATTTTCCGCGATTTCTGATATATCCGTTTTTAAATTTTCGTTTTTTAACAGATATCAACCGTGTTTTTTAGGAATTTTATTTCGTTAAAATGACTTTTAAACGGCAATTGAGCATTGTGCGGGGTAAAATATAAGTATTAAAAATGTATTTCTACATTTTTTTTCTTTAATGTCGTAAAGATATGTTAGATTTTTATTTAAAAAAGAGAGAGAAAGATAAGAAAAGTATTATTGCGTCTTGTTTTAATATACATTCTTACATATAGAGGGTGCCATAAATTTTATTGAATTTATTGGAAATTTTCCAATTTAAAACTAACATTTATTGAATATTGTTATATTATTGAAAATAGTTCCAATGTAGAGCCAATATTGAAATGTGTCCATTTTCAAATCAATATTTCTGTAATTTTTGCGTTTCATTAATAATATTTACAATGAAAAGCTGATATTTGAGAATATTGACGTTCTGTTAGAAATATTTCTAATATAAAGCCACTATTTTTTTAATATCCGAGTTTTAATGGCAATATTTACAATGTAAAGTAAGTACATACAACAATCAATTGAATCGCATTACTAACACACACTGTTAAATGTTTGCAACAAACTGTCTAGTCATTTGACCGTTTTTATAGAAAACGGTTACATAACAGTAATTTAACTTCATTCTGACCATAACATGCTCAATAATATGGTCAAGTAACAGTTATCTATAAAAACGGTCGAATGCTGGACAGTTTACTGCAGATTTTTAACAGTGCAGCGACTTCTGTACACAAATCGCTAAATGTCATTAACGGAATTGTACTATTATCAAAGGAGTACGTAAATATTCCATTAATAAAATTTACGGAAAACTTCTTGCGTTTTTACGATTTATAATCTCAAAATGTCAAGTAAATTGGACTGTTTTTCAAAAAAAAAAATGAAACAGTTTCGGAAATTTTTACGGAAAATTTTCTGTATTAAGTATTTTCTTTTCGTAGCGTACTCTTAAATCATCGAAAATTCGATATTTTATGAAATACATATATTAAAGACAACATTGCCTGCGCATTTTAACACGAAACGTATAAAACTATTATTACAATTATGCTAGTTATGGCTAAAAATATATAAGGTATTCCCGGTAAACAATGATTGTCATATAATTGTACACTATGATTGTCATGTTTCAGTCATTGACACGGGCATTTATGGCTTGCAGAACGCAAACACTCAGCTGATTTTTTCTTAGGGCCTGATTCTGAACCCTACATTTCGAATTACTAAATTCATCTGGCAAATGTATCTAAAGATATCGAATAGTGATCGCAGAATTGCTGAAATAGCAATTAATGCAGCACTAATTATTTTTTATTGAAGGTTGCATTGGTAGGATATTCCTATAGAATAAAGTTGCAGTATTAATTCAATAACAGCACTAAATCGATTTAATTTAAAAAGATTACCTTGAAGGGGTTAATAAAAAGATCATGCCAAATACAACTAACTTTTTGATTTAGCTAGGTACAATATTCAATAGTTATGTTTTTAGATGCATTCGTAATTTATAAACACGTATAGCACCTATAATCGTCGTCTGGTCCGTCCGTCCGTCTATCCGCACATAATAGCGCAAAAACTACCCAACCGAATTGTTTGAAATTTAATATATATAATCGTTGCAGAGTTTTGTCGAGTCATTTCAAATTTTATGAAAATTGTATCAAAACTTAAACAGATATTAATAAATGTTTTCTTCATTCTATTAAATCCTTTCATACGTAAATCTATATAATAAACGCGCAAAGTATTTGACTATCATCAACAGTTCCGGGATGACCGTTTTGCTTTTTCATATGCCAGGCGGCCATTTTTATTCAAAAATTGTTTTTCGAATAAAACTGCATTAAAGTTTCATTTTTCGAAAGATCGTTCAAAATAAATGAATGCTTGAGAGATAACTTACATTAAATTATGTATATATTCTGCAATAACTTCAATTGAAATTAGTTCAAATTCTCGATCCATGAAAGTAAACAAAAAAAGAGATTTATTCGTCGGGAACGTTTAAAATATTAAACCATGGAGATAATCGTTCGCGAAGCTTCGCGATGTAGCCTGGTGTTTGTCATAGCGATCATTGCAGGAATAGACAAAGCGACGCACGTAGGCCAATCATATGATAGACATGTTGCACGTACACCAATCAAATCGACCGTACTCATGTGTATAGTAGAAGCCATAAAGAACAGATAGGTGTTTCTTGCTACACAAGTAATTTGACAAACAATGACGTTAGCTGCCCTTTCCTTATAAGCCAATCAAAGTTTAACAAAATTATGTGATGTTATGTGGCAGACGATATAATTCATTTCACTGAAATAATAACGATGATTTGTTGCATTGTCTTGTGTTGGATATTTGCTATTAGTATAATTTTATTGTAACAGAATTGTAACTAATTGTTTGTAGATAATGAAGCAAAATCTAAATATTTATAAAACTAGTTATAGTACGAACACACCTCATTTATCACGTTTGACGTACAATTTCCAACTTGTTATTGCCGAAACGTCAGTGAAGGCTTACTGTTGAGACCCGAAAAGTTTTTGGTTTCTGTCTGTTTGTGTGTTTGTTTGTCTGTCTGTCTGTCTGTCTGTTCCGCGATAACTGCCGCAAAAAGGGTCCGATTAGGTTGATTTTTGGTGGGTATGTTGGCGAGATACCCGGAATTACCTGTATAGTTTTTGGTTAAATTTGGTTCATTCGTTCTAAATTCGGTTAATTCGTTCATTATCTAAAAATGTAGATCATTTTATTTTAAGTCATAATGCTTTTCAATGGGAAGTCAGACGATTTTTTAATTTTAACATTCCGCGAAAAGAAAATTACGCATTGAGATAATTGTAAATGCTAAATTATGGATATTAAATTTACGAAATGGATATCTTAATTTAATTTGATTGCTTTGAAAATTTCCCAATATATTTATTAGAATTTCTAAATTAATTGTATAAATTATTGGGAAATTTTACGCATTAATTTGAAAGATATGAAAATTTTAATTTCTCATTTTTTACAAAAATGTCCATTGCATTTTCTTTCTCTCTTTCATTAAATGGTTGCTAAGCAACTCTATTTCAAAGAATATCAACAAAGGAAAATTCAAGTGAATTATTTTGACGTGAAATGTTATTAATAAAATAGCTAATTTTCGGGTGATTTAATTTTTTAATATGCTTTTTCTAATGAAATAGATGAGAATTTATTTTAACTACTAAAGAAAGATGACCCAATCGGCTTTCCAAACGAAAAATATAAAAACGTTGAATGTGAAAATGGAATATAAGTCTCATAAGAGAAATTTACATTTGTATAAGCATATTTAATGCACGGAATTTTATATTTCATCAACATATGATATTTACTGGTTGAAAAATAAGTATTCTTTTAAGGATAGGATGAAACCTCCTGTACAAAAGGATAGTTAATTTAATGAAATTAAAATAGTAAATGAACTCAGACATATACTCGATTAATGAAAGCGCACAAGTACTGGAAATTGATAATATAAAATTGAAGTGACAGCGGGGGGTTCAGGGGGGCTCCGCCCCCCTGAAGATATGTAATCTTATACTGAAAAAAAATACAGTAATAAGTAGTTTATTCTATAATTTATCCGACATAAAATTGTGTTTAATGTGATACTTCTAAAATTTTTGGAACTTTCAATAAATCTTATATTTTTATAAATGTATAAATAACTTTAAAAAAATTAATTTTAGGCTATCAAATATTATGCAGCTTATATTAAAAACTAGTGAGATTAATGAACAATGATTTGTAGAGCTGACGTTGAGGCCTCTGATCTGTAGATTTACTAGTTTTATAGTACCAGAATATTTAAGTTGTAATCTTTGCCTTGTCTAATCGTATAATTCTTGTATTAAATAAGACGAAAAATACTATAAGGAATTACTGATATTAAAGCTTAAAATGTCGTTAAATGACGCCCGTCTTCAAGGGGTTAAATTTGTTATGCAACTAAAAGAGAGAATAATAATTCGCACAACAAAAAGAACAATATTCCCTAACACTTTTTATATCATCATAACTTTTTATCGTTCATGAATGATCATTCATAACTAATCCGTTCATGATAAAAGCAACCAGTCAGATGTTCCAATCCGAAAGCTTTCTTCTATCTCATACAAGTTTCACATAAAACGAAAACAAATCAGTACCAATTTATGTCAAAGTCTAACTGAATCTAACGTTATATTAAATTCTGTGCATTAGTTCTTGAGATAAGACTATCTCTAAAATCGTGTAAATCCAGAAAAATGTAGCATAGCACCACCACCTGTTGGGAGACTTAGACCAAAACCTAATTAACAACTTATGTCAACGTCTAGATAAATCTGAAGTTTGTTGAAAATCTGTGCATTAGTTCTTGAGATGTAGCTATCGTGAAAAATCATGAAAAAGTAGCATAGCAGCTCCACCTATTAGGTTATTTACACCAAAACGTAACCAACATCTATTTGTGTCAAGATCTAACAGAATTTGACGTTTAATGAAATTCTGTGCATTAGTTCCTGAGATATAGCTATCGTGAAAATCATGAAAAAAGTAGTATAGCAGCGCCACCTGTTGGGCTGTTTACACCAAAACGTAATAATCATCTATTTGTGTCAAGGACTAACATAATCTGAAGTTTGATGAAATTATGTGCATTAGTTCTTGAGATATAGTTATCAGGAAAGTCTTGAAAAATGTAGCATAGAAGCGCCACCTGTTGGGCGATTTACACCAAAAACTAATCAGCACCAATTTATATGAGGGACTAACTGAATCTAAAGTTTCATTAAATTCCTTGCATTAGTTCTTGAGATAGGACGCCCACAATTTTTTTGTCACATACAAACATTTTCTAAAAACAGTCAAATCATGTTCAGGACCCTCTAAAGCAGCCATACTCAACCTGCGGCCCGGCCCACATATCGTTAACCACTATTTATTAAATTAATTTATATGTGTAAAAAATTTTAAGACCTTCAATGTTCTTTTATATAATTTCATGGGAAGGCAAAATCTGTCATGTCATTTAAAATTACTAATTTAAAATATCTTAAAACATTTTAAATACCATTTCCTTAGTCAAAAGTTCTTTTTATATGAAATTATATTTGTGCTATAGTGGTGTATACATTTCTTAATCTTCAACACTGAACAAATGGTCCAAATTAATTACATTTGCATTATATATTTCTACACTTAAAAAAAAGTTTTTGTATTGAGAAAATGACTGATTTATTAAAATAAATCATCTGATTTTTTCTTTTGAACTTAGAAATGCTGCATTGTTATATTATTACGTTTAACTAATAATGCTTATTAGGGTTGAACGTTTACTACGGAAAAAATTGGTAGAAAAATGTTTTATACCACTATTTCCAAACACAAGTTTTGCGGCATATTTCTACATCATTTGCAATTGATATCTACCATGAAGTGAAGTTTATTGTTTGGAAATAGTGATGTTAATTTTTTTTTAGTAAGATTTCTTTTGCGACTACCGTTCAATCCTACTGATTATATTAAATTTATTATATAGGTTTGTTATAATACTTTTTTTTTAATCCAATTATTTAAATTACTTTTTATTTACATTATAATATAATTGTGTTGCGGCCCGCCTAACGTCCCAAACATATGTTTGCGGCCCGCGAGAAAAAAAGGTTGAGTATAGCTGCTCTAAAGCGTATAAATTCGCCGAAAACCGGAAGTCAAATTTTTTCATGAATGCAATTTCATGAATTATTTTCATGAATGCAAATTGTAAAGATAGAAGAAAGTAAAAATACTTTTTAAAAGTTTAATATGGAATGGTGAAAATTACATCTCTTCTTGGATATTATGTACTCACCGCACCGGTGAAATGCACCTTCAAACTTGGCAGAGACCTGAAATTAAAATCATTGATTTCCATGAAATGCATAATAATCACACTTAAGCTAATATTCCTATAAGTCGAGTACTACAGACTAGATCAGAAAAAAAAATCTGAAATATGGCGAGACGTTATTAAATAGTATTTTCCACTGAAGATCAATAGAAATCCAACTTTCAACCTCAAGGTTAAACAAATAGAGAAATACGCGTGGAATTGTTTTGAACTTGTTATTTAACTTCGTGAAATTTTAATGGTTTTAAAAGTTAAGTTTTCAGAAAATGTCTAGTAGCACAGTAGTTTTCAGAAATTATGCATGCATAGTTATTACATTTAGGGATATATTCGGAAATAATTTGCGCATGATTAATTTAGGAGAAATGTAACAAGACTGCATTATCTGTGCAAACAAAAAGACCATGTTAAATATCAGAGATAATAATTTTGAAAAAACCCACACTGTAAAAAAAAAATCTGTTGATTTTATAGAAAACAAAACATCAGAAAGCCAGTAAAAAGCTGCTTATTTTACTGAAAAAATCTGTATTTATTACGAGCTTTCTGTTATTTAAACAAATTTTGTCCGTAAGTTTGAACTACGTAGAGATTATTTCTGTAAAATAAACAGTTTTTTACTGGCAACCTGGCTGACAATTTTTTCTTTAAAATCAACTGATATTTTTTTTACAGTGCACTCAGACCAGTGGTCAGCATACTGACTACAAAATGAGAAGCTTGGACCGATGTTTGCGGGGTTTGATACCAGAACAGTCTTGGCGGGGTGGGGTGACTGTGCAGGGTTTTATTTCTACGTGCACGACAAATACAATACAAGACTTTAATTGAATCTTCAAAAAAATTGGTAATATAATTAAACAAATATTTCCTTTAAAACCAGAAAAAATACCTAGAAAAAGTATAAATGAAAAATATAATAACGTTGTTGTTGGAGCATTTAATATTATTAGTTGTGTTCATGATCTAAAACAGTTTTCAAACACTGTTTTAAAAAAAATACATAAACGGATTAGAAAGAATGAAAATATTGACTATATTACTAAATGAACTTGGCTGCTGTAATTAAGGTTACATAAGCGGAAATTTAAATAAGAATATTCATACACTACTTAATTTTTCAGCAGAGCTGAAATTACGCTGTAAATTAATGAAATACAAAGGATGTGAATTATCACTTTACTAAACAGCGCACAACCAACAGAGTGATAAAATGTCCAAACTGGAAATCGAACCCGGATACCTTGGTATTACGCACCAAGTGCTTTACCATTTAAGCCACCAGGACGACATCCAGTCTAGCATTTTCTCACTCTTATATGGTAAGGCTACAACTTTTGCAGCACAAAAGGAAAAATCAATCATGAACGCAATTTCTGTGGCATGCATGAGACAAATTAAACTCAGTATCGGTGAATATTTATATATCTAATTAAAATTTCAGCAGGGCTGAAACTTTTTCACTCCAAGATATTTTTAATCCAAGATATTCGAATATTTCCATTCGAAAAAACCGATTTAACTTACTTACTTTCTATAATGAGGTTGTTACTAGCGTTTCTTTTTTTCCCTGCTCACTTAGTAATTCTTTCTTTTTTTTTTTTTTTTTTTTTTTTCAACTAATGAGTTAAATAATATCGAACAAATTTTGCAAAAAGATACACTGGAAATCTTTTATTCTACAAACTAATTTCAACTACGTTTAAAATTACTTATTTCTATGGCATATTTGAAAATTAAACAATATTAAAACTTTTAATTCTAATTTTTAATTACAGTGTGAAAATTAGAAAATGTGAATGCAAACGCAACACTTTAATATCAAGTTCTGATCAAGTTCTTACTTTCTATAATGAAGTTATTACTAATGTTTCTTTTTTTTTCCTGCTCACTTAGAAATTCTTTCTTTTTTGGAACTATCGAGCTAAACAATATCTAACCAACACTATAAAAAATGGAGTGGAAATTACCCACTCTGTAAAGTAATTCCGACGTTACGATGACGTTGGACATTATGAGTTTCTGTGAACATATTTGAAATTAAACAATATTAAAACTTTTAATTGTGACATTTAATTACGACATGAAAAGTTGAAAATGTGAATATGCAAACAATACATTTTAATATAAAGTTCTCATGAAAACTTTCAGAGTTCTATCCATGCTGTTAAAATTCCTAGAGAACGATGCTGAACCCATGGATAAATTTACAAATAATTATATTATATTAATGATTATCCAAGATATTTGAACATTTCCATTTGAAAAACCCGATTTAACTTACTTTCTGATGAGATTATTACTAATGTTTATTTATTTTTTCCAGCTCACTTACTAATTCTTTCTTTTTTTCAACTAATAAGTTAAATAATATCTAACCAATTTTCTAAAAGATGCAGTGGAAATCGCTTACTCTACAAACTAATTTCGACGATGTTTGAAATTACGAATTTCAATGACATATTTAAAATTAAACAATGTTAAAACTTTTAATTCTAATTTTTAATTACGACGCGAAGAGTTGGAAAATGTGAATGCAAACACTACATTTTAATATCAAGTTCTGATTAAAATTCTCACCATTACTTTTGCAAAAGCTTTAAAATATTAATGAAAGATTTGAGCTTTATTTATGATGCTCGCTGCGATTTAAACCTTTCAGTAATTTTCAAGAAAAGTTTTATTTGTTTTAACATGCATTCTTCAAATTCAAATTT
Source organism: Maratus michaelseni (assembly GCA_963931845.1). Classification (NCBI taxonomy): domain Eukaryota; kingdom Metazoa; phylum Arthropoda; class Arachnida; order Araneae; family Salticidae; genus Maratus; species Maratus michaelseni. The sequence goes on along the minus strand of OZ007594.1, from coordinate 165,216,826 downwards.
TAAAAAGAAAAACACGCTTCGCAGAATAAATGCAAAAACACAATATAAACGCATGCTAGGCTATTGTAAACATGTATATTAAATCTAAATTACAGACTCGAAAATAATATATAGATACACAAATGTAAATTTTATAGGCGGCACTTCACTTGAAATATACATATGATCTTCAAAATATATTTACTTTTTAAATTGGAAAGAGCATGAAGGTAAATAACAAATTTAATCTCAGAAAAGGCATTCTTGACAACGATTTCCGTCTATGAATAAAGAAATCTGAATGGGGAAAAAAAACATGAAATATTTAAGCATCTCTATGTTTCAAAACGCGTAAATATTTGTACAAATTATTTCATTCCCTTCTATAATCATAATTCGAGCGAGATCTTTTGCATTACTTTGAAAAAAAAAAGTATCATGAAGTGAATTTTAAAATATGCAAATATTATTGTAGCTGCATTTCTTTAATCTCCTTCCCAAAAAAAAAATGAGATATTACTGAAGAAAATAATACTGATGCATATTTTAAAAAATAAAGAAGCTCCAATTTAAAGACGAATGCTTAAGGTTTTTAGCGCACTTATTTTTTTCTTTCGTTTTTCATTTATAGAGAAATGATATCACAGTACGTTGAATTTTTAATTAATAGTGAGATATTTTTCCTCTAGTATAGAGAATTATAAATATTTTATAAATATTTAACTAATAATGTAAAAACTTTAGAAATTGCACGTGTAAGAAAAGCTTTAAAATATTGATAAATTCAGATGTTTTCAGTTCTTTTTGTAATTATTCGAGAAGGCTTTTTTTTTTTCTAAATCTTTTAATGAAAAAGTGTTTAGAAGGAAAACGTTATTCAAAAAAGTCCTTTTAATCTCTTCCATTTTGTATTTATTAAGTAGAAAGTAAAGTATTTTGAATTAAATTTTGTAATTGTGTAGTTCAGTAGTTTTTTAGATTTAATATATTATAAACATTATCATACCTGGTATATTATTCTGAAACACACGCTAGAATATATTTTTACATATGCTACAGATATCTTGAACCTTGAACCATGGCTGCCAAAGTTTACGCCTTTTTTCATATCTCTATTTATGAACAAAAAAAAAAAAAAAGTTGACTTATTCAATTGCCAAAAATTTAGGATTAAATAAAACAAATTTTTTTGTTCAAAATAGTGGTAGGAAAAACTGGTAAAAGTTGGCAGCAATGTTTGAACTATTTGGATTAATTAGTAATTAGTTATTTGGATTAATTATTTGGATTAAGTGTAATTTAAAACTGTAATACTTACAAGTCCAAAAACTTTACATATTTCCAATTTTCCAGATCCATTAAAACTACTAGGGGATCCAACCTTGGTTTTCCGGGTTACAGAATAAATGCGAAAAACATTTTTTAATTGAAAATTCTAAGAGATTTGTAGGTAGTTTCCAAAGCAAAAAGCTACCTATTGCAGCTGTCCTAAGGAAAGCAATTCCGGAAAATTTTTATATATTTTTACCGATCATGACACCCAGACTGCTAAACCACCCTCCGTTCAATATATATATATATATATATATATATATCTGACATTTGTCATGCTGTAATTCTCTTATTTATGAACCGATTTGCACGTGACTAAGTATGTTTAAAAAAATTTAATTTTTAAAAATTCAGAAAAATCTACAAAAAAAAAATATAAATTAAAAAAGTTGTTTCCTTTAAGTGTTATATCTTGATACAAAAATTCAGGAGCATATTTTGTTTTGGCTGTATCTTAAAAAAATGGCTGAGATATAGCTGTTTGATATTCTAGAGTGGTTGATATTTTGAAACAATCTGATTTTGTTACTCTCATGCTGATATTCTCATTCAAATTCTGTATTAACAAAAACTGGAATTGAATCTTCTATAATCGGGTTCCAAGCATTTTAACTTCGGATGTTTGAGTAAAATTAGTTTAATTTTTAAAAACAGAGAATATGGAAGTTACCTTTTCCTACCGGTACAGGCAGGGAGGACTTTTTGCGTTTAATATATTTTTAATTGTCCACTAATAACACCAAATAGCGCTTTTATATGAAAAAAAAAATAATAATGTATTCAAATAAAGTTTTAAAATTCATTAAAAGCGATACTTTCGTATTTGCATGCCAAATTTCGTATTAATTGCCATTTCGTATTAATTACCAAAGAAATCTCCGAAGATTTCATTACTTACAGAACACTTTTGAATTCTGATAATTTCACTGGTTTATGCGTACAGTTCGATTACTTGTCTTTTAAATTTGTGTTTAACTTATTATTTTACTTATTTATTGATGAAGTTTTAATTTCGTTATAGAATATATATATATATATATTCAACGATGAAAAAATTAAAATTGTGCAATGTTTGGATGTTTACAAAAAATTGCAAAAAAAATACAAAATGTATTAGTCAGGTGTTGCCACCGTCTATATGACGTCAGAGTTACTCACGGACATGTTTTTACTTTAGAATATAGATATACAGGATGTTTAAAAATTTATTCCGTAAGTTTTTTTTTCCCCTCGAATGATTTTATTGAACTTTAAGTATAATATTTCAGCGCATTGAAGTTTTGTTTGACATAACTTTTTAACCATATTTGCTTAAAGCATTAGTTTTAAACCGCTGTGCCACATTACAGTAGTGTGCCGTGAGAACCTTGGGTGTGCCATGAAAATTTTGAGTCAAGTTGCATCAAGATTTCAACAACTATCAAAAGTATAGATACCTTAACATCCATATTATACGTTTTACTTTGAAATGAAGTTTAGTGTCAAAAAATTTCATTATTTAGAAATTTATTTATCTGTATATATATGAGAAATTCATAAAAATGGTCTCACATCTTCAGTTAAATTTAATTATTTCAGAGGAAAACTCTGCCTCTAGAAAGAAAAAACTTAAAATATAAAATACAGTGTAAATAATAGTCGGTGAATGATTTAAGGGTATATCTGTCCGAAAATTCTATTTTATAAAGAAAATAATATAAAAAAGACAAGCTCAGATATATAAAGCAAAAACATATTATAAAGCAAAGCATATTATAAATCAAAAGCAGGTCTGTGGATAACGCTGACGTCATTTTGACCTGACCAATAAATTTCGCTTGTACTGGAATTTCTTTTAACTTCTAAACATGGCAGAATTTCAATTTTTACTCCGTCGAATAGGAAAAAAATCTTTTTTCAAATGCTTGAAAACTATATCTCTATTTACTCATTTTTTGTGGTTTTTAAAATAATTTTCAAACATGATTTTTAAGAAAATCTATCTCTATCGCGTACAGCCCAATTACAAAAGATTAAACCGTTTGCACTTTACAAAATATAAATAGCATTTGTTTCCGACTAATTTTCCATCACGAAAATATAACTTAACCAATAAATAAATAATGTAACCGTGTAATCGAACCGAACTACTCGCTTAAACCACTAAAATTATCAGAATCAAAAAAGCTGCAATAAATGGTGAAATCTTTGACGAACTCCTGGCATGTTGCTAATGTGAAAATATCCCTTTTAATAAATTTCAAAACTTTATTTGAATGCGTAACATAAAAACTTTTTCGGGTGTTCTTAATGGGCAATCTAAAAATATAGATATTAAATGTAAAAAATCTATTAGAGTTTTCAATTAAAAAATAAAAATAGTTTTCACATATCGCTCACTCGCAAGAAAAGAGATAACTCAAAAATACTGTATTTCGCAGTAGAAGGAAAAGAATGTTTGCATTTTTTTTTACTTATTAAATAAATGTTAAATAAATAATAATAATAATAATAATAATAAATTAAATTATAGCATTTAGCCTTGCATGCAGCTATGAAAATAAACATAAAAAAAGTTAAACATTTAAGAATCAAGACATAGAAGAGATACGGAATCTTGAGTAAATTTACCCCCCCCCCCCCACCTCACCATTTGCCCTCCTTCTCTAGTGGAAAAGTGACATACGCAAAAGCAATTTTTTGGGAGTTGTGTCACTTTTCTTGCCGATGGACGATATATCTGTAACCCAGGCTGTCCGGGTTAGAGTTCCTAGTCTATTTAAATATTAATGTATATTAAAGAGAAATACAAAAATATAAAATAAAAATTTTAATACTCTTTTTATTGCAAATTTTAATAAATTATTTTGCGTTTTTATTTTCCTCCTTATGAAGCATTTTGTTGCATTTTGTTTAAAGAAAATTTAAATGATACTCTCACATGCCAAGCTCTCACAAGACTTTCTTACATCTCTAACTATAGAGAAGCTGTTTTCCTTATTGATTCCCAAGCAGCAATCCTGGCCCTCTGCTTTTACCAGGATGATGGCTCTGCTCGCTTTTCCAATACACGTGCTTTGGCCAGCAGTATTCTGAATGCTGATTGGAAAGTTACTTACCAATGGATACCTAGCCACTGTGGAATAACAGGAAATGAACGAGCTGATCATCTTGCTAAACAGGCTTGCAGATTGCAACAATCCACATACAATTACCCATACAAACGAGCTTGTGAGTTAAAAAACAGAATCAAGGAGAGAGTGGACAATCTACACAAATTGCAAGCCACGGAAAAGAAATGGAATGACTTGTTGTCTCATCCTATTCCTCAAGATCTTCGAAGTCGCATTGCTGTTGCAAATTTTAGAATCATGACATCCCATGACTTTTTATACGGACACCTGCTCCGCGTTGCTGTTGTTTCATCTTCAGATTGCCTCCTCTGTTCCACAGGGTACTTTATGGATTTTAACCACCTTCTGACCTGTTCTCGTTTGAATGACAAGCACTTCTTAGTCGCTGATTTTTTTTTAATAAAGCTGAACTCTACTGGGCCGCTCGAGGGGAACTATGGTCCTTGGACTCCTCCCGACGTAGGAGAAAAAAAAATTATACTCTCATTTTTGATATGTTGCTTCGTCATTATATTTTTAGTGTGCCTCGGAAGTTTAACCCTCATTTTAAGTGTGCCATGGCACTTGAGTTTTACCATTGACTATCGAGATAACGACCTCCTACGAGTTTTAGAATTACATGCACCGTAAGGTTGGCAAAAGATAAATTAATTATTAAAAAAAAAAAAAAAAAAAAAAAAAAAAAAAAGAATCCGTATTCACAGAATCGTCAAGTGACATTTCGTTTCAACTATGCTCCCATTTGTCTAACCATATTGACATTGACATGCATCAGATTTTGCACTATCCCAGGGACGGGTCCTTGTATTTGAGTACCACTATTTTTGAGTAGAAATTTTCGCCTTATTTAATCGCACAATTCTGCATTAAATAAGGAGAAAAGACAAAAAGTATACTTTTTGGAAAACGTAGTACTAAAATTCAACGACGTGTTATGCTATTAAGAAATATTTGTTTTATGGTTAGATTGAGATATTTTCGAAATAAAAAAATAAAATCTAGCAGTATTTTTCTTTGAAAGTTTGTATTAAGATCAACATTAATTATCATTTTAAAATGGCCTCCGCAGGCACGGGATCGTTTATGTAAAACCAATAAATGCACGTGGTTATAATCAGTAAGTGCGCGTCTTTAGTAAGTATTGCAATAAAATATTTTATTACCATTTTAGAGCTTAGTGCATATATAATTCCAATAGAAAGTATTATTTTTCATAATTTTTATACCCTATATTAAATTATGAATAGTTATCAGCTTATTTAACGCCATAATACCATTCTTTACCAAAATAATGCCGATATCATACAGTATTGTTTTCATAAGCTTAACAATAATAAACAGAAATTTAAAAACTACTAATTTCTGAAAAACTCGAATCGAAAAAAAATAACAAAGCTGCTAGATATGCAATGTATAGGTGTAAGTGTATATACATGCTGATTGTATTGCATAAAATACATCACATTTCGAATTGTTTGAACAAATTAGGCCATAGTATAAATAAATCTTAACAATCGAAAAATATTATCGTGAGCCCCTAACAACATACAGGTGAACTTTAGATGAACTGATACAGTGGCATAATAAAGGTTTTGAGCTCCTAGGGCAATTCGAAATATTGTAGTGTAAAAGTTTAAAATCTAATTCTAAAAATGTTCGTCTACAATGAGAAAAATGATACTTTCAAATCTGAGTAAATCGATGTTTTCATTTTGTTATGAAACTTTTTGTAAAAAATATGACAACCAAATGCTTTCAATTCTGAAATACCAGAAATACTCAGAATATTGAAACATGGACATATTCAAAACTGAGCACATAGAGTTCAGTTCATACTCATTTTTGAAACATGGACATACTAAAAAATGATTAGAATTGGTTCAAACTTGTTTTTGAAACATGGAAATACTCAAAAATGTGCACATAGAAGTTAGTTCATACTCATTTTTGAAACATGGACATACTCAAAAATGATTAGAATCAGTTCATACTCATTTTTAAAACATGGACATACTCAAATATGAGCACATGTTTTATTCTTGAGTGTTTGCATGTTTTCAGAAATGAGTATATACATGTTTCAAACTTGAGCAATTTTGACTAAGCGACATACTCAGATTTAAGTAATTTTTGCTCAGTTTTTGAAAATGTCGATTTTAGGGTGTATTTCAACCATAATGTTTCCAAATTCTTTTGAATGTCCTGTAAACGAACTATAAATTCTATACACTTCATTTCAATAGGAAACATGCTCTAAGCTATATCATGGCCATCCAAACGTATTTACGAAAGCGCTGACAAACAGACGAATCGAAATCCTTAATTTATTCAGCTATGTTGGAAAGTGTTAAAAACTTCATATTTACTTGCTTATTTACTTACTGCTTAAGTATATTACTTATGCATTTATTTAAACATATACGTATAACAAAACACATATGCGTAACAAAATATAAATAAAAAAAAATATTTTTATAAATATTTAAATTTATGAATGACTGCTTTGAATTATAATTTAATTATCTCATCAGACTGTAAAAATAAAATAAAAAATATATATAGTGCATAAAATATTAACATCAGCTTTTTCACTAAACCTGATATATAATATTGCCAAACTTTTAAAATTAATTGTTACTTTAGAAAAACTGCTATTCCTTCTCATTTACATTTTTCATTTAATTTCATTGTTATGACTTGAAAGCCACAAAACTGAAAATAATTTATTTTTGTTGTTTTTGAAAAAGGTCAAAAACAGATGGCGCACGTCAGCACGTACATGAAAACAGAAAGTTATATTAAAAAGATACATGAGCTAAAATCTAATAAAATAATCATCTTTTTCATAAACTACTTTTGAAAAGTCAATTAATAAATAACTCTGCAAAAAATTGTGAAGTTTTAATGTATGATATCATGCTGAATTTTTAACAAATTTGAAGTATAATTTTAATTTATAATTTTTCCGGTTTTTGTTTTATTATTATTTTACAGGTACTCCGGATAAAGGTTTATATATATATTTTATCCGAGAAAGAATTTTGTCAAAAATTTAATAACATTTTCATTTTTTAAACTAACGGGTTTTTTTTCCCTTTATCTTAGGAATGACACCTTTTCGTGTTTTTCTGCATTTTGCTTTTCTAATAAATTTTTTCTTTAATTTTTATTAACTAATGGAAACAATTTTTTCTTCGAAATATTAATTAGTTTTATAAACTAACCGTTCTTTTTAAGGAACTCGTTTCATTTTGAGTTGTGTAACATTAAATCATATTTATTCAGCGGATGTTGTTGCAAGTAGTTATTTTTCAGTAAAGAAAAATGTATTGGTATAAATAAGTATGTATTGAGATGTTTTAAATAATACTGCAATCCTTAAAAATACTAGAGGATCCAACACACAGAAAAATATTTTTTTCTTCAAATTATTGAAAACTCAATAGAATTTTTCTGCATTTAATATATTTTTTATATTTCCTACTAAAACAACACAAAGAAACATTTTTATATGGAAAACATATCAATTATGTCAGGTTTCTGATTTTAACAGAACCTATATTGTATATTTCTAATTAATTTAACTAATTATATTCAATCATTATTATAAATTTCTGTATTCTGATATATATTTTTCTTTTTCTGTAAAACTTTCGCATGTGATTGACAATGCAATTTCACTGATCTGATTATATATTTGTGGGAGATTCACGAGATCATTGTGAAAGTAAATAATCCGGCTATGGAAGGAGAATATAATGAGACTGGATTCCTAGCGAGCTGGGGTCAGAGGATAATAGAAGGGTGGATTGGTCGAGAAGAAATACTTCTACAGGTATGGAAACTCCGTGAAATAAGAAACACAGCCCCGTTGATTTTGGAGAATGGCGTGAAGAGTGTCAGACGTGTGAGTCACTGGTGTGCCGCGAAGAGTAGGACGTGTCACTCGTTTATGTGTAGTGGAGAGTGAAGGACGCCAGAGTCGTTGGTGTGCAGTGTAGTGAGTAGGTACTGGGAGAGAGTAGAGGGTAGACGTGCAGAGCCAAGAGTGCAGAGGAGTGTGTAGAATTGAAGAGAGAATGTGCATCGGACAGCTTGGTCCAGGGTGAATTAATAGCAGCGTAGACGGAACGGTGTGTACGAGTGGTGTATAACGAAATAGAATAAAACGTGCGATCGGGGAAATTGTCATTCGACAGTCGCACACGGCAAGTGATAATAATCTGTACTGACCAATAAGAACTATCACTGTAACATTTTTTTTCCCTCTAATTTAATCAATAAATTATTAGTTGATTATTTATGTGAGAACTTTTTTCCAACGTGTCCGGTGTCAGTCTAATACAAGTGGTGGCAGCAAATACCATAAGTTTAAGGTCTCAAGTCTAGGAGAAGTACTACGGTGACCGCAAAAGGCGACAAGACCATAACAAATTATATATAAAAATAAAATTGTAAAATTCATTAAAAGTTATACTTTCTTATTAGCCGAATGCCAGAAGTTAATAGCCTAAGAAATCTCCAAAGACGCTACTTACGCAATTTTTTTTTTTGTTTCTGATAATTTCAGTGGTTTAGGTGTATAGTTCAATTACATGTCTGTTAAATTTGTGTTTTATTTATATCATTTTATTATTTTATTTAGTTATAGAGGATTTTTTAATTTCATTTCGGAATATTAGCTGGAAACAAATGCTGAACTATTTACATTGTTTTAAGTATAAACGGGTTGATCTTTTGTAATCGGGATGCACGTGATAGAGATAGATTTATATATATATATATATATATATATATATATAGCATGTTTGAAAATTATTTTAAAAACCATAAAAACAACATTTCAACAATAAATAAATAATATAATATAAATAAAACACAAATTTATCTGGTATGTAATCGAACTAAGCACTGAAACAATGAAGTAAACTGAATCAAAAAAAAGTTTCTGAAAGTAGAAATTTCTTCTTTTTCAGCATCTTTGGCGATTTCTTTGGTTATTAACCTTTGGCATACGGCTAACAGGAAAGTATCGCTTTTAACAAATTTCAAAACTTTATTTAAATACATAATTGATATTTTTCACATAAAAATACTTTTTGGTGTTGTTAATAGGCAAATAATTGATTAAATATAAAAAAAAAAATCTAAAAGTTTTCAATTTAAAAAATATATATTCTGTACAACGAATGTTCTGAAATCTAAGAAGCCGGGTTGGATCCTCTGGTGCCAATTATATGGCAATAAATCATGAGTATTTTCCAAAATCAATCAAAAAGATTTTGTATAACTTTTCCGGTTTCTGTAGTTTTAAAGAAACGTTATAATTTTTTTTTCTTATTTATTGAATGAAATTTGTAATAAATAATAACCATGATGTCACTTCTTACTTGAATATCAATAACAAGAACGAAAAATCATGCGTCAAGCATAGATTATGTAACACTTTCCAACGCTTCCAAAATAATTTTACGAATCATACTCTTTAATAAGCTAAAAGATAACATCTAAGTAATCCGAATACTTTTATTCAGCCCTGTATAGGATCTATAGATTTGTATATATACTACATAGGATGCTAAATTTTAGTTCAGTTAGGAAACACGTAGCACAGTTTAAAATTCTCCGTCTGGAGTTAAATAATAAGGAAATGTGTTCCCGAACTTTTGTACTTCCCTGTATAGGATCTACAAAATTTATACACACCACGTAATATACAAAAAGCGATTTAAAATTAAAATCGCGTTCAGTAACTTAAAACGCACTTCCAGGAATTATTGTTAACATACAGTAGAGAATTCTTTTGTGTGTCCCTGTAAATGAACGATGACTGCTATACACACAATATTCTGTAGTAAGTCTCTTGTAATGAACCTTATATAAATTTCAATGCGTTTAAAATAGGGAAACATTATTTAAATAAACCGCAGACGATTTTTCTCCATAGACGTAATGTAACGGAAATCTTTTGACTGTCCCTGTAAAGTAAGTATAAGTGATATGCACACCCTATTCCATATTAAGCTTCTTCTAATGCACCTTAGTGATATATATAAATTTCAATGCGTTTAAAATAGTGAAACATTATTTAAATAAACCGCAAATGAGTTTTTCCCATAGACCGCAATGTAACGGAATTCTTTTGAGTGTCCCTGTAAAAAAACTATAAGTGCTAGACACTTCCGTTGAAATAGGGAACATGCTATAGATAACTATTATAACATATAAAAATTGGAGGGCAATCCGAGCATATTTACGGGAATTAGAGCACGGACAGACGGCCAGACAAACCGAAGTCATAAACACTTTTCAACTAGGTTGGAAAGTGTTAAAAAATGATAATCGAAGTGTTAATTTAGTGATATAATAAATAATGCCATTTTAAATGATAACATTAGTTTTAATAATGGTGGTATGACGGAATTATGAGTTTCGTTTAACAAAGTTGTAAGTGGTGGTTTTGTTGTAAGTGGTACAACAGTCTAAAAGTTTGGGAACCATTGAACATTTTGGGGTTGTCTGTGTTTTATTTTTTCGCGAAATCTATTTTATACAATTCAAAAAATGCACCTGAGACATATTTTTAAACTCCCCTTACACTCATTCGAATTTCATTTCAGTTCCTCTTAATATGTCCAAAAATTCCCCTTTCCTCTTAAACATGGTCAAAATTTGTGAATGCCAAATAACTTTCTCTAGCGCATCGATATTAAAGAATAGCTTAATAAAGTTGTGTTTTAATACATATGACATAGAAATATTTTCCCTCTGTTAAAAACCTTAATTTGAGTAATCGTTTTAACTTTATACCGAATTTGCAAATAAATTAAATTTTCTTTATCAAATCTCCATTTCAATATGAAACACAAACACTTAAGATAGAAATCTTTCTTCCTTTCATAGCCATTTCCGATTTTTTTAAAAGGTCAATTAATTAAAAATAAATTAAATTTCAATTAATTTATTTTTAAATGTATCCAGGGTCTTTTAATGTTTCCAGATGTTTGCTGTTTGTATTGATTGGTCTTCAATACTTCATTCCAATTCAGAAGAACAAAAAAAAAAAAAAAAAAACTGTTTCCCAATAATTGTTGCCATTGCATTTTATATTCAGGTAAACTTAGACATTTATTGATTATCTTCTCATAGTCCTTCAACATGGCTCAATTGTTCAAAAAAGAAACACTGAAGTTTTCAAGGAATTACATTCTCATCTCTTCTCTTCTCTCCTCTTTATCACCTCAAAAGCTACCAAGCATTGCTCGTGTCACCCAGAAATTGAGATGTCAGGTGTTTCCGACTTTTTTTTTTCTATTTGGTCTTTGAAAAGATTCTGGAGAAGTGTCTCATGAAAAATCTCGTTAAAGTAGTTAGAATGGGCATTTTTAAAAGCATTTTAAATGAAACTTTTCGAGGTGTGTTTATTGATCATATGATTAATAATAATAATAACTATATGAATGCGAAATCGTAAAAGTACACGGATAAAGTTTTGATTTTATTATTATTATTATTATTTCACAAATAGAACAAATTAATCCTATAAATTAATAATTTCTCTTAATAAGTTCCATTTTAAAAATGAAGATTAAACACCTAATATTGAACATTACATTCACATTCATCCTAGCCTTTTCTGACATTTGATGTGAAGGTGAATTCATTAAATTTAAATTAAACTTCCATAAGTTTAATTTCTAACGCATCCAAAATATCTCAATGTTTCTAGAATACACAAGTTTAATTTCAATAATCTTAATTCATTCCGTTTCATAACATAGGGTGTAACCCCCCAGTTATTGGCACCTAACCAGTAACTGACACTTGAGCAAAAATATAACTCAAATAACCATTTTGTTGTAAAATTCAACAAAGTAATGTAATCTAGTAGTAAATGAGACACTTTTTTATTTTGGTGTCAATTTATTCAGCACTAGAGGGCCAAGAAAATATTCAATGAGGAAGAAACTTTTGAGAATACAAAACGTGTCATTTTGAAGAAACCATCTTATTTCTGAAATTAAGGAAGTGTTTTTTTAATCTATTTGTAATGCAACCATCCTAAACATTTTTCTTAAAGTTATACTACTAGAAATTAGTTTAAAGATGCATATGATACATTAAGGCCATGATTTAGGGTTTATAGTTATTTAATTTAGCTTAATGGGGGGGGGGGTGTCAGTTATTGGTTTCTATAATTTCTTTTCACAGTCTCTGACAGAGGCGTTATTTGTTGGTTATATTAAAGAAAATTGAAATCTATTACTTTAACTGTTTAAAATTGCATAATAAAAAATTTAATTTATCTTGTAGTATACACCATTAAAATTTAAGTTGTTTTACCAGTGTCTGACACCAGATATCAGTTACTGGTTCATAAATGTAAGTTATTGGATATCTGCATTACTAATAATGTAATAATGCAGTACTAAATATTACTGCTATATATTCTTACTGTATACTCTGCATTATTAATAATACAGTACAACTTACTAAATCTCACTTTTTATAATAAATATTAATGTATTTAGTTTTTATAATAAATAATTAAGTTTTTTTAAAGCCTTTTAATCTTTTAAAATAAAGTGTCAGTCACTGGTTCACTTTGTGTCAGTTATTGGTGTTTCCAAATAGGGATAGTGTCAGTTACTGGAGTTTTTGACTATATTTATGAAAAAAAAATTAATAACAAAATGTATATTTTTTCAAAATTTTGCCAACAATATTTTTTAATATCTATCTTCTATCCTTTCAAAAACAAAGATAAGTATAAAATAGATTTAATTTTTTGTAATAGTGTTTTGAACAAGAAAGAATTCTTAATGTGTCACTTACTGAGGGTTTCACCCTAGTTGCTAAAAAAAATCCGAATAATTGCTGCCATCGCATTTTATTTCAGTTAAACTTTAGATATTTATTTATTACAATTCTTTGAAATGTGTGGATTGTTCAAAAAATAAAAACCGAAGTTTTCAAGGAATTGGCTGTATCACCACTTCTCCGCTCTTTAGCTCGTCAAAAACTACCATGGAGTTTTTGACGAGAAAACCACTGCTCATGTTAGCCAGAAATTGAGACATTTGGTATCTGCGCCATTTTTAAACTCCCCTGACTCTCTTTGGAATTCCATTTCAGTCCTCTTAAAATGTCTATTCAGAAATTACACCTTTTCTCTGAAAAATGGTTAAAAGTTGTGAATAGCACATAACTTCCTCTAGCATATCTAGATTAAAGAATAGCATAAAAAAAACTATCTAATAATATATAACATTATAACATTTTCCCTCTGTTAAATACCTTAATCTGAATAATCGTTTTACATTTAACCCTAGTATTCTTAGTATAATTATTTCGAATTAAATCTCCCTTTCAATATGAAAAACAAACATCTAATACAGAAAACTTTCTTTCTGTAATCGTCATTTCAGATTTTTTTTTAAATTCACAAGTAATTTAAATGAATTAAAATTTAAATTTACTTTTAAATATATCCAGGTTCTCTTAATGTTTCCAGATTTTTTTGTTGTTTCTACTGATTAGTCTTCAATAGTTCATTCCATTTTCAAAAAACTATTTTACAATAATTGTTGCTCTTGCATTTTATATTCAGGTAAAGTTATACATTTATTGATTATCTTCTCACAGTCCTTCAACATGGCTCAATTGTTCAAAAAAGAAACACTGAAGTTTTCAAGGAATTACATTCTCATCTCTGCTCTGCTCTCCTCTTTATCACCTCAAAAGCTACCGAGCATTGCTCGTGTCACCCAGAAATTGAGACGGCAGGTGTTTCCGACTTTTTTTCTTCTATTTGGTCTTTGAAAAGATTCTGGAGAAGTGCCTCATGAAAAATCTCGTTAAAGTAGTTAGAATGAGCATTTTTAAAAGCATTTTAAATGAAACTTTTCGAGGTGTGTTTATTGATCATAGGAATAATAACTAAAAATTGAGACATTAGGTATTTGCGCCATTTTTAAACACTCCCCTTACACTCCTATTGGAATTTCATTGCAGTCCTCTTAAAATGTCTATTCAGAAATTACGACTTTACTCTGAAAAATGGTTAGAAGTTGTGAATAACGCATAACTTCCTCTAGCATATCTAGATTAAAGAATAGCATAAATAAAACTATCTAATAATATATAACATCATAACATTTTCCCTCTGTTAAGTTACATGTCAGATACATCCCTCTGTTACATGTTCCCTCTGTTCTCCCTGTTTTACCTTAATCTGAGTAATCGTTTTACATTTATCCCTAGTATTCCTAGTACAGTTATTTTGAATTAGATCTCCATTTCAATATGAAAAACAAACATCTAATACAGAAAATTTTCTTTTATCGTCATTTCAGATTTTTTTTTTAATTTAAGTAATTGAAATTGATTTAAATTGAAATTTACTTTTAAATATATCCAGGTTCTCTTAATGTTTCCAGATTTTTTTGTTGTTGTTGTTTCTACTGATTAGTCTTCAATAGTTTATTCCATTTTCAAAAAAAAAAAAAAAAAAAAAAAAAAGAAAGAAAGAAAGAAACGAAACAAAAGAAAGAAAGAAAAAAAGAAAACTATTTCCCAATAATTGTTGCTATCGAATTTTATATTCAGTTAAACTTAGACATTTATTCACTATCTTCTCACAGTCCATCATCATGGCTCGATTGTTCAAAAAAGAAGCATTCAACATTGAAGTTTTCAAGGAATTACATTCTCATCTCTTCTCTACTCTCCTCTTTATCACCTCAAAAACTACCGAGCATCGCTTGTGTCATCCAGAATTGATACGTCAAGTGTTACCGACTCTTTTTTTTTTTTTTTCTTGTCTTTGAAAAGATTCTATAAAAGCGTCACATGAAAAATATCATTAACGTAGTTAAAATGAGCATTTTTAAAACATTTTTAATGAAACTTTTCGAGATGTATTTATTAATAATATGAACCTTAAAAAAGTTATATGAATGTGAAAAAGTAAATTGATTAAGTTGTGATTTTTTTTAATTAATATTATTTACTAAATTGAACAAAGTAATTCTATAAATTAATTATTACTTTTAATAAGCTCCATTTTAAAAATGAAGATTAAGCACCAAATATTAAACACCAAACATTACATCCCCCCCTCTCTCTCTTTCCTCCCCCCCCCCTCTCTCTCTTTCGTTGTATATTAAATTGCCATTATTATTTTATAATTTATAATACACGCAAAATCTCTTAATGTTTCTAGATTACTGCAGTTTAATTTCAATAATCTTAAATTCATTCCCTTTCATAACGTAAATAGTTTTAAAAATTATTTCCGAATAATTTCTGCCATCACATTTTATTTTCAGTTGAACTTTAGATATTTTTTTATTGCAATTCTTTGCCATGGCTCGATTGTAGGATAATTAAACATTGAAGTTTTTAAGGAATTACCGTCTCGTCTCTCCTCTCCTCTCTAAGCTCATAAAAAAAATACCAAGCATTGCTCATCTTAGCCAAAAATTGAGAAGTGAGGTGTATGCGCCATTTTTAAACTTCCCTTACTCTCTTTTGAATTTCGTTTCAGTTCCCCTTAAAAATGTCCATTCAGAAATCACCCCTTTTCTCTGATAAATGGTTAAAAGTTGTGAATGACAAATAACTTCCTCTAGTGCATCTAGATTAAATAACAGCTTGTATTATATATTGTAATCTAAGAATATATATAACATTTTTCCTTTGTTAAATACCTTAATCTGAGTAATCGTTTTACATTTATTTGTCCCTAGTATGCAAATAAATTATATATCTCTATTTCAATATGAAAAACAAACATCTAATACAGAAATATTTATTTCTGTCATCGCCATTTCAGATATTTTTAAATCAATTAATTAAATTAAATTTCAATTAATTTTTCTTTTAAATATATCCAGAGTATCTTAATGTTTCCAGATTTTTGCTGTTTATATTGATTAATCTTCAATAGTTCATACCTTTTCGTTACAAAAAAAACAAAAAAAAAACAATAATTGTTGTCGTCATATGACAATGTAATCATAACATTTTCCCCCTGTTAAACACCTTAATCTCAGTAATCGTTTGACATTTATCTCTAGAATGCAAATAAATTAAATCTCCATTTCAATATGAAAAACGAACATCTAATACAGAAAATTTTAATTCTTTCATCATCATTTCAAAAAATTTTAATGTCAATTAATTGAAATTAATTTAAATTTAAATTTACTTTTAAATATATCTAGGGTGGGTATCTTAATGTTTCCAGATTTTTGTTATTTCTATTGATTAGTCTTCAATAGTTCATACCTTTTCGGTACAAAAAAAAAAAAAAAAAAAAAACTCCCCAATAATTGTTGTCGTCTTATTTGATATTCACTTAAACTTAAACATTTATTGATTATCTTGTCACAGTCCTTCAACATGGCTCGATTGTTCAAAAAAGAAACACTGAAATTTTCAAGAAATTACATTCTCATCTCTTTTCTACTCTTCTCTTCATCACATCAAAAGCTACCAAGCATTGCTCGTGTCACACAGAAATTGAGACGTCAGGTGTTTCCGCCTTTTTTTTTTTTTTTTTTTTTTTTTTCCTTTTTAGTCTTTGAAAAGATTCTGGAGAAGTGTCACATGAAAAATCTTGTTAGAGTAGCTGGAATGGGAATTTTTAAAAACATTTTAAATGAAAGTTTTCGGGGGGTGTTTATTGATCAAATTAATAATAATAACAATAAAAAAACAAGTAGGTAAGTGTGATCGAAGATCGCTCAAAGGGTTTCGTTTAATATTCCTTTCAAAACACTTTTTCCTTTCTTTAATAAATCCAAATAAATTTCATTTAGCAACAACAAAAAAAAAAAAAAAACCTCATGTTTTTTTTTTGTTTTTTATAAAGTATAAATTTACCGGTCTATTTTTTCGTTTTTTCGAGTATCCAAACCAGCCCGATAGCGGGCGAAGCCGGCTATTATATTCTGTCATAATAATATCTGTTACGCGAACTAAATGCGATATAAAAAAATAATTTCAAAATGAAACATGCTGTACACCTTCAAAATGTTAAAATATGCGAATATTTCCATAATCGGATTTTTATCATGATTCAATATGTTTCTCAAACTCACATATTTACTATTATCTATTACTCATATTGATACTCGCTTTGTATTGTTCTCAAACATCTGAAAAATTCATTAAACTTCTAATATGACGTCAGATTTTCTTTTTAATTCTCTAATGACGTGATATTAATCTGCTTTGTGTAAATACACATACTCATACTCCTTGTATTATTGAGAAATCTTTGAAATTTCCGTTTTATTACCACTATGACGTAAATCCTTTTTATTTCATATTAATCTTTTTTTTCAATCGGTGAAACTTTTTATTTCATTTTCATTTTTCACTTGGAAATCTTCTGATAGAAAATTATTTATTGTAGAAAGAATTTCATCGTGGATTTTTAATTTTTGGCATCTGCTATAACGAAAAATGTTTAAATTTAATAGGAAAAGGCTATTAGAATTTTGGTTGTTTATCTCTATTAATTAAAATAATACGAATTTTTCAAATTTTAATATTTTGAGCTCTTTATAGCTGGTATTCAGCTATATACACAAAATTTCAACTCTTGAAGTTACATAGTTTCTGAGAATAGCTCTGTGACAGACAGACAATGGAGCGAGAGTAATAGGGTTTCGTGGGATGAACGAAACCCTAAAAACTATAGGAATGTGAAATCATAAAAGTAAATGGATCAAGTTGTGCACTTTTATTATTATTTCACAAATTGAACAAAGTAATTCTATAAATTCATTGTTTCTTTCAAAAACCTCCATTTTAAAAATGATTAAATACCAAATATTGAATATTACATTCAGCATCTCCTTTTCTGGCATCTCTCTCTTGTTTAATATAAAGGTTAATTTGTTAAATTTAAATTAAATTGCTATTAATGCCATTGTTAATACAGCTAAAATCTCTTAATGTTTCTGAATTTTTGTAGTTTGATTTCAATAATCTTAAATTCATTCCGAATTAAATTCATAGTTTCTAACAAAATTTCGAATAAGTGCTGCCATCGCATTTTATTTTCAGTTAAACTTTAGATATTTATTTATTGCAATTCTTCAACATGGCTCGATTGTTCAAAAAATAAACACCGAAGTTTTCAAGAAATTTCCGTCTCATAACTTCTCTCCTCTTTAGCTAGTCAAAAACTACCAAGCATTGCTCATGTTAGCCAAAAATTGAGACGTCGGGTATTTGCGCCATTTTTAAACTTTTCCTTAATCTCTTTTGAATTTCATTTCAATTCCTCTTAAAAATGCCCATTCATAAATCCTTTTTTCTCTCAAAAATGGTTAAAAGTTGCGAATTACAAATAACTTCCTCTAACTAATCTAGATTAAATAATAGCATAAAAAAATTCTATTGTTATCTAATAATATAACAATGCAATCATAACATTTTCCCCTGTTAAATACCTTAATCTGAGTAATCTTTTTACATTTATCTCTAGAATGCAAATAAATTAAATCTCCATTTCAATATGAAAAACAAACATCTAATACAGAAAATTTTAATTCTTTCATCGTCATTTCAAAAAATTTTAATGTCAATTAATTTAAATTAATTTAAATTTAAATTTACTTTTAAATATATCTAGGGTGGGTATCTTAATGTTTCCAGATTTTTGCTATTTCTATTGATTAGTCTTCAATAGTTCATTGACTTTCAGAACAAAAAAAGCCCAAAAAAATAATAAAACTATTTCCCAATAATTGTTGCCTTCACATTTTATATTCAGTTGTTCAATTAAATATAGACATTTATTGATTATCTTCTCAAAGTCCTTCTGCGTGACTCAATTGTTCAAAAAAAGAATTACTGAAGTTTTCAAGAAATTACATTCGCATCTCTTCTCTACTCTCCTCTTCATCACCTCAAAAGCTACCGAGCATTGCTCGTGTCACCCAGAAACTACAGAAATTGAGACGTCAGGTGTTCCCGACTTTTCTATGTCTTTTTAAAGATTCTGGATAAATGTCATATGAAAAATTTCGTTAAGTTAGAATGAAAATTTTTAAAAACATATTAAGTGAAGTTTTTCGAGGTGTGTTTATTGATCATATGAATTCAAAAAAGTTATATGAATGCGAAATCGTAAAATTAAATGGATTATGTGATTATTATTATTATTATTTCACAAATTGAACAAAGTAATCCAATTAATTATTTCTTTTAATAACCTCCATTTTAAAAATGAAAATTAAGCACCATATTGGACATTACATTACATTTAGCATCGCCTTTTCTGCCTCTCCCCCTCTCTGTCCCCCTTGTTTCATATAAAAATTAATTGATTAAATTTAAATTAAATTTCCATTAATTTAACTTTTAATACATCCAAAATCTCTTAATATTTCTAGATTTCTCCAGTTAAAATTCAGTAATCTTAAATTCATTACGATTCATGACATAAATAGTTTTAACAATTATTTCCTGCCGCCATGGCATTTTATTTTCAGTTAAACTTCAGATATTTATTTATTGCAGTTCTTCGACATGGCTCGATTGTTCCTAAAATTAAAACCAAAGTTTTTAAGAAATTGACTTTTCATATCTCCTCTCCTATTTAGCACATGAAATACTACCAAGCATTGCTCATGTTAGCCAGAAATTAAGACGTCAGGCGTTTGTGCCATTCCTCGAAAAAGATTTTAGAGGAGTGTCACATGAAGAATCTCGTTAAAGAAATTGGAATGAAGCATTTTTAGAAATATTTTGAATGACATTTTCGTGGTGTGTTTATGGTTCAAGTAAATTAGAAAAAAGTTGAATAAATGCGAAATTGTAAATTAATTTACTAAATGGATTAATTTGTGATTTTTCTTTCTTCTTCATACATAACAAACTAAATAATCGTATAAACCAATTTTTTGTCTTGAAAATCTTCATTTTAAATATAGAGATTAAACAAATATTAAAAAATTAACTTCAATATTGCCATTACTCATCTCTCTTCAAAACGGAAAAAAAAAAAATCACAAACTATTTCCGAATGACTGTTGCTATCGCATTTTATATACTTTTAAACTTACACATTTATTGATTATCTTCTCACAGTCCTTAAACGTGGCTCGATTGTTCAAAAATAAAACCATTGAAGTTTTCAAGGATTTACATTCTCATCTCTTCTCTCCGCTTCATTACTCCCAAAAACTACCAAGCATTGCTCGTGTCACCCAGAAATTGAGACGTCGTGTGTTTGCGACTTTTTTTTTTTTTTTTTTTTGGTTTTTCGTCTTTAAAAAGATTCTAGAGAAGTGTCACATGAAAAATCTCGTTAAAGTAGTTGTACTGAGCATTTTTATAAAAATCTAAATGAAACTTTTCGCGGTGCGTTTATTGCTCAAATGAATTAGAAAAGGTTGTATAAATGCGAAATCGTAAAAAATTGGATTTTTTTTTTTTTTTTTTTTTTTTTTTACAATTTGAACAAAGTAATCCCATAAAATTAAATGTTTCTTTTAAAAACCTCCATTTAAAAATAAAGATGAAACATCAAATATTGAAACATTGCATTCAGCATCGCCGTTTCTGACATCTCTCTCTAACTTGTGTCATATAAAGGCAAATGAATTAAATTTAAATTAAATTTCCATCAACTTAATTTTTATTATATCCAACATCTCTTAATGTTTGAAGATTCCTCCCAGTTTGTTTCATTCATCTTAAATTCATTCCGTTTCACAAAAAAAAAAAAAAAAAAAAAAAAAAAAAAAAAAAAATCAGTCAAACTTTATATATTTATTTACTGCAGTTCTTCTACCTGGCTCAATTGTTCAAAAAACAAACACCAAAGTTTTTATGAAATTGCCATCTCATCTCTCCCCTTATCTTTATCACCTCAAAAACTTCCAAGGAGTGCTCATGTTAGCCGCAAATTGAGACGTCAGGTGTTTGGGCTATTCATAGAAAAAGATTCTAGAGAAGTGTCACATGGAGAAACTCGTTAAAGAAACTGGAAAAAACATTTTTAGAAATATTTTCAATGAAACATTTTGCGATAAGTTTATTCATCATATAAATTAGAAAAAATTCTACAAATACGAAATTCCAAAAATTAAATTTGTGAATGGATTAATCTGCAAATTTTTATTTTACTCCACAATTTGAAGAAAGCATATCTATAAAAGAACATGTCTTGATGACTCATAATCAACGCCGAGCCTCATCCGTAGCTCCTATGACAATGAAATTTGGAAGGCATGTCCCTTATACAATGTAGGCACCCACTAAAAAAAGATTTTATAAAATTTACCCCCTAAGGGAGTCAAATGGGGGTTAAATCGAAAGTTTTAGGTCATTTCGACATATCTCAGCAGCAGTTTTATGTAGGAGCGTGAAATTCAGGATCACAAATCTACTAAAAAATAGTTAAACACGTAAACTAAAGATATATGTGCCTAAGTGATAAAGCAGAACACATAAGGGCTTATAAAAATTTGAAATATAAAGATCGACATAATATCGATATTCCTTATATAATTAATTTAACACATATTTCAGCAATTTTAGGAATTCAACCACTAAGAGGGTTAAATGAGGGAGTCGAAAGTCAGTTGGCCGTATCTCAGTAGCAGTTTTAGGTAGGAACGTAAAATTCGGGACAACAAATCTAATGAAAAAATAGTTAAACAGGTATTTCAGCAATTTTAGAAATTCAACCTTTAAGTAGTTAAATGGAAGGTCGAAAGTTTCAGGTCATTCCGCCATACTTCAGCAGCAGTTTTATGTAGGAACGTGAAATCTGGCACAACAGATCTAATGAAAAAATAGTTAAACACGTATTTCAGCGATTTTAGAAATTCAACCACTAAGTAGTTAAATGGATGGTCGAAAGTTTCAGGTCATTTCGCCATACTTCAGCAACAGTTTTAGATAGGAACGTAAAGTTCGGGATAACAAATCTAATGAAAAAAATGGTTAAACACTTATTTCAGCGATTTTAAAAATTTAACCACTAAGTAGGTTAAATAGATGGTCGAAAGTTTTAGGGCATTTCGCCATATCTCAGCAGCAGTTTTAGGTAGTAGCGTGAAATTCAACATAACAATTCTACTAAAAAAGTAGTTAAACATGTATTTCAGTGATTTTAGATCTAGCGATTTTGTCGCCAACATCGAATATGAACCCGATTATGGAAGATTAGACGAATAAGGCAACCATTTCTGATTTTTTATTGGATATTTTGCGTGACATTTTTTCAAGGGATATATTTTTTTTCATTTCATATTTTATGAATTGTTTTTGCGTTTTTCTGTTTTAGCGATCAGATTTAAATTTTTATACAAAATATAGTACATTTCCTTCCCTTCTCAAAGTACATTTTTTTTTTGGAAGTAAAGATTTGCGATTTAAATACGGATCGCCATTTTTATAGACTCGGGTAAGCGCAAAGTTTCATTATAGTGTTTGTCGTATAATCAATTTATAGGCGTGAAACCCACGGGGATCTGTTAAAATTGTCATTTTAACGATTTATGCACGCAAAATTCACAGCCCCCCCTCCACACACACACACACCCGTTATAGGGATTGCTGTATTAACGATATATGGCGAATAACACACAGAGCCCTGTTATTTCGATCACTTTTTTAACAATATATGGGCGCGTGAAACCACAGGGCCAATTTGCAATGATGGCCATGTATCTTAGGCTATCCCATTTTTGTTTATTTTACCTGAAAGCTCTCCTTTTTCCACGAGCATGGTCAAACGGGTTTTTGTCATAGGCCTCGTGAAAAAAAAATATATTATTTATATCGCGAAATATTCATTTACGTGCTTTATTGATATTCTTATTAAATGTTTTCGTATAGATTAAAATAAAGTATTTTATTTATATTTACTGTTTGAATTTAAATGCACTTTCTTGGCCCCATACGAAGTCCTGGCTATACGCTGCGGCAGGCATCTGGTCCCCACACGGAAGCGACCGGCTGGACGGACGAAGACCGGCTAGTAATACTACAAATTAATTATTTCCTTTGGGAACTATTTTAAAAATTAAGACATCAAATATTGAAATACTATCTTCAGCATCACCATTCCTGATGTCTTTCTCTCTCAGTTTTCCCATTTAAAGGTTAATTCATTAAAAATTAAATTAAATTTTAATTAATTCCTTTTAAATATATACAAGGACTCTCTGCAAAAATTTCCTGTTTGTATTGATTAATCTTAAATATTTCATTTCACAGTGAAAATATCTTTTTTTAAGCTATTTTCGAATAATTGTTGCCATTGTATTTTATATGTAGTTAAACTGGAGACATTTATTGATTGCCTTAGCATAATTCTTTGACATAACTCTCGATTGTTCAATGGAAAAACAATAAAAATATAAAGAAATTACAATCCTTCCTCTTCTCTTCATCACCTCGAAAGCTACCGAACATTGCTCGTGTCACCCAGAAATTGAGACGTCGTGTGTTCCTTTTTTTTTACCTCAAAAAAGATTCTAGAGAAATGTCAGTTGAAAATCTCGTTAAAGTAGTTGGAATAAACATTTTTAGAAATATTTTGAATGAAATTTTTCGTGGTGCGTTTATTGATTAAATGAATTAGAAAAAGTTGCATGACTGCGAAATTCTTAATTAAGTTATTGAATTGGGTAATTTAAGATTTTTTTTTTTTTTACTTTTCAGTTTTAACAAAGTAATTAATCTTATAAATTAATTCTCTCTCTTGAAAATATCTATTTTAAATATGAAGATTTGACACCAAATATTGAAGCATCGACGTTTCTGATAAAATATCTTTCCCTCTGTGTGATTGTGTCTTCTTTATTTTTCATATAAATGTTAATTCATTAATATTAAATTAAATTTCAATTATTTTATTTTTAAAACACTTCTTCTAAGTACTTTGAAAGTTTCTAGATTTTTCTAGCTTATATTCATGAAACTTAAATAATTCCTTCTTTTTCACAATGAAAATACTTTTGAAAACTATTTTCGATTTATTGTTGCCATCGACTTTTATTTTCAATTACACTTTAGATTAGGGGTTCTTCAACTTTAACGCTCGAGGGGTACATCAATAAATTCTTACATTTATGTGTGCCACTATTAAGTCATTTAAATAGTGTAGGCAAGAAATGTATACAATCCTAGATTACTTGGATTAATAATATTTTTTTTTTTACATCCAGCACTTCGTTCAGAATTAAAACAAGTTTTTATTTTTTAATGGACTTTGTACATAAAGGAATATTTCATTATCTATTCTTATTTTCCTATCACCCTCTCACCTTAAAAAGTCGTCAGTTTGGTTTTACTATTGCCCCTTGTCATGATCGAAATACCCGTAGCCGTGACGCATCCCCGTCGCGTTTATGGCGATCTGGTCTTCAATATGTCTATAGTCTGTAGCATCTTTATGTATATTTCATCTTTCTTAACAGTCGCCTATTGCTTGCGTTTCATTTTCGGCGGCTCGAGTTTATAAACTCGTAAAGTGACTTTTGTCGCTGTACTTTTTTTAAAGACCTAATAAAGGTGTCCGTGGGAACATCTATGCTCGACAGACGTGGGTTCCATTAGGCAGTCAAAAGGAGGGGAGAGGGTTGTATAGTGGCGCTGTGGAGTTGCAAAGTAACCACTTTCTTTCTGATCCATAAAAGACATGTTATTTATTTATATTTGCAGGTAATATTTAATTTTATCACTAAAACATTCTGTACTATTAACCCTATTAGTGTGATTAGTAGCGGCACATGAAAACAAAATTAATCTCTCTGGTTGCCCTCAAGGAAGCGAAGGCTACTAGGAATACTGTGTTTATTGCAGTCCCTACTTTAGGCATTTAGTGATTGCTTTCTCGCAAGCCCGTTAACGGTGTTGGATTATTCAAAAAAGAAACACTAAAGTTTTCAAGGAAATGCAATCTCTTCTCTCTTCTCTTTATCACTTCAAAAGCTACCAAGCATTGATCATGTTAGCTACAGATTGAGACGTCGGGGGTTTGCACCATTTTTCTTGTCTTCGAAACAGATTGCGGAGAAATGTCACTTGGAAAATCTCATTAAAGCAATTGGAATGAATATTTTCAGAAATATTTTGAATGCCATTTTCGTGGTGTGTTTATGGTTCAAATAAATTAGAAAAAGTTGTATAAATGGGAAATTCTAAAATAAATTACTGAGTGGAATAGTTTGCGATTTTTCTTTATTTTTTACTTCTCAATTTGGACAAAGCAAGTAATCCTATAAATTAATTCTCTGTCTTCAAGATGTTACTTTTAAACATAGAGATTATGCATCAAATATTGAAAAATATATTCAATTTCAATTGATTAATTTTAAATATATCCATGGTCTCTGAATGATTCTACAATTTTTTTTTTTCGTTTATATCCAATAAACTCAAGTAATTCATTCCTTATTGCAGAGCCGGTGAACCTATAGTCCACGTGTCATAAATGGCACGCAACAGAATATTTTCGACATGGCATTGATTGGTGTTTTAATCAAAATACAGTTGAATTTAAACCAGCTGAGCTTGTCTCAATTCGATTGATTGGAAAATTATGAAATTGAAATGCAATTTATTGAATTCCAATCTAGTTTAATATAGACTCAAAAATTTATTAAATTAAGAGAAAATGCAGGCATTATCAAAAACTAAATATCCTCGCCATCTTTGCCTTATCGTAATCAAAGTATTTTTAAATATTATTTCCGAATAATTGTTGTCATCAAATTTTATATTCAGCTAAACTTTAGACATTTATTAGTTCTCTTCCCACAGTACTTTGATACGTCTTGATTGTTCAAAAAAGAAACACTGAAGTTTTCAAGGAATTGCAATCTCATCTCTCCTCTTTATCACCTCAAAAGTTACGGAGCAATGCTCGTGTCAGCCTTAAATTGAGACGTCAGGTGTTTGCATCATTTTTTGTCCTCAGAAAAGATTCTGGTGAAGTGTTACTTGCAAAATCTCGTTAAAGTAGTTTGGGTATGAGCATTGGTAGCGTGTTTATTTACCAAATGAATTAGAAAAAGCTCTGTGTATGCGAAATTCTAAATTTAGTGAATGGCTTGTTTTATATATAGATATATATATATTTAACTTCTGAATTTGGACAAAGAAATTACTCTTATAAATTAATCATTTCTCTTTAAAATGTCATTTTAAATATAAAGATTGATCAGCATCTACATTTCTTCTCTCTATCCCTCTCTTTTCTTTTTAAATGTCAATATATTAAAACTAAATTAAATTTCAATTAATTTAATTTCAACTGCCTCCAAGGATTTATATACTTCTCCAGTTATAATCTTAAATAATTCATCTATTTCACAACGAAAATATCTTTTAAAATTATTTCTGAATAATGTTGCCATCGAATTTTATTTTCAGTTAAACTTTAGGTATTTATTGATTGTTTTCTCACAGTCCTTCGACATGTCTGGGTTGTTCAAAAAAGAAACACTGAAGTTTTCAAGGAATTGCAATCTCATCTCTCCACTCCTCTTCATCACCTCAAAAGCTACCTAGTATTGCTCATGTTAACTATAAATTGAGACGTCGGGTGTTTGCGCCATTTTTTTTTACCTCGAAAAAGATTCTGGTGAAATGTTACTTGGAAAATCTCGTTAAAGGTGTTCGGAATGAGCATTGGTAGCATGTTTATTTACTAAATGAATTAGAAAAGAGTTATATGGATGCTAAATTCTGATTAATTTAGTGAATGGATTGTTATATATATATGTATTTATTTAACTTCTGAATTTGAATAAAGAAATTAATCTTATAAATTAATTCTCTTGAAAATCCTCATTTCAAATATAAAGAATGATCCGCATCTATGTTTTTCCCATCTGTCTCTTTTATTTGAAGTGTCAATATATTAAAACTAAATTAAATTTCAATTAATTTAATTTCAAATGCCTCCAACATTTCTGAATGTTTATATACTTCTCCAGTTTGTTTCTAATAATTTTAAATAATTCATTCTGTTCCACAACGAAAATATATTTTAAAATTATTTCTGAATAATGTTGCCATTGAATTTTATTTTCAGTTAAACTTTAGACATTTATTGATTGTTTTCTCACAGTCCTTCGACATGTCTGGATTGTTAAAAAAAGAAACACTGAAGTTTTCAAGGAATTGCAATCTCATCTCTCCTTTTCTCTTCATCACCTCAAAAGCTACCTAGCATTGCTCATGTTAGCCATAAATTGAGACGTCAGGTGTTTGCGCACTTTTTTTTAACCTCGAAAAAGATTCTGGTGAAGTGTTACCTGGAAAATCTCGTTAAAGTTGTTAGAATGAGCATGTTTAGGAATACTTTGAACGAAACTTTTCGTAGTGTGTTTATTAATCAAATGATTTTTTTTTCAAGTGGCACGAATGTGAAATTCTTAATTAAGTTAGTGATTGGATTAATGTGCGATTTTATCTTTTCTTCTAAAATTGAAACAAAGTAAATAAATTTTCATATATGATGAGCTTCAAGGATAAAGATGTTGCGTCACATTTTCATCAAAAATTGTTTTATTATATGGATGAAGGTGTTATGAGCAGAGGTGGGCAAAATGTAATCAGATTAACAATTACAGATTACGATTACATTTTGTAATCATTAATAAAGATTACAGATTTAAAAAATAATAAGAATAAAATAAATCACTTTAAGTGATTATAGATTAATAATTTGCAATCGTAATCGTGAATACTTGATTACATTATAAATGATTACTGTAAAGTTCGGAAAATATCCCCATCTCCTCCCTTTGACAACCTGAGATATGAAAAAAATAATGGAGGGGCATATAAACAAAATTGAATTTATTGAAAAATTGCAGATTGTAAACAAAATTTCACATGAACTTCCTCTTAAATAGTTGTATGATCTACAGGGTGTATCTAAAAAAGTAGGCAAAACTTTACGGGGGGATAGAACGCAGCTATACGAGCATATTTCGTCATATAATGTATGGCCACGCGAGCCTCTGGATGGCGTTGTAAAAGGTATGATTCATTACTACGAGAGGTGTTGCCGAAGCTGCTACGTCCGATTCCAACCCCCATCAGGTCGAGAAAGTGGTTGTTTCAATACGACGACGATGTGCCCGCACAGTGCGTTCCCACGGCGATCAATTAGTCGAGGTGGTGCAATAGCTTGGCCACCAAGATCGCTCGTGTTTGGACTTTTTCCCTGTGTGGCCATATGAAAAGCCTGATCTACGAGTGCCCCATTGAAACAGATATGGATCTAGTCGCCAGGATTGCCGTTGTTGTCGGGAATATTCGAGAAATGCCTGGTGTCTTCTCAAATGTGCATCTGTCCGTATCCCGTAGTTGTGAAGCGTGCATTACAGCTGGCGGAAGATCTTTTGAGAAATGTCTTTGAGCATGTACATTAATTACATTGCTGTTAATAAATTGTTTTCTGAAGTAACGCCTCTCATTCTTGTGTTAATTTTTTAACTGCAACAGTGGAAAACTACCTTTTAACTTCTCACCGCTTTCGTTCCGGACATACATTCCGTGACAAAATTTGCTCGTATAGCTGCGTTCTATCACTCGTAAAGTTTTGCCCACTTTTTCAGATACACCCTGTATATTTAAATTGTATATTAATTGGTATACTTTATTTCGCAAATATTTAAGATAAAATGTACAGTCATTAAGAGAGGTTATACATTAAAAAAGATAAGAAAAAAAAGAAAATATTCAACCTCATTTTTCAAGAGGAGAGTGTGGAATAGCTGATGCTGAGTGATGTCTTTTTGGGGGAAGAAGGAAGGGATTATAAGCGTAACTTTTGCAACAGGAAATTAGCTGAAAATGAGGTTGAATTAATTTTATTTCAAAAGCTTGACCTGCATACAAACTTGATCTGCAATTCAAACAAATTTTGTTTCGACAAAGCATTTGTTTGGTGAATAGAGCTACTTAATGATTTTTTTTTTTTTAACTCGCATACCCTCCACAGTCCGTATTATAAGAAACGACAGCTAAAAGTGAATTCACAAAATTTCATTTCAAATTCTTCTGATCTATGTAATCATGATTATTAATTATTGTAATCAGGATTGGTGATTACAAGTAATCATGATTGGAAGTAAACAGGATTACTTGAAATCACGAGCACTTAAATCTTGATTGTTAATCTGATTACAAAAGTAATCGATTAAGCCCAACACTGGTTATGAGGTATTCTATCATATGGCAAGGCTAAAATGTTTATATTCTAAATAGTATTAAAGATATGTGACATTATTATTTTCAAATTTAATATTTTTTTAATTTACTAGTTTAAATAATATTAATAATTTTTAACTATATACAAAAAAAAATTTAATAAGTTCTTTTGAGAAAGTTTAGTATTGCTGGTTAACATTTCAAATATAAGCTACCAAAAATGAAAATATAAATCATTAAATTGGCATCAAAAATCATTAAATTTACATCACTTCCAGTTTATCGAAAATTAATTTTTTTTACATAACATTTTCTTCCACAAAGATCTTCCCATACACATAATACTTCACACACAATATATATATAATAAAACTTTTGTTAATAATAACCAATATACAGTGGTGGCCAAAAGTGTGGAGATTTTTTGAAAGTTTCATGTTTTTCAACTTTCTGTGCTTGTAGAATATATTAATTTTTACTTAAATACAAACGTTTATATATCAAATTGAAAGTAATTTAATGTAGAATTTAATAATAAAAACAGTATTACAATATCTGTATTACAAAAAAAGTTATGCAACTAATAGTAAGATCTATCTTAGATTTGCATTTTTTTAAAGTGATACTTACACAATTAATACTTAGTAGGATAACCCTTATTTTTTAAGACAGCTTCACAGCGTCTTTTCATCAAGTGAACGAGTGTTTGGAGTTCATCTTTCGTAATCACATGGTGCCAAGAATCAATTATAGCTTCAATAAGTTGTCTTTTATTGGATGGACGTTTTTTTCGTACAAGAATTTTCAAACGTCGCCACAAATTTTCAATTGGATTGAGATCAGGGCTGTTTCCTCGCCATGGTAATATATCTATGCCTTTATTTTGAAACCATGCTTTGCATACTTTTGCTGTGTGGCATGGAGTTGAATCCTGCTGAAAAATAAATGGTGCGTTGTTGGGGAAGAGATCCCTGATGGAAGGTATCAATTTTGGTTCCAGGACAGTTTCGATGTATTTTTTGGCATTCAGGATGCCATCAATCACTTGAATTCGGCCCACACCATCTGCAAACATACATGCCCAAAATCATGACATTTGTTGGGTTTTTTGTAGTTGCTTTAATGCAATCAGGATGAAGTGCTTCTCCTACTCTACGCCTCACGTATTTTCTACCATCACTACCAAAGAACGATATTTTACTCTCATCGCTCCAGATTACTTGCTTCCATTGATTTTCTGACCATTTAATGTGTTCTTTTGCCCAAACTCGTTTTTTGCGTTGCTTTTGATTTAAATATGGTTTTTTCCTTGGAATTCTAGCTTGTAGTCCAAATCCTGATAACCTTCTTCTTATTGTTCTTGAACTTACTGCAATACCCGCTGCATTCACTTTACATCTAATGGCATCTAATGAAATTTTTCTATCTTGAAGGCATAGCCGTTTAATTTTTCTATCGGCAGTAGCACTTGTGCATTTTTTTCGGCCTGATTTGGCCTTATTTTCCACTGATTTCGTTTTTTCATAACGTAAACAGAACTTTCGTACACCAGAACAAGTCACTGAACCACCAACTTGTCTTGCAATTTCAGCATAAGAGAGGCTATTTTCTCTCAATATGACAATTCGGCTTCTTTTTGTAGATATCCAATTAGTTCTTCTTGTTGATGACATTGTTTAAAATTCGTTTAATTAAAAAAAAGGACTTTAAATAGTCAAAAACAGCAATACTCTATTTAATTGTACTAGTATGCATCATTCCGCAAAATATTTCCACAACAATAACTCTTTTACCATCCAAATAACCTAAACTATAGTTACAGACATTTGATTGGTCCTCAGAACAGTGTTTGTGATTGGCTAGTATGCTTTTATTAAGAAACACGTTCTTATTCAAAACGATTTGTGTTTGTTTGTTCTACTAAAATGAGCATAACTTTTTTTGTAATACAGATATTGTAATACTGTTTTTATTAATAAACTCTACATTAAATTACCTTCAATTTGATATATAAATGTTTGTATTTAAGTGAAAATTAATATATTCTACAAGCACACAAAGTTGAAAAACATGAAACTTTCAAAAAATGTCCAAACTTTTGGTCACCACTGTATATATATAATACCTTTGAAATCAAAGTACATTAAACAAGCTCTATCATCAAAAATCTGACCAAATCTCTTATTTAAACATGACAAGTATTTAGTGTATATAGAATACTTAGTTAATAAAAATTAACAACGTAAACAACAAAGTGCCGAAACCCCAATTTAGAGATGGCATGTAGTAATACATATGTAATAAGTTCATTGAAAAAAAGCAGAAAAAATAAAAATATAAAATTATAAAAGATGCCAGATAAATAAAATACATTTAAATAATAAACTTATCACACGCACAAACATACACATATATATCATGTTATTATGACTTCCATACAGAAATCCTTATTGCATCACTAATTGCAGAATATACTCAGACTTAGAAGTCGTAGTAATTTCCATATTACCACATAGATTAATTAAGATGTTATGATAACGATGTAAATCCAATCTTCAGAACGATTTAATTATGAAAACATAGCAGATAGAATTTTCTAAACGCCGATAAAAAGTTTAAATCATGAGTAATATTATTTGACAGTCGTTTAATAAGCAGGTCCGAAAAGAAAAGGCAGTCGAAAAGGCAATGAAGTTTCCCCAAAAAAATAAAAAGGCAGTTCTTCGAACAAATACGAGTTTATTTGAAACAAAATATTCTCGAAGTTGGCAACTGTCCATCACAGGGTTTACTGCAACAAAAATTGTAAGTTGAATTGTTCAGTAATGGCATTAGTTTAAAATATGTAGAGGAAATTCCCTCTCCGTGACATATGAATAGCAACGATAAACTAATATTGCAAAATAAAACATTCTGCGAGTTTTTTAATGTATGCTGAAATAAACAGAAAACTGGCTCAGACTTGTTGTAGGCTTGCTCATGGCTAGCGCGCAAAGCTACCGATTTCCATAAATAGTGCCGTGTGCAAAATATTCTAAACCAATCAAAGACCTAAATTAGGTTCAGCTTCGCGGAATAATAATTTAGGTGCAACAGGGGCTAAGTTTTTGGTGGCAAAGAACGTTCTACGCATTT
This sequence comes from Maratus michaelseni, assembly GCA_963931845.1. Classification (NCBI taxonomy): domain Eukaryota; kingdom Metazoa; phylum Arthropoda; class Arachnida; order Araneae; family Salticidae; genus Maratus; species Maratus michaelseni. The sequence continues at coordinate 165,184,061 of OZ007594.1, read as the reverse complement.
TTCGAAATGATAAATAGGCCTAAATGATCAACTAGAATGTTTTGATTACGATGGAAGTGAGACTGAAAAAAAAAATTACGAGCGCCGAGACAAATGAATTTTGCAAAGGAAAATGAAAAAGAAGTATGGCGCGTTTAACCATTAGCATTTTGAAAAAGGAAACGGAATAATAGGTACTTTAAGGTGAAATGTAGTAAATTAAGTGGGATAAATTTATAATAGATTTAGTATAGGTTAAACTTAAATAAATGTTATATATGTAGGATTTCCGTTAAAACACTTCATTTCCTTTATGACGTGCATGATCATCAAATTAACTGACGCTCTAGTACTATTATTATTCATGATTTAAATGCACGAGTTATAAAAGTTTAGATCGCGAGATCAGACTATCTTCAAAATTAAAAAAGAGCCAGTCTTCTAATTTTTATTGTGAAGCAAGCATCGAAATGAGAAATAGCCAGTAAAAGCGCTGTTAGGCCTAGTTGGACTATTGGAAAATAAATATATTGTATATGTTGGGCGAAAAGTGTATTAGCTGTGAAGAAATTATTAGTAAAGTATATAATTCCAGTAAATCAACTGTTTACATATATATATATCCCTTAATATTTGCTTGTAAAGTGTAGATGGTGGCCCCTGACGATGCATCTGACTTTACAAATTTTTCGCTTAATTTTATATTTCTTAAATATTATAGTTTTTACATAATATCTTTCATATTATTTTATTTTATTTTTCTTTTCATTTTGTACTCTTGGTTAGAGCATGGATGCAAATTGGCTATCTTAATACCATATGATTTTGGCATCAAGTATGGTCTACTAATTTGTTTCTGATATTTTGCAAAATTTTATATTATATGTATATATATATCGAATGGCTAATATGCTGGAATATCGGCTACTGATTTTGCAGTAAAAGAAAGCACAGTCAAAATGTAGCTGATTAGAATAACAAAAAAATTTTAAATATATTGAAACATATTCAGTAACTGCTGAGAAAATGGAAAACAAATACAGTCGAACCTCGTTAACACGAACACTCAAAGGGAAACTTTTTTTGTTCGTGTTAAAAGTAGTTCGTAATTCGAACTTAAATACATTACATACAACTGCACGGGGCAATCGGAAACAGTTCCTGCTAAAAGTAATTCGCGTTAAGCGTGTTCGTATTAACGAGGTTTGACCGTATTGGAAGTTTTTCATTGATTTCACAACTGTACCCGTCCCTTTAAATTATTAACGAAAAAGACCTATTTATTTCACTATGGATTTCTTTCATTAAATGTGGTGCCTATCTAATATTAGAAATGTACCTGAAAAAGTAGAGGGTGACAATGACCTGCGATATCTAAACTAAACTCTGTGGAACTATAATCCCTAGGAATCATGGCCTCCAGTACCCAACTCTGTTTTCTTGACGTTGGGCCCTGGGGCACTATACAGCATCCTCATACATCCCGGTTAGGTAGCCAACCTAACGCGGAACCCCCAGTGTTTAGTTCCCGAGCAAGCTTGGGACTCATTTTCTCGATCCCAAAGGGATGAAACGTTGAGTTGGTTGCTCAGTCTGGAGCCGAACTTCGGGCCTGTAGCGTGGTAGCGCGGCGCGCTGATCATAAGCTACTGGGCTTCACCTGCGATATCGCTTTCGCTTTTATCGCTCGCACATCATTTCTAAATATCGCATAATTTTAATTTTTGGATTTACGAATACGGTTAAAAGCGTTCTTTCAAATGAAAGCTGTTTTGAAACTGTAGTTCAAGTTAGTGATCTTTTTATAAGTTTTTAAAACAATTTTCGAACATGAATCTTCTTTAAATCCATCTCAACATGGAACATTTGTTTAGTACAAATAATGTAAAGTAACATTGACAGAGTTACCACAATTGGCAAATGATTGTGAAAAGCAAGTTAAAAAAAGGCATTTTTTGTATTTTACTTTTGATTACTTTTACGTTATTGGGTCCACTTCTAAACATTGCCATTATGGGTAAAATGTTCTTTAAAATAAATGTGAATACCAGTAAAAGATTTTAAAAAACACAATTACGTGAAATCGTATTTTCTCAAATACACCATTTGGTTATGGACCTGATTACGGAAGATTAAAAATAAGATACCACACTTTGACGCTGAACTGAACTCCATCAACAAAAAAACAGATTTTTATTTTATTTTAGTGTACTTTAAAGTTTTGTAGCATATTTAGATAATAAGAAGACTGAAATCATAAATAAGATATAAGCATGCATGCAATATTTGTGTTTTTCTACATTTTTGTAAACTTTATGTTTAAAATATCTTCTTCTAAATCATGTTCCTTTTTTTTATAGGTAAGAAAATGCCCAATTACACATATTAAGCAGTGAGTAGTTTCATAGATTTTGAATTTCTCGAGTTTTATTTTTTCTTAAATTTTCATTTACTATCTGTATCATTCTTTAAACTCTTTCTCAAAATTAATCAATTAAGAGTTTATCTGGAGTGTAAATTAGGAGGTTAAAAAGATTAATTTAGTGATAATTACTCCAGCATCTTTTGATTTCCAGAACGAAACAGGCATTTTGAAAGTTATTGTAGCTTTCAAAAATTAAAAATTTTATTCCATTGACTATTTTTTTATAAATAAACTAGTATATAACACCCGTCAAAAATGACGGAATGTTGATCTGCGTTTCATTTTCATACGACTTCATACAAACAGCATGAAGATTTTATTATTGAAAGGTTTGTATGGTAGAAAAGTACATTTTAAAAATGACAAATGATTTCTACAAATACAAATGATGAGGATATATTTTACTTTGCTCAATATTCAATTTTTGAAATAGTTCAACGGCTGGACAAAGCATTCAAATTAAATATTAAAAAAAATAATCCATGCGCGAAAGTTTTTGTGAAAAAGTGTTCTGTAAAGATTTTGAACGATAAATCTTCAAAACAATGTGAAGACCAACAAAGATGTTTAAACACCCGTTGCCAATCCTCACAAATAATTTTGATGAATGAGTTTCAAAAGTGAATGACTCACCACACAGCAGTAAATACACTTATTGCAATCCTCTTTAATAAAAAAGTATGCGTTGCTGACGACTGGGATTTTCGCTAATCGTTGCCACAGATTAATCTCGAAAAATGAAATATTTGAAGTTACTGAAAAAATTAATAGCTCGAAAAGTATTTGTCAGAAAATTGTTAATCAAACTGCGTTAAAAATATAAAAAATTGCATTTTTCTTGATATAAATTTCAAATCTAATGAATATGCCGTTTTTCAAATATTGAATTTCAAAAATTACCAAATTTCACAATGGAGTACCATAACGAAAACTTCACGCGTAAAAAAATAATGATAACAGCAATGTGTCAGCACGAGTTACAAATTATAATAGCCTTTTTATTCTGTTAAAATATAAAAGTGAATTATGATGTCACGAGTGCATGATTTTTATTTAATTTTCGACAAATACTTGATGCGCCATTTCTTTTTTCGTTGTGAATAATACGGGTTAATTCTCGTTATTAAAATATGTAGCTATAAAACATATAAATCAATGGAAACGGTAAGTAATAAATTGTAAACGTAATAGTAAAGCGTATTAAAAAAACATAACTTAGTAAAATAAGTATCCGTTTTTATGTTATTTTAGGGTATTCCAGGTAAAGGTACATATTACTTTAAAATACAAGGTTAAATTCACCGATATATTTCGTTTGATTCAAGGCTCTTTTGGAGAAACCGACCAGCGCAGCGGGCGTAGTCTGCTAGTATTAATAATAATTAGCAATGTGTAACACGATTTCTGAAGATTTCACAAGACATTAAAATTAAATATTGGCTGCGTTATTATTTTCAAAAAAGAATGGCTAGCTAACGTGCTTTCCGTTTGTTTATACTATTTCTAAAAAAACTGTTTACAGATTTTTTTTTCCCCTTTACAAAAATGTTGATATACATGTTTTATAAGAAATTGTGCTGAAAAGACATGATTTGAGGTAGAATAAATTATCATTTAGTTCACATATGTTAGCATATGTTTTTCACTAAGCCTATATGGTGTTTATATACGCTCGGCTCGCAGCTGCGACACGGTTTTCCCCGGAATGGTTACCTACATTTTCTTACACTTAGATTTTATATAAGTAGATTGAATTATAAATTTGGGGCGTTGGGTGAAAACAATATTTAAAAATGTTAAATAAGAAATTTTTTTCGATTATATATTTTTTTTCTAAAATAAACCTTACTATAAACAAAAATAGCAAAATTTGATTTATGTTGTTGTTATTTTCGTCTTTGTTTACTAAACATTTTCGGAAGAGGTTCTTATTACCCACTAGAAAAAAAGTTCAATTTTAATATAATAATGTTTTCTTTTCAATTAACATTTTTTTAATTTTTTACATAATTTTCTTATTTAAATATATACATAGTACATAGTGTACGACTAATTGTATTAATTTGAAACTGATTATTAAGTTTCACAAGTTTTAAAAAAAAATGTATTTCCAAATAATTTTTGCCTCTCTTAGTTATTTAAACTTTACACATATACTGATTATCCTCTCGCACATCTTTCTATAGATTGATAGTTCAAGAAATAAATGATAGTTTTCAAGGGATTATAATTTCATCTCTCTTTTCATTTTTAAAATCTCAAAAGCTATACCAAACATTTTTCGTGTCTTCCATGAATTTTGTTGTCAGTAGTCAGTCCAGTAAATAAAGATCCAAAAAGGAACCTTACCATGTAAAATGTCAGGTAGTTCTGATTTTTTAATATGTTGTATAGATTGATGTTCTAGAAAAGGTATATAAGTAGTAATATATAAAGTATGTAAGTAGTAGTGTTCTATATAAAGCCAAAGTTCTTGAAGTTCTCACCCCTCTGCATCAGACGGCATCTTAAAAAATCAGCATTTTGAACGTTTTTGGGTTTTTTTTTTTTTTTTTTTCAGTAACGTCATACACATTCACTTCGTATATTTTAACCCTTTATATCCTGAATTAATTTTCCAGCTACTTTTTAATTGTATTTTTGCATCATTGGATAAGTTTTGGTGCAGAATAAACATAGGAAAGAGGAAAATAATTTTTATAGTGTTTTAGTGGTTAATTATGCAACTGTAACCACCATAATTTTTTTACCCTATGATATAAAATAAAATAGTAAATTTCAAATAGTAAACTTCAAATAAAATATAGGAAATGTTCACCTGTAGAGTATAGAAAACAATACAAAATAATAGTACTAAATAACCGGTAATAAACCACTAAAATCACTCAAATGAAGAACAACATGCATGTCAACTCTATTGCAAAATGGATTTCGAATGTAGCGTGGCAAATGTATAATCCCTACAATGCAAAGAAAGAGGATATGTGCTTGAATTTGCCATCTCCTGCCTGCTGTCAGAAATACACTCTTTGTGCCATTGTGAATACCGTTAGGAAAAACGGTCATATTACGAATCTATAGGTGTTTTATTAACCCCTTGGGGACGAGCGACACGAATACGTGACGCATAAGATGCTCAGAATCCTCGAAAATTCCTACCTGTTATTTATTTTTATTTTTTTTTTTTGTAAAGTTTTCCTTATCTAATCATAGCATTTTTGCGATTCAATTAGGTGAAAATTTCTCATTTCAAAAACAGGTGGAAACAGATTAAAAATTCTGTAAAAGACGCTCGTCGCGAAGGGGTTAAAGTGGTACTTATAAGTACCGTCAGGATAAAAAGGGTTAAAGGAAAACTCGTAATATCAATCTTGTAGAGCAGCGTTTCCCAAATGGAGCTACAAAAAACTTTACGAGAACTAGAAAAACTTTATACTGAAAAAAAACTTCATTAGTTGCACATTGTATCCAATATAAGTTTTCAAACAGCTTTTTTCTCTAATTTGTATTGGTACGAAGTTAATGCTAAAAAAAAATGCTGAAAAACACGAAATTTTACTGACTTTAATATTTACGTGAAGTTTGGTAATGTGTTGTTACTATATTATTTATGGGACATTCATAAAATTTTTGTATCTTTAAGATTAGTAATAGTTGTTATTCTCTAAAATGCACTGGTAAGAAGTAATTAGTAAGAAAACTGGGGAAAACTTAAAATTTCACCGATTTTTTCTGATTTAACCTGTACCTTGCTACAATATAACTCTGTTATTTACTGGTCTATATGAAAACGCTTCATGGGGGAAATTTGTTGCAAATGTTACCCACTACAAGATACGTGATCGTTTTCCTTCGCTAAAAATAATAGTAAGAAGCTTTTGATAAGTAAACTGTGAAAAACTCGATTATTTTTATATAACGCGAACGTTGGTGAAATTCAGCTCAGCTATTTATGAGCGTACAGAAAAAACTTCATGCATAAAATTTGTTTTAGATTTTATCTTCTACGGATTGGTAATAGCTTTCTTTCGCTAAAATGTACCGGTAATAGTTACTACTATAATAAAACTTCGAAAAATCCGATATTTCGCCGATTCTTTCCACTCCACCTCAACTTTGGAGCAATGTTACCTTCTTTATTTATAGAACTAAAGAAAACTATGAATGCATGTATGGAATCTTCTGCAAGTTATATCCTTTAGAAGTTTTGCAATTGCTTACTTACTCTATAACGTGCTGGCAAAAAGTTATTGTTAAGAGAATTGCGAAAAAACCGATATTTTGCCGATTTTTCCAATTTTACCCAAATTTTAGAGCGGTGTATTTTCATTACTTGCAAAAAAAAAAAATTATGTATGGAATTTGTTGATAAATTTATCCTAAACAAGATTGATAATATGAGTTTATCGCAAAAATGTACTAGCAAGATGTTAATGAAAATAAACAGAAAGAAAGCCTTTTTTTGTGTCGTTTTTTCAAGATGGCGTCTCACGCGGAGTAGGGAGTAGGCCGAAAACTTGAGCTTTTTCATAGAACATCAATCTATACAACATATCCAAAAAGCAGAACTAGCCGACCAAACGTAAAACTGCTTTATTTGCTGAAATAAATTTAGTTATAAGGGAAAACAGGTTTATTTAATCGACTAAGTGTTGAATGGAAAATCTCGTTGTCGTAGTTTGGATGAAATGAGCATTTTAAACGATATTTTGAATAACAGTTTTGGCTGATTATGTATTGATCAAATGAATAGCTAAAATCTGTATGTATACGAAATTCTAAATGAAACTAGTAAACGTTTTAATGTGCGATTTTTCGTTGCATTTAAAATTGAAACGAAGTAAATTAAGATACATTATGAACATAACTCTACTTTCAACAGTTTCTTTTAGTAATTATACTGGGCGTTTCAATAGAAGGTAGCCCCTTAAAATATTGGTTTTAGAGTAAGTATAGGAGGAAATGAAACAAATACATACATATCATACCTACATGTTTAAAAAAATACGTGGATTGTGGCTCCATTTTGTTGATTGTAACCGAGTGTGAATTCCTATCATCTAACTCAGAGGTTTGCCAACATTTTTTTCTTTCACATAACCCTTGCTTAGGCTTTTTTTTTCGGCGTACCCCCTTTTCTCATACATCCCCTCCCCCCCCCCCCTGTCAGGCACCTTAAAATGGTTATGGAACTGGTCTGTAATCCTAAATTAAGCTTCTTTATTTCTAAACAAAATATCAGATAAGTATGCAAGCAGCATTTAAAGTCATCCTCTTTCATGAAATTTAGAGGTCAACTCAATAGGACGAACTTGATGAACTTGAAATTCAAGCCTCATTTCCAACGATCTTTGAAGTACTTTTTCTCGTGAAAGTCACACTTCTGGATGCAAAAGCAATGTAGTATGGAGGCTGTCTATCTCTAAACACACAGATTTTAATAGTCTGGAGTTTTTTGAATTGGTCTTAATAAAATTAACAATTTTGACAGATTGATAGAGCATTTCCTTCAATAAGTCTGCCAGGGGTTTGGCCGATAGACTGTATCTCTGCATGAAGCAATGGTTCCAAGCTTCATGGGGTACAACTTCTTTGATGAGACCACGTAAATCCAGTATTTTGAATTCAGACATTTTTCTCCTGGAAAGATTTCTGTGGATCCGGGGTGGGGGGGAGAGGGGGCGGGGCATTTCAATGCTCCGGAGGAAAATGTCCCCCCGGGTCACCCCCTGAATTCAACACTGCTTAAGTTTACGTAACACCAAGACAGATTTTTCATAATCAGCGGAAACCCTACAGCAATTGACCCAATCAATTTCTTTTTCACAAAAATAACTATGAATTGCCTTAAGTATGTCCTTTCCTGTACATCTTGCTGTGTTAGGATAGCAGAGTAAAATATTTTCTTCAAGCACGTTATCATTAAAATATCTAACAATAAAAAGCAAAATTTGCAGATTAGATATACCTGTACTGAAAATGAAGGAGTCTTTTTTTTTATTCTTTCAATTTCTGTAGATTCATTATCGGCAAACATGTAATTAACTCTTCGAACCTTTACATTGTTTGAGAAAGAAATATTTTGAATTTCTTTCACGTGGTTTTCATCGAACATATATTGGACAGCATCTTTGATAGGAGGATATATAAAATTTTCAGTGATTGTATAATTTTTACCACTTTTAGCAACATGGTAACTTATGCTTTACGATGCTTTAACAGCATTCTTATTGTCTTTCTTTGTAGAAAACATATAAGATACTACATTTTGGGCACTTACTGACATTTTTCTGTTAAGAAATTGGATGTTTTGTCCTTAAATGACGTATTAATAAAGATGGTTTCATGCTACCATTAGACAATATCTCTCCACAAACAAAGCACAATGGTTTTGGAAATTTTTCATCTCCCGTGAATGAAAATCCATGCTGCAAGTATTTATTATTATAAATTATTTTCTTTAATTTAGCAATGGTGTTTTGAGTTTAATTTAAAGTAATAAGTTTATCACATACCAGAATAGGACTATTAACTGCTGCAACCAGGCGCTCTTGCACTTCTAAATAATCTGATTGTTTCGAAGTACATAGAGTAAATGAATCATCAGGTTGAATTTCAATTGCACGTTGCAGTTAAGGTTGAAGCTCTTAAGATCTCCGGATTTCAACCATTTGTCCATTTTAAACACAAAACAAATCATTCAAATAATAAGGAAACACTTGAAATGAAATACTCATTAAAAGGACGAAATGTTGCCTATTAATATACATTAATGACATAACTCCGCCTATTAGGACTGGCTTTTCAACACGTTTTAAAATAAAACATTACAACCAGAAACTTTGGCATAATTTAGGCGGTCCGCAATTATTATTTAAAACGGAACAAAAAGAAAAAAATGGTGGAAAAAGAAAATTGTGTAATGAACAATAGCAATTTTCGCAAACATGAGAAAAAATATATAGTTGTTCATGCAATATGAGTAAGGGTGCGCGGAGTTAGTAGCATTGAATTATTAATGAATTACTAGGTCTAGTGGGTCTTTTCTCTCAATTTGAGAGTAACATATCAGAGATACACATGAATCTAACTTTGTCATTCGAAACTATCACCTTTCTGTGTGTGTTTTCAGTTATACGATTTTTGGGATTTCCGCCATTACCGACATTATTTTCACGTACCCCCAACAGGCTCACTACGTACCCCAAGTTGGAAACCGCTGATCTAACTAATTCGCCAGATTTGAGCCCACCCATTTTTTTTCTATGGGTCACCTAAAATAGCATGCTACATTTAAAAAAAATAATAAAGGCACACTGGATAAGTTACGGGAGAATAACCTGTACGAGATCCAGGGTGGTGACGCCATGGGTTCTGGGAGATACCTTCAGAAACATGCAACGTCGTGTTCAGCTATATCTGAAAACTCAGGTCCACTACGAGAGAGAACTATGACTACCTCTGTAGGTTTTCACACCCCTCGAGTTCTGATAAAGCAAGTACGGGTTGGAACAACCCGACTTAAGGCCTAGGGCCTGGTTCCCTTCTGGGTGTCGCGATTCGAAGTTGTTGGGGTCGCCAGCCCGTCTCCAAGTGTCTCGTGGTGACTCCCCTACTGGGTTTCACCGCGTATCGCAACGACTTACGTCGTCGACACGTGGGTTTGAGGTTAGAGGGTCCGCAGGTGGCTGTCCTCTGACCGGCCGAAGCGCCGCAGGGACACAAACCTGCTGGCGCAATATAAAAGTCCCTCAGGACTTGGGTTCGGTGGTCGTCTACGCGCAAGGCGCTGCTTCAGGGCGCCTGGCGGCGCAGCTTACTTTTCATTTCTGAAAACTCAAGAAAGACATTTCCAGCACATCCTGTGACAACCTCATTTCTTAAGCATATAGTCAGGGAGCGAGCTTCATATTTTTGCTTCCATTTTTAGCATCGATGATAGATTATATCGTAGAGATAATAAGCTGCCAGTCAGCTGGCGCACTAGTGGGGTCACCCTGCTGCAATGTGAATGAATGGCACCCGATTACAAATCTTCAATTTTCCGACTCGGGGAATTATTAGTAATCGGATTGTCTTTCATTTCACATTGCAGTAGGCTGTGTGCTAAGGCTACATCCCTCCTGATGCGCCAACTGACTGGCAGTTTCGTTATCTGTATCATCTAATTTATCATATATACGAAAATCATCGACGCTAAAATTGGTTGAAAAAAATGCGAGGATCCCTCCCGGACTTATGCGGGTATGACATGTGTAATTGTTTTGTTTTATTTTCTGCTATACTTTTTTAAAACCAATATTTTCCGGAGCTGCCTTTATATTTGGATACCCTGTAAAATTAAAATTTATTAAAAAAGCATTCCGTATAATATATTGCTTCTAGGTAAACTCTTAAAAAAAAGAATTTAAAAAGTTGTGATTCAAACAATTGTGTTTGCTTTAAATTAAATTTTAATTAATTTATCTTTCAAGATATTCAATGTTTTTACTTTTTCTTTATATCTGGATTAATTTTTAAAAGTTCGTAACATTTTTACAACAGTAACATTAAAAGAATTTACTTCAAAGTAAGTTTTGCCTTTTTTCATTTACATAAACTTTAGACATATACTAATTGTTCTCTCATAGTTCTTCGGCATGACTCGATTCTTCAAGAAAGAAACTCTGAAGTTTTCAAAGAATTATAATCTCATCTCTCTTCTCCTCTTTATCACCTCAAAAGCTACCAAACATTGTTTCTGTCAGCCATGAATTCAGTTGTGAGGTGTTTGCACCATTTTTTTGTCCTTGGAGAAGACAGAGAAGTGTCACGTGGAAATCTCGTTAAAGTAGTTGGAATGAACATTTTAGAAATACTTCAAATAACATTTTTGGTGGTGTGTTTATTGATTAAATGAATTTCTAACAGTTGTATGAATACTAAATTATAAATAAAGTTAGTGGTCGGATTATTCTACAGATTTTTTTTATCTTCTAAACTCTTCTACAAAGTAAATAAATGCTTATTAGGATTAAAACTTTACTTCAATCTTTTTTACACTAGCTTTATACTAGCTGGCCCGCCCGGCGTTGCCCGAGCCCATGTAATAAACTTAAATCTCATAAAAAACGAAACTCTGGCCACGGTCTCCGATGGCTAAGACACTGTATGCCGGGCATGCTGGTATGCTCCTGAATATCTTTTATCCTCCCTTTCATCTCCAGGGGAGCATTCAGGTCTAAACAAACCTCTTTTGGAAAGAACCTCTGAGACAGATTCCCGCTGCCTACGGTACTGTATAGTAGGACTGCTACAAAATTGGAACATAATAAGCCGAGTTATTGAAATAAGGCACAGTTAGAGAAAATAAACTTGAGTGAGGTGCCGGGGGGAGGGGATGTTCAAGTGTCCTTCAGAAAATTACTAATTAAGTGGACCATTATGCATCTTTAAAAATTCGTTCGTTTAGTTAAGCTAGGAATTTAATTACAAATTTGGCTTAAACTATTATTCGGAAATAGTGGTAACCGCTACTCATAAATTTAGTTTAATTTTATAAAAGGTGAGTATTAAGTAAATTATAATGTTTGGAATCACTTGCGTTGAAACCGGAAAGGTAGTTTCTGAGATATGGAAACGGGGCATAATTAGAGAAAAAACTTGAAGGAGGGCCCTGGGGGGAGGGGATGCTCAAGTACCCTTCAGAAAATGACTAATTAGGACCACCACTGTGCATCTTTAAAAATTAATTCATTTGATTAAGCTAGGAACTTAATTAGAAATTTGGCTTAAACTATTATTCGGAAATAGTGGTAACCGCTACTCATAAATATACTTTAGTGTTATAGAGGGTGACTACTAAGTTAATTATAATGTTTGGAATCACTTGCGTTGAAATCGGAAAGATAGTTGTGGAGATATGGAAATGGTACATAGTTAGAGAAAAAACATTGAAGGAGGGGCCGAGGGGGAGGAGATGTTCAAGTGTCCTTCAGGAAATGACTAATTAGTAGGACCAATGCATCTTTAAAAATTCGTTCGTTTGGTTAAGCTAGGAACTTAATTACAAATTTGGCTTAAACTATTATTCGGAAATAGTGGTAACCGCTACTCATAAATTTAGTTTAATGTTATAGAGGGTGACTTTTAAGTTAATTATAATGTTTGGAACCAACTGCGTTGAAATCGGAAAGATAGTTGCAGAGATATGGAAACGGGGCATAGTTAGAGAATAAACCTTGAAGGAGGGGACGGGGCGGGAATGTTCAAGTGCCCTTCAACAATTGACTAATTAGGGCAACCACTATGCATCTTTAAAAATTCGTTCATTTGGTTAAGCTAGGAACTTAATTCAAAATTTGGCTTAGACTATTATTCGGAAATACTGGTAACTGCTTTCTAGAAATACACCTTGAAGCTATGAATGCTGATTTTTACGATAATTTAGTAAAAGTGGAACTAAATGGAAAAGTTCCAAACATTATTAGCTGAAATTTAAAATAGCTATATTCTGTATATAAAACATCAATTAAACGCTACGGTTGAAGCTAAAAATGTTTAAATTGTTTAATGTAATTAGAACCTTACCCCTCTGCATCAACGCAAATAAAACAAATAATCTGTTAAATAAAGTTTTCTGTATTAATAGTCTGTATCATAACAATATATGTTCTGTTTAAAAAACCTTAAACCCAGCTAATTATTATGAAGAAAAAAGTGGCAGAAAAATGTTTCAAACAGATGGCGTCTGTGTAATTTGCCGTGAATAGATGACGCTACATTAGCTTGGCTGTACGCCGGTAACTGCAATCCATATTGAAACTATTTCGTTATATGTCCTTAACTATGCATCGTTACTCTGGTTTATTTAATGTCTTCTGTGAATATTCTATACAACCAACCAACCGCAGAAAAAAAAACGTATTTTTGATGAGAATTCTCTGTGCATTTTAATTAATATTTCAGTAAGTAATTATGATAAAATATTAAAATTCTGAGGTTCAGGTGCACCAGGAGGGGGTTTGGACTATCTAAATCTAAATTTTGAGGCTTCTAGGTGGGCTAGATTTTGCTAGCCATCGCAGACAGACGAACGAACACACACACACAGCGAAACTTTATTTTATTAGTACTAGGGCATCCAACCCGGGCTACCCGAAATAGGGAATATAGGTGAAAACCATTTTTTTTTTTGAAAACTAATAGATTTTTTACATTGTATAATTCATTTTAGATTGACCCCTAACAAGATCAAACAGCATTTTTATATGAAATTTGTCAATTATATATTCAAATACAATTTTGAAAGTTATTAAAAGCTGTAATTTCATATTGGTCCCGTGCCAGAAGTTAATAGCAGAAGAAATAGCTAAAAATTTCGTTATCTACAGAAGTTTTTCTTATTCTGATAATTTCAGCGGTTTTAAGCGCTTATTTCAATTACATGTCTGTTAAATTTGTGTTTTATTTATATTAATTTATTTATTGATTAATGAAGTTTGAATTTCGTTATTGAATATTAGCTTGAAACAAATGCTTATAATATTGTTAAACATGTTATTATATTGTTATAAAAACTTTTTATATTGTTTAAAGTGCAAACGGATTAATATTTTGTAATCGTTTTCAAGCGATAGAGATAGATTTTTAAAAATCATGTTTGAAATTTAATTTAAAGGCCATAATAAATAAGTAAATTGTGATACGGTTTTCAAACAAATTGCATTTGAAAGTAGATTCCCCCCCCCCTATATAACGGTGTAAAAATTTAAAATATACGATGTTAATAATTTTTAAAAATTGCAGTAAGCAGAAATCGCGAAACGAAAATTTCATCGTCAAGTGCTGCCATTCGCTAAATGACGTCAGCGTTACGCACGTACACGTTTGTCCTTTATAATATAGATAGATAATACCGGGTGAATCAAAATAGATGTAATGGCAATTATCTCTTAAACAGCTGATGACAGAACCATGCTTCCAGTTACAAAAAGTATACAAATCAAGTAATAGTTTTTAGATATGACATTTATTTTGCAAGGGGTGGCATACATATTAAAAGACAAAATTTATTTTTTTATACGACCCTTTCCTCCTATAACTTACATTTAGAAAAATATTGCCCCACGTCTAAGAAGGACATTAAGAAAATGTAGCGACGAATAATTACCGAAATATGATACTTTGAATGTTAAAAATTTTCAGTGCTTTCTAGCACTAAAAACGAAAAGATGCGTTTCCCCCTCTCCCTCGCTACCTATCTAACCATCTATCTATCTGACTGACTGCCTGTCTATCTATCTATATATCTGGCTATCTGCCTGAATATCTGTCTATCAATTTATCTGCGTATCTGATTGATTGTTTGTCTATTTAACTATCTGTCTGCCTATCTGACTGACTGTCGGTCTATGTATCTACCTATCTGACTGACTGTCGGTCTATATATCTGCCTATCTGACGGTCTATATATCTGCCTATCTGACTGACTGTCGGTCTTTCTACCTGCCTATCTGACTGAATGTCGGTCTTTCTATCCGCCTATCTGACTGACTGTCGGTCTTTCTATCTGCCTATCTGACGGACTGTCGATCTATCTATATGTCTGTCTATCTGACGGACTGTCGGTCTATATCTGGCTATCTGACTGACTGTCAATCTATCTAACTTTCTTTTTCTCTTTTAGAGGTTAGAAAGGAATCGTGAGTTAGGATTGAATAGATTTAATTGCAATTGCCTGTACCATTAACCCTGTAAAAATACTTAATAATCTGATACGTAATAATAAATTGGGTGTTCATTGAATCCATAATATTATGGCTGAACAAGCCAGTACACCAAACCTCACACAGTTTGTAAGTTAGAAATAATGTGTACCTTTTCAGAATGTAAATAAGAATTTTAAAAAAATCTATTTAGTAATTATTGCCAATCTAATTTACAATCAGTTAAACTTTAGAGACTAATTTATTTTTATTTCACAGTCATTCGATATGACTCGAATGTTCAAGAATTAAAAAAAACTGAAATTTTCTAGGAATTACAACCTTATATCTCCTTTTCATCACCTGAAAAACTACCAAGCACTGCTCCTGTCAGCCAGAAATTGAAGTGTCAGGTCTCACGCCATTTTTTATTTCTGTCCTTAAAAAATATTCTAGAAAAGTGTCACATGAAAAATCTCGTTAAAAACTAGATGAAAATGGCCGTTTTTAAAAATATTTTGAATGAAATTCTTGGATCATTCATTGGTCAAAGAAATAATAATAATAATAATAAATTACATGCATGGTGTAAAATTCTAAATGTTACTAAATATTAAAGTTAAATAAAATGAAATTGGAATACACTGTGATTATAAAGACATTGTTTTATTATTTTTAGCCACACACAGGGTGGCTTATTCTTTCAATCTCTATCATTTTTCATGTTTATGAAAAGTCACAGCAATCCATCGTTGCCACAGATTAATCTCTGAAAATGAAACATTTGAAGTTACTTAAAAAATTAATAACTCGAAAAGTATTTATCACAAAATTGTTTTACAAACTGCGTTAGAATGGTAAAAAATTGTATTTTTCTTCATATAAATTTCAAATCTAATGATTATGTCGTTTTTCAAATATTAGATTTCAAAAATTACAGAACTTCACAATGGAGTACCGTAGTGAAACTTTTACGCGTAAAAAAGATAATGATAAAGGCATTGTGGCTCGACGTGTATCGTGTATACTGGCCATAGCATGAGTAACGAATTATAGTAAACTTATTATTCTGTTAAAATATAAAAGTGAATTATGTATATACATTTTTTAAAAAATAAAGAAAAACATTTTATCACAAACATCAACAAAATTTTTTCTTCTATTTATTCCCTTATTCCAAAGATATCGTTTTATCGTCTGCTGCCATAGCAACATGAATTAAATTTCATTAAAAAAAATTGCTCAGTGGTAAAAGAATATTTTTCTAAATCGAATGGTTATTGAACAACTCAACACTTTAACAGGGGAATTTTTATTTGTTATTTAGATATTTTTAAATTGTTTGTTGTCATTGCGTTTTTATTCTGAGTTACAGCTAGTTTATTTATTTTTTAAATAAAAGCCGTGTGTGGCAATCTATATTCGGCCTTATAGCAGAATTTTTCCCTCTTGTGTTTACATTTATTTTCAAATTCATTAAAAGCAATTTCAAGCAAAATATTTCTATAAAGTATTGTTTTAAGTTAATGTTAATTACATATTCAAAAAAAAAAAGAACGATTATGCAAAGTGAAAAAAAAACTGATGATTCCAGAAAAGAACTATCAATTGAAGACATGTAGATCATATGAAAATGGCTGGCTATTTCGAGTACAACGCAGAAATTAAACAATTCTGATTCAAATTCTAACTTTAAAAATTAAACTTTTGAAGAGGCTGAACGCATAAAAAATAATTAGCCTTAAACTCTGTTTAACCCCCTAATATCATTGGGGTCTTTTCTGACCCCATTTATTTTTGTTTTAAAATTTTCATGTTTCAAACCAGGAAAGAATAGTAATTTAAACCTAATAAATAGAACCAAATATATTCTTCGTAGGAAGATGCTACATTTAATACATTTAAATTTGTGGTTCAAATCATGCAAAACTAAAAATGTTCATTACAACTTTAAACCTGGTACTGGAAGGGTTAAAATCTCAAGATGGCTAGAATACAAATTCAAAGATTTTCAATAAAAATTTAGAAAACAACACATAAAATTCACTTGTAAATCTGTTTAACTATGTAGGATCTGTGATCTTAAAACAGATTTAATTCCAAGTACTAAAGATCTTAATCTAACCACTTGAGAGATACAAGCTAAGTTGGTCTAGAAACTAGACTGGGGTTCGCTGCAAACAGCCAAATATCTTTATTGAAACGTTGCATTTTTTAATGCCAAAAACAACCACATGCTAAATCCCATTGTCATACTCCGTAAATTAACGAGATAATCCCAATGCCTCTGTATCGCTCATAACATCAGAAACTTGGCGATTCAACAGGAAAACATGTCTCATTCACGCACACACAGATAAGTAAACTAGACTTCGTATTCAAGAAAAACTTTCCCCTAGGACCTTTAAAAGTCAGAGTAACGAACGTTCCATCTAAAGTTGCAAAAAAAGCGGTTTATTCCCAGGTTTATTTCCCATAGACTCGGTTTATTCCCAGGTTATTGCCAAAAGATTTTATTTATTCGCAAAAAAACAATTCCAAGTAAACTTTCGAAGAGGCTGAACATATAAAAAATAATTAGCCTTAAACTCTCTTAAATCACTGCTTAACCCTCCTAATAGCATTAGGGTATTTGTATCAGGCCTTGTTTTGAGTTTTTTGGCGTCCGCTGGATGCAGGTTTTTTGTGACTTCGGATTGTTTTACCTCTGGTAGGAGTCTGGTTTTTGCGGAGTAAGACAGCTGTATAGGAATAAAAAGCTGCTCACCGGACCCATGGGCCAAACCAACAACATTGGGGTATTTTCTGACCCCATTTATTTTTGTTTTAAATTTTTCATGTTTCAAACCAGGAACAAATAGTAATTTAAACCTAATAAATAGAACCAAATAGATTCTTCGTAGGAAAATGCTACATTTAATGCATTTAAATTTCTGGTTCAAATCATGCAAAACTAAGAATGTTCATTACAACTTAAAACCTGGTACTAGAAGGGTTAAAATCTCAAGATGTAATTTAAACTACTTTAAGAGTATTTTCAAGATGTAATTTTATTATAGTTTTTTTAGAATACAAATTCAAAGATTTTCAATAAAAATTTAGAAAACAACACATAAAATTCACTTGTAAATCCGTTTAACTATGTAGAATCCGTGATCTTAAACACATTTAATTCCAACTACTAAAGATCTTAATCTAACCACTTGAGAGATACAAGCTAAGTTGGACAAGCTAAGACTGGGGTTCACTGCAAACAGCCAAATATCTTTATTGAAACGTTGCATTTTTTAATGCCAAAAACAACCACATGCTAAATCCCATTGTCATACTCCGTAAATTAACAAGATAATCCCAATGCCTCTGTATCGCTCATAACATCAGAAACTTAGAGATTCAACAGGAAAACATGTCTTGCTCACACACACAGAGACAAGCAAATTAGACGTCGTATTCAAAGAACAACGTTTGCCTAGGACCTTTAAAAGTCAGAGTAACGAATGTTCCATCACAAACTAACGAGAATATGCGAGTATCTCCAAGTTCTGGAATGCGTGTTTGCCATTGTTTGGACAAACACTTCTGTCTGAACATGCACCCGGTGCATATGTAGCAACTCCCATATAGAGGCACCCTACTGGAGACTGCTGACTGCTATCGATAAAAGCCAAATGAGGCGAACGCAGGACCATAGGAGACTAATTTCTAATCGTCGAGACTAGTAATGAAGTTTATCTGAAACGAAGACTGCCCTTTCATTTGAGCTACAAACACACAAAATTTAATAGTTTTTTTTTTCTTTTTTTTTTTCTTTAAATATGTACTAATCAATAGTCAAGTGAAGTTATTTCATATTAATGTTTATAAAACGTCGAAAATACATTGATATTTTGATTGGAATGTAAATATTTTGCATAGTTTAAATTAAGAATGCAAAAAGTTTATATTAATCTCCTTATACTTAAAAATATTACGATAAATGAATAAATAAATAAATATACTTCAGCTACAGTTTATTAATAAAATAAACTACCTTTCTTTTTATCTACGATAAAAAAGAAACGAATGTACCTGCATATCAAATGATCAAAAACTATGAATTAACGAAGCTTATTTTTAGAAAGAAAAAACATTAAACCATATAAAGAAAAATTTTAACCGAAATTTGAATCGCTTCCAAAATTTAGCTTCACAAATATTCTACACTCATTCTATTGCGCCCGTTCCAGTTTATTTAAATACAACTTATATTTTTCATGCTGTTTATGCAGCTACGTTAAACTAACTTATATCAATCGTAATTGGTAAAAGCATTAAAATACTACTTGCATGTTTTGTTAAATGATTGTTTCAGACTTGGAAATTCGCAATTATCTTTAATAGGCTATTACCTCACTTTAAATAATCATAAAGAAAAACGAAAAAGAAGGATTTTTAGAATAATTGGAAAATTGTTCTTTTTTTAAAATAAATTAGTCAAACATTTTGAAAAATCACTATTTTAACGAATGTCATTTCTTTAACTATTCGGGGAACAGCTTTCGGCTTTCTATGAATTAACAAAGAGTTAAACTCTTTGCGATAAAATTTGTTTTGAAATTCAAAACCGGAACAGAAACTTCTATTCAAAGTTACATTCTAATTAAGGACTATTTTCTTAGTCCTGTGTAACTCTGTAATTTTTATTTTTTTCCCATTGTTGAAATAATGAAAATGCAAATGTTGACTGTCTACGCATTCAAGGAACTGACAAAGGTCAATTAAACAAATTTTCCTTTATCTTTTCTCTTCTACGAAAAAATGTTTTCTTAAAAGTTTCTTTCTTCTTTTCTACTTTCTACTGATTCTACTGACAACTACGATTTAATTTAACAATGTATGATGTTAAAAAAAAAGTACTTTTGAGTCAGAAATGTGAAATCATATTAAAAGGCGTGGATGAAAAGAGACTGACGTCAGAAGCATATGCATTTGACAAAGAGAGTCCTTCAACAATTTCTTCATTTATCACGTCGTTATAGAGCTTGATAATTACGTGTGTAAGTTTCACACAAAATGAGATTACTTTATGAGATGATAATTGTAATGTTTATGAGATGATAATTGTAATTGTAAGATAACCCTGATGCAAGTCAAAATAACATCAGTTTTTGATGTTTAAGGAAAATATTAATATTCTGAAAATCTTCATCAAAATAATTAAAGACAAAGTCATTACAAACGTAATCCTTTGTGATTTAAGTACATACTGAAGGAATTTATTAAGATATATTATTATGCATTTATATATTTCGCAATTATATTTCACTATACGCTGATGGTAATCAAATTTTCGTTTTTTACTTCCTTTCTGCGAAAAAATGTTTTTTTATAACATTCTTTCCTCTTTTCTACTTTCTGCTGAATCTACAAATAACTATGATTTAATTTAACAAAGCATGATGTTGAAAAAAAAAGGCACTTTTGACTCAGAAATGTGAAATCATGTTAAAAGGCGTAAATGAAAAGAGACTCGCGTCAAAAGCATATGCATTTCACAAAGAGAGTCCTTCAACAATTCTTTATTTATTGCCTCGTTGTAAAGCTTGATATAATTATGTCTAATTGTGACACAAAGTGAGATTAGTTTATGTGCAGAGAATTATAATTCCAAGATAAACCTCCTCCAAACCAAAACAACATCAGTTTTTGATGTTTTATAACCGAGTGAAGGCTGTCTTGAGCCATTATGAATATCCTGGAAATCTTCATCAAAAGAACAAGCGACCTAAAATCTAATATAGTGGTTTTACATTTAAACGTAAGAATTTATTCAGAAAATTTTGTTTATACATTTCGTCATTAGAATATAATATCCTCAGATTGCAGTGAAATTTCCTTTTACGTAGCTTTCATAACAAAAAGTAAAAAGCTACCTATTTCAGCCGTTCGGAAGAAAGCAACTCCTTTAAATTTCAGTAAATTTTCACCGATCATAACCCACAAACCCCAAAACTACCCTTCGTTCAAATATATATATATATATATATTTCGTCTCACCAATATCTCGAGCGAATTCGTTGGCCAGCTGGGTACGTCATTTTGAAACAAAATGGCGGCCACTAAAATATTTAAAACTAAACAAAATATACAAAAAAAATCGAAATTCAAATTTAATTTTTGCTTAATTATTAGGCCTTGATACAATGATTCCGGAGCGTTTTTTCTTTTGACTCTATCTTAAAAAATGGCTGAGATATAGTAGTTTGAAATTCTAGGGTGGCTGACATTTTCAAACAACACATCAGATTAAAACAAATCTAGAATTAATTTATGAGTTTTAGTGAACGGGATTTCTCGCAAATTATTATCTTTCATTGTTGTAATCATTTTCCCAATCATACGCATAAAACTATATTCATATCCCTTAGAGTCTAATTCTCGCCACGCTTGACGGCACTGGACAAAATATCGCCAAATTTGGCGACAAATAAGTCTTCATAAATGAAGCCAACTTAGGTATAGCGGACTAATTTAGCTAATTTCTTATTCAAATTCAGTATTAACGAATCTTCTGTAATCGGGTTTTTGCATTTTAGCTAGCAACTTTCGAATAACATTAGCTAAAATTTTAAAACGAAGATATAGGTACATGCCGGAAGGACTTTTTTCGTTTTCCTTCTGCAAAAAGATGTTTTCTTAATATTTCTTTTCTACTTTCTGCTGATTTTACTGACAATTACAATTTAATTTAGCAACATATGATGTTGAAGAAAAATATTTTTGAATCAAATATGTAAAATTATATTAAAAGGCGTGGATAAAAAGAGACTAGTGCCAGAAATATGTGCATCTGACAAAGAGGATCCTTCAACAATTCTTCATTTATTACATCATTCTAAGGCTTGATAATTAATTATTTCTAAGTTTTACGCAAAATTAGTACATGCGATGAAAATTATAATTGTAAGATCGGCAAGTCAAGGCAACATCAGTTTTTGATGTTTGATATTCGAATGAAAGCTTATTTGGAATGTAGAAATATGCGGGGAAATTTTTCTCAAAAGAACTGATGATCTATCATATCTAACACAATGCTTTGACATTTAAGCACACTCCAAATGAATTAATTAAGAAATATTAGTTATACATTTCGTAATTATGATTCGCTATACTCTGATTGCATACATTTCTTAATCTAAGATTTTAACAAGATTAAGAATACAACATAACAAGATCTTACAAGATACTCAAATAGGATTCAGGAAATTGTTGATGACAATCACTTTGATTATGCAGTTATTGGCTTCTAAAATGTCAATCATTTCTCATCCGTTAATCATAAGAATCACAGTTATAAATATCTAAAGATTGAAAACGTCGCTTAGAAATTAAATATAAAATTTGTTATGAACACGGTCTTTCTTAATTTTTTAGCTTAAAATCCAAATTTTAACGTGTATGCAACATTATCATGATTAGAAATTGGCAATATGTGTAGACAGCGATGGGTTCAAATAAAACTAGTCGTTGGGGGCCACCGTAATACTTACCCATCATGGATATGCATAATGTAAAATATTAAAATTAAAATGTGTAAACTACTTATAAAGTGCATTGCAATTCAAATAAAATCGTGGCTTGATGACGTCACAAACTTTAAAGTCTCGATTACTGAATTGCTTGAAAGAAACATCCTTATAACTCCAAAAATAATAATCCTATTAACTAGCAGTTTATTGCATCTGATTAAGCGTCAAATTTCCAATTAAAATATATCTTTGAAGTGAAATTTGGATGAAATACAGGGTCATGAAAAATCGAAGAGTGTGGAAAATAGGATTCCAAATATCTCGGCAACTAATTATCCGATCAACTTCATGCTTTATGTAAAATTTATGTTTTATATTTATGTCTTTTATATTCATTTCTTAAAATAAACAATTTCGAAAATTTTTATGTACCTTTCATCAGAACGAATATTTCGAGAGTCCGAAAAAAATTGTTCCGGTTAATCGAGGTTATTGAAATGAAATAGGCTTCTTCTCATTATTACATACTAAGTACATACCAAATTGCAAGTCTCTATCTCAATTTTTTCGGGAGATAGAGCGTTTACAGACACACAGACACACACACACACACACACACAGACACACAGACGGACGGCAAAAAAATTTTTCTAAAAATATGTTTTTCGGAATCTCCAGTGTCTGAAACATTATCATGATTAGAAATTGGCAATATGTGTAGACAGCGATGGGTTCAAATAAAACTAGTCGTTGGGGGCCACCGTAATACTTACCCATCATGGATATGCATAATGTAAAATATTAAAATTAAAATGTGTAAACTACTTATAAAGTGCATTGCAATTCAAATAAAATCGTCCGTCAAAAAAAAAAAATTTCGATTTTCAAAACGATTACAAGACTTACCCTATACTACTTATGATGGGTAAGTAAAATGACACAATCCAAGATGGTATTACTAAAAAATATTGTATTTTATGCGCGGAAATCAAATTTTTATCTGTACCACTATAACTTCTAGTTACATCACTGGCTAGATGCACTTTCTTTCAGAAGATGCATACATACAGGATGAAAGAGAAAGAGATTGGTAGATATGCTGTAAGCTATAGCTGTAAGCATACGTGTAACGCAATCGTATGCAGCTCTTTTATTTTTTGTGTATGGTTTCTGCTCATGTTACTTTCGAAAAAAAATCATTCATAAATCCTAATAAAAGTGTTTATCTTACACTGATGTCCAGAAATTAGGGGCAGTGACCAATTTCAGACGTTTCGTCGAATATCTTACTGAAACTCGTGAGGAAATGCCCAAAATGTCCTTGAACTTTGAGAATGAAAATAACATGTTTGAGTTCATGATTTTCAGTGAAGATTTTGTCGCGTTTTACAATTAGGGGGGGGGGGGAATAATAATTTTAATAATAATATAATATTTTCGATCACCCGAGTAACAGAAAATGTTAAAAATGGTCTGTCACTGAAGCAAATGACTATATAGGTCCTGTTCAACATTAGTGTGCATTTGTGTAAGCATAGCAAGTATATTCGTGAAGATGTTAACGTTACTGTGAAAAATTCAAAAAGGTTTTTATTTTTTATAGCATGTAGAGTTTTCAGCCGAATTTGACACCGCTTTCCAAAAACTTGACAAAAAATCGTAGAAATAGTGTACTGTAATTAAAATATCAATATATTGAATATTTAATGAGATATGGGTATTTGTATGAAATAAATTTTAACTGCGCATGCGCGAACTACAGCAAAATTTTTTGTCATGATTTGATAAATACTATACGGCAACTCATATAAAAAAAACCAGTGAAATATCGTGAAAACTCAAAAAGTTACTGCAATAATTGATAAATTGAGGAGGAAATCCATGTAATCCTATGGGATTTCCTCCTTAATTTATAAAGCATTGCTGTAACCTTTTGAGTGCGGGGGGGGGGGGGGGGTCGCAAAAATTCATGCTTACCCCGGGTGAAAAAAATCATAGTTTTCGCTCTGTTTTTTTTTTCTCCGTTTATTAAATGTTCGCGATGTCTTTGATTCCAGCGAAGTCAATTGAAACATTTCATGGTGAAGTCATTAGATTATTTAATAGCCCTACATATACACAGTCTGTCCCAAAATTCCCGGGACCGGTTCAGTTACTGGCCAATAGATGACGCTGTGTTCTCACATGTGATGTCGAAAGAACGACTAAACTTGGTCTTGCAAAGCTGTACAATTTCACGTTGCTATCTGTTTTGTGATGCTAAGGGTATCCGGTTTGTTGTAACAGTGTAACGTGATCAAGTGGAAGATTGCGAAGGTGGAACAACAAATGAACATAAAATTGAAGGTATTACTGTTACTGGATGTTGCTATTTGGAAGTGTTGAAGCGTTTGATGTCCCGAATGCGCAAAGTTCTTCCTCTGTACAGGCAGCAAGGCAGTTGGTCTATCTTGCACTACAACGCACCAGCACACACTTCCATCGTTCTGCGGGAGTTTCTGGCTTATAAAGGGGTCGCCATGCTCAACCATCCTCCTTACTCTCCAGATTTATCCCGCTGTGACTGTTTCCTGTTCCACAAGTTGAAAATGCACC
This sequence comes from Maratus michaelseni, assembly GCA_963931845.1. Classification (NCBI taxonomy): domain Eukaryota; kingdom Metazoa; phylum Arthropoda; class Arachnida; order Araneae; family Salticidae; genus Maratus; species Maratus michaelseni. The sequence continues at coordinate 165,158,868 of OZ007594.1, read as the reverse complement.
TGAAGCGACTGCGAACGACTACTTGACGCACATTGCAAAGGCGGACTTCTAGAAGGGTTTTGATGACTATTACATTCGTTGTAAAAAGTGTGTTGAGTCCAGCGGGGGCTATTTCGAATTGCGACCGATGACGAAAGCGACTGCGAAAGTGACTGCGACCGACTACTTGACGCACATTGCAAAGGCGGGCTTCTAGAAGTGTTTTGATGACTGTTACATTCGTTGTAAAAAGTGTGTTGAGTCCAGCGGGAACTATTTCGAATTGCGACCGACGACGAAAGCGACTGCGAAAGTGACTGCGACCGACTACTTGACGCACATTGCAAAGGCCGACTTCTAGAAGTGTTTTGATGACTATTACATTCGTTGTAAGAAGTGTGTTGAGTCCAGCGGGGACTATTTCGAATTGCGACCGACGACGAAAGAGATTGCGAAAGTGACTGCGACCGACTACTTGACGCACATTGCAAAGGCAGACTTCTAGAAGTGTTTTGATGACTATTACATTCGTTGTAAAAAGTGTGTTGAGTCCAGCGGGGACTATTTCGAATAAACATAGGTCAAAATTTTCATTTCAGTTCTTAATATTTTGTTTATAGGACCAGTCCGGGAAATTTTAGGACACACTGTGTATGTCATAAAAAATTGCTGTCCTGTTTGCTTAAGAAGATGTAAAAGTTATTCACTCATAATAAATCAGAAAATATTCCGTTTAAGCTTTTTTAAATTTTTAAAACAAATAGAAATTAAAGTAAATAAAAATATTACATGAGAATAATTTAAAAAGGTATTAACACTTTCAAGTCCCACCTATTTCTGAAGTCGGACCTAAAAGCAGATGCTGTGAAAGACAAGGCTGGGGAGAGAGAAAATAACGTAATTAGCGAAAAAAGTGATTGTGTAGACAAAAAAGATGATATCATTGTTAAAAGTATTTGATTTGTTAATTGAAATAGGAAATAAAATAACATTTTTTATAGATTATTCCAGAATAGCGGAGAAATTTATGTCCGAAATTTGAAATAAAATAAATTAGAAAAAGTAAAGAATAAAATAATGAAATTAAAAATTACAAAACAGAATATTTAAAAAAAACAGGAATAATAAGTAACACATTGAAAAGAATAATTAAAGTTTTTTCTACAATAAAAAAATTTTAAAGGATTTTTACATGCACCTTTATATATGTGGGTGATGTCTCTGTTTATATTCTTATAAAAATTCTCCTTTCATCGCTAGAGGACTATTAATTAGATAGATATTTTATGCCATAAAATATTCACGGAGTGAAGAAAAATTCTTGATACGAACTCTATATTTCTTATGAGTACACTTTGCTCTATCGAAGCAGTGTTTACATGTTCTAAAAAGGAAATCAGATAAGTCGATATTCGGTTTCTTTCTTGGGAGTTTGATGGATATATATCAAACTCTGTATCTTTCAAAATCCATGTTTTTAGAAAACATATATTTGATGGATAGCTCCAGGATGTTATTTAAAGTGACATTTTCAAAAAGTAGTATCACACGAAATGTATGTTATTATGTATTCTACGTAGGTTTGCTTTAGTTTTTATTTATTGTTAGAACTACTATTAGAACTTACAACGACATGAGAAATATTTGATGAATTAAAATTATTGGTTCTGTATGATTAAAACAAATTCGTGATTTTATTTATTTATTTATTTATTTGAGAATTATATAAAAAATAACTTTAGTCAACAATGTTTAAGGTAAATCATTGTTTCCATAAAATACAATGGAAAACGCTTACATTTTTCATCTTTACATTGAAACATGTTTCCGATTTATTCAGCTTTTGTGTCTTATTTAAATCTTGCATTTCTTATGCTACTTTTGCTTATTACCACGTTGAAATTACCATTATATAAAATATAACTTTAGTCAATAATGTTCAAGGTAAATCATTGTTTCTATAAAATACAATGGAAAACGCTGACATTTTTCATCTTCACATTGAAACATGTCTCCAAGTTATTGAGTTTTTGTGTCTTAAGTCTTGCATTTCTTATGCTATATTTGCTTATTACCATGTTTATTTTCTCTTTTACATAATCTCATTCGGTGGCATTCACGCATAACTTGAAACAGAAGTACGGTAGCCTGTATCTGAAAACCATTCATCAGAAAATATAAACTAGAATCATAACTATTTAATTTTGAAATGTGGTTCAATTTCTGTTTCATGCTTAGTTCTAGTTCTAAATTAATGAAGATTAGGAACAACCTGATAGCTTGTAGGAAGTGTTTTTTGCGTGCCTCGAGCAATATAGCATGTCCCTATTTTTTGGGTGGGGAGGGGAATTCTATAACAAAACTAAGATTTGCTTCATTTCTTGAGAAAATAAGCTTCCCAAAAGTCTTTCAACCCATGTCAATATGTACAAAATTTCCAAGGGCCTCATGATTTTTTTTCTATTATTATTTATCTCATTCATAAAATGAATCGTGCTAGTTCCTTTAATTTTTTTTTTCAAACCTATTTCCATTATTATGTGAAAAAATACAATATTAAAACATTTTTTTTACTTAAATCAATTTTTGGTAATGATGGGTATTAAAACAAAATACATAAAAGCAATATAAATCTGAAAGTTTGAAATTCAAGGATCTTTTTAAAAATAAATATGAATGAATAAATATGAATTTTCTCATATTTTAATAATAAGAAAACTTATTATTAAGATACTTATTATTAAGAGATGAAAGAGGAAATATATTGGCTAAGGCAATATGAAACAGGGTTTGCAATTTCTTGAAATATGAGCCGTTCGTTTATGTATTTCAAAAGTATAAATCACAAAATTTTTCACGGAACTATATTTTTGTGCATTTCATATTTTTGTCTTTTTCATTTTTAACTTCTGAGATAAATATTAGATAGATAAAAAAAAAAAAAATTGAGCAATTGGGGTTTTCTCCCTAAATTCAATAACATTGTTTTGAGTTGAAACTCCTTTTATTATAGAGCTCTAATTTTTATGAGAATCTGTGATTGTCGATGGCGAAAGATAGTTTCCAAATGTCTGGGATGTATATTGATCAAGTAAAAAAAAAAAAAACTAGTGTAAGCTTGGAAGATGGATAAAGTACTATCGTTCTATGAAGAGATATCAAATAATATTAATAAACTGATTTACAGTTTGGGAGATAGGACGAATAGTGTAAGTGGAATTTTAGGAGTTTTAAATTAGATAAATCCGTTCAAATTCCCTTTAAATTTGAATAATAGTTTATAAATGTCTTTGTGCTTTGTTGAGTACCTCTTTGCATTTTCATAGTAGATCATAGTAGGTAATTTAATTGTCTAAAACTAATGACACTTATCCGACGCATATAATATATTTGCCGAAAAATTTAACTATAAGAAACACATGAACAGAAAGAAAAAATAAATTCAAACACTTGTGGAACGATAAATTGCACTTCTTTCCATGGCCGCCGGTAAAAAGAAATAATGGGAGGTGCAAGAATTTAGAACAGATATACTTGTAATCTGCTGCCCAAGCCGTGTTTTTTTTTAAGAATATAGACATGAAATAAGCTAAAGGAATATTTTGACAAAAATCCTCGTGCAATACAATTTTTAAACACACCAGCTTACTGAAAATCAATACGGAGCAATTAAGAAACATAAAATATTCCAACATAAATTTCAACCATAATTTTTCAAAATGGAGAACTGAAACTGCTCATACTTTTTTACGTACTCCTCATTTCTGATAAATTTGAAACACATGAACGTTACAAAAAAAACATAATAAAAAATGATCTTACACGGAAGATTCAGGGATTCGCCTATGGTGAAAAATATTTAGTTCCTTTTTCTCTCAGTGTTTAATTATTTTAAGTCACTTGTGAAAAATAAATTTTACTGGGTATTTTTTTTTAATAATTAGAGATAAAGAAAATTTAGTTACCGATATACTCGTGTATAAGTCGAAGAATTTTAGACAAAATTTGGGAGTTGAAAATGGGGGGTCGACTTATACACGAGTAAGTAAAAAAATAAATAAATAATAAGTAAATACTTACCCAATTGACGATTTTCAGGATATTTAAAGACAGAAAATAATACATATCTAGAAATCATGAATCTAAAAACCTTTATTGTTTTTATTTAAAAATTAAAATTTTTCAATGAAACTTATGAAAATGTAAGTTATTGTTCAGAATCTGAATATTCATACAGCTCAGGTAATTGGGAATCCGATATTTTATTGTATTTTATTGTACTTATATGCTCAGATTCAGATTCCATGCTTATCAACGATTCATCGAAATCTGAAAAAAAAATCTTCTAATCCGTACATATCGTTGCTAATGCAGCATTTTTTTTTCTTTTTTTTTTTTTATCCTTGATTACAAATCTTTTTTCAACATATTACCAGAAATGTGGTTCGACTTATACATGAAAATTAAATTTTTATCAAAATTTTACGTAAGAATTGGAGGGGGGGGAGGAGTCAACTTATACACGAGTATATATGGTAATTAAATTTCAAAAACCAGGGAGGGGCCCCTTTGTCCTCCCTCTTCTTGCTGTCGTCTATATTTCTTTCTCTCTCATTCTTGTTTTTAATAGCATAGTAACGTCCTTGAACAAAACAATTTCCTTTCAACGAAGAACGATGAGCATTATCAAGGAACTACGTAATAAAAAAAAAAAAAAAAAAGAAAAAAAAGAAAAAAAAAAGAATAATTCATTTGTGACTCATTTTACTTAAGCCGCACCTACAGTTTCATCCACCCTTCTCGATGTACTCCCCCTGAACATCAGAAGTTTTTGGTATAGTGCACAATAGACAATAGCAATACCTGCCCAATCTTACCGCCCCAGATATTTAGAAGTCAGTATCACATGATCTGTTTAAAAAGCACCTTAAGCTATGCACCGCCCAGCACGGAACTTTTACGTGTTACAGGTGTATTAAGAAGAGCTGCAATTCTTGGCGATCGGTTTGTTTTTGGCGATATCTACTATGTAATTTGTGCCCATCCATAACTTACACAACAGGTAATTATAAGAGGGTATAGTCATTACCAACGCTATTGTTAGAGTATTGTAAAGTATGTATAGGGTAGGGACGGTAATGGTATATAGTCAGGGCTTTTGATTATGGCACGTGCCTAGGATTCCAAGTTTTTGGGACCACAGAAGAAATTCGAGAGTTTTAATCCAAAAACTTACATTTTTCTGCATATACAAGACATAATAACCAAAAAATATTTTAAGCATATTTAAAAAAAAAAAAAATTCTGATTTTCCTTTAAAATAACTACAAAATGACTGCAAAATCTCATTTCCATAAAGCCCTTTTTATACACGAGATTTTAGATTCACTCAATTTAAACAACAAATCTCGTGAACAAGATTTTCTCGTAAAAGAAATACGTAATGGTAAAAAATAAAGATATTCTTGAAATATTACTTGTTATGGTTGGAAATGTGTTGCTTTTTTGGAAGAAATACTTTGATCAATGTATCATTTTTTCGCGTGAATTTTATATATCTTTAATTGTTATTCAGTACTTAAGTTTTTTAATCTATTCTGTTTTAATATTTGCATTCGAATTCAAACATTGGAAAAAAATTCAATCGCACAAGTTTTTCTGCAAACTTAGAATTGTATGCGGAACTTAGAGTTTACTTATAAGTGTTAGGGTTGGATTAGGACTACGTTGCTGATGTTGCCTACGTTTACTTATATAAGAAGGGTGGGGCTACGTTGCCTAGTGCCTTAATCGAGCCCTGGATATAGTTAAGTAATTTTATAATTTCCAGTTTTCCTGTTAATCATAAGTTGACCATATTTGTAACTTCTCTATACACCTAATTCTGTTTGTACAAGACTATATGTTTAAAGGTTTACAAACATTGAATACCACTATTTTTTTACAGAAATCTTAAATCGTATAAATCTGCTTTTAAATAAGTAAACGGTTACTATAAAGAAAATAGTGGTATTCAATATCCGTAAACCTTTAAACATATGGTCTTGTATAAATAGAATTGGAAGTATGGTAATTACTTTGAAATTATAATATCTATAAAAATATATAAAAAAAAAACTAACTGTAATGTGTGGTAGTTTTCAAAGTTTTTCAATCAGAAGAGAACATTTCTTGTATCATATAGTTCAAGTTTATTTGTGAATATGAACCACTGTCAATTAATGGTAAAATTCCGTGACTTTCAGCAGGCACTTTTTAAAAATTGGAATAGCTGCGGACTGATAGGTAAACTATTAGTGGTTTGTGTTTTAAATCGATTAAATAAGGAAAAAATCATTGATATATAAACGTATTTCCTCTTATTTGAGGACATTGTCAATCTTAATAGTAATCATTGACTTATTTAAAGACAGAATTCTGCGATTTAAGAAGATTTCTATTAAAAAACAGTAGTATTCAATGTCCGTAAACCTTTAAACATATGTTCTTGTTCAAATAGAATTAGATGTATAGAAATTCCTTTGAAATTATAATACATATATTATTAAGTTTGTGTTCTATTGAATCTAAATCATGTGCTCAAGAAACATTGAAATTATTTGATTGTTCGTTCGCTTCCGCTGGAGCTAAAATTTAATTTTTATTTTTTAAGAAATGTAATAAAATATCGAATATTTTTCACTGCATTAGTAATGAAAAAGCAATTACACGATATTTAAATTCAGAACTTGAATACACTATAATTGATTTTAAGGATTGATGTTTAGCCATTTTATTTTTACTAACACCTCAAGACCACAGCCAACTTCAGTACCGGCCGAGAAAGCTCTTGTTTGTTTCTCCCGCCTTAGGACGGAGTTCATGACGTCAGATCGCGTGATCCGAGGCTAACGAAAAAGACAGGCTACCGCGGTACGTTCCACTTATCTTTTTTTACAGACCGCTAGAGTGACGTGATGCTCTTTTCGTACACCTGCATTGGTGGATTCGAGCCTCACGTGATTCCCGCGGTCTGTAAAAAAAGATACGCGTAAAGCACCGCGGTAGCCTTTCTTTTTCGCTAGCCTCGGCGTGATCTCCGTCGAGTCAATCGGCCGAGAAAGTTGTCCTAAGGAGGAGGGAAACAAATAAGAGTTTTCTCAGCCGATTCGGTCGGCCGAAGATCACGTGGTCTGACGTCATGAATTCCGTCTTAAGGCGGGAGAAACAAACAAGAGCTTTCTCGGCCGGTACTGAAGTTGGCTGTGTCAAGACGCGTGTTAACATAAAAAATAAAAATAAATAAATAAATAAAAAGCTGGTAAACTCAAAATTGGCTCGACTGAGAAACGAACCTCTTAAATTTATGGCTAAAATATTATACCCTCGTTTCTGTGGGATTTAAACTGCAATCTCCGGTTTAGGAAGCCGATTCCTTATACATTTAGGTCAATAAGGCGAAGCACATAGATTTAAAGAAAAAAAAGTAGAATGATATTGAATCTATGCACTTAAAACATATCTTTTATGAAGAAAAGCTTTAATGAATTGATAATCTTGGGATGGACAAGTGTTTTGTTAAGTGTAATGTATCCCAAATTGAACTACATATTTCTAAGAAAGCTACAGCAAAAACTATTCTTCAGAAAGATATGAAATTTATGGAGTTTTGTGGAAAATTTTTCTTGAACGATTTTTGTCTCTGAGAGTATCTCAGATTTTGTCTATCATAATCCTATAAGATTTCTTTCCGATCTTAAAGACAGCATAGCACATATCGTCCCTACCATGTCAAACTATCGAATATGAAAAAAATTATTTTTCATTACTTTTAAAAATGGGCCGATTGCCACCATTAAATTTTATTAGAATTTTTCGCCTTCTAATAATACTAATAAAATTTCTTTGAAGAACAGGATTGACAGTTAGCCTTCTTTTTTATTCCGAGATGTCGAATTGATACCGGAAATTTTGAGAAAAACTGTTTGCTTTAAGTAATTACGAAATGTATATCATTAAATAAAGCAAAAATTTCTATTTGAATTTTCTGGTAGGGATTTAGAATTTCTGATTGTAAAAGGGAGGCGAAACTGGCAACCCTGCTGAAGAATACTATTAAAATTTAGTGGTGATATTCTGCCCATTTTTAAAAGTAATGAAAAATAATTTTTTTCACATTCGATAGTTTGACATGGTACCGACGATATTATGTGCGATAGTATATGCATAACATTGCGAAGTATACACTACAATCAATCACTGAATATGCTATGTTACGATTCCAGATGGCAGAAAACTATGGTGGCCATTATATTGATTATGTTTTGCCCTCAGTTGAAGATCAATTGTGTAATTCATGTTATATAGTCTGAATAAAGATATTAAACGTCCTCTATTGATTGTTTTTGGAACTAACTTTTTCCTGTCTAAAATAAATCCCCATCATCTTCTTAACCCCTTCATGAAGGGTGTTACGTATACGTTCCATATAGGGTACGAATGTTTTTTATTTTTTAGTAGCAGAATATTTTAGTCGGATTCTTTGCCTGGTTTAATCATAGTTTATTAAATTAAATAAGGGGGAAAATACTGTGCGGAATTGCTGATATTAAAGATTAAGATACCGTTAAATGATGCCCGTCCTGAAAGGGGTTAAGACGTTCCTCAAATTTTATGACTTTCTGCTAAATAGTTTTTGCTGTAAACTTGAAATGTGGTATAGTTTCATCTGAAACACCTTTTATGGTAAATATATTTGTTGCGCGTAACCTTACAGCCATAAAAACAAATTATTAGTTTCAGTTCTGAGTTTTTATTAATGTAAATACATTAGATATAAACCTACACTGAAAAAGATGAAGTACTCAAAAACGAGTAAATCGATGTACTCATATAGAATTGAGTATTTTTGGATAAAAAGTTAACCTATTATTCACATGTTATCAAACACAACTGGAACGATAATTGTGTACTTTGTAATGATTTATTTCATTCATGACGGTATAAAATATGTTCATTAACCCCTTAGGCACCACGACGTACATGCGTAGGTCATGAACTCGTCTATTTGTAATACCTCGTCTTAAGTCCAAACTGCAATGTTCCAAACATCCAGTTTTTTTTGTTTGTTTTTTTTCGTCGCTAATTGCTATTGAGATTGGTTTTGTACGGGCTTTATAGCAATGATTGTTTTCGCACCCAATATATAAATGTGTACATTACGTATAGAAAAAACTCATTAGTTTTCCCAATGCTTTGTTTTTTTCTTTGTAGTTGATTTGTTTATGTTTTGGTCATTCTGTTCAGTTGTGTTTCGTAAATTGTGGTGTTTTGCATTCGGTTTTGTGTTTTTTTTTTTTTTTTTTTTTTTTTTTTTATCTCTGATAGATAAAAATAATGATATAAACTACTTTTGACAAAATTTAATATATCTGGTAGCATGCTAACACTAAATTGAATATGGTGCTTTAGGGGTTAATAGGGAAACAATGCAATATACCCTGGAAATAACGGAATAGTTACAGTTCTATTCCTCGGAAAGAACCATATTTTGCGCCACCATTATAATGCATAAGGTTACATTGCATTGTTGTTATGAGTGCTTCTTATATTCATAGGCAGTCGGACCGGTCTGTGTGTGTGCGCTGAGTGACATGGATATCTATGAAAAGAAAATTAGATTCAAGATTTCTCCGACAACTTTTAAAGTAAATGCTCTCTGTTAAATATTCAATATTTTTTTTTCTTATTTTGTGTAATTAGCTATACTTTTTGTAAATATTAAATTATGCATAGTATTTTTAAATAATTTAAAAGTGCTTGAAAACAATGCTCTTGTCATAAAAATATTTGATTTGGGTATCTTGATAATAATTTTGCTATTTTTCCTAAATAAATAATCAAGTAAATGTTTCTTGTTAATACTTTTGAGCGGGAAATAAATGCCATTCCATTTTAACTTTAATCTGTAATAAACGGAGGGGGGGGGGGGGGTTCGATGCAGAGCTCCCAAGACAAGAAAAATATTTTTTTCAATTTAACTTATTTTAGTTTTGAAAGTGTTTTATTATATGTATTTTACCCCATCATGATTTTACCAAAATTTTGGTTTCCCACGCGTTACTAATCAGCCATCTTGGACGCCATCTTATTTTACTGCATATTTTTATGACCACGAGCGTTATTTTCAAGCACTTTTAAATTATTTTAAAACACTGTGCATAATTTAATATTTACATAAATCTAATATTTATAGAAGGTACTGTTGATTACATAATATAGGGGAAAATGTATTGAATATTTAACAGAGATCACACAGAGTTCATTTTTGTATACATTCATAGGATCAAAAATGAGCACATCACAATTCATATTTGAATACATCCATGAGATGCAAAATAAGTACATAACGGGTCATATTGAATACGTCCATGGAATAAAAAATGACATGTGTTTCTCAATTTTGAGAACATTTGGATCGGAGCTATTTTGAGCATATGACGTATTTAAAATTGAGTACTTTTTACTCAATTTTGAGAACTCATTTCTTTTTAGTGTAAATCTAAAAGTTTTAGATTACAAGTAAAATATTTTAATGGAAAAGAATATATAGTTAAATTATGAATAATGTCACATTCAAAAATACATTCAAGGCATAACAAATAAAATTTATTTCACACATTTTACAAAAAAAAAAAAAAAAAAAAAAAAAAGTCTACATTTATATCTAATGCATTTACACTAATGAAAACTTAAAACTGAAAGTAAAATTTAGTTTTTCTGTCTGTATCGTTGCGCGCAACAATTTTTCATTTTTCATTTATTTTTTTTTTACTTAATGGTGAATATTTTAGTGTCATAAATAAAATTTTTATTATTTGATATTAAAATGGATAATGAAATATAGACTGAAAAGAATAATTTCTGAAATTTCATATGACTGAAAAGAATAATTTCTGAAGAGTAGGTTTAAATAGATTCTGAAAGAAACTCTTGCAATTAAAAAGTATACCGTAAAACTGATGAATCCCCTTAAAAGATAAAATTAAATCGTTTCTCGAAAGATTTGTTTCTTATATTATTACTTCTAAATTAGCGTGACATTCAAATATGAAAATTTTAATATCTGGGATAAAAGATATATATTTTTCTTTTTTACTAAGCTAATTATGCAGATAATTATAAATAAATATAAGTATTTATTGTACTTTAATATGAAACATAACAGTATATTAGTTAAATGAGAAGCTGGAACGATTTTATAAAATAGAGGGGGGGGGGGGGAACTCTTTACTTCGTAACTTCTGACTGTATTCTTCCTTTTTATTTTTGACATTTAATATTATTCATCTTTTTTTATTATTATTATTTATTTGTTTGATTTATTTTTTCCCCTTTGTATTATTATTTGTTTCTTTTTACTTTCTTCTATCTTTACAAGAAGAAAGTATTGGATTCATGAAAATTTTCGACTTCCGGTTTTCGACGGATTTATACGTTTTAGAAGGTCTTGAACACGATTTGACTATTTTTAGAAAATGTCTGTCTGTGACTCTGTGACTCTTGTCTGTATGTGACAAAAATTTTGTGGGCGCTCTATCTCAAGAACTAATGCTCGGAATTTAATAAAACTTTATATTCGTTAGTCCCTGATATAAATTGGTGCTGATTAGTTTTTGGTAAAAATCGCCCAGCAGGTGGCGCTGCTATGCAGCATTTTTCGTGATTTCCACAATAGCTCTATCTCAAGAACTAATGCTCGGAATTTAATAAAACTTTATATTCAGTTAGTCCTTGATATAAATTGATGCTGATTAGTTTTTGGTAAAAATCGGCCAGCAGGTGGCGCTGCTATGCAGCATTTTTTGCGATTTCCGCAATAGCTCTATCTCAAGAACTAATGCTCGGAATGTAATAAAACTTTATATTCAGTTAGTGCCTGATATAAATTGGAGCTGATTAGTTTTTGGTAAAAATCGCCCAGCAGGTGGCACTGCTATACAGCATTTTTCAGGATTTTCATGATTTTAGCGATAGTCAAAGTCATATCTCAAGAAATAATGCACGGAATTTAATAAAACTTGAGTTTCAGTTAGACCTTGATATAAATTGGTGCTGATTCTTTTTAGTGTATGCGAAACCTGTGTGAGATAGAAGAAAGTTTTGGGATTGACACATCCGACTAGTTTCATTTATTTCCCTCTCTTCTTTTTATTGTATTTATCGTGCTGACTTCAATCTGACTGTTTCCTGTTATATCCTGCTTCTTTTGTTGGCTGTTCCCTCTTATCTGCTCTTCTCACTCCTCTCCTCTATTTCCTTTTAATCTTGCTCCCACCCTCGAAGTAAGTAGCACGTCTTTTTGGGCCTGAAAAAGAACGATTCTTTCGAAACGAGTTGCATTTCAATTTTTATGATGTATTTAAATTTTCATTTCCTTTGTTTTGTGCCTTTCGACAACTTGGGAATCCAACACGTTCTTCCCACATTACAAAATATAAGTAAAAACCATTATTATTATTATTATTATTATTACTATTAATTTATTTTTATTTTATTTAATTATTTATTTATTTTTGGTAGGGAGGGGGGGGGAGAGGGGTAACTCTAATATATTTTTTTTACATTATTTATATATATATATATATATATAATTACAATATATATATACATATATATATATATATAAATCCAATTAAATTTAGGACTGTAACTATAGGATGCAATACATATAATAATATAGCCAATAAACATCTATTAAAAATTCTCAATCAAATTTATACACTGACAACATCCACTGATAACACACATTGTATAAAAAATTGCTATCAACTCGTCAATATTTTGAAAAATCTTAAATGTGTTAACAATATAATGTCATATGATTTCAAAGATCTATTTAATAATATAGATTTATTAGATCTACATAATATTATAAATGCATTATTTTATAAGTATCAACATTCACTTAATTTACCAATTCATATAGATACAGCTTATTTTAAAACTTTAACAAATTTCATTATATATAATAATTATATAATGCATGATAACACGTTATATTTACAGAAAGTCGGTATACCACAAGGGGGATGTACATCTAGTATACTTTCAGACTTATACTTGTATCATTATGAACGTACATTTATTAATAGTAATATACATTTATATCGTTATATTGATGACATTATTTTAATTACCACTGATCACACTAATATTTCTATATTTCCAGTTGATTATCCTACTAATTTAGAATTAACGGAAAACCTCCTTTCTAACAATACTATTAACTTTTTAGATCTTAAAATTACACTAAAAGAAAACAAAACAATAATAGATCTATTTGATAAACGTAAAGAATTTAAATTTAAAGTTAATTCATTTACTAATTTTAAATCATGTCTTCATAATTCTGTATATCGTAATATACTCTTTAATCATATTTATAGAATAAAAAGTGTTCCTCTCAACTTATTAACAAAAATATTAAAAAACTTATCTATGAAGCATTACAACATGGTTTTCCAAAAAAATTCATATATTCCTTAATATATAGTTAGTTCCTATTTGATCTTTACAACCAAATTAACACATGCGTTTCAAAAATGTATAAAAAAATCATATAATCTTATAAATATTTACAAAAAAAAAAAATATAATAGGACGGTTGGGTGGGTAGACGTTGGATTGAGGAGGTGTGTGGCGGCGTTGTATGGAAAAATACGCATGGTTAATTTATATTTAAAAAAAAATGGGGGCATTTTGATTTACACAATTGTTTGATCATACACATTTTATAATGGACTGCGATGTGTTATTTTTATATGTATATTAATTTAATTAGATTTACTTATTCATTATTTAATTATTTTAAATGAATTTATATTCATTAATATTAAGAATGTATTTGATCTAATGATTTGTATTAATACCTTTGGTGGACAATATCATATTTACTTCTAAGATAATGTTTACTTTTATATAGTGTTAATATAATATGTTTTAATTTTATTAAGTGTTTTTATTTAATTTAACTTTGTTTGAAGCCACATTATTTGTGACTAATTCATTTCAATATTTAATCAATATTAATTTTAAATTCTTTGATTCTTAATTCAAATCTTTAGTATTTTAATTTAATTTATTTTAATTGATGTTGCATTTTTAGTACAGTTATTTAATCGTTGTTGTCATTTAATGGTACATTTTTAATGTTGCATTAATTATTAATTTTTCCATATTACTACTTATTTATAACATAGTATTATTAATTTATACATCCATTACTTAGATATTATTCAACATTCTATTTATTAATTAATTTCATTTATTTATTATTTAACTAATGGCTATCATTAAGATAGTAATTTGGTTTAATTATTAAACACTAATTTCCATCCATTCCTTTATATTTACTTTTACCACTAGAGGGCAGCACTATTTTAAGTTGTTTTTTATTATTAATTTTTCCATCTTAATACTTATTTATAACATAGTATTATTCATTAATACATCCTTTAATGTAATTCGATTTTCTATTTATTAATTAATTTCATTTATTTATTATTTAACTAATTGGTATCAATTAAGATAGTAATTTGGTTGAATTATGAAACATTTATTTCCATCCAATTCCTTCGATTCAGATTATATTCACTTTTACTAATAGATGGCAGCACTAATGTTCCTGTTTATTTTATAATCCATTATATTTTAACATTATTTCTGGCATCACTGCAAAGCAATTTATATTTCTAAGCAATTTATATTTCTAAAATTGGCAACATGTTATGATTTTTTATGCAATTCATTCCCCAGTCATGTTGGAGTTTTCATGATGGTTCATGAACTGCAAGGTATCTTATTTATATCTCTTTTCATCTTTATGGATTTTATACTTAATGTCTCTATTAAATGTTCTCTCTGTAATTTATAAGTATGGCTTCTTTCCTTTTTAATATTGTATTTTATTTTTTATTTTATCACTGATTTGAATCATTGTGCTTGAGATGTAGTCCCAATATCATATTTTTTAGCAATGTATGGCTAATATGATGATGAAACATCTCATTTCATTTTATTTGTGGTATTTAGGCTATTGGGACTTGATAATTCTGTCTAAATTCCACAAATTTCATTTCATTTAATTCCATTTATTCAATTTTTATTTAATTTCTTATTCTTTCAATGTTTTTGATTCCATATTAAGTGTGTTGGGGAATCTTTCATTGTCAACTAATTATTTCATACTTAATTATTTCATTGTTTAAGTTGGTGTTATGATAATGTTTCATTTATGGTTTTATATATATATATATATATTGGATTTTTCATTAACAACACCAAAAATCGTTTTTATGTAAAAAAAAATATATATATCAATAGTGTAGTCAAATAAAGTTTGAAATTTACTAAAAGCGATACTTTCATATTAGCCGCATGCCAGCAGTTAATAGCCGAAAAAATCATCAAAGATTTCGCTTCTTACAGCAGCCTTTTTTATTCTGATAATTTCATTTGTTTAAACACATAATTGGATTACATGTCTGTTAAGTTTGTGCTTTATTTATATTATTATTTTTTATTTATTGATGACGTTTTATTTTCGTTATGGAATATTAATCGTATACAAATGCTGAACTATTTGTATCGTTTTAAGTGCAAACGGGTTAATCTTTTGTAATCCGGCTGAACAAAATAACTTTTTTTTATTATTATTCGACAGTGTGAAAATTGAAATTGTACCATGCCACCTGTCTTTTTATTTTTTCTTTATTGTTTATTGGGTTTATTGTTTATATACACACATATATATAGCGTATATATATGTGTGTGTGTACAGCGTATATATATATATATATATATATATATATATATATATATATATATATATATATATATATATATATATAGCGTTCATAAGATTTTATGACTTTCTGAAACTTTGAAATAAAATAGTTTTTTAACTGGATGCTCACTGTATCATATTCATGAAAGAAATACTACCTATACGAGTATATGAAATAGAGTTCAGTAAAATCTGTTCTGGGTTATATATTTAGAAACAAGTTTTACTGCTCGAAATTTATCGGACTGAAAGAAAAGAACACCAGAATGCACTTTATATAAAATCTATGAGCATCTGAAATGCGATTATACTGTGCTGTAGTAGATGTGCAGAATATCGAGTAAAACCCGAATAAGAAGAGATTCAAATCTTTCGGGGAGGATTCAAATGCATGATTATTACTGTCGCATATATATTGGATCTTCCTTTATACATATTTTTATTTTATGGCCTCTTAAATATAAATTTTCAACAATAGTACCGCAATGATATGTATTTTAAGAAATGTCCCATTGTTGTACTTTTTTTTATATGAATATAGAAGTAAGTTTATTTTTCACATTCGGGCTTCGAAAATCTACGTTTTTTTTTTTTTTTTTTTTTTAACCTCTTTCTTTACTTTCATAAAAATACATGTTTTAGCTGTCGTTGCTAATATTTCATCTTGATAAAGGTTTTTTTTTTTTTTTTTTTTTTTTTTTTTTTTGTTATGCATAGCTACTAGAACATTTCCATCTGGAAGAGGAATAAATAATATTATAGAATTTATTTTTATAATGAATTAATTTATTTGGTTATCCATGTACATTTGTGAAAAAAAAAAAAAAAAAAAGAAAAAAGAAAAAAGACAAATGTTTCTTAATCTAAATAAAATTTAATATAAGCACTAACGAAACTATACAATGACTTCTTCCGAGTTAGTCATGATTCCGAAAAGCACCCATCCTCATTAGAAACTTCAGAAACCAATATTGTTTCGAGATGGAAAGAATCGTGTATAAAAACAAAGTTGATTTTGCTGCCACTGATTTTCGGAAACGTTTCCGAGTAGTTTTTAAAGTGCATTAATCAGTTTTCTCAACCCAGAATATTGGTTTTTAAGATGTTATCAATTCTCGATTCAACTGAATTTATGCATGCAAGAGTAACCAAATAATATTAGTTTTAATATAAATCCTAAATCTGTTAATTTATCATGTTTGTCTGTAAAACATGTTTGTAGAACATGAAAATTTTTACTTGAGAATTGATAGCATCCGAATAAACTATATTCCGTATTGAGAAATCTTATTAACACACAATAAAGAAAAGAAAAGTGCCCAGTTAAACTGATGGCATTGAGCTCACATGCTATTCACACTAATTGTATATTATACTCTTATTTCAAACAATAATGCCCCTCGAAAAATAAAGAAATCGATAATAAATTAAAGAGGGAATAAGCCCCTCGTTCCCCCTTTATACTTAACCAATGAGCTCCCAAAACTAATCAGGGAAACTTCTTATCATAATGAACCTATAGACAATTTGACGAAAATCGGATAATTCTGCATGAAAAACTCATTTATCTAAACTAAGAGGGGGTATTACCCCCATCCCCCCTTTTTATACTTAACCAATGAACCCCCAAAACTAATCAGAGAAGCGCCTTATCACACTGAACCTATAAATAAAATTTGAAGCAAATCGGGTAATTCTGCTTGAACAACCCATTTGTCTAAATTAAGGGGGATTACCCCTCTTCCCCCCCTTTTATACTTAACCAATGACCCCCACCCCCCAAAAGTAATCAGGGAAGCGCCTTATCACAATGAACCTATAGACAAAATTTGAAGTAAACGGATATTTCTATTAAGAGTTATCGCGTTACGTACATACATACATACAGAACCAGCGGACACATTAGCTCTCAGGCTTTGATAGTCTGTGAGCTAATAAAAACTACTCGGAAACGTTTCCTTAAATCAGTGGAGGCAAAATAAACTTTAGTTTTATAAATTCTTCTTTAAATCTCGAAAATATATTGGTTTCTGAAGTTTCTAAAGATGAAGAACTCTTTTCGGAATCGTTAATAATTCAGAAAAGATTACTGCATATTACCGTTCTTGGTTGCATTACATTTTCCTAGATTTAGAAACATCTGACTTTTTTTATAGTATAGTCCGCAAACAATAACTTGGCCGATGATTAACACATATTTAAATTAATTGATTTCGTTAATTACTACTAACAAAAGCATAATCCGTTTTTTTTTTAATTAAATAATGCAGTTGCACCATTTGCGTTTTTTAGGAATTTTCTTGCCCCTTAGCATGGCGAACTCCTATTGGGTTGTCCGGAAAATTCGTGCCGTTTGGGAAAATTAATTCGTACCGGAAAATTCTATCATTTAATTATTAGACATTAATTCCGATAGCTAATGTCTAAAAATCATGCTATAGTTACACTTTTTTATTTTCATGGCTCCCCTATGATGTGATATACTTTTACTCATCCACAAAGTAGCGTCTAATTCCTGCACTTTGGCTACGATTTCAAAAAACGGATCACTCTTCGCGCATGCGTGCTTTTCTGATACTTTAAAATTTTCTTCTAAGCCATTTCAAAATGAGTGCGTATAGCTCTGTGGTATGTCATTTCTCTTCCGTTCTGTGGTCTTGAGTTCGAATCCCAGCGGCGGAAAGTTTTATATTTTTCAGTATTTATTTGAGTTATAAAAAATAATTTGAATAAAAAAAAATGTAAATTTTCCATTTTTCAACATATAAGCGATGGAAAGTTTGAAACGAAATGGAAATAAATATGAAATTTGGTTATAAATGAATTTCGTACATTCTAGAGAATGTTGTACAGCGAGTTTCATGCGTCCAGTGATGTTTTTTTTTTTTCGGTTAATGTACGCGAAGCGTACATACACAAGTTATTGACCGCGGCTTGAATGAATTTCGTGCATTCTATAGATTGCTGCAAAGCGAGTTTCGTGTGTCCAGTGGTGTTTTTTTATGTTAAAAATTGTTTTCTGGATGTTAAAAATCCGCTTTAAAACGCTATAAAATCGTTAAAAATCGTTAAAAATTGAAAAATCTGGAGGAAAAAAAAATTATTTTAGTAAAAGTCTGAAATTGAATTTCTTTAAGAATGTTAAAAAAAAAACTAAAAATAATGAAAATTGTGAAAGAAAATATTTAGTTATATTACGCTAAATGTTTTAAATCAAAATCCTTTTACGAATTTAAAAAAACTGCTGCGGAATGGAATAAAATTAATATGGTTCTCGTTGAAACTGTCTAGAGCAATGCGCATGCACGCAGCACGATCCATTTTTTGAAATCGTAGCCAAAGTGCAGGGACTAGAC
This sequence comes from Maratus michaelseni, assembly GCA_963931845.1. Classification (NCBI taxonomy): domain Eukaryota; kingdom Metazoa; phylum Arthropoda; class Arachnida; order Araneae; family Salticidae; genus Maratus; species Maratus michaelseni. The sequence continues at coordinate 165,139,707 of OZ007594.1, read as the reverse complement.
GCTTGTATCCACAAGGAGTGGAGTTGTTTTACAACTGGGAATCCCATTGAAACACCCAACTCTTTACTGTCTAATAATTAACGGGCAGAATTTTCCGGTACAAATTAATTTTCCCAAACGGCGCGTATTTTCCGGATAACTCAATAGATCATCGGCATAGTTTTGGTCGATGGATTATAATTATACAACATAAAGGGTTAATCTTTACTTATTTGTTTATTTACTTTGAAAATTTAAGCGATTAAAGCATATTTTATAAATACTTAGTATTCTCTTTTCTTCTTCTCTTTCGTTTTAGGTTTATGAATTCTTAACATCAAGATTTTTAAGATTCATTAATATTTTTCCACCAAGCATTTCAAACTCTTTAACCCCTTCAGGGGCAAAGTACTATTGTAGCTAAAATATTGAAATGATTGATTGACACCAGGATTCACGACCGAATTTATTTTAAAATAAGTAAAAGCTTTTCATCATGTACGTTATAAATTCAAAATTTGATTATAAAATTCTGGTGTCATTGTGGCATTTTTGGATTAAAATTAAGTGGTATATATGATATACCGGTGCCCTTCAAGGGGTTACATTTTATACTGTAGAAAGTGTTTTAATAAGCAATTTACAAAACACTAAATAAAATTTTCTACTACTTCAAAATGTTTTCTTTATGAACGAACGGCGCAGAAAGATGAGCACGCTAACTTGCGTTCGATTATACTAAATCAAGTTACATTGAGGTTAGGTTTAATTTTGAGGGCAGGGAGAAGGGTTCCCTTCTCGAAAATATTGCAGATTGGGACTGCATTTATGGATGAAGTTTTGATAAGTTAAAAAACAATAAACGAAATCTTATATTTCTTCAAAATACCATATTATAAAAGTTATTTCTTCATATATATTTCTTCATATATATTTCTTCTTATATTTCTTCATATATATTTCTTACCATATTATAAGGTATTTCTTCAAAATACCATATTAAAAAAGCGGAGGGGGGGGGGATAAGTTTTTTTTTTTTTTTTTTTAACCAGTGGTCGTTGTTTTCGGTCGAGAATGGACCTCTTGACGTCGTCACTTTATTTATTTTTAAGCGTTTTTAATGAAATTCTGTAACTTTAGGAGAATTCTTAACGAAATTCTGTAACTTTAGAAGAATTTTTAACGAAACTGTGTAACTTTAGAAGATTTTTTCTTTGAATAGGCAATAGAAATGCATAAAATCATTACAAAAATGTTAAAGTTACAAAAAGGATTAGATGCAGACTATCAGATACGAAAAAAAGCCGAATTCAAAAATCGGATGAGAAATCGTCTTATAAAGCAAGAAACGTGGTCTTCAACGTTAATTTCCTCAAAATACCTTTAGCTCAGACATCAATCTAAACAAGAGTTAAAGTTATTGTAGAAAGGACCCGACAAAATATTAAGGTATATATTAAGGATAAGGTATAATAATGGAAAATGCATTTCAATAACTGCACCGAAGGTTCAAACGAATATTTTTGCGAGGACAGAGAATGCCAGGATATCTTCAACTGTAGTAATGGAAAATGCGTTTATTTGTGGATGGTTCCGTTGAATATTTTTGAATAGTTAATACTTTGGTACTTTTCGGTTAGCCGGGCGCCAGTGATTATATACATCATACATGTACATATATAAACATATAGGCATATACATACATACATACATATATATATATATATATATATATATATATATATATATATACATATACATGCATATATGTGTATATATATATGTACATGTAGATATATGTGTATATATATACATGTGTGTATATATACATGTATATATATATCATTGGCGCCCGACTAACCGAAAAGTACCAATATTTTTAATTAATTTGATTAAGTTTTCGGAACATTTTTCCAATGGTTGTTGTAATTTGTTAAATTATGTATATATATATATATATATATATATATCTATCTTCATATATATATGAAGATATCCGATTCATATATATATGCTTTCTAATAAACCTAAATATAAAACTAATAATACACAATTAATTATAAATTTTTCCAATCATGTATTTAATAATATAAATTTACACAATATAATAAACAACATTAATAATAATTTTCCAATAACAAATTTTACCATTCACAAGACATATAAATATAATCGCACACTTGGACGTAAAATTTTTAATTACAATTCTTTTGCAAAAAATTTGGTCTCTTCAAAGAATTACCCATGTTATTGTAATGACCCAAAATATCAAAAGTATATAAATACAACACATGGTCATATCATTACTGGTGATCTTAATATTGTAGAACAACCTATTTTACAAAACTTAATGCATAATGGCACAAAATTTCGTCTTCCATATAAGTGTAATATCAAATCCATAATATTGCAGTTTATTCAAGATATTGATTTGTTTATATATAAAATTGCTGTTGATTACAATAAACCAATCGAATATTTCAGTGAATGGAGATTTTCTGTAATTGATAAATTAAAAAATTAAATTATAAAAAATTATCATCATATTACACATGCAGCTTTTAAAAACATAAATAAACATATATCAGAATTACAAAATAAATTTATAATTACTTATGTAGATAAATCTCCAAATAATTATGCTATCATTTGTAAAGAATACTATAAAGTGTTAATTCACAATGCAATCAACACAAGTAATATTTTTAATAAAACTAAATTAAATATTGAAATAAATAACAGAAAATTATTAAATTATCATAAATTACTAAAAATCAAATGTAATAATTTTAATTATCCTTATCTTGTTATAATTCCAAAATTTCATAAAAATCCTATTAAATTTCGCACTGTTACCATCGGTTGTAACACATATAATAAAAATGCAAGCAATTTACTACTTAATATTTTAAAGCAGATATATGATATAACCTTAAAACATAATAACCAACATTGCCTAAAAAATAGTTTTCAACTCATTAATAAAATACATAATATCAATCCGGTAAAATTCATAAAAACATTGGATTTTAATGATTTATTTAATAACATTGATATAAAAGACTTACATAAAACAATGTGTATATTATTTAAAGAATTTAAATCTCAATTAAAATTAAAAGAACATATTTCAGTAAATTTTTTTAAAACTTTACTAAATTTTACATTGCATAATAATTATATTATATATGACAATATTATCTATAAACAATGCCAGGGAATTACGCAGGGCGGAACCGCATCTAGTATTCTCTCTGATCTTTACTTATATTATTATGAAAGAAATATAAGTCCGAACAATGATTATGTATTTTATCGCTATATTGATGACATTATCATATTTTATTTCAATGAAAAAAATTGCACATCACCACTCAATTTTTATCCTACTCAGCTTAAATTAAGCGAAAATGATTTAATTAATAATAATATAAACTTTCTTGACTTAAAAATTAATATTACTAATAATTATAAATTAATTTTTGATATTTATGATAAGAGATTTGATTTCCCATTTAAAGTAAATATTTTTACCAATTTTGCTTCATGTTTACATAAATCTGTTTATAAAAATATAATTATCAATTATCTACATCGTATAAAATACTTATGCTCAGATATAAATAAAAACAAAAATATTAGATATATTCGAGATCAAGCAAAAATATATGGATATCCAATTTTTATGATAAATTCAATCATCAACTCTTTTAAATAACATTTATTATATAATTTAAATATAAACATGGTATGTAATAAATTATTGTTTTAGTGTGCGATAACATATAACAAAAAGATATAGAAAATAATAATTATAACATACATTATTACAATTATAACATATTAGGAAATTTAATATTTAATATTTGTTTGAACATTATACACTTTATATAGAAAATTACAATTATAACATACATAATTACAATTATAACATATTAGGAAATTTAATATTTGATTGAACATTATATACACTTTGTATAGTTGTGATTGTGCGTTGCCGATCACCTCTGTTTAAGGTGTTATTGATGTGCAGTTTTCATACATTTATAAATTAACTTATACAATAACAAATTAAATTATACATGGATAACATTGGTGATTATAACTCATAAACATATCTATTTGCAATATATATAAATATAAATATGTATAGTTTTTATTTTTGTCTATGAATAATTAAATTTAACAAGTATTTTAATTACTGCATTGCATTAATTTGATTGAAAAACAGTAGTAATACTATTAATTATCAATTTTATAAATTTTGAGATATTTTGAATTGTTTATGAATTATTTAATTAGATATTTAAATTAATCTATGAAATATAAAATATATTTACAATATAGTATAAATTAAACATTAATTATTTAATAACAAGTTTAATATATATTTAAGTAGTAGTAAAAATAAAACATTAATTATTTAATAATATGTCTATAATATCAGTGGATTAACACGCTGGCAGCAAAAACAATTTGAATTAAAATAATATCTCTTTTACATAATATATTCTTGTTAAGAATATCTGAAATGCTGTGCAAGTTGAATTAATTCTGTGTAGATTTATTCATATAGTAGTATTATATATTATTTGAATTTAAAGTAAAACTACAAGTTAGTATTGTTTTTTAAAGTTTATTTATATAATTAAATCTAATGAAGTGAGTATGTAACTAATAAAGTGGATATCTAACTATATATTAATTATGAATTATTATAATACCAATAGATGGCGACACTTTACCTTTCAGGTAGTTGTTGATAATATTGTTAATATTATATTTAATTTAACTATAGAGGGAGCTATTGATTGTATATTAATTTTACTTTCAGGAATTAAAATTGGATGGAGTAATATATATTCACGGATATAATTTTGTTATAAGTGTATTAAAACCAGAATTATTTTGTGTGTTTTTGAATCATTTTGTGTTTGGGTGTCATCGATGGGGATGTGATTTGAAAAAAGTGTGCTCTCAACTTGTCTTTCAAATCATTTCTCTCAACTCGACTTAGTCAACATGTATGATGCATTGCCATGTGGATGTGAATATTATGCAGAAGTTGTGACATTTTAAGGATTCTGTATAATTATTGTGAGTAAAATATTTTATCTACACTTTACGCGTTCATATTTCCAATTTTATTATTTCAGAACTGTTATCTCGTGGTAATTTCGTGAGGTGTTAAATACAGTTTTTGGAATAATCGATGTGAGTGAAATATATTGTATATTCTTAATGGTTTTTTATTTCCTATTTAAATATTTCCAAATTTTAATATTTCCAATTGTTGTCTGGTAATAGTTCAGTGTACCTGGATGATTCTACTGATCTTAGCATTATGCCAGTAGAATTATGAAACACTGAATTATTATTTAAAACACATGTGGGTGCATCCAGGCTGATGAGTACATGTGCATGTGTTTATTCATATCCAATTCATATTTAATTCTCATGTGATCCAATTTTCCATTGTATATGGTTCATATTTGATTTATTAATCCATTTGTGTTTACTTAATTGCAACTCCAATTTATAATTTTTTTCCCCCTTTCTCTCTATTTCTTTTTTCTTTTTTCAATATTCTTTAGGTATGAGTAAAATTTGGCCAATTACCATTGAAGCACAAGCTATGGTAATATTATGTTTGCATATGTTAATTATTAGCTATGCGGTATTCTGTATACACAATATCATTAATTATCTCTTTGGAGATTTAAGTAGAATGATAATAGAACTTGATATGTTTTTTGAAATTCATAGATATTATAATTATATATATATATATATATATATATATAATTTTTATTATTATTATTATTATTTTTAATTGCTGAACAAAATAGATATAACGTGCAGTTATATTATGTAACATATAATTCTTCTTCATTCAGCCATCAGATTTCTCCATCCAACTAACATTCAATTTGGCAAAAAATTACCCTTAATTTTTATAGAGGAAAACATTTCGCCAACCATAACTTCCAGCAACCCTTTACACCGAAACCTAAACCGGCGGAAGGCGTATGTATCCCAATGAAAACGAATCTTCTTTTGCCTTTGGGAGTTGGATGAAAAAAAAAGTAAGAAAAAGAAGAAAAGAATTAAAAGAAACGTCCGCACAGACGAACAACAGATTCGCTTCCACCCCCGGTAAACACTACCCCTGTAATTTTCCGTTTAGGAAGCAGGTAAAAATACTGTGCTTGATTATTATAATTATCGAAGGCGTTGTATGGCAAGATTTCGCTCGGCCTTAAAAGCGTAGAATTGATTGTCGTCTGCGCGGAATTTTTATTATTTATTTTTTCCCCGTGATAGTTTATTTTCCCCGTTTTTGTGGTTTACAAAGGCTGCTATCTAATATGATGACTATATGGTATGGCAAAGTAGTTGAACTTAAAAAACATGTTTACTCATACTTTGCTTCAAAAGGATGATCGATGTATTTTCGAGCAATGAACTCTTTTGTTTTACCTATTTGTTGAAATATTAGTTTTTTTAATTAATTTTCAAATCTAATACGGTTTTATGAAATTATTTTCACCAATGTTATGAAAATTCACTTTCACTTATTTCACTAAACCTATGTCTCAAACGAATGTACTTGTACACAGAGATAAAATCATATTTATATCATTCAGCCGATTAATTTCATATCAAATTTATACTAAAAAAATTACAATAATAAGTAAAATAAATTAATTCTACACCTTAAAACTGTTTTTTTTTTCTTTGTGAGAGGGACTTTTATTGTATTTTCCCCCGCCATGATACTTTGTTTTCCCCGTTTCTGTGGTTTACAAAGGCTTAAATATGATTAACTGTGTGGTATGGCAAAGTAGTTGAACTTTAAAAACATGCTCAGTCATATTTTGCTTCATGGAGATGATCGATGCATGTTCGATGTATGAAATGTAATATGAAGTCAAAGTCATGCATCTTTTAATCGACAAAAAAAAAAATCTTCTAATGTTCACTCATTTTTAATATTTTAAATAAAACGGTATTTAGAGTTTTACAAAGCTATACAAAAGGATTATTTTGCAGCCTGTGCGCAAGGATTCGCAAAAATATAGTCATCCAGATTGTCTTGAGATTTTAAAATCTTTGTATGAAAAATTAACATCTTTAAATGGATTTACATGAAATGACCTAAAATTTTTATCCTTCAGTTATATTCTTAAAATATATTTCTTTGTGTTTAAAAAAGTTTCCAAATTTCCAATTTAAAAGAAATACAGTTTTTTATTATTAAAAGAATACAAGTTTTGTTTCAATGGGAGGTCATTTTAATTAGATGCTATTTGTTATCAATCCAACTTCTTTCTTTTCGAATCTACGAATTATTATATACGAAAGACAATCGGTCTATATTTACTTAAACTCACCGCGGAATAAACTATCATTCTCATCTTCCAGTTATAGTCATTCTAAAAAGTGAAAGGTGTACAGGAGAGAATGATTAGAACATAGAACTTCTCATATACCTTCTTCTAGTATCTTTGCTCTGAGGACTTGACTAGAACAAAGTTGTTAGAGCGATGATTCTCAAAAAGAGAAAGAAAGTGGGGGTGAGGGGGTTAAATCACCCCTTTGAATTCAAAGGCGAATAATTTGAGGGAAAGGGAAATCTCATATAGCTTCTAAAATAAAAATAAAATATTTAGTTACATTATTTTTGGAAGGGAAAAATATATAGTGATACCTCGGCTAACAAAAATAATTCATTCAATCAAATTATAATCGTTAGCCAAAATCTTCGCTAACCCAAATGTGATTCCTCGTCCAATTAAAACGCTGATACGCTATGTTAGTGCTCTCATGCTCTCACCAATAAAACATTCGTTAAATGAGTCCAGATTCGTTATAGATTCCATATTCGTTAGCTGAGTCTCAGAAAATAGCTTTAAAAAAAATAAAAATAAAAAATCGTTAGCCGAAAGATTTGTTATTTGGGGTATCTCTGTGTTCTGAACTAAGTTGAAAAGAGCAAAAGTAGCGGAGGGAGGTATGTTGTTAATCAACGGCCAGAATTGCCCGTATTGTTTTAGGAGAGATGTTTTCAGAGAGGATTTTTGAAGAGAAAGTAAACCGTCCATATGCCCATATTTTCATATTTTTAAAGCAGCCTTTGAAAGCAGCTTTACTCACGAACAATTCAAATATTTACACACAACTATGATGGTTTAATTATTATTATTAAATATAAAGTTTCCAGATATATTTTCTGGTATTAAAAAAAAAAAAAAAATCTTAAATTGGACTAAATTTCCTTCAGGGAAGTTCAGGGTAAATTAGAACTGGTGTGCAAAACTTTTAGGGATAATAGAACACATCTAAACAAGCTGTTTTCGCCATACAACCACATTCAAGCTGTTTTCACCTTATCACCGTTTGCTATACGCCCAATGTATATGGGCGTATTGCAAACGGTGAACCTCTAGATGGTGCTGTCGTTAAACACATAAAGTGCTACTTTTTCACATACATCGTCATTTCTGCCGTGGATTACAAAAAGGATGGCTGGTTTTACTAATCAGGAAAATGCAGACATGCATTTCATGCATGGTGCTGTGGATGGGAATGCTCTGGAAGCTCTAATTGTGTAGTAAACAGGTTTCTCTCCCCACTCAGAAAGCTCCCTGTAGCGTTTCACTGCTTAAGTTATAACTATGCATAGTATGGTGGATTGATCAGAATTACCATGTATATGGGTAGTTATTTGTCGATGAATGAAAAAAGATTGAGTTTAAACATATTTATAATCATCTAACATAATACTTATGGATATTGTGCCAAAGTAAAATGTTTGAATATTTACCCTTTGAGTTAGTAAATATACGGAAAATTACCATTTATCTGATATCAAACGTTAAAGATTCCTGGAATACATTTAAACATTCACTGCTTTTCTCACTGCCAAAATTTCGTTATAATATTAAAAGTTAGTCCTCCAAGCACAATCTAAGTTACATTTCAGCATTCAATCATAAAACAAAATAGGACATTAAATATATAATATCACTTTAAAAAAACAAAACAAAAAAAACATGCATTTTTATTTATAAAACAGACACAATTTACTACAATTGCATTATAATGACATCATTTTTGAAGCCTTTCTTTCCACTGGTACTGATATTAAAGCACATAATTTATGAAAAGCTTTTACATAAAAATTTTAAAGATGGTTTAAAAACTTTCATTACTATGTAAAATTATCTTTATCTCACACTTTTTAAACAATATCATATATATTAAAAAATGCTACAAATTAATTTTCACACGAGCGGAGCCGCGGGTTACAACTAAATTAAAATTTTTAAAAAAATTCCAATAATCCACAACTCACAAAACAACCTCTTATACATTATAACTTTTTTTTTATTATTTAATGAAGATTAAATAGAAAAAAGCTAGCGTAATTGTCGTTTTTTTTATTATTATTATTTCTATAAAATACTCTTTAACACTGAGGTAAAAAATAATAATTACTTAATTAGTTAACTTTTTTAATATTTTGCTTCTTTATATGTCCTTGATAATTTAAATAAACTTCAGCAAACATAACCTTTTCTATGTAAATAAACTTTCATTGTATGTGTTGGTGCCTTTTCATTGACTTCATTTAATTAAATTTAGAGTACATAAAAAGGTGTGTTTACAACTGAACAAAGCAACATAACAGAAAAAGTTAGATATTTAACTGCGTCATAAAAAAAAAGTATAAAATATTTTATGGTATTTTTACTCTTTTGACAAACCTGAATGATATATTTTTTATTTTTTTCATATAAAAGTCATATAACTCTTGTGTGAATGTCAATAAAAACCACGCTTAAAATTTTGTCTTTGTGCTAAAAGCGTTTTTATATGAATTTTCAATAACTAAATCTAATAATGTGGGAAGAAGAAAAGAGGAGTGCAAAAATACATTCTTCAAATATATAATTTTATTTAGTAAAATAATTCTAGTGAAAATTTTACTTTCATCGTATATTTTTATAAATAGACTATCATAAAATATATTTGAAATAAGTTTTTTTTTTTAATTACACATAAAATTTTATATTCCTTGAAAACTTCTTATTTACAAAATAAAGTTTTATGAACTTAATTTTTTTAAGGAAAAGGCACTTGTTTCATAATGACTAAATAGTAATCAGTAAAACTAAAAAAATACACCAGCTCCGGAGAAAAAATAAACTATGGGCCGGAGAGACCTTTGGTTTGCAGATTATTATTCACCATTTTATGGGATTTTGCATGGATGAAAAAAAAAATGAAAATTCAGAATTTCGATTGTAGAAGGTGCTACTTCAAAGAAAACAATGAGAGGAATAATTGCAGGGCTTATCAAATGGTCCGCTTTTTCAATACCGCTATTTTCTTATAAATATATTATTTATTTATTTTTTTAGATTTTTCTTGCAAATTTTGCAGAAACCACACTCGGTGGTAAATTTTTGCGGAAATATTGTAGAAACTTACCATGAAATTTTCTGTTAAAAAATATTGGTATTCAGTTGACGACCATTTGGGAGCCCTACAATTGGGAAATAATAGATATTTTTTAGTGTGATTTGCATGTGATTTTTATGTCCACCACAACATTCGAGTACTAAGTGCAATCGAGGTATTACGTCTAGCATAAAACAGCGCATCAACGGTAATGGCTACTATCTCCTACCTTATGGGGAATTTCCGATGTTGATAAAAATCGAGAATTTCTTCAATAAATACGCGTGCTTTATGTAGTCTCCCAAGCAAAAATCATACGGTGTGTGCAATGTGTAAGTTATTTGCATATAGTGTTGACCAGGTGACCCGATTTACGTGAAACATCCCAAATTTCAGGTTTCTAAGACCCATCCCTCGACACTACGCTCGGGACGCCAAAACTCCCGATTTTTCATGATACACAAATTCCCTTAAATTTCTTGCGGATGATCATATGCTTATGTAAAGAAAAATATAATAAAGATATTACATCATTGCCACAATTATTTTATCAGTTTAAGCTATTCTTAAGGAGCCACTTCACTTTAACTCCCCGATCGCGAAATCCCATGTTAACCTATGAGAAAACTTAGGAGCGTGATTATTAATTAATATAATTACTAAAATATGGTTTTCACCATCAAAAAGTAAATGTCAGAGGCCGACGTTGTGCGTTTTCAAGAATTTTCCCCTTAAATTTTAAGTTATTCTAAGAATATGATAAAATGTTATCAAGCGGAAATTTCAAAGTTTACAGGGTTTTTTTTTTTTTCAATATTTAAAATATAAGGAGACAATTTTTAAAAACGCTCAACATCGGCCTTTTATGTCTACTTTATGATGGTGAAAACCGTATTTTAATAATTATATTAGGTAATGTGTAATGGCGCTTCAAAGTTTTCCCGTAGGCTAACATGGGATTTCGTGATTGGGGACCGCTTAAAGCTGTTCTCAAATCCAAGCAGACTACTTTCTGATACATATTTTAATTCATTTTTGTTCGGAAATGCATGAAATTGGCAGGCGTTCTTATTCAGAAACAATGTAATCGAAACACGATTTCCATTTTTTGGTAAAGTCAGAAGATCTTTCAGAAAATACTGTTAAATTCGACGTTTTGAACCGAATTCTGAGCGCGGCAGCCAGAGAAGCGCGAAAAACGTGTTGTCATGTGACCAGAATCCATTATAACCCGATAAGAAATCTATTTTTCCAATTAAATTTTCAGCGGGACTGAAACTACGACATGAATCTTTAAAGAACACCACTACAAAGGATGTAAATTTATTTTCACTTTGCTAAACAGCGTACAATAAATAGATTGAAAAATGTGTCCAGACCGGGGATCGCAACCAGATACCTTGATATAGCGCACCAAGTGCTTTACCATTTAAGCCATCTGGACGACATCCAGTCTGGCATTTTTCTCTTACATATACGTTGGCAAGGCTGCAACTTCGCATCGTAAGTTGGAATGTCATACATAAAATTCCATCATGTATGACATTTGTGATACATGACTGTCTATGACATGTTTCGTATACATGATTCTGCAACTTCGCATCGTAAGTTGGAATGTCATACATAACATTCCATCATGTATGACATTTGTGATACATGACTGTCTATGACATGTTTCGTATACATGATTCATGTATGACATGTATGACATTGTTTAGCAAAGTGAAAAGAAATTCACATCCTTTATCGTGCCATTTAAAGATTTATGGCGTAGTTTCAGTCCTGCTAAAAATTTAATTGGAAATTTAGATATATTATCTAATGCTATTCGTTTCATGTACGCCACTGTATAATGTGCTCACGTATTACATTCCATCTTGCGCTTTGAAGTTTCAGCCTCGCCAACGTATATGTAAGTGAAAAATGCAAGTCTGGATGTTGTCCAGATGGCTTAAATGGCAAAGCACTTGGTGCGCTATGCCAAGGTATGTGGGTTCAATCCCCGGTCTGAACACATTTTTCACTTTGTTGGTTGTACAATGTTTAGCAAAGTGAAAAAAAATTCACATTCTTTGTAGTGCAAGTAATCCATTTATCAATAAATGGGAAAACTCATTTCGATTCCAAATCAATTCCATAGTCAGGACTGCCAATTGTATGCCTTTGCGTTTAAAAATGAGTCAGAAATTGTGTCAGAAAGTTTCGCGTTGTTGAATAGGTCATTTGAGAACAATCTTAAATATAAAAACCCCTTACTTTCTAAAACAATCACAAAATCCTTTTCATCCCCTAAAACAGGCATGTCAAACTCGTTTACTGACGCGGGCCAAATTAAGTATTACATGCAAAGCCGCGGGCCATATTAAAAAAGTAGATTTATATTATTACCATTGCGCAGAGTAATATTTCTATGTACAAAGCACAGCCATATTAAAGAAATATTAATGTAAAGTTCCAAAGTTATTATTATACATAGTTTATTTTTTCTTATTTTTCGAAAAAATACTCAAAATTACTTTTCATCAACCAAATCTAAAGTTTAATTGAATTTTATAAATTGTTTGTTTTAAGAATTGACTGTATATACTGGTCTGTAAATCTTAATCTATCACTGGCATAACTGTCAATCTTCCGTGTTTTATTTAAGTAAAAAATTAAAATAAACATTTTGAATCAGAAAATTTATTTAATAAAATGTGTCTCGCATCCATACGCTACTTATTTTATTCCATTTATTAAGTACATTTTATGGTTCCAATTTTGTTCATTTTACTTGAAAAATAACAAAAGGTGGGCAGCTAACGCAACGATATCGTAAAAAAGTGCGCTACCGAGCATAGTTAAAATATGCCTAATTGCACACTACTTTAAAAAAACAGTCAATTGATGAATAATTGCAGAAATATGGAAACCTCATATTCATGTATTTTCGCTCTAATGGGGTATCACACTGAATTTTGATTAACTGCAGAAGTGAATTCTGAAGAATAATTTCAACATCAAACATTAGAGGTGAAATAAATAGAGTAAACTCATTTTCATATTCCTTGAAAAATCTTCTTTGAATTCATTTTTTAATATATTTTTAGTATATTCGAAAAAGTTCTACTCCGATGATTTCTATAATAATGTTTTGGCAACATTTAAAATAAAAGACATTTTCTGTTTAATAATTGTTTTATCAAATTAATAAAATTTATTTGAAAATGCTAATACTATCAAATACCAAGATACCATTATGAAATTTTCTCATATGAAATGAATAGATGTTGAAGTTTACTCAGGTGCTTTGTAATTTCAAATAAAAACTCCAAGTACTTTGCTTATATTGGTGGTTTTTTAATAATCCACATGCGTAATTTGTCGATTTATAACGGAGATTGCAACCTTGTTTAACAGTTCTAAATTAACAGTTAAAACGTATGATAGACAGTCGTCAAATATCTGTAAAAGAAGATCGATGCTTTTATCTTCACTACCTTTATTTCCAAGATATCTTCTAGATTGACAATGATTAAGCATGTACGTACGAATATAATATAAGTTTATAAGCACTATAAGTTTTTAAGCATATATCCGGCTTTCATAAATCTATTCGCTATATATAAATCTTTCTAGCAATGAAACTTATGCTTATGGTGTTTTCAAATGTCTTTAACTGCTCTAGACATCATTTCTTCAATTTTGTAGTGAATATTTCGACTCGCAGGATATTTAATGTAAGAAAGACGATAATTAGTTTTTTAAAGAAAATATATTTTCTTCAATAAGTTTGCTGAAAACACTTTAATTCTTTTTTAAGAAGTATCAATTACAATATTGACAGTTTATCTTTCGATGATTAGCCAGATTGTTGTGAGTTTTCTTTGTATGATACTTTGTGCTGCTGCACCTCTTAATATTTGATTCTTTCTAAACTCCAACAATGTCTACGTATCAAACATAAAATTTATATTTTCGCTTGTGTATAATTGTATAGTAAATCACCTTGAAAGAAAATCTGCGATGTTTATCTTCAGTTTTATTATATTTATTCACAGTGTGTAAATAGCTTTAAAATATTCTTTTATAAATCATGGGATGTGTGAGAGTATGCCAATAAAATGTCTGTATATCAATAAAAGAAGAAAAAAGAAAGAAAGAAAAAAAGGGGAAAGAAATATCTTGCAGGATTTATTAACAATAACACAATTACAAACTTACGTAATGAAAATAAATAAAAAACTTAAATCTAAAATCCATATGTTCGACTAAAGCCCAAGTGAAGAACCTGAGGAACATATTCGGGGGTTTTGTGTCAAGCACAAACGTGATAATTTGTGTCACTTTCAGAGCGACTCATTTAAAGCTATTTAATTTAATAGTTAGATTTTTTTTAACTGTTCTAACGTAACTCCGAATTTTATTAATTTTACATTTCTTGGTATTTAATAAATACAATATATTATTTTGTAAAGTGGTGTAAAATCGAAGAGAGTAGTAAAATCAAGTATTAGTTTCGACATAAAACAAATAAAAATAAGTAAAATACTGTTCGTGCAAAGAGTACTTTCAGCATGTGTTTTCTAACAACTAATCTAAACAGAGGTAAAATACTAAAGGCTTCGCGGGCCACAGATAAGATGTCGGCGGACCAGTTGTGGCCCGCGGGCCACGTGTTTGACATGCCTGCCCTAAAAGAAGAAATTTTCAAGATTACACAGCAAAACTCAAATTTTTATTATGTAACGAAACTGGGTGTTTTTAATGTAGTTTTCAAATAAAATTTATGAATCTCATTCATTTTCTTCCATCATCCTCAAAAATTTTACGTGCATTTTTAATGTATTTCTTATGAAAATTTTTAATTTATGCTCTCAAAAAAAAAAATATATATCGTCTTTTAATTTTATGGTTGTTTTATTTATGTTTACAACCGCAAAATGAAAGTAATATATCGTAATTAAAAGCATCGAGAAAACAACCGTCAGTAAAAAAATTCGCAGAAAGATCTCAACAAAACCTATAAAATGCAGTAATTAACAGAGTTGCATTTTATAAACTAAAATTAGAGATACTTCATCAACTATAAATAGATCAAAAAGCTAGAAAATAGCATTTACTTTTTTTAAGTAAATATTCTTATTTTTTAATGACGAATTCGTCATTGAAAGATGCAATATCGTTTGAAATTAGATTAAATTTTTGCGTTTTTAATAACTATACGCGATGGGAAAAAATCTTTATTGCATGTCTGAATTTATAGTAGAAAATATCTACTTAAAATCACCTGAATTCACTTAAAGGACAAAAAAAGTTGGAAAAATTATTGTGCATTGTTATTATAATTCCGGTTCTAACGAAACGAAGACCCCCCCCCCTTTCTCTTCATGTAAAATTTAACATTTTTCAAAAATACTGTAAATTCAATGCTATTTTTTTATGAGGATTGGAAATTTGAAATTTGCTTATCAGATGCTAGACTGAAGACGCTAAAAGTAAACTTTATTAACAGACCCAATAGTATAAATTGAGTGCTTTGGTCTTGAATGATGCAAAACATTAACTACCCCTGCATGTACGACAAAGCAAAGATAACATAAACATTTCCCATATTCTTCCGGATCACTGTATCAATTTGACTCAACTCAAACAAGTATGTTTTGTACCAAAAATTTGATTTAATAAATGAAATGAAATACAATAATTTTTTTTTTTTTTTTTTTTAACCAAAACATATTTTAAACAAATTTTCTGGCTCAAAATATATTTATTTTACATGTGTCAAATTGAATCCATAAGAAAATTAGAATATTGGCAACTACGCATAAATTTTACATTTAAATTCCTAACTTTTTTTTTCTGATTACTAATTTGAAACTAAAAAATGGTGAAAAGTATTTGTTATGAAAAAAATATATATTGAATCGTGGGATGTTGGGGGAAGAGGATTCTATTCGACACTTTTGTTCTGATAAAATTGATATGTCCATGCTTTATCTTTCTTTGCTAATGATTTTTATTCAAATTTTAACAGGTTTAATTATTGAAGAATTCACGTTATACTCAAAATGTCACATCATACATTTAAAGTATCATCTTTTTCCGAACGACAAAAGATTGTGTGTAACATTTGTCAGTCGATATTTGCCTATAGATATAATCGATAACATACAATTTTTTAAATAAATTTTATTGTTTTTAGATACATGTCTAATCGATTAAAAAAGAAAGGAAAAAGAATGTATATTTGCGATAGGAGTAATTTTGTGGCTATATTCCTTTTCATGTATTTTAATATTTATTTCCTAATTTAAACGAAATAGGTTTTATTTTATTTTTTGTCTTTTTTGTGTGTGAACAAGTTTGTGTCAATTTACCCAATTTCTAATAACATGCAACAAAAAACTGTATAATTAGTTTGGGACGGAACAAAGTATTCAAAATGTTATTCTTTTCAAAATTGTTCAAAAATTAGGTTAAAGGTTTCTTTATTCTGAAGAATATAAAGAAAATTTCTCTCTTATTATTAAGGGAAAAATTAATAGACTCAAATATTCATTATGTTTCCATAAAAAATAAATGTTTCTCGATTTAACTCTGAATCTCGTAGATTTAAAGCAAGAAAAAACTGAGAAAAATCACAGAAAAATCACTTACTTTCAGTTTGGTTTCCATCACTCATTGGTGTAAAACAGCAGTATTTCCTTTAAAACTTGTTTTTCTTTACAAATTATAGCAAACATTGATGTAATCATAAAAATTTTGCAATAAAAAGTTTTGGATACCAAATTTCCAACATATAATGCAGTGATTTTCTCTGGGTTTTTTTTTTTTTTTACAGTGTATTCTGAAACGGAAAAAAAAAGCGTCAAAAAGCGTAAAAAGTACAAACAAAAAGTTACTGGAACACCCGTGTGATTAGAAGAAAATTTATTTGAAGAAATTTTTAATCTTTTGACTGGAGAATTTCAGGAAATTTTGAGCTTAGGTTGTGATGGGCGGGTTAAGGCAGTTATCGGCAAGCTCATTCATGACGAGAATCTTAAGGTTTAAACTTATATTTATTTCAGTAAACTGTATTTATTTGAGGACGTGAGTTTCAAAACTCGCCTTATCCAAAATTTAAAAAATCGTGTTTTCTCTATCAATCTATTCTATTGGTAAGTCTTCACTGATAAAACACTACAATCCGCAGAAAAAATAGTTTTAGCATGTATTTCTGGCGTTCTAAACTCTTGGTTTACAATGAAATCCAATGGAAGCAGTCAGAGGTTTTTCGCTCCTCGAATTTGATTTTTTGGATAAGGTGAATTTTGAAACTCACGTCCTCATTTAAACTATTTGGGCAGGGATGTGGTAGAGTCTCTTCACAAGTTTTGCCTATACTAAACAACAATCTATAAAGTTCAGTCACTAACTCGCTCTCCACTAGAAATAACTAGAAAGTTTTACTAAAACAAAATTCCACTTACGTAAAGAACACTGACAAGATAATCTACTACTAACTTCAGCGGACAAGCGATGCTTTCAGCTGAAACAGATGCACTAACAAAACTCGTTAATATGAACTTAACTCTCGAAACAGTAGCAACCCGTGGCTGCTGAATATCCTTATTTGAATTATAACTCAAATTATCTTACCAACGAATAATTTTTGATTCAGTGAAACCTCCACTCCCGGATGCTTTTTCGGAAAGACTCATGTTTTCAGCACCTTGGCGCGAGAGCTACGGTTGGCGTGGTGCTGAATCTAATGCTACATAGGGAATATGCACCCCTTCTTGTTTGATTTGTTAGCAAACAGCAACTCAAAAATGTTATCAAGTGGACAAGATAGTATGAGAAAATGTTATTTCACCTTGGTTTATATTTAATACATTGCTTTAAAACAAACAGTTTTTTGATATTTAAATGCTTTTAATTTCACAATACATATAATTCAAACTTAATTTTTTTCTTCTTCAGTTTCTCTTCTTCAACAAAATACAAAGTTTAATAATTGCTCTAGTTATCTTATTTTTTACTTCCAAGTAACAATAGATAGTCATTCTAAATTTCTCATTCCGTCCACCACCCCCCTCCCCCTCTGCACACACACAGAGAGAGAGGCTATTTGGTCCGCCTCCATTTCTCATTCAAGTTCAAATCAAAACAAAAAGCATGGACAACGATTGGCGATAGAGCTGGCTGCCCTTTCTCTCTTTCGCCAAGCTAGTGCTGAAAACGTGAGGCTTTCTGAAAAAGCCTCCCGGATGCAAGCTCAATAGTCGCTGATACGAGCAGGCCTTATTCACCTTATGGGAAGAGATCCGATCTAAATCCACTGATACAAGCTTTTGTTCGAGCTCTTATACTATTGCCGATTGACCAAAGAAGCCAACATTTGCATAAACACACAGCGAAACACAGAAACTCGCAAATTCCGAAGGCTACATGCATACTTC
This sequence comes from Maratus michaelseni, assembly GCA_963931845.1. Taxonomy (NCBI): domain Eukaryota; kingdom Metazoa; phylum Arthropoda; class Arachnida; order Araneae; family Salticidae; genus Maratus; species Maratus michaelseni. Next base: position 165,120,835 of record OZ007594.1, on the reverse strand, counting down.
GAAAATTAGAGTAAAATAAAGTACAGGGGTCGCTGTTGCGCACACAGGTTAGGTTGTGACATCACGTTCTCATTCAAAACACTAGAATGCCTTTATAAGACAGTTGCTAGTCCACTACAAGGTTACCGAATCGTTCATGTTTTGAAGGCAATGGGACAAATGTAAAAATTATCTTTCTAACACAAAAAAGTGCTATGCAGCACAGTTGCTGAAATACCCCTGTGATTTCACGAACATGCAGCTTTAGATTGGAATATTTCACGTAATTTTTACGTTAGATTGGTGAATTTTCTGTATTTTGGAGGAAAATGACTAAATCAAAGCGGAAACTATTATGTTTTAAGGAAATTTAATAAATGGAAACATAAGTTAATCTTTACTATCTTAAATTGAAAAAGTGTTAAGTCATGAATATTTTCTAACATTTTCAATCGATATTTACTTAATAGATCTAATCAAAAATATGTAATTAGTCTAATAAATGTTATTATTTTTAGATATTTATCAAATCGATAATAAAAAAATTGTAAGCTTGCGATAAAAGAAACTTTATAATTATTTTCTGTTTAGTGTATTTCAATTTTTATATTCTAATTTGAACAAAATGGGTTTTACTTTATTTTCTAATTTGTCTCTTTGTGAAAGTTTACGTCATTTTTATCATATTTCTAATAACATTCAACAAAAAACTGTATAATTAGTTTGTGAGGTACAAAGTATTCAAAATGTTATTCTTTTCAAAATTGTTCAAAAATTGGATTAAAGGTTTCTTTATTCTGAAAAATATAAAGAAAAATTCTCTCGTATCTTAAAGGAAAAATCAATAAAATAAGAGACTGTCAAATATTTATTATGTTTCGATAAAAATATTTCTAGATTTAACTTGGAAATCTCGCATGTGTGATAAAATAAAAGTGTTTTAAATAAGTTAATCTTGACTAACTTAAATTGGAAAAGTGTTAAATTATGAAAATATTACGCAGCCAAGTAAAGAAATTACATTTCAATTATCTGATGTTATTTTTTTCCCCATCGGAAAAGCGGGAAAAGTGGAAAAATTAATCCTCAGACAAATTAATGGAAATATTGATTAGGTACTCCTAAATAATAATTTAAATTTAATCAAATTATTGGTGGGCGAAGATTAAAATTTTAATTTTTTTTATAAAAATGTTCTTGGAAGCAACAAATGATTTTGAAAATCAATTAAAACAGTTATATTTATATTATACGGCAGTCATTTTGAGAATATTCGATTCATCAATTAGATAATTAGAGAATTATTTTTTCCTGATTTTAATTAAGATACAATTATCAAATAACGATGTTTCTCAATTAGTATGCATTACCAATATTTTTTGCATTTGTAACGAGTCATTAAGGAAGCGATACTCTAGGGCAATTAAAAATAATTAAGTTAATTCAAAGTAAATTGCACTTACAATGAAATGTTTTCTTATTTATTTCAACTTTGAGGTTTTAAAGCATTTCAACAGATTTCAATATTGGCTATAATGCGAGTTTCAAATTTTAATTTAATCAATCTTATTCATATTTTAAATTCTAAAATTTCCTTTTTTTTACTTGATTTAACATTTGGAGCGTTCAGAATCAAAGTGAATCAAGTCCATAAAACATTATACAGAAATATTTGGAGATAAAGTTAACAGGCTTCACTGCATATCATTTTAATCATAGGAGATTGGCACAATCTGTTTATCAAATTTTCAACTTAGGACTTGTTTTGTTATAGTATCGAACAAATTACTACCTATAGAGCAAAGATTTTCAAACATTTTGCACTTGCGTTTAAATTTTAATTTAATCCATCTTATTCATATTTTAAATTCTAAAATTTCTTCTTTTTTAACTTGATCTAACATTTGGAGCGTTCATAATCAAAGTGAATAAGTCCATAAAGCATTATCCAGAAATATTTTGAGACTAAGTTAACGGGCTCCATTACATTTCATTGAGAATCATTGGAGACAAAAACAATCTGTTTCTTACATTTTCAACCTAGGACTTGTTTTGTTACAGTATCGATTACTGTCTATAAAGCAAGGGTTTTCAAACTTCGCTCTTGCGTTTTAATTTTAATTTAATCCATCTTATTCATATTTTAAATTCTAAAATTTTCTCTTTTTTAACTTGATTTAACATTTGGAGCATTCAGAATCGAAGTGAATCAAGTCCATAAAAGATTATTCAGAAATATTTGGAGATAAAGTTAACACGTTGACGGACAGTAGGAAATAGTGAAGTTCGAAAATTGACACTATATGTTTTTGTAATTTTTAGAATATTAGAAGTATAGTTTTACTCTTTCTGCTTAAATAAACTTAATTTTTTTGATTAATTCAGCACCTTTAATTAGGTTGCACTACTCCCTTCACAACCACGTCAGGGTGGCTAGTGGTCAGGGAAAAATACAATCAAAAAATTTATGTTGAATATTCGATCAAATAATCAATTTGGATTTTTCTATAAGAATAGACTGGTAATTATCGTTTTTTTTACTGTATTTTTCCCTGATCACTAGCCACCCTGCACGTGCATACTGAAGCAGCAACTCGTATAACAGGTGGAAAACGAACTTCAACCTAAAAAATTGTCTCTAAAACATGACACTGGGCTTCAACTTGTACGCCGATAAATGGACATTTGTGCTGCTATAGCCGTAGTGTCTAAAAACGACCGTTTCGTTTTGGGCGGCTATAGCGGTCATGCAACATTGTGAACTTCGCTTTGACGGCTATAGCCGCAAGTGTCCGTCAGCGTGTTAACGGGCGTTTCATTGAGAATCATTGGAGACCAGCGCAATCTGCTTCTCACATTTTCAACTTAGGACTTGTTTTGTTCTGGTTTCGAACAGATTACTGTCTATAGAGCAAGGATTTTCAAACGTTTTGCTCTTACAGTTCCCTAAACAACTAAAAGCTACACGTTCCTTCACTATCAACCGTGAATTAAGTTAAAGATGTAAACGTGAAAGACAAACATGAAATGAACTTCATGCATATAATTTCTGTTGCTCTTGGTATATATGAAACCATTACATATGGGGATAAAACACTTAGTTGAACCGCCAAACCCTGTGACGAAGTAGTTTTTTTTTTCAGACATTGACCACATACGATGTGCGAAAGTCGAAACTTATGTTTCAATATGCCTTGTTATGTATTTTCCCCCGTAAAATCGATTGGTGTCATTGAAAATACTTTGTGTACATTGAAAATATCAACTATAGTGATCTTTTGAGTTTTATTCAAATACAAAAAAAAAAAAATACTTTTAATGAAATTAATGACGAAGCATGTTTTTTTACATGGACTTCAATCAAACACCAGTAACTGCCGAAGTCGCACCTGTGTCAGGTGCCAAAATTTCTCAGTTTTCTCAACATTTTTCACTTTTTAAATACTTACAGAAGATGAATGTACCAACGATTTGTATGAGGTACAACAGATCTTGACTTTATAAGACCAAAAAAAAAAAAACGAAAGTTATAATAATTCCAAAATTATCTATAGGGCAATTGACGTCCTGCTGGAGGTCACACACTACAAACAGAAAGTTCTGATTGGTGGAACTACCCTGAAATATAATGAAGTACCCTATACATAGGTATAAAAACTCAATTAATTAAAGAAAAAATAGACTCGGAATATTGCTTACAAGACAAAAAAAAAATTACAACAATATAAAAAATTGGACTTACATATTTTTTTTCTCTTTTAGAGCAATTACTCATTTTTGGTTTCACCTGTTTTGCTGACTTTTCCTATGCATTTCCTTCTGAAAAAGGGGCTAGACGGTATGTAAGGGGAAAACTGTGTATGATTTCTCATGCTTTGAGACTTATAGAACAATTCTACGTACTTGACAAACCTTGGGAAAATACATACTAATTTCACCTATGTCGTGGAAATTCATCGTTTCGGCACACTGTGGTGCCAGTCTCCCTCTCTTGAATACCACTAGAAGAAAGACAAATCAGAGATAAATCTTTTCGAAGTATTAAGTTTTAAAGAATAACATTATCTATGCACAATTAAAGACATGAAACATACTCTAGTTAAAATAAGAAGCATTAGCAATTCTGAATTTTAATTATAAGAATTTTAAAGCTAAATTTACAAGCTTTATTAAAGTTTAACTTAATTGAAAATAAGGTGAAAAGATCTTTTTTTTTTACCGCTGACCAGGCCCCTACCTGCCGGGCTTTTGCCCAACTTAACGGGTTGATGCCTGGCAACAGGGCGAGGTTCGTCTGATCTCCGCATAGCGAAAATCTGTTTGATAAATCTGTAGGCTGACGTGGTTTCAGTGCATCTTGTTGCCTATGTTGCTTTTCCTTAGTTGGCCGGTTGCTAATTGATGTTTGGATGAGGCGGTTCAATATTGAACAGTGTAGCGAAATCATGCCGGATGTGAGATGCTGCAGTATTTACGATGATGTGTTTGAATGTTGCGATGATGTTGTTGCGAAGATGTGTTTGATAAAACTAGGCCGGCGTGGCTTCTGTGCGTCTTGTTGCCTTAATTGCTTTTTCTTAGTTAGCCGGTTGTTAATTGATTTTGGATGAGACGGTTCAGCACTGCATAGTGCAGTGAAGTCGTGCAGGATAGATGCGATGTGCTGGGATATTTACTAATTCCACGCTGCATCGCACACCCATACGTCATGCCATCTCTACTCGAGTTGGTCTCGTAATTTAGAACCTTGATCAGGTGGCAAGATCTTCACCTGACTAGTCACCTCCAGAGGTATAATTCACAGGAAACTTGGACGACTTTGCACCCATGACAAGGTGAAAATATCTTGCATCCTCTGGTGCATCCCCAGGGAGGCGCACCGCACATTTTGAATACTACTGCTATAAAGCAACTCGAACTCGGTTGAATGGAAAAAAGCACTTGACCCACTTTGATTCTGAATGCCCTAATTAACAAGTGAGGGAACTCCATTCCTAAACATTATTCATTTGTAATATTCTTTATTTTCATTAGGACTTATTTCCAAATATTACTTTTTGGCAGCGCAGACTCCGATTTAATTAGAATCATCACAATCCAGAAAGCTTAAAAATGATTTAAAGTTTCTCCGGGATTTCATTTTCAGGAAAAACATTCTTTGATTTAGAATTATATTTTTAATTTTCATTCTTTTAAAGCTTTAAATCTTTTCATCCTTTCAGTCACTTTCAATTCTTTCAGCCGTCTTTACATTTGCAGAAAATGGATGTATGAAAAATGCTTTCGTAATTATAATGAATGTGACCCCCTAAAAAATTGCTTTTTTGAGTTTTAGAAATGTATTTTTGAAAATAAAAGTTTATCTTTATATTTTAGAATTATGGAAGTTTAGTGTTAAGCTCAAAAGTCGAAATTTAGTTTGTTATAAACAAAAAACTTCAGCTAGAGTTTAGCAATGGTTTAAACCAGATCGAGCTCACTAAAAATTTTTGTACCGCTAGAAAGATTCGGATTTGCCGTGGAAAGTTTATTCAGGTTTTGTGGAAACTATGGATCCAACCTGGTCTTCCCGGGTTACAGAATGTGAAAATGTTTTATTTTAATTGAAAACTAATAAATATTTTACATTTAACTTTTATTTTTTTTTTTCCCCACTAACACCAAAAAGCATTTTTATATGAAAAATATCACTTACGTATTCAAATATTTTTTTCAAATTTATTAAACTTACAACACTTTCGTATTATCCGGTGATTAGTAGCCAAAGAAATCGGCAAAGATTTCGCTACTTACAGCAACCTTTTTTTATTCTGACAGTTTCAGTTGCTTAAATGCGCAGTTCGATTATATGTCTGTTTAAGTTTTGTTTGAATTATATTATTTTGTTATTTCATTTATTTATTGAGGAAGTCTTAATTTCTTTTTTGAATATTAGCCAGAAACAAATGACAAACTATACTTATATTGTTTTATGCGCAAACGGATTAATCTTTCGTAATTGAGCTGCAAGCGATGGAGATAGATTTTAAAAAAATCATACTTGAAAACTATTTTAAAAACCATAAGAAATCAGTAAATTTAGATACAGTTTTATTCTATTATTCAGTTTAAAATAAGAGTACCAAGATCAAAAACTTAACTTCCTCATTAGCAATTTTTTATGGGGAATTTCAAAGGAATCTTGTGCGGTAGCTGTGAAAAGAAAGAAAAAGAATGGCAACACAACATAGGGAATGCCTTATATTTTGCCACACACAAAATGAGAGGCAAAAATTTCCGTTACTCTAGTGGTTTAACACGATTTAAACTTTTCGGAATTTTATTGAAGTCAAATATTTCGCACGACAGACAATTTCCTCCTTTTGTTATATCAGAGAAGAGATTCGCGTTACTATGGCTCTAGACAACATTTGAAGAAATCATTTTGTTTGCTACTTGATATACGAAATTGAATACATATTTTTCTCTGACAAATATATTTTGAAAATGTCACAGTTTAAAAAAACTATATCGATGTGTCCAAAATAATGTCTATTATTCAGATTAAAATAATAATATCAAGATCAAATTACGGACATACCTGAGTGTGTATGCGATAATAACATGACTAAAAATATTCATTAAAAATTTTCAGATAGAGTATCTTGCTCTTCTGTATATGTAGATGGAACAATCGATACATATTTTCAATGGCACCGGCTAAACATACAAAAGTTATTTTTGAAAACGCATTCATAAAAAAGCACTCATACCACATATTTCTACAAAGTAAATATAATTTGTTTTAGAAAACATTATTAAGAAAGGTCAAATATTGTTATCGTATTTAAGTTCATGCCACCCTCTTACCGTTTAAATGTTTGACGGGGGTAAAATGCGATTAAAAGTTGTAGAAAATGCTAGATGTAGAGGCTTGCCCTTTTCTTTTAAGCCCCATGTATCACACCTATTGCTAATGGCCATTTAGTAGAAACATATGTAGAATTGAATTTATGTGTTTGAGGTTGTCATCAGCATAGTTTAAATTTATTTTGTAAATTTCATCCTTAAATCTATATTATATATTTATGCTTTTTTTTTTTTTTTTTTTTTATAGATCCACATAACAGTTGAAAACGTATTTCCAGAAATTATTGCTCATAAATAATACTGTAACCGAGATATTTTGTGTGTCCCTGTAAATGAATGATAAATGCTATGCACATCATATTATACAGCAATTATCTTGTAGTAAACTTCATTAATGCATATCAATTTCATTATATTTCAAATAGTGTAACATAAATAAAGTACGCTGCAAACAGTTTTTCCCCGTAAACCATTATGTAACTATGGTACTTTTGTGTGGTCCTCTAAATGAATGATAAATGCTTTATACTCTATATTATATAGTAAACATCTCGTATTGCACCTCAGTGATATATATAAATTTCAGTAGGTTTCAAATAGTGTAACATCATTAAAGTATACTGCAAACGATTTTCCCCATAGACCATAATGAGAAACAGACAGGCAGATGACCAGTTAAATCGAATTCATAAACACTTTTCAACAATGTGAAAAAAATGTGAAAAAAAAATACATACATGATTACATTTAACAACCTCCAGTACATATACATTATATACAATAACCCTTTTTTCAACAAATAAAAGTGGTAGTGACTAATAAGGAATCTTTCATAATCCCGATTCAATCAAAATTTCATATACTTCTTAAATGCAAAAGTTGGTATCGTTTAATTTTTATTTAGATAAAACGTACCAAAATAAATTAGTTATAGACTCTCCTTCTCAACACAACAATCCCTACAAAAACGATCCCTTAACATGATCAGGATGCTTTTGTCACAAATAATACGCCATTTTCCTGACGACTGAATGCGGTAAACAAATCTGTCGCTAAAAAATCAAATTTCGTTACTTCAAAGTATCACTTTGCAATTAAAAAAAAAATGTATGATGAATGTAAAAAGAGTTGCAATTAATTATAAAAATAGATAAATAAAATCGACTTTAAAGGACGTTTCTTGCCTTATCGCAAAGGTATTTATTTATTTCGCGCCTGTATAACGGCAATTGGCAATATTTACTTATTGCAGGCCAACTGGCGATATTTACTTGTATCCTGGTAAATATTGCAACAACGATATTAATTAGTATCGATAGTAACTATCATAGTATTACGGTTACAGTCGGACAAAAAAAGGGAGAACACCCATGCATTATAATCTCTAATTTGCCACAAAAAAACAAGGGAAAATAACCATTAGACTGGAAATTATACTTTTTTATATTTATTTATAGTAAACAAAAATAATAATAATAAGCTTAGGGATCGTCTTCATACTGAAATTGTACCACACTCTAAAATTTTCAATACCAACACCTAACTATGACATCATATTTGGTATTTTTGGCTTTTTCAGAAAATTTTACCTTCGGATATCAAACAAGAAGTTATTAAGTCGAGTTAAAAGCCTTAGGTCGAGTAGTTTCGAAATTATGTAGGTTTGAAGTTTGGAATTCTTAATGTTAAATTCATTTGTAATCCTTTCAAGATTGCTGTAATGCTATCATTTACCCTTAGTTTTTTAAGCATAACTCAAAAACTATGAGTTGTAATTTTGATTTCACATACATGAGGCTTCTAGAAATCGATTTCTGTTTAAAAAAATGATAGATTAGAATTTTAATTTTTTTTTTCGAAAATTAATTTGAAAAAAGAATATATTTTCGAAATTAATTAATATATATATATTAAATATTTATTATTCGAATATATATATATATATATATATATATATATATATATTCGAAATAAATTTAAGAAAAAAGTTATGTGTAACCAAACATTTTTTTTAAAAACAGAAATCAAATTTTAGAAGCTTCAAATATGTTCTATATCCCTCTTGGTTCTGAATATAATCCACCCCTACTGAAGACATGCTAAATCAAACTAGAGTATTGTTTTTTTTATTAAGATTCTTTCACTTTCACTTTCGGAACCGGTTTCGAGTCCCCTTGACGAAAATACCTTAGTTCTTATTTCTCATAGTATTTAATTATTGTAAGTCACTTGGGTAGAATATATTTTATTCTTTTTTTTTTTCAAAATCATTAAAGAAAAAGAAACTTTATTTAATTAAACTTCAAAATCCAGAGAAGAGCAATAGTCTCCCCCACCCCACCCTCCCTCTTCCACCTTGTTATCGCCCATGATGAAGCGATTACTTACAACGAATAAAAAACTAGCTAATTTATATTTCAAATGCAGTTAAAATAATTTTACATTCAATTAAACCTCTTAAATTTTAACCATTGCTCTTAATCGAGCATATAAAGACCTTTTTTTCTTGTTTTTCATTTATAGGTCGATACAAAATATGTAAAACGAAAAACTGCCTCGTTTGAATTCGTCTATAGTTCCTTTTGTTATCATTAAACTATCGCTCCATATATTATCCGCGGCTAAAGCTTAATTAAAGTCGTTACAATCACAGTTACCGGTTTAAAGTTACTCAATAGTAATCTCTTTTGTCATAGTGCTTTAAAAATCCACTCATTATGCTTTGAATTTTTTTTCTTCCGTAGTCAATTTCAATTTTTCTACCGTGTCCATTTTAGCAAATAATGGAGGCTCGACAAATGTTGCGGTAATTATAATTAATACGTCCCAAAGAATTTTCGCATGGACTTCTTAAAAATGTATTTTTATAAATAAAAGCTTTCCCTTGTTAATTTTTCTTCGTAGTAATATAAAGAAGCAGGTTTACGGTTTCAGCGCTTTAAATTTTAGAATACTTTTAGAGAAAAATGTTCGAATTTCTTCCTTCTAATAATGATCAAATAGTGAGGAAAAAGAAAAACATGCATCTTAAACAGATTTGAAATAATTCCTTGAAGAACTAACTTGTGATAAACGTCTACAAAGAACATGCAGAAAATACCTCGAAAAGCACATATCTAATTAGTAATTAGTCAAATTCCCTGCTGTTTTCAGCACATTATTTTACAGAATGATTTTCAGTATCTTTTGAATATTTGAATTCAGAGAAGTATTTTTATATATTCTTTAGATTTAGCTCCAAATTATAACGGTTGTTTTGTACGCTATTTTTTTTATCATTATTATTCTTGCTTCAAATGTTTAATTAAGATTTTAGAAAGGAAGAACTGTGTTTACAATAGATTATAAGCTTTTAGAAAATACTGTATACATAAAAGTGAACCTTGTTATAAATTTTATTAATATGAGGAGTATTTTAATACGTACCCTTTATGTTTATCTATGAATTAAGACAGTTATTTTACAGATTTTTTTTTCCTTACTGCAAATGCTTGCACTAAGGTCCATTATATACGTTATTCAGGAATAGATAAATACGCAAATAAATACCTGTTGTAAAATTTCAAGATTTTTATGTCTTTTAATAATGTGGACCATAACAGCGCCATCTATCGGTAAAAATTAAACTTTTTTTTTTCTTTTGCTACTTTTTGGCACTTTTCAGCATAGTTGAAAAGTGTTTATGAATTCAGTTTGTCTGCCTTCCTGCCTGCCGTCTGTCCGTATTCTAATTCTTTGAATTCGTATTCTAATTCCTCTAATTCCTTGTCCGTATTCTAATGCCTAATAACGTAACCACACTCGGATTCCGATAACATTTTTATACGTTATTAAGGTTTACTATTATAGACTGTTTGGTGTTGAAAATGAAATGTGCAGCCTTTTGAGGGACACACAAAAGAATTCCTTTATATTATGGTTTGTGGTAAATTTTATTGATGTTACGATGTTTACTTAGTGAAACTGATTAACATCAATGAGATGGACTGCAAAATGCTTCCTCCGGAGTATAGAATAAGTAGCATTTATAGTTCGTATACAAGGAATCACAAAATAATTCAAGTACATTATGATCAATGGGTAGAAATCTTTTGCTGGGTATTTTAATGATATTATGATACTGCAAACATAATGTAATAACTGAAGTGCACTGCAACAGGCTTTTGATAAATTATGAAGTGCGTAGCATTTATCGTTCATAGATATCGTTCATATCGTTCATACAGAGACACACGAAAGAATTCGGTTACGTGACTGACTAAGATCGATAATTACTGGAAGTGCATTTTCCACTGTGGTACATATTTTTAAATTTATCTAATTTTCAATGTATTAGATAAGTGGTGTGTATAAATTCTATAACTATCAAAAAGACTACACGGAAGAACTCGCACACATTAAAGGATGTGAACAGCAATTTCTGGAAAATGATGTTTACTGAGTTATGTGTTTGAGTAATTTTTTTTTTTTTTTTTTTTTTTTTTTTAAGTTGCTTATTTAAATATCTCATTTCATTCTAGGAAAATTTGAAAATTCTTAATAATGCATATTAGTGTTGGAAAGTGCTGCATAATCTATGTATGATGCACTATTTTTCGTTCTTGTTTTCCGACGCTTTGAGAAGTCCTGTGGTGCACAAAACATTCCATTTTTTATCCATTTCTTCTAAATGGCAGGATTTCCTCCTGTGGTAGCGTGAGACGTTGTATATATAATTAATAAATTCCATTTATCGTTTGAAACGAAAAAACTTTATTTTAAATTAACACATTAAAAAACGAAAACAAAACGTAAACATGAAAAAATATGATAAGCATCCATGCTGTAAATTTACATGGTCAGACAAACTCCGATTCTCACGTCCGCTCAAAGTCGAACCTCACTCTAGCGTATTCCAAATTCAACTGATTCCATATTCAACTCTTTCCCCCTTCAACTGCCGTCACCAATTTCACTTCCCAGGGGCTTTCCTTGCATTCCAGGAATTTCCCAGAAAAAACTTGCATTTCGTAGGGGCCCAGTTCTTTGTATCCACAAGAACAATACTTTACAATTCTTATCTACTCATTCAGATAACATACCATTCAATACAAAGCATGTATTGCAGCTTGGCTTATCTCAAAGTGAAAATGAAATTCACACTATTGATAGAATTTTTGTCAATAGAGATCAATCTGTCAGATTATTTTCATTCCAGAGAGATTATCCTTTTTCCACAAATAAGGGAGGAGTTGAAACATGTCAACTCATCACAACACCTCCCCCTAAGAAAAAATTTCTAGAAGAAATTTGGCATATATATTAATAGAATAAGCTCCTTCAATCAATTTCTAAAGAGGTCAACAGAGCACAAAGGAATTTTGAATAACACATGAAAAATCCCTATAGAAAACAAACACATTCCCATACTCAGTATTTGATAGACCACACTGTCAACAGGATTTACTATGATCCCATACCTACAATACCAAAGTATAATTCCAGGAATAATTTATACTATCGATGCCCTAAGAAACAATTTTGAAATATTTCACATACATATAATACCAAAAACAGATTACACCTTACATGATTCTAACAAAAAAAAAAATAATAATAAGAGGAAAGAATAAATCTATATACAACACAATGCCTAAAACAATTCTCTTAAAAACCTGCCTAACAGCCTAAATTTAGACGCTTCTACAAATAAAAAGAACGCATACTAAATTATGCAATTATTAAATTAATGAAGTTTTACCATTGCGAAAATATTAAGCATTAAATGATAATTAAACACATTACAGATATTACAATAATGAGTACTCCCAAATTTAGAATAAAACTTAATTTAGAGAATTCTCCCAAAACCCAATATCTAAATTACCCTTATCATAAAATCTTTTCAACAATAAATTTCGCTTTACAACTTCATGATCATAATTTTTCTTTCAAAATCTTGTTTGACTTTAATGAATCTTTCTTTGTGATTCGTTTTAAAAACAGAATGCTCCATTCTTTTTAACTTTGAATTTCCATATTCATTTTCTTGGCATTTAGCCTCCCAATTTACTCTATTATTATCTTTTATCCCAGAGTTAATTTTTCTGGCCACAGTCATAGGTGAACTCAATTTCTTTCTAATTCTCTTTCTAACATGCTCAACTCCCATACTACCAACAAAATACCTGGTTATATTTACCGCATGCTCAGAATTCTTTTCCCGAAATTGACCTATACCTGACCTTTTATCACCATCCGTTTTAGACGCATCTTCTTTTGTATTGATCAATTTAGACCCTTTTTCCAAATACCTATCAGTCACGTCTTCCGATGAATTTACCTCTATCTCATTAACAGACTTATTATCCCTTTCACAGATTTCATTTACAACTATTTTTCTAACAAATTTTTGCTCATGATCGTTAGACAATCTGAAGGTTCCCAGCCCATTTAATTCTCTCCGATTTTCCACTTGTTTACACACTGAATTTTGCTTATCCATATTTCCTAACTTTAATAATTCATAAACAGCTGGTGTTATAAGGGGCGGAGAATTTAGTTTTCTCACAACTGCAACCACCACATTTTTTTCAACATACTCTTTTTCACCTTCCATCAAAGCAACCGGCACTGACACCAAATCCGCTTTTTGTCTATTTCCGAGGGCCGGTATAAGAAAGACATTTCCCACTTTCTTAGCACTCCACGGAATGTCATTAGCATCAAAAACCGCAATTTGCGCACCTGTGTCCTTAATCGCTTTCACTTTTTTACCATTCACGCATAAATCAACCATAGGTAATTCGGTTTCCACACCCTCCCTATTATTTTCACTTTTCCCATCACTAGTAGTGATCCAAGCTATGCTTTTATCCTCATAATTAGTTTTACTTTTTAACAATTCCGGACAATTTGGACGGATGTGGCCCACAGCCAAACAATTATAACATTGGACTTGTCTTTGCTTTTCGAAAGCATTGTCCTTCTTAAATTGATCAAATTTCCCACCCTCTTTCGTATTCTCAAATTCCGATTTTGGTTTAATTTCCTTTCTACTTTTAGAATTAAAGCTGTCTTTTTGCTTATCCTGAAAAGATTTATTTTCCCACGGTTTTCTATCCGACCTGTTAAATTCTCTTCTTATACTCTCAAATTTATCCGATTTTTCCGCGAGTTTAGAAGCAATCTTTATTTCCTCCCAATCATCCATAAATTTTTCTTTTATCTCAAAAGGGACTCGTTTTTTTAGTTGTTCCGTGAGCATTAGTTCTTTTAAGGATTCAAAATCCCTCACTTCTAATGACTCTAACCAATTATCTAGATAACCCCTTAACTCATAAATCAGATCTACCCATAGTTCACCAGATTTTCTTTGATGAGTTTCAAATTTTTGTTTTAAGGCGCCTGTACTTAGCCTAAACCTATCTAACAAAACTTTCTTTATATGTTGAAAATCATCACATTTGTCTGACGGTTGTTTAACTATAATTTCGGCAATGTCAGAAGGTAATAAAGGAATTAATTGACTGACCAAATCTTCCTGAGAAATTTTAGCTTTCTCGGCTTGCCTTTCAAAAATCATAAAGAAAAGAGTTATATCAATTAATTTAGAATCAAAACGCGGAACCAAATCCTTTAAATTTACCTTAGGAGTTCTATGAAAATCTACATTTGATTCATTAGATGAGACGCTAACAATATCCGCAGAATTTTGAATACGCAATTTTTCTAATTCAAATTGCTGTTGTTTCTCAAGTTTTTGTAATTCAAGTTGTTGTTGTTTTTCAAATTTATCTGCCTCAAGTTGTTGTTGTTTTTCAAATTTATCTGCCTCAAGTTGTTGCTGCTTTTCAAGTTTATCTGCCTCAAGTTGCTTTTCAAGTTTATCTAATTCAAATTTCCTAAGTTTATCTTTTTCCTCTTGCGCAATCCTATCTAATTCAATTTGCCTCTCTCTTTCTTTACGATCTTTTTCAATTTGTCTCTCTTGTTCTTTACGATCTTTTTCAATTTGTTTTTCCTGTTCTTTCCGCTCTGCCTCCTGTTCAAGAATATATTGCAAGCGAAGTTTTGCGTAACTTTCTTTATAATCCTCAGCACTAACGATAGCCTGAATTATAGCTTGATTTTTACACGTTTTTGACACACTGGTCTCAAATTCCTCTGCTAATAATAGCAAGACGTTTTTATTATATTTTACTAAATAGTCTGCCATATTTTCCCCCAAAATATAATAAATTTCAAAATATCAGATATATTCAATTTACAATAATACAACAAATACAGAAATAGAATTTTCTTCCCTATACGTATAATAATGCATTCAAAAACGACACAATTTCAATATAGCAAATTCTCATGCAACAGTGACGTCTTTCAAACTGAGTATATCCCCCAAAATAAATTTTATACCCAACAGTACAGTATAACATCAATTTATTTTGAAACATTAATCATAATCATCCACAGTATACCCATAAAATTAAGCTATAACTTTATTACTGTAAGAAATAAAATGTATATAAATAAAACTCTTATTTTCAAAAGTTTTATACAAAATTATGATTAAAATACCCTAACTAATAATCTCAATTAATCAATAACAATTTACTATACCCCAAGTAAATTTTAACATATATATAAGTATATAATTTTCTTAACCCAATATAATACCAAACAGATACCAGAAAATCAACAAACATAAAAATTCTAACTAAAAATTTAAGTACCAAATTAATAGCTTCCCTAGAATTCTTAAAATTTTCATAGAGTTTTGTACCCCAAAATTAAAATTTATACACAAAATTTAATTTAAAACAGACCTCTATAGAAGATATCATAAAAGAGCTTACCTCCAGATGCAGATATTTCCTCCACACTGATACCAGGCTTCCAAGCACTTTTAAAGATGACACACACAGATGTTTGAAGATTTGAAGACACTAATATTGCTGATGACGCACTAATTTCACCTCAGATCCGTATGTAAACAACTCAGATGGTACGCCGCATATCTTCATTCCACTGGATATATTAAGAAGCACAAACACGTATCACCAAATCTATAGTTGACTGTCCATACACTACACAGCTTTTGTCGATAAAGTTCTTTTACCAGTTCTCTGCTTGCTAGAACTCCGAGAAAAAACCACGACTCCAATTAGACTTCACGAATCCACAACTCTGCTTGTCCGTTTTCCACTGGCTCATCACCTGTTTAATCAGGTTAACATAGATCCGTAATCTAATTTATTCTAGATTACATATCCCATTTGCTGCCACCAATTAATTATATATACTATTGCTGTGGTAGCGTGAGACGTTGTATATATAATTAATAAATTCCATTTATCGTTTGAAACGAAAAAACTTTATTTTAAATTAACACATTAAAAAACGAAAACAAAACGTAAACATGAAAAAATATGATAAGCATCCATGCTGTAAATTTACATGGTCAGACAAACTCCGATTCTCACGTCCGCTCAAAGTCGAACCTCACTCTAGCGTATTCCAAATTCAACTGATTCCAT
Source organism: Maratus michaelseni (assembly GCA_963931845.1). Taxonomy (NCBI): domain Eukaryota; kingdom Metazoa; phylum Arthropoda; class Arachnida; order Araneae; family Salticidae; genus Maratus; species Maratus michaelseni. The sequence continues at coordinate 165,104,492 of OZ007594.1, read as the reverse complement.
ATTCAACTCTTTCCCCCTTCAACTGCCGTCAGCAATTTCACTTCCCAGGGGCTTTCCTTGCATTCCAGGAATTTCCCAGAAAAAACTTGCATTTCGTAGGGGCCCAGTTCTTTGTATCCACAAGAACAATACTTTACCATTCTTATCTACTCATTCAGATAACATACCATTCAATACAAAGCATGTATTGCAGCTTGGCTTATCTCAAAGTGAAAATGAAATTCACACTATTGATAGAATTTTTGTCAATAGAGATCAATCTGTCAGATTATTTTCATTCCAGAGAGATTATCCTTTTTCCACAAATAAGGGAGGAGTTGAAACATGTCAACTCATCACACTCCCAACTTATATTTTCAGAATTCGTACCACTTATTTTGAAAAGAAATATTTTTCTTATTTAATGACAGAAATTTGCGATTAAATAAGAATAAGGGTTAAACCGAATTTTAACCCTTTAAAGTAACTAAACGTCCGTGTTTTAACACAGTCTTTTTAGTGCAGATCGGATTTAAATCAGCTACAAAAATTTCGAAACTTTTGGACGAATAAAAGTATTTAAAAAAAAATAAAATCTGGAAACTTTTTGATGAAAATGCTAAAACGCGATATGTTTCAGCGCGACATCGCTGGGCTTCGGCTCATTATTTAACTATTATGCATATTTTTTCACGAAATTTTAAAGAGGACTTGGATACTGTTATACTTATAACCGATTAAAATGTCAGAGAGTTCGGTTGAGAAGAATTTTTTATTTTTGATTTTGTTATGTTAAATGACCCGACATGAAAAGAAAAAGGGAGAAGAAAACATATATTTTTTTTACAGCTAGATATCAATATTTTTTCCATAAAATTAGTACAAAAGCTACAAAATAGTTACATTTAATAGCCGATAAAAATTTCAAAGATTTTGGATAACAAGAACTATCTTTAAAAAAATAATTATGAAACGACCCTATGTGAAACAAGAACGAAAAATCATGCGTCAAGCATAGATTATGTAACACTTTCCAACGCTTCCAAAATAATTTTACAAATCATTACCTTTTAATAAGCTAAAAGATAACATCTAAGTAATCCGAATACTTTTATTCAACCCTGCATAGGATCTATAGATTTGTATATATACTACATAGGATGCTAAAATTTAGTTCAGTTAGGAAACGCGTAGCACAGTTTAAAATTCTCCGTCTGGAGTTAAATAATACGGAAATGTGTTCCCGAACTTTTGTGCTTCCCTGTATAGGATCTACAGAATTTATACACACCACGTAATATACAAAAAGCGATTTAAAATTAAAATCGCTTTCAGTAACTTAAAACGCACTTCCAGGAATTATTGTTAACATACAGTAGAGAATTCTTTTGTGTGTCCCTGTAAATGAACGATGACTGCTATACACACAATATTCTGTAGTAAGTCTCTTGTAATGAACCTTATATAAATTTCAATGCGTTTAAAATAGGGAAACATTATTTAAATAAACCGCAGACGATTTTTCTCCATAGACGTAAGGTAACGGAATTCTTTTGACTGTCCCTGTAAAGTAAGTATAAGTGCTATGCACACCCTATTCCATATTAAGCTTCTTCTAATGCACCTTAGTGATATATATAAATTTCAATGCGTTTAAAATAGTGAAACATTATTTAAATAAACCGAAAATGATTTTTCCCCATAGACCGCAATGTAACGGAATTCTTTTGAGTGTCCCTGTAAAAAAACTACAAGTGCTACACACTTCCGTTGAAATAGGGAACATGCTATAGATAACGATTATAACATATAAAAATTGCAGGGCAATCCGAGCATATTTACGGGAGTTAGAGCACGGACAGACGGCAGACGGCCAGGCAAACCGAAGTCATAAACACTTTTCAACTAGGTTGGAAAGTGTTAATAAAAACAAGAAAAGTCTTACAAGCGCTTTTACCCTCTAAATATCGATATTTTTTCACTAATTTTTCATTTAAAAATAATAAATTCATACAAAGTTGGGTTAAAAATGTAAAATCATACAAATTTGGGATTTATTTAAGGCTATTCTCAAGGACCCGGGCAAAACCGGATGGGTCAGCTAGTAAATCCAATAAAATTAAAAAATCAAAATATACTAGAGCAAAAAAATTTCTTAAAAATAACATGAACCCTTTTGTCAGTGCGTTTTATTTCTACGCGAATTATTCAATTAGGAAAAAAAACACTTATGAATTGTTCCTAAATCCAATATATAAGGCACAGGTGCATCGTAGCTTCTGTTATTTTAATACGAGAGGCACATATACTAAGTCCCTCTCATATAATAATGAAATTATCTACGTTTGTTTTTTATTATATTTTACTTTATCTTTATTTAGTTCAGACAAAAAATATTTGATAGTATGAAAAGATCTAGAATTTTTAAAATGAAAATTACGCAGTGCCCCTTTTCTTCTATTTTCTAGCATTATTTTCCATGTTCGGAATTTAAAAATGTAAATATACAGCAACAAAAACAGGAGACATTTTCTACGAGTAAAATAAATTAATTAAAAAAGATTTACTTTAAACCATTGTTCACGCCCTACTCAAAAAATACTTTCAAAAGTTATTGTCTTCATTATTCATGTTATTTCAATGTTTAGCTTCGTTTATTTTGAAGGTTTTAGTTAGCTCGAAAAAATTATTAATTTTCTCTAGGATTTAAATTTCATAAAAGATAAATTTTACGATGCTTTAAATTGACAATAATGAAGAAGAAAATAGAAAAAAGATGCTAATGCTTGAAAATACTTAAGAAGGATATAAAAGATTTTCTTAACTAACGAAACATCTTTTAAAAGAAGACCTGTGCCTGAATTAATTTCATTTCTCGTAATCTAAGATCACCAATATTAAACTAGAAAATTCTAGAAAATTTCTTATTTTTAGATAAAAACGAATATGAAAACGCCATCACCATCATTAAAATATTTGACTCAAAGCTTATTATGTAAATAAATAAAGAAAAGAAAAAGAAAAATATTAAAACCAATAGTGAAGAAAAAAGTAGCCAAAAAAAAAAAATCCATTTAAAATATTGCATTATTAGAGCAGTAAAAAATGGAACAACACGTTATTTCCACAAAGTTTCGGTAAAAATAGTTATTAATATGCAGCTCACTGTTTAGCTTCTTTTACTTTGATTAAAGCATGTTGCAGCTTACATATTTATTTTGTAAATAATAAAAAATTATAGGGTAGTTTTTTATCAAGAGGTAAATGTAAGTTTTTTAGAAAGCAGTATGTAGTTTATTTTTTTTAACATACAAATATATTTTTTATTTCTTAAGGCAAAAAATATTTTTAATATTTTAAGCTGTTTCTTCTACATTGGAGAATTTCTGACAATATTCGACATTATTTTATGTATCATATAAAATTATGCGTTGTGAAAGTAAAGTTGAATATTTGAAAATATGGCACTAAAATTTTACTAGGAATGCTTATTTATTTATTTATTTATTTTCGCGCTTTTCAACTTAAAATAAAATGGCCCAATCTTTAAAAAAAGAATCTTTAAAGTATTAAATTGTGGTGTGTATTATTTCTTTAAATAGGAATAAAAAATATTAATGGTATATACTTTTTATTTAAATCATTTTATTTAATACATTCTTTTAAAAGTATAAGGGTAAATACTTTAAATAGTAAAAACATTTTTTATTTTATGAGGCATAAAGTCATTTGAATATTTTATGTTGTTTTTTCTTCTACATTGCAAAAATTTTGCCTACACTCAGTATTATTTTATGTATAGTGTAAAGTGTAAAATTATGCATTGGGATTGCAAAGTTGAAGTGAAAGTAAATGTCATTTCTAAACATAAAATGTTAAATTGTGGCGTGTATTATTTCTTCTAGCATAATAATAATACTTTTAAATAGTTTCAAATATTTTTAATGGTTTATATTTTTAAGTTGTATAATGATAAATACTTTTAATTATGCATAAATATGTAAATGCTCTTTTTTCCAAAGGCAAAATATTATATATATATATATATGTATATATAATTTAAATTTAAATTTAAAGTTAATTCATTTACTAATTTTAAATCATGTCTTCATAATTCTGTATATCGTAATATACTCCTTAATCATATTTATAGAATAAAAAGTTTATGTTCTTCTCAACTAATTAACAACAATATTAAAAAACTTATCTATGATGCATTACAACATGGTTTTCCAAAAAAAATCATATAATCTTATATATATATATATAAATTATAACAGGATGGTTGGGTGGGTAGACGTTGGATTGAGGAGGTGTGTGGCGGAGTTGTATGGAAAAATACGCATAGTTAATTTATATTATTAATATATATATATATTAAAATAAAGGGGGGAGGGGGCATTTTGATTCACACAATTGTTTGATATTACACATTTTATAATGGACTGCGATGTGATATTTTTATATGTATATTAATTTAGTTAGATTTACATATTCATTATTTAATTAATTTAAATGAATTTATATTCATTAATATTAAGAATGTTTTTGATCTAATGATTTGGATTAATACCTATGGTGGACAATATCATATTAACTTCTAATATAATGTATACTTTTCTACAGTGTTAATATAATATGTTTTAATTTTTATTAAACGTTCTACCCTTACCACTTATATTAAGTGTTTATAATTTTTTTAAACTTTGTATGAAGAAACATTATATGTTCATTTCAATATTTAATTAATATTAATTTTAAATTCTTTGTATCTTAATTCAAATATTTAGTATTTTATTTTAATTTAATTTATGTGATGTTGAATTTTTGGCACAGTTATTTAATCGTTTTTGTCATTTAATGGTACATATATTTTTATGTTGCTTTAATTATTAATTTTTCCATCTTACTACTTATTTATTACATAGAATTATTCATTAATACATCCATTACTTTAATGTAATTCGATATTCTATTTATTAATTAATTTCATTTATTTATTATTTCACTAATTGCTATCATTTAAGATAGTAATTTGATTTAATTATTAAACATTAATTTCTATCCAATACTTTCTATTCAGATTATATTCACTTTTACCAATAGATGGCAGCACTAATGTTCCTGTTTGCTTTACAATATTCATATTATTCTAACATTATTTCTGGCAACATTGTAAAGCATTTTATATTTCTAAAATTGGCAACATGTAATGATTTTTTTTTTTTTTTTGCAATTCATTCCCTACTTATGGTTGTGTTTCATGCTGGTTCTTGTGGTGCACAGGTATCTTTTTTAATCATTATGGGTTTTATACTTTCTGACTCTATTTAATGTTTTCTCTGTATATTATAAGTATGGCTCCTTTCCTTTTTAATATTGTATTTTATTTTTTATTTTATCACTGGTTTGCTTCATTGTTCATGAGAGGTAGTCCCAAAATCATATTTTTTAGCAATGTATGGCTAATATGATGATGAAACCTCTCATTTCATTTTATTTGTGGTATTTAGGCATTTGGGACTTGATAATTCTGTCTAAATTCCACAATTTTCATTTCATTTCATTCATTTAATTCCATTTAATCAATTTTTAATTTAATTTCTTATTCTTTTAATATGTTTTTGTTTCCATATTCAGTGTGTTGGGGAATCTTTTATTGTCAACTAATTATTACATAATTATTATTTTATTGTTTAAGTTGGTGTTATGATGGTTATATATATATATATATATATATATATATATATATATATATATATATATATATATATATATATATATATATACAAAGAACCCCTAACTTTAAAAATCAATAACCCGGAAACGGTGGTACATAGAAACATGAAACCAGTGGTATGTTTATTAAAAAATCGTAAGAATATTATACGTAAATCTGAAAATTTAGTTAAAAATAGCACCGATAGATGGCGCTGAGAGCGTTAAGACTCCTTCTAAAGAGAGTTCAAAGGCATAGAAAGACTAGCCGTCGAAGATTTCTCCATTGAAATCTGACAGCTATTTTCGTATAGTGAAAATAATTCGCATCGACCACGTCGCCTGTCTGTTGAATTTTTTTGAAAATCTCACGAATTGTTTTTCCATCTGGGCCTTTTGCGACTTGAAATCGCGTTTGAAAACATCTCCTTGTGGCAGTAGGACTCTGATTTAATCGGTGGTACTCCAACACAATAAACACCCGTTCCTCCATGGTATACACCACTTTCGGAATTATTTTCACTATATGCTAATAGCGGCCAGATTTTAATGACGAAATTTTCGACGACTAGTCTTTCTATGCTTCTGAACTCTGTTTAGAAGGATTCTTAACGCTCTCAGCGCCATCTATTGGTGCTATTTTTAACTAAATTTTGAGTTTTGCGTATAAGATTCTTACGATTTTTTTAAATAAACATACCACTGGTTTCATGTTTCTATTAATTATTACATACTAAATCATAATTTCATAGTTTAAGTTGGTGTTATGGTAATGTTTCATTAATGGTTATATATATATATGTGTGTGTGTGTGTGTGTGTGTGTGTGTGTGTGTGTGTGTGTGTGTGTATATATATATATATAATGATATAGTATAGGAATATCCATTAGTTGTTAGCTCTTACAGGTAATATCTTATATATATCAATATATTTTAATCTATAAATTATCTTGACTTTTACTATATAATTAACCCCTTTGCGACGAGCGTCCTTTACAGAATTTTTAATCTTTTACCACCGGTTTTTCAAAACAGAAATTTTCGCCTAATTGAATCACAGAAATGCTAAGATTTAAGAAGGCAAATCTTACAATAAAAAATAACTGGTGGGAATAATCGACGATTCTGAGCAACTTATGCGTCACGTATACGTGTCACTCGTCCCCAAGGGGGTCAAAGTTATTTGCACCATTTTTCTCATATTATTATTATGTTTAATTGCAGTTTAATTATAAGGTCTGTGTTATTACAGAGATATATTTATACAAAAGATTATTAATTTATTTTATTCTACATAAATTATAATCTTATTATATTTAGGTTTCATTCTCAAATTACCATTATGAGCTTAATTTCTAGATTCAAAAATTGTTATATTACTTGTAAATTGTATAATATAATTTTTCAAAAGGTATGAATAAACTCAATTTTATGTAACATCTTTTTCTTTTATAAAAATCTTTTTTTTTTATCTTATATTTACTAATATTTAATTTCAATATTAACTGTATCATTTTATTTTATTTAAAGATCCTCTGTTTTAAATGATACAACCATTTTTATTTAACCATTGTAATTTATTTAAATAACGTAAATGTCATAAGTGAAGTCGAATTTTTTCACAAATCCAATACTTTCTTCTTGTAAAGATAGAAGAAAGTAATAATGAGGGTGAGGAAGGAGAAGGGGCGACAAACGTTTTTAAACCAGCAACTAGAATTTTTTTCTGGCCATCAGTTTTTTTTTTTTTTTTTTTTTCACTTTTGTAGAAAATTCCTGCCATAAAATGACAGTATACTATTTCGTAATTATTTTATAAAAATATTCACAACCATATAATCGAGTAAAGATTTTAAAAAAATAAGTTAAAATAAAACAAAACCAACTTTAACTGAAAATAAGTAGTGATAAGATAAGAAATACTCGGAAAAAAACATGCATCATTTTTTGAGTTTTTGACCTTGTGTTTGGGCGGATCAGATATGCTGTGGCTAGCTGATCAACTTTACGCAGTGTTGCTGTATTCCGCAGAAACTATACCTCTTCAATAAAACCGCACTATAAACTTCCAAAAGCACCAAAAAATAATCATAAGAGGGACGCCCCGGACGCATGTTTTTTGTGGTTCTTGAATTCGGATACCTTCCCTTCATTCACATACCAGGCGGTATTTTGTGTTTCCTGAACTTAATTGTAGTTATTGATGAAGAAATTATTAGACTGATGTAAAAATCAGTCACGTCTTTGAAATTTAAATTTTTTTCTGGTGTTGAATTTTTTATTTGTAAATTACTGCCGTCTTATCAGTGTCTCTCGAATTTCCTGCTGTTGAAACGTGAGATTCTTTTTTAAATATATTTTTATCTGGTCTGTCTTTTACAATATACTTTGATAGCCAGTAAGGATAAATTTAATCTTTGTACAAACATTGAGAATAATTTTTAGATTAGATGAAATAAATGATGTAGGTATCGTATAATTCCAAAGTGAAATATTTTTTAAGACATTTCATGGCATTCACAATACATTGTGTCTCTAAAAAGTAAAAAATAACGAAACCGAACACTGTAAAAGTAAAATAATGTAATCTTTTATTTAGTTAGAGCGTTCTTTTTTTCCCGCTATAGTCAGCAACCGTTATTTCTAAAAGTTTCTTCTGCCAATGAGGTTTTTTGTTTTTTCTTTTTTCTTTTGTGAAGACATTAAAAGAATTTGACCTTATTATTATTTTTTCTTTTCGTTCTTGCAATAAAGGTTACAGAAACTGCCAGATAAACGCAAAACTTAGTAAAAGAGGGAAAATATACACTGCTCATCTCAAATTAAGATTTTTTTTTCAACATTTTTTTTTCAACATTTTTCAACATATTTTAAAACAGACAACTAACAATGTTTACAAATATTAACTTTAAAATTTGAAGTTTGAAATGACCTGAAAAAGGCATTCGCAGTCTATCTTTCGATTGGAAACTGTCTGTTGAATAATCAACCAAAAATTTTCTTGAGAAAATACAACTTTATAAAAATGCAACTGAGATAGCATTGAAAATATGATATCAATTGATGATATGATAATATCAATATGCTTGGATAGCATTTCCAAGCATATTGAATGATTTCGAGGAAACTACTTCAAAATCCTTTCAACAAAAATTTAAGCTAGAGAACATTATAGAATCAGCTTTAAAAACACAGAAAATTTGATAAGTGTAAAAAGCACAACAGAAATAAAATTAACCCTCTAGCCGCGGGCTATGTTTCCATTTTCTTATATAAAACCGCGGCCTATTATTATCCGTCACTTATAATAGTTATAAGGATTGAATGTCACCGTAATTTACAAACAGATTTATTTGGAAATAAATAAAAGCAGTTTCTTCATGTACCTTATAAAAACAAAGTTTTATTTCAAAATTCCGGTGGGAATGTGGCATTTATGGATTCAAAATATTTCAAAAACCGCAGAACTTTCAGAATGACCTAATAAATGAAATGGTATATACAGGGAGATTATAAAAAAACTATCCCAATATATGAGTCCTTAACTATCACACCGTTCACTGAAACTGACTGAAATTTTGGTTTTAAGTATTTTGAGGTATGCGCTCAAGAATCGTATGAAAAACAACAGTTAAACTCTAACAATTACGGTTACAGTGACAAAATTTTGAAAATTTCAAATGGCAACACCTTTTTTTTTAATTGGAATATGATCTTCATAGTGAAAAACCATAAAAAGCGTTGGAACGGTACCTGTAGCACGAAAATTGCCGGCGCTAGACAGACTAAGAAGAGAAGTAAAAACAACGAATAAGGACAGAGAATCAACAGAAAACAAAACATTTTATTGTGTTTCACAAATTTTCCACGTCACACACGAAGACACGTTGCATGCGGCAGATGATGGATAGCACTGAATAATAAAATGTTTTACTTTATGTTGCTCCTCTGTCCTTCATTGGTTGTTTTCACTTTTCTTCTTAGTCTCTCTAGCGCCGGCAATTTTCGTGTTACAGGTACCGTTTCAACGCTTTTTATGATTTTTCACTATGAAGATCACATTCCAATAAAAAAAATAGGTGTTGCCATTTGAAATTTTCAAAATTTTGTCACTGTAACCGTAACTGTTAGAGTTTAACTGTTGTTTTTCATACGATCCTTGAGCGCATACCTCAAAATACTTAAAACCAAAATTTCAGTCAGTTTCTGTGAACGGTGTGATAGTTAAGGACTCATATATCGGGATAGTTTTTTTTTATAATCACCCTGTATATTATAATTTGTAAACGAATCTCTCTATTTCTAAATAAAAGAAGATAGATGCAACGAAGAAATAGAAGAATCTCCCGATGCTTAAGTTCCATAAAAATTATAGGGAACGTCAAAATAGTGTTCCCCACGGAATGGTATAGAATAAGTGAAACGCGATAGGGGCGTTACCCACAGCTGGAGGGTTAAATTTAAAAAAACATCCATAAGCGAATATGTATTATAATTTTTAATAGGCGCTTCAAAAATTACTTAATATACTGACAATTTTCAATATGAAATTCAGCGTTATCAATATCAAATTGAACATTTAAATCTAATTTGAACCGAACACTGCATTTTTCTTTATTTCTAAGACAAAGCGCGTACAAACAGATAAATAGGCAAAAGACTATTAGTCCATTTCAATTAATATACTAATTTTCTTCTGTTTGAGAAAGTAAACTTCATTAAAGCATTCTTCAAATTACAGCAGAAAATTCGTTAGAGTATGATATACTCAAATCAGTTTGTGAGGCAATGTGAAATCTGTTTATGTTATAGTAGCAATTTTTAATCTAGAATATATGACATAAAAAAAGCTGTTTCTGTTTAAGTTAATCAATCAAAATCGTAGTCATATTTAAATTATAACCAATGTTGATCGCAGTACATAAAAGTACATGCTGATTGGCTTCCCTTGTATATATTACTACTTGTATGTATTACTTGTATACAGTGAATGATTTTTATGTAATCAATCACAAATGCATCTGCAACAGCAAGATCAGCAAAGCCACTCAGGTATGTTGCTACATTGTTTCCTCAAGATTCTGTTTTGAATTGTTACATCTGTAGCAACAATATTAAAGTAATAAGTGCTGAATGCAATATAAACACTGATTCATCAGGTATATGCATTGAATTCTCGTGCAGCTGACGGTAAAAACACATTTTCCTTAACGCTTAATTGTTGTTAGCGGACTCACAAACCGCTGCTTTTCTCATTTTTCAGAGTTTAACTTGTAACTCTCAGTTTAACTATAGATACTAGTGAAATTTTGTAACGTTTGGAGTCCTAGTACTATTGTTAAAAACTTCTGAATAGGTAAATTTTAATTTTAACAGTCTCGTACATAAAGTTTAGCATAGGAACAGTATTCCTGTGAGATAATCGAACCTTTTATTCAGCTTTCGATCAAGCAATCTTACGTTAGAGGCTCCTCTCAATATCTATGCTACAATTTTTGTTGCAGCAGTTGAGGGTTTAAAATTTCACGTGCCGTAAATTGTTCTTACTTGGACCCAAAATAAAAAAAAAAGCTTTAAATCAGTTCTGAATATACTGTGTCGAGAGTATTGATGTGATTCACTAATACTACAGGATTAACATCAGCACTAATTAGTAACACAGTACACCCAGCACTGATTTAAAACATTTTTATTTGGGTCCGTCCTCTCCTGGGTCCAAGTAAACCCCTATTTACAGTATTTCTATATGCTTAGATAATTTAAACTTTAGTTGTAAACGTGTTTTATGATTCATCAGTCACATTATTATTATAATGCAATATATAACTTGCACAATAAAAAATTGTGAGAAATGAATTATAAAAAAAAAGAGGGATTAAAAGAAAGAAATATAAAGTCAAACAATTGCGACCACCAGCAGGAAAAACAAGAACGAAAAATCATGCGTTTAGCATAGATTATGTAACTCTTTCCAACGCTTCCAAAATAATTTTACAAATCATACCGTTTAATAAGCTAAAAGATAACATCTAAGTAAACAATTTGGAAAACGCATAACATATTTAAAAACATAATTTCAGGAATTTCCAACATATAGAATATTCGGAAAAATATCCGAATACTTTTATTCAGCCCTGTATATGATCTATAGATTTGTATATATACTACATAGGATGCTAAATTTTAGTTTAGTTAGGAAACGCGTAGCACAGTTTAAAATTCTCCTTCTGGAGTTTCTGTCAATAAACGGAAATGTGTTCACGAACTTTTGTGCTTCCCTGTATAGGATCTACAGAATTTATACACACCACGTAATATACAAAAAGCGAGTTAAAATTAAAATTGCGTTCAGTAACTTAAAATGCACTTCCAGGAATTATTGTTAACAGACAGTAGAGAATTCTTTTGTGTGTCCCTGTAAATGAACGATGACTGCTATACACACAATATTCTGTAGTAAGCCTCTTGTAATATATAAATTTCAATGCGTTTAAAATAGTGAAACATTATTTAAATAAACCGCAGACGATTTTTCTCCATAGACGTAATGTAACGGAATTCTTTTGACTGCCCCTGTAAAGTAACTATAAGTGCTATGCACACCCTATTCCATATTAAGCTTCTTCTAATGTACCTTAGTGATATATATAAATTTCAATGCGTTTAAAATAGTGAAACATTATTTAAATAAACCGCAAATGATTTTTCCCCATAGACCGCAATGTAATGGAAGTCTTTTGAGTGTCCCTGTAAAAAAACTATACGTGCTACACACTTCCGTTGAAATAGGGAACATGCTATAGATAACGACAATAACATATAAAAATTGCAGAGCAATCCGAGCATATTTACGGGAGTTAGAGCACGGACAGACGGCCAGACGGCCATATGGCAGACGGCAGACAAGCTGAAGTCATTAACACTTTTCAACTAAGTTGGAAAGTGTTAAAAAGCATCAGTTGAACAAACATCTAAGATGCAGTATGTAAATCCCCTATGATCAAAACAGATCGCTTTAAATTAGGCAAAATATAAATCGCATGTCTGTTTAAAAATAAGATTTTCTTTTTAACCTGTTTAAAATTGACATGGTATGACTTGATAATGCAATGTGTGTGATTGATGAATCTTACAGAGACTTGCGACAAAGCATTTTTTTCAGCTGTAATGATTACGTTTCTGTTACACTCGTGTCTTACATTATGCAGTTGCTGCTTGAAGTAAAAACGTGTGACAATGGACTTCTGTTACCGTTAACACTTTGTAAATGAATTTAAAAACAGACTCCAAAACGAAACTTTAAAAAAAATCAGTTTCTATTTAAGTGAAAATTGATTGATCAATCAAGAACATCTAGAATGGTTATGATTAAATGATAGTCAAAGTTGATCGCATTACTTATGGGCATATACTGATTGATTATTTTGTACAATAAATTATTTTATTCATCAATTACGATGTATCGGTTACAACAAGTTCGACATATTGGAGCATCCAATTGCTCAAAGTTATAGCTATAGCCCTCAAGCGATTCTGTTTAAATCCTTACGTCTGTAGCAGCGATGTTAAAAATAAAAAGTGCCGAATGCAGTTACTACTAAAACATATTCATCAGATATGTGCATTGAATTATAATGCAGTCAACAGTAAATAAATATACAGGGTGTCAGAAAAGTATTTTCCTGATTACAAAATTTATTCATATCCTCTATATGTAAGATAGATATGTGAAACTAGTGCCAAAATGTTGGAAAACTAACCAACTTTTTTTGTTGAAGTTTCCGTAACGTGACTATGGTGTAGTAATGTCAGTGTCCGGGATACCGGATATGTTCACATATCAGGAAGATGCTCAGTGTGTCTTGTTGTATCGCGAAACTTTTTTGGCATCTAAAATTTACGTACGTGAGGCCATACACACTAAATTCATTGAACTTCATACAAAAGACTGTCTCACGTCATCCGCACCCTTTCAGCTGGGGTTGATGGTCGGCCAGTTATCTGTACATGGTCCGTTTTTCTCTACACTGGCACTGCTACACTTCAAACATGTTACGGAAACGTACAACAAAAAAAACTTGGTTAGTTTTCTGACATTTTGACACCAGTTTCACATCTCTATCTTAAATATAGCGGATATGAATAAATTTTGTAATCAGAGTCCGAAAGACATTTCGGACATACTGTATTTTCTTTAACAGCGTAAAAATTGACGTATGCTTTAATAAATTAGACTTTAGTGTAAACGAGTCTTATGATTCGCCAATCACATTATTAGTATAATTACTATTTCTTTAATTTGCACTATGAAGAAAAAAGTGCAGAAAATAAAATATTGACAAAAAAGTGACATGAAAAGAAAGAGAATCAATCAATTTTGAACGCCAGTAGTAAAGAGCATCCGTTGAACCAGCATCTGAAATGATAGATCCAGTACTTAATCCCCTAACTGATTAAAACAAATCGCTTTAAAATAGATGCATGTATATTTGAAAATAGGATTTTCTTTTTAACCTGCTTAGAAGTTATATGGTAATGCAATGATTGATGAAAATTACAATAGCAGTGATGGAACAGTGGCGCAGCAGAGAACCAATTGACATTGCTAAATTTAGATAGTATTCGTCGTCTCATGCAAGGACCGAAATTTTTTTAAGTGGAAAATTACTATTAAAATTTAGTGGTAATAATCGTTCAAATTGTGCGCCGCTTTTTCATCATTACAATAGGGAAAATAGCTTACGACAAAGGACTTTTTTTCTACTGTAATAATTACGTTTTTGTTACAATCATGTCTTGCTTTATTCAGTTGGTGCTTGTAGCAAGAACGTGTGACAATGGACTTCTGTTGCCGTTAACATGTTGTAAATAAATGTAAAAGCAGGTTCTAAAATGACATAAAAGATCCAGTTACTGTTTAAGTGAAAATTGATTGATCAATCAAGAACGTTAAGAATGGTTATGATGAAATGATAGCCAAAGTTGATTGTTTTACTTATGGACACATACTGATTGATTATTCTATACAATAGATGAGTTTATGTAATCAAATACAATCCATCTGTTACAACAAGGTCGACCTAATGGAGCAATCAATTGCTCAAGTGTATAGCTATATTGCTCTTTCAAGCTATGCATTTTAAATCTTTACGTCTATAGTAGCAATGTTAAAGTAAAAGTACTGAATACATTTCATACTAAAACATAAACTGATTCATCGGATATGTGCATTGAATCATCATGCAGTCAGTGGTAAATAAATATATTTTCTTTAACAGATAAAATTGATAAAATTTCACATATGCTTTAATAAATTAGACTTTAGTATAAACGAGTCGTATGATTCGTCAATCACATTATTATTATAATTACAATTTCTTTAATTTGCACAATCAAGAAAAAAGTGCAAAAAAATAAAATATTGACAAAAAATCAAGATTAAAAGAAAAAGAGAGAGAATCAATTGATTTCGACCCCCAGCAGAAAAAAAGAATCTGTTGAACCAGCATCTAAAATAATAGACCAGTATGTAATCCCCTAAATGATTAAAACAAATCACTTTAAAATAGATGCATGTCTGCTTAAAAATAGGATTTTCTTTTTAACCTGTTTAGAAGTTACATGGTATGACTTGGTAATGCAATGATTGATGAAACTTACAATAGGGAAAATAGCTTACGACAAAGGACTTTTTTCAACTGTAATATTTACGTTTTTGTTACAATCATGTCTTGCTTTATTCAGTTGGTGCTTGTAGCAAAAACGTGTGACAATGGACTTCTGTTGCCGTTAAAATGTTGTAAATAAATTTAAAAGCGTGTTCTAAAATGACATAAAAGATCCAGTTACGTTTAAGTGAAAATTGATTGATCAATCAAGAACGTTTAGAATGGTTATGATGAAATGATAGCCAAACTTGATCTCTTTACTTATGGACACATACTGATTGATTATGCTATACAATAGCTGAGTTTATGTAATTACATACAATGCATCTCTTACAACAAGGTCGACCTAATGGAGCAATCAGTTGCTCAAGTTTATAGCTATAGTGCTCTTTCAGGCTATGCAGTTTAAATATTTACGTCTATAGAAGCAATGTTAAAGTAAAAGTGCCGAATGTAGTTACTACTAAAACATAAACTGATTCATTGGATATGCGCATTGAATCATCATGCAGCCAGTGGTAAATAAATATGTTTTCTTTAACGGATTAAAATTTCACATATGCTTTAAAAAATCAGACTTTAGTATAAACGAGTCTTATGATTCGTCAATCACATTATTATTATAATCACGATTTCTTTAATTTTTACAATGAAGTAAAAAGTGCAAAAAAATAAAATAGCGACAAAAAAGCAAGTTGAAAAGAAAGAGAGAGAGAATAAATTGATTTCGACCGCCAGCAGAAAAAAAAAGAATCCGTTGAACCAGCATCTGAAATAATAGACCCAGTACGTAATCCCCTAAATGATTAAAACAAATCGCTTTAAAATAGATGCATGTCTGCTTAAAAATAGGATTTTCTTTTTAACCTGTTTAGAAGTTACATGGTATGACTTGGTAATGCAATGATTGATGAAACTTACAATAGGGAAAATAGCTTACGACAAAGGACTTTTTTCAACTGTAATAATTACGTTTTTGTTACAATCATGTCTTGCTTTATTCAGTTGGTGCTTGTAGCAAAAACGTGTGACAATGGACTTCTGTTGCCGTTAAAATGTTGTAAATAAATTTAAAAGCGTGTTCTAAAATGACATAAAAGATCCAGTTACGTTTAAGTGAAAATTGATTGATCAATCAAGAACGTTTAGAATGGTTATGATGAAATGATAGCCAAACTTGATCTCTTTACTTATGGACACATACTGATTGATTATGCTATACAATAGCTGAGTTTATGTATAATTACATACAATGCATCTCTTACAACAAGGTCGACCTAATGGAGCAATCAGTTGCTCAAGTTTATAGCTATAGTGCTCTTTCACGCTATGCAGTTTAAATATTTACGTCTATAGAAGCAATGTTAAAGTAAAAGTGCCGAATGTAGTTACTACTAAAACATAAACTGATTCATTGGATATGCGCATTGAATCATCATGCAGCCAGTGGTAAATAAATATGTTTTCTTTAACGGATTAAAATTTCACATATGCTTTAAAAAATCAGACTTTAGTATAAACGAGTCTTATGATTCGTCAATCACATTATTATTTTAATCACGATTTCTTTAATTTTTACAATGAAGTAAAAAGTGCAAAAAAATAAAATAGCGACAAAAAAGCAAGTTGAAAAGAAAGAGAGAGAGAATAAATTGATTTCGACCGCCAGCAGAAAAAAAGAATCCGTTGAACCAGCATCTGAAATAATAGACCCAGTACGTAATCCCCTAAATGATTAAAACAAATCGCTTTAAAATAGATGCATGTCAGCTTAAAAATAGGATTTTCTTTTTAACCTGTTTAGAAATTACATGGTATGACTTGGTAATGCAATGATTGATGAAACTTACAATAGGGAAAATAGCTTACGACAAAGGACTTTTTTCAACTGTAATATTTACGTTTTTGTTACAATCATGTCTTGCTTTATTCAGTTGGTGCTTGTAGCAAAAACGTGTGACAATGGACTTCTGTTGCCGTTAAAATGTTGTAAATAAATTTAAAAGCGTGTTCTAAAATGACATAAAAGATCCAGTTACGTTTAAGTGAAAATTGATTGATCAATCAAGAACGTTTAGAATGGTTATGATGAAATGATAGCCAAACTTGATCTCTTTACTTATGGACACATACTGATTGATTATGCTATACAATAGCTGAGTTTATGTAATTACATACAATGCATCTCTTACAACAAGGTCGACCTAATGGAGCAATCAGTTGCTCAAGTTTATAGCTATAGTGCTCTTTCACGCTATGCAGTTTAAATATTTACGTCTATAGAAGCAATGTTAAAGTAAAAGTGCCGAATGTAGTTACTACTAAAACATAAACTGATTCATTGGATATGCGCATTGAATCATCATGCAGCCAGTGGTAAATAAATATGTTTTCTTTAACGGATTAAAATTTCACATATGCTTTAAAAAATCAGACTTTAGTATAAACGAGTCTTATGATTCGTCAATCACATTATTATTATAATCACGATTTCTTTAATTTTTACAATGAAGTAAAAAGTGCAAAAAAATAAAATAGCGACAAAAAAGCAAGTTGAAAAGAAAGAGAGAGAGAATAAATTGATTTCGACCGCCAGCAGAAAAAAAAAGAATCCGTTGAACCAGCATCTGAAATAATAGACCCAGTACGTAATCCCCTAAATGATTAAAACAAATCGCTTTAAAATAGATGCATGTCTGCTTAAAAATAGGATTTTCTTTTTAACCTGTTTAGAAGTTACATGGTATGACTTGGTAATGCAATGATTGATGAAACTTACAATAGGGAAAATAGCTTACGACAAAGGACTTTTTTCAACTGTAATAATTACGTTTTTGTTACAATCATGTCTTGCTTTATTCAGTTGGTGCTTGTAGCAAAAACGTGTGACAATGGACTTCTGTTGCCGTTAAAATGTTGTAAATAAATTTAAAAGCGTGTTCTAAAATGACATAAAAGATCCAGTTACGTTTAAGTGAAAATTGATTGATCAATCAAGAACGTTTAGAATGGTTATGATGAAATGATAGCCAAACTTGATCTCTTTACTTATGGACACATACTGATTGATTATGCTATACAATAGCTGAGTTTATGTATAATTACATACAATGCATCTCTTACAACAAGGTCGACCTAATGGAGCAATCAGTTGCTCAAGTTTATAGCTATAGTGCTCTTTCACGCTATGCAGTTTAAATATTTACGTCTATAGAAGCAATGTTAAAGTAAAAGTGCCGAATGTAGTTACTACTAAAACATAAACTGATTCATTGGATATGCGCATTGAATCATCATGCAGCCAGTGGTAAATAAATATGTTTTCTTTAACGGATTAAAATTTCACATATGCTTTAAAAAATCAGACTTTAGTATAAACGAGTCTTATGATTCGTCAATCACATTATTATTTTAATCACGATTTCTTTAATTTTTACAATGAAGTAAAAAGTGCAAAAAAATAAAATAGCGACAAAAAAGCAAGTTGAAAAGAAAGAGAGAGAGAATAAATTGATTTCGACCGCCAGCAGAAAAAAAGAATCCGTTGAACCAGCATCTGAAATAATAGACCCAGTACGTAATCCCCTAAATGATTAAAACAAATCGCTTTAAAATAGATGCATGTCAGCTTAAAAATAGGATTTTCTTTTTAACCTGTTTAGAAATTACATGGTATGACTTGGTAATGCAATGATTGATGAAACTTACAATAGGGAAAATAGCTTACGACAAAGGACTTTTTTCAACTGTAATAATTACGTTTTTGTTACAATCATGTCTTGCTTTATTCAGTTGGGGCTTGTAGCAAAAATGTGTGACAATGGACTTCTGTTGCCGTTAACATTTTGTAAATAAATTAAAAAGCAGGCTCCAAAATGACATAAAAGATCCAGTTTCTGTTTAAGTGAAAGAAAACTAAAAATAACTGTTTTTTTTTTCCTTCGCAGTTCTTTTATCATCTGAAGCGGAAGCATTTTGAGTAAAAAGTAGATTTTCAACAAAGTACTCGAGCGTCGGATTTCGGTTGTTTCTTTGAACTGTTTCGTGAAAAGAAAAAGGCTCCGCTGTGGAACGAACGAAAAAATTCTTTGAATTCTTTTTATTTAGATCTCTATTCATTTCCGCCAGATTAGCATATTCTTCAAAACAGAAAGCTACTCTCTCTCATTAGTTCTCTTTAATTTAATCGTATGCAGGATTAGATGAAATGCAAACAATAAACAATTAAGGTTTGATTGTAAAAAAGCATGTTTTTGGGAGAGTAAGTAAGCTTCGCATAAACAAAACTTCATTTTGTAAAGAAGTGTCTTAAAACTTCAGTATATTTTTAAAGAAAGCCGAGGATGGTTTTTGCCTTTGTGTGAGAATTTTTATCATGTTTAAGCTATAGTTGTGTTTCCTAGCGTGCTTTTCTGTTCGTAAATCTTACATGTATATGTCCCAAGTGGGAAAAGGAAAGGTAGCAGAAAGCATTAAACAAATTAGGGTAGGTTTCTTTAACAAGCAAAAAAATGCATGAAAGAAAGGAATATACAAACAAACAAGAAAAAAAGGCTTCAAGGTAGAATAAGCATTAGTTGAACTGAAGTATAGCTGTTTGCCTTTGAACACATTTTTTGAGAGAGGAGGGAATACATTTATATGTTCTTCTATAAATACAATTGTTTATTCTGTGTTTTATGCAGTGTTTAAAATTTTGAAAACATGAAAAAAAAATGAAAAATTCATTAGTGTCGCCGATTATGCTCCGCCATTGTTCGTTACTTTATGATTGTACGGTTAACATTGTAAATATGAATATTATGAATATTTATTAAATGGTAATACATCTTAATTTTTGTGTAAAAACCGACTATGTAAAGCATGTATAAGAAAAATACATGCTATTCACGCTATTTTCAGCAAAAACATGTTATAATGTTTTTATTTAATTTTTTTGCTGTTGTTGTTACATAGATATGTGTGTGTGTGCGTGTGTGTGTAACACATATAAATTACGATGAGTTTGACGAGTACAACATCATTGAAATATATTTAAGCCAATTTCCACCAGTAGACATCATTTTCAGTAGAGAAACTACTGGTATTGAACGCCAATAACATTTCTAAATGCCACAGCAATCATATCAGTATCAACGGGATCGTTGTAATGCATATGAACCCGACTCTTTTATAAAATATACACGTGCTATTTACACTATTTTCAGTAAATAACATGTTGTAATGGTTTTTTTCTTTAATAACACATATCAATTACGATGAGTTTGAAGTAGTACAGCATCATTAGAATATATTTAAACCAATTTCCGCCAGTACACGATAATATATTCGAATAATCTTTTAAATTTCTCTTTAAAGAAAAAAGAACACTGCGCACAACATTTTCAGTAGAAGAACTACTGTAGTGAACATCAATAACATTTCTAAATGCAATCATAGCAATCATAGCAGTATCAACAGGATCGATCGCATATGAACCCGACTCTGTTATATAAAAAAATATGCATGATATTCACACTATTTTCAGTAAGTTGTGGTATTTTGTTGTTGTTATTGTTTTCTATAACACATATCAATTACGATGACTTTGAAGTAGTAAAGCATCATTGGAATATATTTAAACCAATTTCCACTAGTACACGATACTATAGTCGAATAATCTTTTTAATTCTTGTTTAAAGAATAAAGTTATAAACACTGCGCACAACATTTTTCAGTAGAAGAACTACTGTAGTGAACGTCAATAACATTTCTCAATGCAATCATAGCAGAATCTACAGGATCGATCTAATGCATATGAACCCGACTCTGTTATAAAAAAATATGCATGATATTCACACTATTTTCAGTAAGTTGTGGTATTTTGTTGTTTTTGTTGTTTTCTATAACACATATCAATTACGATGACTTTGAAGTAGTACAGAATCATTGGAATATATTTAAACCAATTTCCACCAGTACACGATACTATATTCGAATAATCTTTTTAATTCTTGTTTAAAAAAAAAGTTATAAACACTGCGCACAACATTTTCAGTAGAAGAACTACTGTAGTGAACGACAATAACATTTCTAAATACAATCATAGCAATCATAGTAGTATCAACAGGATCGATTCAATGTATATGAACCCGACTCTGTTATAAAATAATATGCATGCTCTATTTTCAGTAAGTAACATGTTGTGGTATTTTGTTGTTGTTGTTGTTTTCTATAACATATATCAATTAGAATTAATCTGAAGTGTAGTACAGCATCATTAAAATATGTTTAAGCCAATTTCAGAAGTGCCAAGTTCTCACTAATCTTCCGTAATATGTGGGTTAATTTGACCCAGGTTTAATACGTTTAGCACCAGAATTTTTTTTAAGAAATGAATTTAAATATATTCCACGCAGTAATCTGAAATTAAATAAATAAAGATTCATCAAATAAATTTTCTGGTTCGAAACGTTGTGAAACTGGGTTAAATTAATCCACATATTATGGAAGATTTGTGGGAGCTTGGCATCTCTGCAATTTCTAGATACTACATATGCATTAGGTCGATCCTGTCGACCATGAACATAGAAATAGATAAGAACTTCCAACGAAATAGCCTTTCGAAGAAGAAAATCGTTTCTCGAAAATTGTTTCAAATAGGTGGCGCTTGTGTAGGACAGTTGCCCTATACGTCACCAGTTCGTCTGCTTGATATTGCAATACAAAACACTGTTAGTGATAGTTTTGGTTTGTCGTTTGTAGGTGGTGCTACCTTAGCAGGGATGCTAACCGGTTGCGCAGAACAATGCGCGTAGCTGCCATTAAGTTCGAAAGTCGCGACAAGATATTAACACTATTTCGTTAGAAGTCCTTATCTATTTCTATGTTCATGCTGTGGACACTGGCTATGGCATTTACATATAATAATGACGTTCACTACAATAGTTTCCCTACTGAAATTAATGATGTGCGTAGCATTTATTATTATTTTTTTTTTTTAAACAATAATATAAAATATTATTCAAATATAATATCGTTCAGGCAGAATATCAAATTTTATGTAAGTCTCAAAAACATAGCTTGAAAATTCTGATAGTGATCGTCGATAGAATAAGCTCGAAATTCGCTGTTTCCAAAAGGAAGCAAAAAGATGAGGGGTTGTATCCAAATATACTAGCTTTTGAAAGTTGACATAATAAGAATGAAGCGTCTCTCATTCTATATTTGATACAACCCCTCATCTTTTTGCTTCCTTTCGGAAACAGCGAATTTCGAGCTTATTCTATCGACGATCACTATCAGAATTTTCAAGCTATGTTTTTGAGACTTTCATAAAAGTTGGTCTATATATTTAGCTAATATATTATGCACAGTATATTTTGATTGAATTCGCGCATGCGCAGTGAAAAAATATTTAGTAAACCTGCTCATTTTTCATGCAATTATTATTATTTTTAAATTCTGATTACAGGGTATTGGACCGTTTTTATAAAAACCTGAATTTCTCTTCGAGTATACATGCTATCTTCATAAAAATGAACCCAAATTATTACAATAAGCCTCCTAAGCGTGTGATACCGTTTCAACGCTTTTGTGATATTAGGTTTTACAGGGTTATCCAAAAGATATTCGTTTTTCTTCAATTTGTTGACGGCCCCTTATGGGGTTTCAAGAAAAAATCTTCTCGGAAATATATGACGTTGATCATGTTGTTTACACTCCTAAAGTTTCAAGATAATTCCTCATGTATCTTTCCAGATATTTAACAAATTATAATAAAAACAACTGCGTCTAATAATTTGGCCAGGGACTGTATATAGTAAAACTTTTGTGAATAGTAACCATCAAATCACATAAATAATCGGCAATATAAGAGCCGATAATTATAATAAAATACAAAGAAATATATCCAAAAATGTGAGATTCTCAAAATGAAATAAGTAGAAAAAATAAAGTTATATGAAGGAAAAATCCAACGTGCATACGGGGAAAATATTACAAGACGCAAATTGAAACTTATATCATGGAACACTTTATCAAGAGCAATATTTCACAAATATAAGTAAAATATAACTGATTTCTGTTTGAATAAATAAGCCTGAGCCAAATTTTATTCATTCAAATTACCCGATCAATTACGATCCAACAACAAATAATGTATTTTTGTATTTTTTATATCCTTGAAATGATGGATTCTAGCATCTGAGTAAATATTTTTCAAATTGGAGTTCTTGCACTACGAAGGGTTAAGAGATTTAGTTAAATTGTATATTTTCTTATTTTGCAATGTTTGGTATAATTGAGAATTGTATCTAATAGTTGCATTTGTTATCAAGAAAAGAAACGAAACATTCATAGCAATGCAGTTCTTGCATATAAAGAAAAATCGTAACTACAAAAACCTCGCCATTTACGGATAGGATCACAATATATTGATTTACATTGATTTTATAAGAATTGCGAGATTTCCGTATCAGTATATGTATATTTTAATGAATCTAAATATTCTTGTAAATATTTTACAGAAAGAGGTATAACTACCGATATATTGAATCAGTTTTAATTAAAAAAAAACCCTTATTTAAATTTCAAATTATTATTATATAAATTTTCAAATATATCTTCAGACATGATGGTAGATAATACTTGAGGTGAAGCGATTTCTTGATTCATAATTTGATGTATAAAGAGTTAAAATGTACAATTTATCTTACAAATATTTTGTTGCATATTATAAATATATAGCTCCGTAAAAAACATCGAGTAAACCTGGATTTTAAAAGAAACAAATGAAACAATTTAACTCAGATAAATCCAAAATATAAGTAGCTCAAGTCGGTTTATTTCTACAATATGATTTAAAATAAAAGATTGCTGAGTTTTTTAAATTTATTTGCTGAGTTGCTACTACTTTATATTAGATAAGATAAGATAAATTACGAAGGATTTAAAAAGAAGTTTGAAAAAGCCTTGACGTTTTATTGGTTGGACTAGTATAAGTATTTGTTTTAGTTATATAAACATAGATTTATAATAAATATTTACAATAGCAGTTATTATTTTCAATGTGAAAGCCAATTTTTAAATATGGGAAAGTTCAAATTCTAATTTAAAAATAATAATAATGATAAAATAATAAAATAAAATAAAAATAAATTATTAAGATGATATTTTTTCTGCTTTATAAGCTATTTTATTTTTTTAGTAATGAAGGAAAAATGTAAATAATTCATATACTAACACAAAAACTGCAATTTATTTTTAATGGTTATTATTAGTTATCGTTACAAGAAGAAAGTATTGCATACATGAAAATTTTCGACTTGCGGTTTTCGACGGATTTATACGTTTTAGAAGGTCCTGAACGCGATTTCACTGTTTTTAGAAAATGTCTGTCTGTGAGTCTGCCTATCTGTAATATGTACGTATGTATGTATGTGACAAAACATTTGTGCGAGATCTATCTCGAGAACTAATGCACGGAATTTAATAAGACTTTACATTCAGTTAAACCTTGATAAGAATTTGTGCTGATTAGTTTTTGGTGTAAATCGTCCAACATTTGGCGCTGTTATGCTAAAATTTTCTCGATTTTCGCAATAGTTATATCTCAAGAACTAACGCACATAATTCCATCAAATTTTAGATTCTGTTAGACCTTGACATAAATAGATACTGGTGTACATAGCCCAAAAGGTGGCGCTACTATGTTACGTTTTTCACGATTTTCACGATAGCTATATCTCCAGAACTAACGCACAGAATTCTATTAAACTTCAGATTCTGTTAGACCTTGACATAAATAGATGCTGATTCATTTTTGGTGTATGTGAAACCTGTATGAGATAGAAGAAAGTTTTGTGATTGACACATCCGACTAATTTTTCAATATGAAAGTCAATTTTTGAATACGGTAAAGTTCAAATTCCAACTTAAAATATGTACACACACACACATATATATATACATATAGTCTGCTTTATAAGCTTTTGTTTGTTTGTTTAAGTAATGAAGGGAAAATATAAGTAATTCATTTACTGACACAAAGGCTACAATTTATTTTTAATGGTATATTATGAGCCGTATAAGATTTTCAAAATTATTAATGTCATCGCATTATTTTTTTTTCTTTCGAAACATTTTCATATTAAATACTCCAGACCTTAAATAAAATTTATATTATATTTATTTAAAACATTAAATTTAAAATTTTCGTTTTAAACATTTTTAACAATTAAAAAAAAGTTTAAAAAGTTAAATCATACTTTTAATGATATACTTTTGGTCGTATATGTTATTACATTTATTAAAGGCACTATTTTATTTTCAAAATAATTTTAATTATATATGTTTAGCATGATTGAAATTCAAATTTTAAAAAAATAATTTAAAATTTAATTTAAAAAAAATAATTTAAATAAATATATTTAATAAATAATTTAAAAAAAAAACACTATTTTTATTTATTTTTTATTTTTTTACAAACTGCGTTATAAATATAATAAATAAATTAGTTCTTGCTTCGTTTACAGACGTAAGTGATACAAATTAAACAGAGTTTTTATTTTTAATAGCGTTCTATAACGTATGTTTATAACTGTCATCGCACTGTTTTACAACTGAAACATTTTCATGTGAAATATTTTAGAACAGGAATGAAATTACTATGCTAAAATCAAAATTATAAAGTAATGCATTCATATTAAGTTTTTTCAATGTTATCAAACTATTTATTTTTTTTTTTTTTCTACGCGTAATTCTTTTTTTTTTTTTTTTTTTTTTTTTTTTTTTGAAATAAAATGTTAATCTACAATGTTTTTTTAATAAAACAGAATGAAGCAAATACTCAGTATTATTAATATGTTTAAAATAAGAACACTAGATATTTTTTTAAATCTATTTAAAGGCTTGTTTCACAGGATTTGTAAAACTTTTTCTACGGAGGAAAAAAAATATGTAAAAACAAAATAAAAACGCGGAAGAACTAAGAAGACGTTATCATTTTATTTTTTACCAATACTTCAAAGTTTAAACCCACGAAAACTTGAATTTCAAAATTTATTTGATAAAAATTATCCTTTTTACCGATCCTTCAAAGTTTAAATTCGCAAAAACTTGAATTTCAAAATGTATTTGATAAAAAAAAAAAAAAAGTGTCGCAGGCTGTACACGAATAAAGTATGACTACTCTACATCGCAGATTTTTATGTTGCCGCCTTTATTATTATCTGTTACTTTAAAAAGTTTACTTATCTTCGTTTAGTAAAAAAAAAAAAAAAATCTTTTGCTGTTGCAGGAATTTGTGGACATCGTACAATATTATGTGAAAACTTTGACAAACTTCTAATATGCTGTTGAAAAAAAAAAAAGGATAAAAAAAAAACTTTTAAACTCTTGCTTTATCTAAAGCCATTGGTTTTTCGCTATTTTGGATGCCTCGGGCGTTACAAGCTATCTTTAGAGTGATTTAATATAGTTTTCTGTAAAAGAGATGAAAGTTAAACAGGAAAAACAAAACTCATTAATTTGAAAAATATATTTTTCAATTGCTTGTTTCTTATTGTACACTGCAAAAAAAAAAAAAAAAAAAGTGTTGATTTTACAGTATAATACTGGCAACCCAGCTGGTAGTATTACACCGTAAAATTAAAAGTAACAAATAGCAAAATAAGCAGTAATACGCAGCCGCGCATGCGCGGTATGCCAGAAAATTCACCATGGAGATTTTGCTTTGCGAATGATTACCTCCATTCTTTAGTATTTGTATGACTCATGATGAACGAATCTCTTGTGTTTATTTACTTTAATGGATTGAGATATTGGCTGTCAACCTAATTTCAACTGAAGTTATCTCAGAATCTATATATATTTGAATGTTACTCATCTCTCAAACAAACAATTTTTTTGAACGTTCTTTATAAAAATGTAACTTTTATGCAATTTTATTGTTAAAAAAATAATTTTGAATAAAAATGACCGCCTCGCATATGGAAAAAAGAAATTGTCAGCTCGTTTTTGTTTTCCTCAGTCACATGAATTGCGTTTTTATTATAAAGATTACGTATGTTAGGATTTAATAGAAAAGAAAACTCGTATTAATATCTTTTTAAGTTTTGATTCGATTTTCATAAAATTTGAAATGACTCGACAAAATTCTGCAACGATTATATATATTAAATTTCAAACCATTCAGATGGGTAGTTTTTGCACTGTTATATGCTGACGTGCGGACAGACGGACGGATCAGACGACGACTGCACTCTAAACAAAATCCGTGAAAATACAAGATATTTTCCGAAAAATTTTACGGAGAAGTTTCATTTTTCCAAAATTTCAGTACAATTGTCTTAAATGACATTAGTTCCGTTAAAGAGATTTCAAATCCGCTAATATGCAGAAAGTTTTCCGTAAATTTAATGGATTTTTTCCGTATTTCTTTCAAAACAGTACAATGTCCCTATTTCTTCCAAAACAGTGCAATTTCCGTAAATGACGTTTAAAGGTTGAGTACAGAAATCGCCTTCTTTGAAATGCGAATTAAGATTTTTGTATTTACTAGAGTTCTTGTAGGATACAGGCCTGGCCTGGCTCGATCTGCTGGCCCATTCTAACCAAGGCCATGTCAATTTATTGTGAAAAGAAGAATATTTATATTTGTTAATGAAATATTTAGAAATTTATTTTATTTTTATAAATTACAAATATATATATTTTTTTAATCTATTTTTTTTCTTGATAGTAGTACTTTAAAATTATGATTTTTTTTTTCACTAATTTTTTTTTAATTTATCTTTTTTAATGTGAGGCAATATTGTGTTATTTAAAGGTTTCATAACATAATATCTCTGCAAATTATAGCTATGCAAATTGGTATTAAACTAAACTGATTTGGCTTATAAATTTATGAATTACGCTAAAATTTATTATTTTATAAATTATAATTTTACAAAGTTTACAATATTTTCCTTAAATCTATACAATTAGTTAATATTTTTTCTTTACTTTTATAAAAATCAAGTTTTTAATTTTATAACGTTTTTAATTTATTTCGTTAGTTCATATTTTTATAAATTAAACTAATTTAAATTAAATTATATCAGTTAGTCCATATTTAAACTTACCTATCCCAAGGTCATTAATTTCAAATTTTTCTCCTTTTTTTTTTTTTTTTTTTTTTTTTTTTGGAGCCACAGAAATCTTTCCCGGAGAAAAATGTCTGAATTCAACACTTGGTTGGTACTGTTGCAAAAAGAAGAAATTATTACTCTTAATACAATGTTTTATGCAAAGAATACATAATAAATTAAAATTTATCTGTTATAAAGCACTAAATAATACAGCAAATTATTGAAAATTATGCAAAGAAAATATTATAAGCATAGGAAAAATCCATCTACAGATGAAACCTCAAAGTTTTGCATCATAAAAAGCGATTAAAATAAGTAACAGCATTTGAGAAAAAGCCATGACCGGTCATAGCGCAGTGGTCTAGGTCGTCAGTTTAGCACACGGGAAATTACGGGTTCGATTCCGCTCGTGGTAAGGTTTGGTTAATTTCTATGAACTCACTCAGGAATGAAAAAAAAGAAGCAGAAATCCTTATAAAGTTGTCCTCGCGAAGTAACTTTTTTTTTCTTTTTTGGTCCTATAAATTTTATTTTAACGACATAAAAATTTCTAAAAAATACGGAAGATATCTGTTATAAAATGGAAATTTAAAAACGAATATTTCAGAATTCTCGGAAAATTTCATGGAATTTACGGAATTTTTTTTCCCGTTGAAATACGGAAATAGTACTGGCGTCTCGATTGCCAGTACAATTTTCGTTTTTTTTTTTTTTCAGATTTTTTTTTTTTTTTTTTTTTTTTTTTTTTTTACAGTGTATAGGTGCTACGTATTTATATAATTAAGAACGCACCTAAAAAGAAATGTAAATGTGCACATATTATTACATCTTTAGCTGTATGTAATCTTCCAATAAATAATCAACATTTAATTAAAATATTAAATTAAAATTTGTGCATTTTATTTTATTTGTTACACCATACATTTTTTTTAAAGTAAAATTAAGCTTTACAAATATTTTACTTGTTCTAAATAATTTCAACTGAAGTAGAATAAATCTAAATCTGAAACCCCGTGGGAAAACATATTTTTAATTAGTTGGTATTATTCAAAGTTTGTAATTCTTTACATTAATGAAAAATGTGAAATACGCATTTTAAAATCCTAGGGGTTTTTCCTTTAAAATTGCGTTACCAAGACATAGTAATCGTGAGATAGACATACTTATTTAAATTTTTTTCACCATCATTTGTTATTTAAATCTAATAGGTAGTACATCAAATTTAATGGAGTTATTTTTCTTAAATAATTTATTGATTTTCGGCATATGATAAATATTCTAAAACGTATGGATAGTTGTCCAAAATACTTATTTTACGTTGTTTGAGATGAATTAAAATTTACTATATATATAGATTCGGATAAATTTAAAATTTTACATTATATTGAAGTTATTTTTAATATTTCGTTTTTTTTTTTTTTTTTTTCTGCTCTAAAAGATGTTTTTATGCCGGAAATATGGATATTGTAACATGAGACCCACAAAGTGCAGTAATACTTAAGATTAACCAAAATTTTATACCAACATGATATTTTCTATATATATTGCGTATTAATCATTTATTCTTTAATACATAAGAATTTTAAGGGAAACTTACAAGGGAACCACTTTTGATGCAGCGTGCACCTAGAATTGAGGCCTGGTGCATTTTAAAGCCTTATATTACGAAGTTTGAGAATCGATAAAATTTTTCTGTTAAACTCATATTTATTGATTTTACAGCAGCATTACTTTCTGAAAATTCAATTTTCGAGACCACTTATCGGATTATTCACATAAAAGTTTGTTTTGTTTTTAAAGTTAAAAATACAAATTAGTCAATAATAAGCATAAAATATGAAAAAGTTTAAAAATTCCTTCAAGAACCTACGAATTTGATTTTGAAAAAATACAACATTATAATTGCATTTTTGGCGGCGCAAAATTGGCTTTATTTGTTACCGTAGATTTTTTTCTCGCCAACCCTGGACAAATGTCATAGTCGTCTCATAGACCTTCTAATATAAGAAAAAAAGAAAGAAAAATCCATCCAGAAGATTAAACAATCCTTTTTCCCCCCCGGGCGAGGGGACTCTCATAACTTAGCATTTCTATCATTCCTCTGAGATAAAATCCTAGAATAAGTTAACAGCAAGAGCAACAGTTTAGTTTCACTTTCGTTTGTTTATTTACGTTTATTTTATTGCGAGAATGGAATCGAAGCTGCCAAGAAAGCGATTACCGCCAAAACAGCCTCTAAATCGCCAAATCCGAGCTGATCTTGGGACCAACTTTTCGACCAAATAATAATGGAATCTGCTCTCTGCTAGTATCTTTGCTCTGAGAGTCGTCTGTTGTGTGTGAGTAGTAGTTTGGATTCGTAGCACCCCATTTGGCTACTTAACTCGTTTTTGGCGTAAAATTAACAATTAAAAATCCAGTAATAAAAAATTAAAAGTATAAAAAAATGTATAAAATATTATTTTAACTGAGAAATTTTATCGGTTCTCTAACTTTTATGTATAGGGCTAAAAAATGCACCAGGTATCGATGCTTCTAATTTCTAATATGTTGTTGAAAAAAAAAGAGATATATATTTTAAACTCTTGCTTTATCTTAGAGCCATCGGAATTTTGCTATTTTTGGTGCCTGGAGTCTTAAAAACTATCTTTAGAGTGATTTAATAGTTTTCTGTAAAGAGATAAAAGCTAAACAAGAAAAGCAATACTCATTAACTTGAAAAACATACTTTCAATTGCTTCTTTTTATTGTTTCAATGTCTTTCTCTTATATTCTTATTCTGGCTAGCAATTGAACGCGTTTCGTCCACATTATCTATCAAAATAATGCTTAGTGAATATTTTTTATGCCAAATTATTATGTGTATTTAAAGGTAAGATTTTATTTTTTTTTTTAACGTTCTTTTAGTACTATATCTGTTTGGGAATTAAATAGAATTAAAAAGAAGGATACTTTATCGCCTAATATTCTTTATAGTTACAACTGTACACGAGTTACAACAACAAGGAAGTTGTTGTTGTAGATTAGCGTGCCAAAATATACAACCTGCCTGTGACACTGCAACAATGAAATATTTTAAACACTAACAAGTAGAAAATAAAATGAAAATAAAAAATAAAGAGTGTAATATATATATTTTTTTTTAATACGCTTTTATCAATTAATAGTTTAATAGGTACCGCGCATGCGCTTGAGAATTTGCCATGCTAACCATTCACCCATTGTTGCTATATTCTGTCTTAAATGGCATGCAATGCTCTATTTTGAAATTTAAAAAGAATGAAAAAAATAATTAATAATAATAATATTAGAAGTTGCTGTAATTAAATATAATTTTTCCTCAATATATATATATTTATTATATATATTTAAATAAATGTCGATTATACACGACTAAGTATCTCTAAATATGATCAATATTATGGTAATAATGTATAAACATGGTGATGGCCTTCAAAGTTTTCATAGAAATATAATGCCAATATTGTCAGTTTATTTTTTTACTTTTTTACTTTATGTAAACATGAAAAATTTATTTTATTTTATTTTAGTTGTTTTGTTTTCTTTTGCTTTAGTGACGAAAATGGGCCAACACATACAAATGTTCGAATACATAAGCAAAAAAAAAAAAAAAAAAAAAAAAAAAAAAAAAAAAAACAGAGCAGAAAGTTATATAAAAATTTTGTTTTTAAACTAATATAAAGATAACAATATTTTTTCCCGTCATTTTCATCAATACATATTGACAGACACATCTGAAATCTAAAATTAACTTACATAGTAAATGAAATCCTTGTAAAGTGGGGCATGAAAAAAATTAAAAGTTGACATAAACGTTGATGATGTCGCTGATTAAGTGTATACTTCAAAAGAAATTTGTCTGCACTTAATAGATCGTTAGATGTCAAAGTAAAAGATTTATGCCCTTTCTCTTCCTTCCTATAAATGCACCTAACTGACGATTTATTGTGACACGTTAAGTAATTCCTTCTGTCTCACTCGGTTAAAAATGGAGCTGGCAAAAATCTTGGGATGACAATGGCTGTTGTATTTCTCATTCTGTTTAAATTTACAAAATCGTTCCAAAAATGGTTGACGAAGAAAGAAAAATAAATAAATTTTCGTCTAAATCGGTGTTTCTCGAAGTGAGGTACGCGTGCCGATGCGTGAAAAAGTTCTAAGAGGTAAGCGACCAGTCTGGTTCGACTATTCGACTATAACGACACAGTAGCAACAGTGGAGCGAACACCGTACAAACCGTTACATTAATGAAAACTTGTTTTTGTTTTTTTTAATCCTTAATTGTATATAACTTTGATAAGTTTTATTTGAAAACTTAATATTATCTTTCTAAATTATGTACTATTCTAAACTATGTAATTAACAATTCTAAATTATGCTTGATATTATTTTTTTCAATTAATTCATAAAAAGAACTTTTGTCATTTTTGAAAATCAATGACAGGGGAGGGTAGTGTGGGATAAATATTTTTACTGGCGACTAGAATTTTTTGCTGGCTACCAGATTTTATCAAATTTGTAAAGCCTTGCAGCATACATATGCATTTACTGTTCTCTTTGTTTCGCTTTCTCTATTCACGACTCTTACAAGTAAAAAAAAAGGGGGGGGGGGGGGTCAAACACATATAATTCTTCAAGGTAAGGAGTACGAGAAGAATAAACGTTTCAGAACATCTGGATCATCAGCTTAAAGACTTTCACCACTTTTGAACACCATCTGTAACGTAAGGCACACACATTTTAAACATGATCACATTTACACATGATCACACGTTTAAACCCATCATATTAAAAAAAAACTTGCATAAAATACAAATTAAAAGTTATGTTTATTTGCATACATTTGCATTTGCTGTTCTCTTTGTTTTCCTTTCTCTATTCATGACTCTTACAAGTAAAAGGAGGAGAAAGCACGCCAAATGGTAAGTCAAGCACGTGCAATTCTTCAAGGAGTACGAGAAGAATAAAAGTTTCAGAACTATTGGATCATCAGCTTAAAACCTTTCACCACTTTTGAACACCACCTGTAATTAAAATTAAAAAGACAGTTTAAAGTAAGGCACACACATTTTAAACATGATCACATTTAGACACACACGTTTAAACTCATCATATTAAAAAACTTGCTATCTATCCTGTAAAACTTGCATAAAATGCAAATTAAAAGTTGTGATTATTTGCATACATATGCATTTGCTGTCCTCTTTGCTTCACTTTCTTTATTCACGACTCTCACATGTAAAAAAAAAAGGGGGGGCACGCCAAAAGGTACGAAAGCACATGGAATTCTTCAAGGAGTACGAGAAGAATAAAAGTTTCAGAACTACTGGATCATCAGCTTAAAAACTTTCACCACTTTTGAACATCATTTGTAATTAAAATTAAAAAGACAGTTTAACGTCAGACGTTAATCACATACACATTTTAAAACCAAATAATAACAACTTATTACTGTAGATGTTTCAAGCTTCATACCAGCTTCTCATTAGTACAAATGTCAATCGACAACCAAAGCTAATGTTTACACAGGTCATGTTCAAGAATATGCCATTTAAAAAATATTAAGACACCAGGGAGTACATCTCAGTAGTGCCACATATTCCAGATTTACATGTACCTGCTTCGTTTAGTAGCGATTTCTGATAACTTGTAAACTTAAACTTGTTAATAATTCAATAGATACCGACCACATTCCAGATTTTGAAAATATTAAAATTATTAAATACAACTGCAATAATTAGACAGGATTACAACATTTACAATTTTTTTTCTTAAAATAGTTATTAATTATAATCTTTTTATTGATTATAGGAATAGCACCTCTTATTGATCTATTTTAAAATGCTTCATTTCTTTTTATTTAATTACACATTTCAATAAATATAATATACAGGGTGTATTTGAATTGATGGTCAGAAATGTAAGGGGTGATAATACATGTCAAGATAAGCATATATCAGATTAGGTGCCTTTAGAAATTAGTTATTTTTATTTCTCCTGGGTCCCTATTGCTCCAAGCCACATAATTTGCTCCTCTGAGCCCCCCCCCCCCCCCCCCCCCCACGCTCTCTCAGACACGCATTCACATACGTGTCATCAGTGTCATAACATTTTCACTTGAAATTGAAATTCTGGGGTGGGAACTGGAAGTACCTGGGTTGCCCCCCCCCCCCCCACTCTAGTTACGCCTATGGCTATATATGTATATATATGTGTGTGTGTGTGTGTGTGTGTGTGTGTGTTATTTATATTACAAGATGTATTACCGCCGCTAAACGATTTTCATCCAGGTTTAAAACGGCAATTTCATAATGTTTTCGCAAAGGTTTTTTACATTTATTGAAAAAATTTAAAAATGAGTTCTTTCATTCAAAACGTAATTAACTCTACTGTCTGAAATTTTGGTGTGTAAATTCGTCATGAAGTAATGTATTTTTATTTGAATTTTTAGTAATACATTCATCAGAAAAATAAAACAAACTCATCTTAAAATTCTAAACTTTTTATCAGTGAATAATTAGCATAATTCCAAAGTCAAAAATCTCACTTTATGTGAATAATCATGATTAAAATAATCTTATGGAGGCAAATAAGCTAAATTAAGAAAAATTAGAAAATATCTTAATCTTTCTAAGAAATAGGAAATAACAAATTATAGAAAAACTTATTCAGCTAAACCTACACAATTAAACACCTACATTGATTAAGCCATTTTTATCATGCTTGATTTTCTTAATGGTTATGATTTTATTAATATTTCTGCAATAATTATCTTTTTTTAGTAAAGAAAAATTCATCTGTAAACTCAGTAAACTTAAATTCGTTTAATTAGAATCCTTGATAAATTTTTAGAGAACGAAAAAAAAAATCTAAAATTTCGGATATAAACGCAACATTTTTATTTTAAAAGTCTTGCTTTTTAATTAATGCTCTGATTAGTTGATCTTATTCTATATATAAATAAATCTTAAATAAACATCATTATCGTGTTTTCTCAAAAATAATTCATTAATTTTATAAAAATCATTTTCCACCCAAATAAATATAAATATATATATATATTTTTTTTTTTTTTTTATACTCCCTTACTTTAATTCCCTTTTGAAACCATTCCGAATGTATCTTCAAATATGTCAATACTTTTTTTTCAGCATATTTATTTTATATATTTTATTATTTCAGTTTTTTTTTTCATCTTTATCACTTAATATTTTTATCAGTTTTGCTCATTTTGCAGCTATGATTTTATTAGGTAATTTCACGATAATTAATTCGCATGCTAATTTGTTCAATCATGCGGCAAAAATGCAATTTGAGATTAAAGAACTCTATTAACCTTATAAAGTTTACTTGAATTATTTTCAACATAATTACTTTCACGTATCTGATACCGACATTCGCATCTTTTGAAGACGGTGAAATTTGATTATGTTGTTTATTACTTAATTTGTGTTTGCTTTACCTCTAATTGCACTTACTAATGCATTGTTGTAGATAAAGCTTTGTGATGCGATTTCTATTAATTTTTACTAACGTTCGTAATTAATTCAATAATCTTTAAGTAATCATTCAACACTTCGAATTTTAAGAAGGACTATCTTCTGATAAATAGTGCATAGATATACATGAGGTTCAAATTTTTTTTTTTTACAAAAGAGGTACCTGTTGACGGATTCTTATATCTATAGTTAACAAATTTTTAGATAAGATTTAAATTATATTATAACTGCTTAGAGTGTAAATACTTTAAAACTGAGATTGAAATTCGTGTTTGGTTTTAAATTTATTATCATGATGATCTGTGAAGAGTATAACATTTTTACTAATAACAAACTAAAAGGTAACATAAAATAATGATGAATGAAGAGATCTTTTTACTTTTTTTTTTTATTATACATTAAATAATTAAATTATAGATAAAGCTTTATGGTACGATTTCTATTAATTTTTATTAGCATTCGTAATTAATTAATTAATCTTAAGTAATCGTTCAATATTTTTAATTTTCCTAATACTTATATTTTGATATCACACAGATATAAATGAGAGATATTTCGAAAAATATACCTGTTGGCTGAATGTCATATGTATAGTTATTAAATGCTTAGATAACATTTAAATTACATTACATTCATGACTAGTTTTAAGTTGATTAACATGAAAATATCTGAACTGCATAATATCATTACCAATAACAATTTAAAAGGTAAGCTTAAATGACGATAAATGACTTTATTTTTTGATTATTTAATAAATTTGAAATATTAACAAGCTATTGATTTTTTTCTCATCTTAATATTTATTGGCTTTTTAAATTTAAGACATTTTTAAGCTGTAGAGCGATTCTTAAATTTCTAACTTATATTACAATTCAAGATTTTTTCTAAAAGCATTTCAATAATAAGCAAAGTAACATTTTCGCATACGATTAAAAGTTTTAATAATTCACAGATAATATTTCATTTAACTCATAAGTTAATAAAACAATTTAAGAAAAGAGTTGTGAAATTTTGCATCCTCGCACGATGGCATTTCGGTTTTCTACAGAAGCATTTTCATTTAAAAACTACTTGATTAATGTCATCCATGAAATATTATAATCTATATGTATTTGAAATTAAATAACTCTATTAAACTTGCAAAGTTTTCTTAAATTATTTTTTAAATAATGACTTTTACGAATCTGATACCGATATTCGCATCTTTTGAAAATGGTGAAATTTGATTATTTTGCTTATTAATTAATTAATGTTTATTTTACCTCTAATTACACTTGCTAACACTTCGTTGTAGATAAAGCTTTGTGGTATGATTTTTATTAATTTTTAGTAATATCCGTAATTAGTTCAATAATCTTAAGTAATAATTCAACACTTCTAATTTTAAGAGGGCTTATCTTCTGATAAATAATACATAGATTATACGATTATTACATGAAAGGTATTCAAAACTTTTTACAAATGAGGTATTTACCTGTTTACAGAATGCTATACATTACATGTATACTAAATAAATGTTTAAATCAGATTTAAATTACATTATAAGTTTAAATGCTTTAAATCCAAGATTACATTTTATATCTGGTTTGAAGTATATTAGTATAACGATATGTGAAGATTTTTTTTTCTAATTACATAATAAATATGAAACAAATATTATCATAAATATTACCGGTAAAGCTTTGTGATGCGATTTCCATTAATTTTTACTAACTTTTGTAATTAATTCAATATTGTTAAATAATAATTCAATACTTCTCATATTAAGAAGTATTCTCCTCTGGTAAATAACTCATAGATACGCATGAGAGGTGCTCAAAATATTTTACAAAAGATACACCAATTGGCAGAATGTTATATATATAGATAATAAATGTTCATATAAGAATTAAATTATATATAAATATTTTAAGTGTAAATACTTCAAAATTAAGATTATATTTCATGTCTGGTTTTAATTTTATTATCATTATATGATATGTGAAGAGTATGATTTTATTAGTTGTACTATACTAAAAGGTAAAATGAAATAGAAATATATGAAATAGATTTTTTTCTTTTTAATTACGTAAAACAAATATTAAATTATAGATAAATCTGTATGATGCAATTTCTATTAATTTTTACTAACGTTCGTAATTAATTCAGTAATCTTAAGTAAATATTCAACACTTCTAATTTTAAGAATACCTATCGTTTTATAAATCATGAGCCCTATTCAAATATTTCACAAAAGAGACATTTACCTGTTGACAGAGTGTTATATCTATAGTTAATATTTAAATAAGATTTAAATTACATTATGAATTCTTTTTAATATCTAAGCGTAAATAGTTCTTTAAAACTAAAATTACAATTCATGCCTGATTTTAAGTTAATTACAAATCTGAAGCGTAAAATATTACTACTAATAATAAAATAAAAGTTAAAATAAAATTATAACAATTTTTTTTCTTTTAATTATATAACAAACTTCAAATTTTGACAAATTGTTACATATATATTTTTTTTTCTCAGCATCTGTTTGAATCGTTTTCAAATATAAGAATATATATTTTTTAAGTTTTTAGAGCAAATATTAACTTTAGTTAACATTAAGGAAAAAATAATGTAAGTAAGTAATGTAAAAAATATAAGTATGATAACAAACTAAAACTTTTTTTCACTTTTGATTATTTAATAAAATAAAAATTTTGAAAAATTATTGGATTATTTTCTTCGCGGTATTTGCTTGAATCCTTTTTAAATAAATAAATTCTTAAAGTTTTGAGAACAAGTATTATCTTTAGTATAGTTCTAAAGAAAGTAGTGCATGTAAGTAATGCAAAATAAAATTATAACAAACGAAAATATATTTGATTTAAAAAAAAAAGTAATGTAAATAAACAAGGTAAACTAAAATGATAATAAATGAAAATATATCTTTAGTGTTGATTATACGATAAAATTGAAATGTTGACATATTATTGGATTACTAATTTTTCTTTTCTCGTTATTCGCGTGAATTCTTTTTAAATGTAACACACACACATATATATATATATATATATATATATATAAGTTTTGAGAGCGAGTATTATGGTTAGTGTAATTCTAAAAAATGAAACGTAAGTAAACATTGTAAAATAAAATAATAATAAACAAAAAAAATCTTTTATTTTTCTTCTATAATAAAATTGAAATTTTGCATAAGTTATTGGATGGAATTTTTCTTATCGGTATTTCGCTTAGATCCTTTTTTAAATATAAGTATATAAATATATATTTAATTATGAAAAGAATCATTAATTTTTCTTTAATTGCATAATTTAGAAAATTTTTTGAAAGTATTTGCTATAATCAAAGTAACTGGTTCTCATTCAATTAATATTTCTAATAAGACATTGAAACACATTATGAGCTTATCTATCGATAAAATGATTTAAGATCAGCACTGTGAAAAAACTGCACTCTCACCCAATGTCATTTCGGGTTTCCATAGAAATATTTTCACTTGCAAATGATATGATTGTTTCTCATTCATGACTGTAATGTGTGTAAGCTAACTAAGCTATATTCCCCCCCCCCCCTCTATATCAGATAAATGCAAATGTATAATTTATATGGTTTGCAGTAGCAGAACTAAGTTTTTAACAGATAATTTACATATCAATTCCTGATCAATAAATTTCATTCACAGAAGCATTTATTTTTATAATTTATTTATAAATATCTTCAAATTCAAAAGTTTAGAAAAACTAGCAACGTATTAAACAAGAATAAATTTTATTGGAACACATTTTAAATTAAAAAATAATTTTAAGTAGATGTTTTTAATATACATATGAATAACGGTATACAGTCCATTCCAATTATATGATATATGCTTTTCGATTATGCTATATGTGAAATTTGTAGTATTTTTTTTTTCAATTTTCATCTAAAATAGTATAATATATATGTGCAAAAATATGGTAAGAAAAAAAAAGAATACAAAACAGAATAACTTAACATAATTCGTCAAAAGTAAGTAATAATGTTGTCCTCATAGATACGCATGAGAGGTGCTCAAAATATTTTACAAAAGATACACCAATTGACAGAATGTTATATAAATATAGATAATAAATATTCAGATAAGAATTAAATTATATTATAAATATTTTAAGTGTAAATACTTCAAAATTAAGATTATATTTCATGTCTGGTTTTAAGTTTATTATCATTATACGATATGTGAAGAGTATGATTTTATTAGTTGTACTATACTAAAGGGTAAAATGAAATAGAAATATATGAAATAGATTTTCTTTTCTTTTTAATTACGCAAAACAAATATTAAATTATAGATAAATATGTATGATGCAATTTCTATTAATTTTTACTAACGTTCGTAATTAATTCAGTAATCTTAAGTAAATATTCAACACTTCTAATTTTAAGAATACCTATCGTTTTATAAATCATGAGACGTATTCAAATATTTCACAAAAGAGACATTTACCTGTTGACAGAGTGTTATATCTATAGTTAATATTTAAATAAGATTTAAATTACATTATGAATTCCTTTTAATATCTAAGCGTAAATAGTTCTTTAAAACTAAAATTACAATTCATGCCTGATTTTAAGTTAATTATAAATCTGAAGCGTAAAATATTACTGCTAATAATAAAATAAAAGTTAAAATAAATTATAACTTTTTTTTTTTTTTTTTTTTTTTTTATATATATATAACAAACTTCAAATTTTGTCAAATTGTTACATATATATTTTTTTTTCTCAGCATCTGTTTGAATCGTTTTCAAATATAAGAATATATATTTTTTAAGTTTTTAGAGCAAATATTAACTTTAGTTAACATTAAGGAAAAAATAATGTAAAAAATATAAGTATGATAACAAACTAAAACATTTTTCACTTTTGATTATTTAATAAAATAAAAATTTTGAAAAATTATTGGATTATTTTCTTCGCGGTATTTGCTTGAATCCTTTTTAAATAAATAAATTCTTAAAGTTTTGAGAACAAGTATTATCTTTAGTAT
The DNA here is from genome assembly GCA_963931845.1 of Maratus michaelseni. NCBI lineage: Eukaryota > Metazoa > Arthropoda > Arachnida > Araneae > Salticidae > Maratus > Maratus michaelseni. The sequence goes on along the minus strand of OZ007594.1, from coordinate 165,063,471 downwards.
AGTTCTAAAGAAAGTAGTGCATGTAAGTAATGCAAAATAAAATTATAACAAACGAAAATATATTTGATTTAAAAAAAAAAAGTAATGTAAATAAACAAGGTAAACTAAAATGATAATAAATGAAAATATATCTTTAGTGTTGATTATACGATAAAATTGAAATGTTGACATATTATTGGATTACTAATTTTTCTTTTCTCGTTATTCGCGTGAATTCTTTTTAAATGTAACACACACACACACACACACACATATATATATATATATATATATATAAGTTTTGAGAGCGAGTATTATGGTTAGTGTAATTCTAAAAAATGAAACGTAAGTAAACATTGTAAAATAAAATGATAATAAACAAAAAAAATCTTTTATTTTTCTTCTATAATAAAATTGAAATTTTGCATAAGTTATTGGATGGAATTTTTCTTATCGGTATTTCGCTTAGATCCTTTTTTAAATATAAGTATATAAATATATATTTAATTATGAAAAGAATCATTAATTTTTCTTTAATTGCATAATTTAGAAAAATTTTTGAAAGTATTTGCTATAATCAAAGTAACTGGTTCTCATTCAATTAATATTTCTAATAAGACATTGAAACACATTATGAGCTTATCTATCGATAAAATGATTTAAGATCAGCACTGTGAAAAAACTGCACTCTCACCCAATGTCATTTCGGGTTTCCATAGAAATATTTTCACTTGCAAATGATATGATTGTTTCTCATTCATGACTGTGATGTGTGTAAGCTAACTTAGCTATATCCCCCCCCCCCTATATCAGTTAAATGCAAATGTATAATTTATATGGTTTGCAGTAGCAGAACTAAGTTTTTAACAGATAATTTACATATCAATTCCTGATCAATAAATTTCATTCACAGAAGCATTTATTTTTATAATTTATTTATAAATATCTTCAAATTCAAAAGTTTAGAAAAACTAGCAACGTATTAAACAAGAATAAATTTTATTGGAACACATTTTAAATTAAAAAATAATTTTAAGTAGATGTTTTTAATATACATATGAATAACGGTATACAGTCCATTGCAATTATATGATATATGCTTTTCGATTATGCTATATGTGAAATTTGTAGTATTTTTTTTTCAATTTTCATCTAAAATAGTATAATATATATGTGCAAAAATATGGTAAGAAAAAAAAAGAATACAAAACAGAATAACTTAACATAATTCGTCAAAAGTAAGTAATAATGTTGTCCTCATAGATACGCATGAGAGGTGCTCAAAATATTTTACAAAAGATACACCAATTGACAGAATGTTATATATATATAGATAATAAATATTCAGATAAGAATTAAATTATATTATAAATATTTTAAGTGTAAATACTTCAAAATTAAGATTATATTTCATGTCTGGTTTTAAGTTTATTATCATTATACAATATGTGAAGAGTATGATTTTATTAGTAATAATATACTAAAAGGTTAAAATGAAATAGAAATTTATGAAATAGATTTTTTTCTTTTTAATTACGCTAAACAAATATTAAATTATAGATAAATGTTTATGATGCAATTTCTATTAATTTTTACTAACGTTCGTAATTAATTCAGTAATCTTAAGTAATTATTCAACACTTCTAATTTTAAGAATACCTATCGTTTTATAAATAAATAAAATAAAAAGAGGAATAATAAACTGGTCGGCATGCTTCAAGTACTTAGACTTTTCTACACATATGGCTTGATATAAAGTAGTTTTTTTTTTTTTTTTTTTTTTTTTTTTTTTTTTTTTTTTCAAAAAAGGTCGCTCTTCACATAATTATGTTCATAAACACATGTTGTGATATATCATTTTCACATGGATTAATTGAAACGCCAGACATGTCAAAACTGACAAATTTGTCTCCACTAAACAGGAAAAGCAAAATCTCCAGAGACTCTCTGTAGGGACAACAACTTATTTGCACGCTGCATATTTCATCGCTTGTCTCACAGTTGACAACAAACAGCTGACAACACTCAGAACCAATAAGTAACTCCTCTAACTATCCTAAACCCCTCATGAACGTGGATGAAAATTTGCGGCGGATATCCGCTCATCTGTGTCTCCACGTTAAGATGCCCGACATTTGACGACGTAACCCAAAACAAAAAGTAAATTAGAAACAAAAAAAAAAAAAAAAAAAAAAAAATTATACGTTAAGAAAAAGGGGGAAAGGGAGATATAGCTTATCGTTGTCTCTTCTTTTTTTGCCGAAATTCGACGCCAAAGAAATGCCCCTCAGAAATTTTTCGCCAAGTAAGTCGGGTATCGACCTTTAACTCTCTTATTAGCCAAAATTGACGGGAATTATTTCACGACCTAATATCTACAGTATGTTAGATGGGGAACAGAGAGTATATATATCCTGTTACTTTCAATGGGGGTTACCCAGTTAGGTCGCGGGGGAGGATATAGACTTCAGCATAGGAGAGGCACCTTCGTAGCAGAAGAGGGAAGTCATCTGATGCCACAAATCTTTGCTTTGGTCGAAAAAAGTGATGTAAGTGCTGCGGATTATTGGATTAAGTGCATACTTCTCCAATTTGAAGCACGATATCGTGATTCGTGTTGTTTAAGGCAAAAAAAAAAAAAAAATCGTAAATTACGACAGTTTTTGGAATGAAAAGCTTGCATGCGGGACCCTTTTTTCTGTTCTTTTTCGTCAAATGATTGTGACAGAATTAGTAGCACGAAATATATTTGAAAAATCCTTGCATTCTGCACTGATTATGGCCTCCTATCTAGAATTATGTCGCTTTTCATTGTTCTGATGTTGGAGGAATTTGGTCAGATTTTGCTTTCGATTTTACTTTTGTTTATTTTATACACATATACTCGCTGCCGTAGATATTTAGCTCAATATCTCTCTGCAGTCAAAAATTTTTTATCACAAAAGCAAACACTTTTTTTTTTCAATGTACTAAAAGTTACAAGTTTGATCTTTACCTTTAGTAATAACGTGTTACAAAAATTCTTTTAATGAACTAATTTATACTTATTTTACTTGTAATGCTTTATTTTGTGAACATGAGATCTCTAGAAATAGCTATAACGGGGCTAATTTCCAAGTTTCTGCATCTTCTACTTAAAATTCCTAAAACTCGAGAATTAGGAACATGCCATCGCATTTTGAATATCGTGGACAAAGTTGCAAAATGAGTTATTTATGAACGTTTATTTTGCTACTCTGCAAAAACTTAGTTTTCGTTTTTCTTTCTGAATGTTTTCCTTATAAAAAGATAATAAAAAAAAATAGAAGAAGGAGAAAAATGAAAAAGACAATAACTTCCATCAACCTCGATAAAACCTTTAAAAATACTGCCAAAATGTGTATTTTTTTTAGTGATCAAAATAGAAAAAATGCACTAAAACTGCAAAACGACCGAAAAAAAAGCAAATAATAATAATAATAACAGTAATAATAATATTAATAATGTCACTAACATCTACTCCTGGTAATAGCAAACTTTACGAAACACAATATAATGAGCAAACAATAGCAGCATAAATATAAAATAAACCAATTTAAATACTTCTTTTTCTTTATTTAGCAATTTTAAGCATGTTTATGAAAATACTAATGTTGTGGAGTTTTGGGGTTCTTTCTAAAACACAACTTACTTAAACTTAAAAAGCTCATTTATTACTCAATCTTCACTTGACAATTAAATATTTAGAAAAAAATAAGTATACCCTGATTAGCTCCACTGAAATCTGTTGCCATGGAAAAGGTAGCAAATTATATTAAACTAATCAAAATATCAAAACTTAAGAATCCGAATAGGTTAATACAACAATGATAATTTTGAACTCATCATTTTAAGACAATATTAAATGTAGTAAGGGGCAACAGATTTCTAAATCAAGTAGCATACTGGATTGCATAAAGAACACCCAACTCCACTCCAACCCGATCAAGCTCAAATCTCCATACACATTAAATTAACAAAAGTGTAATCATCATATAATTTGGAAAAATGCAGACAACCTGAAATTCCTCCAATATGAGGACCAAAAGGGGAAAGAGTTAAATCCGTTAATAGAATAGGGATATGATGATGTACTAAAATTTTAGAACAACCATAGAGATTCTGAACAAGATCCGATCGGTTAAACAAGAATCGTATAGTGGTGTATAATGACTGGATATATATATATATATATATATTTTTTTTTTTTTTTTTTTTTTTTTTTTTTTACTTTTTAAAATAAAACAATTTTGGTGTATATTTTAGAAAAACAATGTTTCTGAAAGAGGAGAGTTAAAGCTTAATTTAACATTTTATGAAATTAAATTTAATATTACTGTTTCACTTATTAATCTATCCATCCTTAAATCAAGATCAAAAATACGATTGTATAACATTGAGTGAACTTCAATTTATGTTCATTAAAACAGTCAGTTATGAATTTAAACTTAAGAAATTTTAAAGTCCTAATTTAATAAAGTTGAATTTTCTCTACCTTTTTTTTTTTTTTTTTTTTTTAATCACAGAAAGGTTAGGCCATTCTTATAGGTCTACTGTGAATATAAAAAATTAATTATTTAGAGATTTATACAAAGAAAAACATACCAACTTTGATAATAAACAAAAAAAAAAAAACACAATTTATTTGAACATTTAAAATAATGAAGCAACTAAGTTATCAAAAATAATCTTAATAAAACAATATAACAGCTGATCTTTTAAGTTGAAACCACTCACTGGTTACTTTTAAATTACACATCATATTTTTAAAATTACCATCATATTACCATTTAATGGTCGTTCAAACATACAAATATTATATATTAACCTACAGACTATTTCTGTTCATAATGTTTATTCTTATTGAAATTATCCAAAGATATTCATTTCACTTTTAAACTCTGGTATAGCAAACATATTTTTTTTTTTTTTTTTTTTTAAAGAGGTACAAATAAATAAAAAGAAAAACTATGCAAATAGTACTTACAACAGGTAGAGAGTTCTACAATTTTAGTCAATGGGCACTTAGGAGCATTTCCTCCTTTTTCAAAATCTGATGAAGCACTTAAGCTGGAGTATTCAGGCTGGGGAAAAATTCAGACGTGGTTTCAAGCTAACATTCATCAATCCTCTCATCTCACTGCATCACTTGCCATCAGCTACTAGGTCCATCATCTAGTCCGGAGGGGAAAATCGTTCTACGGTCCAGAACTTCACCGTCGGAGTCAGTAATTTCACCTTCCTGAAGCATGTGTTTTATTCGAAGATAGCCATCACCGTAACTCAGAACACTACGACTTCTAACGACCGGTTTAGTTCAATATCTATGATCACTTCTGATGGTTAAGAAGTCATAATCTTGGATCGCCACTACGCCAAAAAAAAATAGGCTACACATATCTTCTTCTTAATTTCTCGTTAACAGTTATAGATCCGCAATTCGAAAATGCCCTTATAGCCTCTTTTCATCATAACATCATGATTTAGGATGGTTAATGTAGGGACATCAATGCCCCACTCTCAAAAAAAAAAATCTTCCAGAAACCTGTCCGCCTTCAACAACTTCGCGATCCAGCCCACAGGCCAATCTTCGAGCCCCGTAATAAGTCGAATTTTTTTTACGAGTCAAACGACAGGTCTCTTGGCCAAGCAACAAGTGTCGTAAACATTCATTCTCCCGCGCTGCTTGAAAAACGGGACCGATCCACTCTGCCAGGGGTACGGGAATGGAAACAAAAGGAAAAATGGACTCATCGTGAAGACTACAGCTTGCCGCTCCACTCTGCCGGCCGCTTCATGGGGGAAGGAAACCATGCATCACCCCCATGGCGTGTGCTGAAGGGGGGTCCTGTTAGCCTCTGTTTACATGGGCGCCAGCTATCCGCCTGATAGCAGAGCCAATTGAAGCCTGACGTAAACTTACAAAGCCTAATTGCGTGTATAGTACACTCATAAGATAACGTAATTCTTATACAGGGCGGTCGGTCATTCTTATATCAAAGTCAGACTAGATGACTCCAAATTTTCCACCTGTGCAGTCTACTGACAAAACATCCCTCCCTTGCTGTCTGCTTTTCGTATTTGAAAAACAGGAAGCTACGTTAGACTATAAACGTTGAAATTACTTTGCAAAAAGAAAAAGAAAGAAGAAAAAATAAAAACTGATTTTATTATAATTATTACAATTACTTTTATTTATTTAAATTTTTATTAGAAACAGAAAAAAAGAGTGCTTTTAAATAAATGTTGAGAAAGTGATTTAAATAATTAATGTAGATTAAAAAAAAAAAATTTGTTGAAACCAACCGTAACAAGATTGCTCCCCCCGGCTAATTAAAAAAAAAATTTTTTGAGAAAACAAATTATTTTTTTTAAAGGTAACTTGGTACCACATGGCATGCTGGGACCTCAACACTGAAAAAACTGACCACCAACACAGATCATACATCGATCCGGGACGGGATCCAGAGAGTTCACCGCTGAAATACCACCCTGACAATATATTCCGGATATATACAACCAGAGCTCGCACATCCGTAGAAACCATTACCTAAAATATTACCTGAAACATGACCATAAAAGAGTACTACCAGAGGAGGGACCACAAGGCTGATTTTACCACTAAAATGACCAAGATATTTTCTGCACCTGTAAAAGAACACATGTTCCCCCTGATTGTGAAACCTCACTTCCCTACTACTGTCATTCCTACGCATAACTGCATCCTTCCTGAGACTTCTGGCAACAGAACTGTAAATAATACATAAATTGAATTTTGAAAAAAAAAAATTAGCCGAAAAAGAAGAGAAGTGCCCACTGATTAATTGTCACTATACTGCTTATATACATAACTTCAATAATTGGCATCACAGTATATTACAACACCATCTATTAATGTAAATAAGTACTAGTAATATCATAGTTACAACACTGTAAATGTCAATGAAATTTGTAAAACACATATTAATTCTATTATACAAAAATACACAAGAGCAACTGGTGACACACAAAAAAAAATATATACATATACATCTGTAAGACACAAATTATGTTATCACAGACCATGTTAGAGAACTACGCACACAATTGTAACAATTTTATATGAGAACACATGTTTGTTTTCGAACACAGTCTAATGATTCGGGATATTATGTAGATTTTACAAATGCACGTACAAGTAATGTGCATGGGAAAGAGTATCTCTGCCTCTGTGCTACTTATAGCAAAAAGCAGTTTCGGGCCTTTTGGGCACTACAGGGAAAACATTCCACAAAATAAAATAAAAAACAGGGGTGGTGACATATATCACCAGGAAGGAAAACACACATTCCACAAAAATAGGAAGTAGAATAAATAAAATAGTTAATTTTAGCACTTTTAGCCACACACAACAACATACAGGTATGTACATGAGACAGTATGTACTAGAAAAAGAAAAAGGGCCCACACTCCTTAAAGTTTAAGCTCAAATAAAACCACAAACTGTATAGTACATAATAAATCTATCTAGTTAAAATGTAGAAATTAAAGTAAACACATACTTAAAAAGTTATATACAAAACACTAATGCATTAAAAAAAACTGAACTAAACAGATCTACCTCGGCAAAAGGGCATACAAAACACAACATCCTAAAAAAATTTTAAAGTAACAAAAATTACATTCGTTTCTTTTTTTTTTTTTTTGCAAAAATATACCCAAAATCTACGAAAACGGGGTGCGGACGGGTATATACCACATAATCTACCATAAAACAGACAAAAACCTTTAGTATAGGCATAAAAAGGGTTAAAAATGCCTACATGAGAGTATCAACACACAACCAAAACAAACCTTTAATACGCTAGAAAAACTAAGTTCCGTTTTAAAAATGTCAAAAAAAAATAATTAAATATACATACACATTAACTAAACTATAAATAAATACAAATAAACAAGGTAAAATTGAATAAAAATGCTTGAATAACGAAAAAAGGTAGTTAGTATTTATAACTCGGACGGTCTCTTCTATCCCGTAGCGAATAGTCGGTTCTAGAAATCGATATTGAACGACTACTTCTATTCGATTTAGCAGCTGGACGAATCGATGAACGAGACATGCGCGAATCGCTGTGCTCAGCAGTTGAACTGCTTTCTGCCGTGGCTGAATTTTTACCTACGCGCATTTCACTGCCTTCTGCCGTTGCTAAATTTTTATTTACGCACATCTCGTTATTCTCTGCCGCTGCAATCTCCGGAGAAATGGGAGGTGGGGGAGAGGGATTTATGATTTCAGTCGCGTCGCTGTCTGTTTCCTCCACTTCCGGCGCTACCGGAGTTTCGTTATTGTTGACGTTCACTACTGCTGGTGCGCGGTTACTATCATATGGTGCCCAGGGAATGAATCGGTTACGCTTACACCTGCGTACAGGAGGAGAATCGCGCGGTTGGTGTGGTGAATCGATGGTCACGTTTTCAGTCGATCCCAGGCCAATTGTTTGTTTTGGTTTACTGGACCAGATGGGGAGTCTGTCTTTGAAAGAAGACAACCTGTCAACATGGACAACCTGACAATTTTTGGGATTAGCAACTAGCGCTATTTTAAAATTAACCTCATTTAGCTTCTCAATTATAGTAAAAGGACCATTATTTTGCTTGCTTAATTTTTTTGTATTACCAGGGGCGACTGTGGGTGTAAATAACCACACAAGATCTCCTATTTTAAAATTTTTATCAACAGCTGTCTTTTCACGGTATTTTTCCTGCTGCTCAGAAACTTTAATTAAATTACTATGTACTTCAGTGTATACTTTTTCAAGAGCTGGGATTAAGAGTTCGCAAAAAGAGGGTGTATCATTATAATTAAAAGAAGGTGGTTGAGAAAAGAGATTATATGGTAGATTCATATTTCTGCCATACATAACTGCAGCTGGGCTAAGTTTAGTTGAAGAGTGGACAGCTGAACGCATAGCTAGTAGTGCAAATTTGAGTTTAGTGTCCCAGTCAGATTGATTTTGGTTGACTATGTGACAAAGTGCATTTTTAAGAGTACGATTCTGTCTCTCCACTTGCGAGTTGCCAGCCGGGTGATAAGATGAGGTCTTAATATGATTAATACCAAACATTTTATATACGTGCTCTATCGCATCTGAAATTAGATTCTTCGCGTTGTCCGTCGTAATAAAACAGGGCGCACCGTAGCGTGATATGAAATCAGCTAAAGTGTCCGCAATGACATCTGAAGTGGTTGAACTAACCGCATATGCTTCTGGCCACTTAGTAAATGAATCTATATATGCGACAATATACTTATTTCCCGAAAAAGTTTGCGGTAAGGGTCCAATGAGATCCAAATGAACCTTGTTCATGGGAAACTGGGGGGTCGGCATACGTTGCAGAGGGGCGAGCTGGTTCGCTCTATAAGCTCTCTTCTGCTGGCAACTAATACATGACTCCACTAGATGCTTGACATCTGACGACATTCCTGGCCAATAGAAGTGCTCACGAATGCGATCAATGGTCTTTTGAAAGGCTTGATGACAAGCCGCTAGGGACTCATGTGTTAGTGCAAAAACTTGAGTAACCAATTCTTTTGGCACGACTAACTTTACAGATTTATTCAAAATAGCTGACTCCCTTGTATCCTCACAAACTAAAATGTCATCTCTAAAAAAAAATTTCATGTATTTAGGAGCAATTTCTACACCTTGGTCTAGTTTTCTTGCAATCTCGCAGCATTTCTTGTCTGATTTTTGTAATTCACCAATTTTTTCAAGTAGATTAGAATGAGGCATAAAAGTAACTTCCTTTTCGACTTGTATACAAAAATTACAATTAACAGTATCATTGGAGTTATCATTGTTGACATACCTCGAAAGGAAATCTGCGACACTGTTACACTTACCTTTAACAAACTTGATTGTAAAATTAAAGTCTGAGAGAGTGCAGATCCATTTAGCCATGCGAGATGTAGGGTCGTGAATTTTTAACATAAATGTTAGAGGCGCATGGTCTGTATAGATGAAAAAATGGGTATTAGCAATGTAACATTTGAAGTGGGCAGTAGCCCAAACTAAAGCTAGTAATTCCCTTTCAGTGGTGGAGTAGCGGGTCTCAGCATCTTTCAATTTTCTGCTGGCAAAGGCAACAGGATGGAGCATGTTATTTTCATCTAATTGTGATAACACTGCCCCTAATGCTTCGCCACTGGCATCAGTATATAAATGGAATTCTTTCTCAAAATCAGGGAGTGCAAGACATGGTTTTGAAATAAGAGCCATTTTAAGGTCTTCAAATTCTTTCTGTGCATCTTCATTCCACGAAAATTTTCCTGTCTCTTTCGTTAAGTTGATTAGATTTTTAGCTCTCTTAGTAAAATCTGGTATAAATCTCCTATAGAAAGATAGAGTTCCAATAAATGACCTAACAGCCTTTCGGGTAGTTGGAGGTTTAAAATTTTCTATTACGGCAATATTTTTATTGATAGGTGATACTTGGCCACTACAAATCTCAAAACCTAGATATTGTATTTTATTCGAAAGGAAAGTGCATTTACTGGGCTTAAGTTTAAGTTTATGCAGTCTTAACCTTTCAAAGACCATGCTAAGCTTCTCAAAATGAGAATTAACATCACTGGAGGCAATTACAATGTCGTCGATATAAACAAGAATTCCAAGATTGCCTAAATCACCGAAAATAGCATTCATAAGTCTTTGGAAACTGTTACCTGAATTTGAGAGCCCAAAACAGTTACGGGTCCACTCAAAAAGTCCTTTGTGGGTGATTATAGCAGTTTTATGCCTATCCTCTGGGCGAATAACCTGTTGAAAAAACCCACTAGTTAAATCTAGCGTTGAAAAAAATTTAGCCCCACTTAAAGCATCAACAGAGTCGGTAATGTTAGGTATTGGGTAAGCATCTTTAACAAGATTTTTATTTAATCTTCTGTAGTCAACAGCAAGTCGATAGGAACCGTCTGATTTCCGAACCAGAATAACCGGAGAAGCAAATTCAGACATGGAAGGGGAAATTATGTCCGCCTGTAACAAAGTATTAAGTTGGTCTTCCATTTCTTGACGTAATTTGTAGGGGACTCTATAAGCTTTGCCTTTAACTGGTTTATTTGAAGTTAAGTTAATTTCATGCGGGATTGTATCACAGCCGGGTAAATCTAAGACCGATGCTGCAAATACATCTTTGTTTTTGTCTAGAAAATTTTGCATTTTAAGTTTTAATGGGGGTTCTAAATGATCTAAATTAATTTCAGAGCTCCAAGTGAGATCAGCGTGATCAAAGTCACCAATTGGAGGGGCCAAATTTATATTATAGGTTAATTTATTATCAGTTACGGGTATATTTGACTGGTCTACACATTTTTGAATTTTGGCAACAAAGGTTCCTTTATTTAAATGAATACTATTGTCTGAAAAATTTGCAAATGAGATATATAGGCCATGTTCTTTAGTGCAAATGGCTCTGGAGGTAAGGAGACCTTGATTTAAATTTTTCGCCAAAGGTTCTAACATAACAATATCATTTTCCTTAATAAAATTTTCCTTATAACTTTTAACCTGGGCTAACATTTTTGACTGCGGGGGAATTGAAATTTTGCTACATAACACAGCGAAACTTATATTTTTATTTTTATTGGTTTTATCACTACTGCTATCTTCATTGCTCTCCTCCTCGACTTCAGGTACCTTATCCTCTATACTTACCAAATCTTCACTTTCATCAATATTACAAATTTCAGTAGTCTCTTCAGCTAAATTACCCTGAGTTACCTGACTCGCTGCTGAAAGAATGTTGTCGACACTTTGAATACTTGAAAAATTTTCAGTGTTATTACCCTCAGAGCTACCGCCTGATGTTGTTTGCATGCAAAAGTTCTGCGCAACACTTTCAACTTCCTTATCTGACTCAGTTTGAATGACTATCTCAACATCTTTTCCCATATTACTCAACTGCGGGTCCTGAACTACCATATTTTCACTACTATGATTCCCATTTTCAATATTAACTGAGTCATGAACTTTCTCACATGCACAATTTTCAGGAGGGCTATTGGCATTACTACTTTTTGAATTCTCCCCTACTTTGTTGACACATTTTATATTTACAGAATTATTTTTAACACAATCATTATTTATACAATTATTATTAGAATTTACACTATATACAGAGTTAGAAATATTTACAGAATTAGTAGCAAGACAAGTATTACACCCTGAAGTATTACTTGGGGTTTCTACGCTTTGTTTACATTGGCCTGAAACTGGCACTTTAAGAGCGACAGCATTTGTATCACAATTTATACTTGCCCGGTACTCTTTCAAAAATGGCATTCCCAAAATCATATTAAATTCCTCTGCTAATTTACCTTCCACTACATAGAATTCAGCTTGACATTGAACATTATCAAAAACAAATTTTAAAAATACTTTCTTATTTAGGTGAACTTTCTCACCGGTGACAGTCATAATGGGGATATTGCAATTCTCCATTTCAAAATTCTCTAAACAGTTACAATCAGTACCACTCAGGAGATTAATTGCAGAACCCGTGTCACATAATGCATTTAGGCAAACTTTATTTATGTAAATTCTTGCAGTTGGTAATGTATATGATTGGGGCTGAAACATACTATACACAGTTGGGGGGTCCAGGGGCCTGTGGGGGATCGAGTTGACCACATCTGATCCGGCCACTAATAGTTTAAAGCCTCACTTTCATTGTTAGCTACTGGGGTGTTATTTACCGCCTGCTCTTCATTTCTGTTCGCAGCTGTGCTCCTATTGTTTTGGTAATAACCACCTCTTCTTCCCCTATATCCGCCTCGCTGATTGTGGTTCCCTCTAGGATTTTCACCTCTGTTTCTATAATTTTGCCCACGGCTCCTGAAATTTTGACCACCTCCCCTTCTAAAATTATAGTCGACAAAATTTAGTGGACAATCTCTGGCATAGTGGCCTTGTACGGAGCACCTATAGCAGGTTACGGGTCTTACCTTTTGGTTTTTCTCCTGTACATCCCTAGCCCTAAGATCAACTAAACTGTCTATCTTAGCTGCTAAAACATCAATTTGAGATTTTAGTTGGTCTATCTCCTTCTTTTGTGAGCTATCTTGCTGAAAAACTGCAGCACAGGGTAGGTTTTGGGTCAAATTAGGGTTGAGAATTTCCTCGCGGTGGTTGTAGAAAGGGTTAATGCTCCTATAAGCCTTTTCCTCAAGAAGCGCAATTTTGAGGACCTCTTCTGGGGATTGTGGATTTCTCGCAATTACCCCCTTTCGCACTTCAGGTGTAAGATTGCTCAACAGCATGGAGTGTAGTAGAGCCGTTCGGCTTTTATCGACTACTTCACCCTGGATACCTTCAATTACAAGGGCTCTTAATGACATATCATATGCCTTGTCATAAAACTCCTGAACACTCATATTGGGTGGCTGTTTAAAATTTAAAAAATGACTGAGGGCAACATCTGGTGTGGCCTGTGAAGTATAACTCTCTTTTAAGATTTTTAATAGCTCATCAGATGTTTTTGCTTTGTGAATTTTTATTCGCCTAGAAGCAGCTCCTGATAATCTAGCTAACAAAACGAATTTTTTCTCCTCCTCATTCCAGTCGAATAATTTGGCAAAACTCTCAAATTTCTCAGAAAAATCTGAGAAGCAGACTGAGCTGGCCTCTCCATTGAATGGGGGAATGTTTGACAAATTATCCACTAAAGCATTTTTTCGCTGAATAGTGGCAATTGCTTCCGAGTGCTTATCAGCCATAGTTAGAGTTAGAAAATGACAAACAAACCAAAAAAAAATGAAAAAAAGGGGGGGGGGGACAACTTAAAAATGAGAAAAAGAGAGGGGAAAGGAAAACCTTATAAATACATAAAACTTAAGTACAGGACTATGCTTTTTGTAAATAAGAAAAGGTTATGCTCACAAGGCATAATTTTGACTGGGAATTGTAGCTTACTAGCACAGAGAGAGAGCCTAGACCTCTTTTTACACTTGAACATATAAATAAAATTTTAATTGCAAAAACACCCAGTTGCTCTTTGATACATAAATACATACAAGTAAAAAAAAATCAATAACCCAGAGACCGAATTGTTACGGCTCCATTTGTTGTGGAGTTTTGGGGTTCTTTCTAAAACACAACTTACTTAAACTTAAAAAGCTCATTTATTACTCAATCTTCACTTGACAATTAAATATTTAGAAAAAAATAAGTATACCCTGATTAGCTCCACTGAAATCTGTTGCCATGGAAAAGGTAGCAAATTATATTAAACTAATCAAAATATCAAAACTTAAGAATCCGAATAGGTTAATACAACAATGATAATTTTGAACTCATCATTTTAAGACAATATTAAATGTAGTAAGGGGCAACAGATTTCTAAATCAAGTAGCATACTGGATTGCATAAAGAACACCCAACTCCACTCCAACCCGATCAAGCTCAAATCTCCATACACATTAAATTAACAAAAGTGTAATCATCATATAATTTGGAAAAATGCAGACAACCTGAAATTCCTCCAATATGAGGACCAAAAGGGGAAAGAGTTAAATCCGTTAATAGAATAGGGATATGATGATGTACTAAAATTTTAGAACAACCATAGAGATTCTGAACAAGATCCGATCGGTTAACCAAGAATCGTATAGTGGTGTATAATGACTGGATATATATATATATATATATATATATATATATATATATATATATATATATATATATATATATATTTTTTTTTTTTTTTTTTTTTTTTTTTTTTTTTTTTTACTTTTTAAAATAAAACAATTTTGGTGTATATTTTAGAAAAACAATGTTTCTGAAAGAGGAGAGTTAAAGCTTAATTTAACATTTTATGAAATTAAATTTAATATTACTGTTTCACTTATTAATCTATCCATCCTTAAATCAAGATCAAAAATACGATTGTATAACATTGAGTGAACTTCAATTTATGTTCATTAAAACAGTCAGTTATGAATTTAAACTTAAGAAATTTTAAAGTCCTAATTTAATAAAGTTGAATTTTCTCTCCCTTTTTTTTTTTTTTTTTAATTAATCACAGAAAGGTTAGGCCAATCTTATAGGTCTACTGTGAATATAAAAAATTAATTATTTAGAGATTTATACAAAGAAAAACATACCAACTTTGATAATAAACAAAAAAAAAAAACACAATTTATTTGAACATTTAAAATAATGAAGCAACTAAGTTATCAAAAATAATCTTAATAAAACAATATAACAGCTGATCTTTTAAGTTGAAACCACTCACTGGTTACTTTTAAATTACACATCATATTTTTAAAATTACCATCATATTACCATTTAATGGTCGTTCAAACATACAAACATTATATATTAACCTACAGACTATTTCTGTTCATAATGTTTATTCTTATTGAAATTATCCAAAGATATTCATTTCACTTTTAAACTCTGGTATAGCAAACATATTTTTTTTTTTTTTTTTAAAGAGGTACAAATAAATAAAAAGAAAAACTATGCAAATAGTACTTACAACAGGTAGAGAGTTCTACAATTTTAGTCAATGGGCACTTAGGAGCATTTCCTCCTTTTTCAAAATCTGATGAAGCACTTAAGCTGGAGTATTCAGGCTGGGGAAAAATTCAGACGTGGTTTCAAGCTAACATTCATCAATTCTCTCATCTCACTGCATCACTTGCCATCAGCTACTAGGTCCATCATCTAGTCCGGAGGGGAAAATCGTTCTACGGTCCAGAACTTCACCGTCGGAGTCAGTAATTTCACCTTCCTGAAGCATGTGTTTTATTCGAAGATAGCCATCACCGTAACTCAGAACACTACGACTTCTAACGACCGGTTTAGTTCAATATCTATGATCACTTCTGATGGTTAAGAAGTCATAATCTTGGATCGCCACTACGCCAAAAAAAAATAGGCTACACATATCTTCTTCTTAATTTCTCGTTAACAGTTATAGATCCGCAATTCGAAAATGCCCTTATAGCCTCTTTTCATCATAACATCATGATTTAGGATGGTTAATGTAGGGACATCAATGCCCCACTCTCAAAAAAAAAAAATCTTCCAGAAACCTGTCCACCTTCAACAACTTCGCGATCCAGCCCACAGGCCAATCTTCGAGCCCCGTAATAAGTCGAATTTTTTTTACGAGTCAAACGACAGGTCTCTTGGCCAAGCAACAAGTGTCGTAAACATTCATTCTCCCGCGCTGCTTGAAAAACGGGACCGATCCACTCTGCCAGGGGTACGGGAATGGAAACAAAAGGAAAAATGGACTCATCGTGAAGACTACAGCTTGCCGCTCCACTCTGCCGGCCGCTTCATGGGGGAAGGAAACCATGCATCACCCCCATGGCGTGTGCTGAAGGGGGGTCCTGTTAGCCTCTGTTTACATGGGCGCCAGCTATCCGCCTGATAGCAGAGCCAATTGAAGCCTGACGTAAACTTACAAAGCCTAATTGCGTGTATAGTACACTCATAAGATAACGTAATTCTTATACAGGGCGGTCGGTCATTCTTATATTAAAGTCAGACTAGATGACTCCAAATTTTCCACCTGTGCAGTCTACTGACAAAACATCCCTCCCTTGCTGTCTGCTTTTCGTATTTGAAAAACAGGAAGCTACGTTAGACTATAAACGTTGAAATTACTTTGCAAAAAGAAAAAGAAAGAAGAAAAAATAAAAACTGATTTTATTATAATTATTACAATTACTTTTATTTATTTAAATTTTTATTAGAAACAGAAAAAAAGAGTGCTTTTAAATAAATGTTGAGAAAGTGATTTAAATAATTAATGTAGATTAAAAAAAAAAAATTTGTTGAAACCAACCGTAACACTAATATAAACGATTTTTAAATTTTTTTTTGTGTATAAAATGCATGCTTACTGTGATTTCTAAAACTGTGGTTTCTATAAGTTGCAAATTTTCACATCATAACAGAAAATTTAAGATTAAATACATTTAACTAAATTAAGAAAATTTAACCAAGATTAAGTAAATTTAACTCATTATTAAAATTATTAGGTTATGCCTTTATATTATAACTAATAATGAAGGAACTTAAATAATAATAATTGAGGAAGTTACAGTAAAGTAATTTTAATTAAAATTCTCTTTTAAAAAAAATAAAGACTGACACGAAACAAAATAAGATATATAGTTCTTTCAATCTGACTTGTGAAAAATACCTTCAAATTGAAAAACTAAATCTACAAAGATAAAATTTAATTTTCGTAGAATTTTGAAAACTCTTTAGATTTGAGTCTTAAACAAACATTTGAGTGTCACCTTCGAGTGTAAGTTTACCTTCTCTATTTCAGCGGAAATGTTTATTTTTCTAAATTGTTGATTTACTTGATAGAATTAGAATCATGCGAAGCTATTTGATAAAAATGTCAGTTAATGTTTTCTGTAATTATCATTTCCATTTCACACGTAATGTTTTCAGGGAAATTTTGAAATACGTATGCGTCATTTACAGATATTTTGTAAATAACCTTACTATGAAACAAGATAATTTTTTTTTCTTATTAACTCGTTAAGAAATCCTGCTTTTCTGAAAAAGAAATGTACATCACAAATATTTAAGAATCTCTCTTAAACTGAAATACAGAGTAGTAAAAAAATTAGTATAAATAATAAAAATTCATTAAAAATCAAAAGAATAAATAATGATACAGGAATTCAGTTTACGTTAAAAGCATACTCAGGCTGCGGGACTTATTTCTTCTTAAATATCGCAAAAAATAACGTAAATGCAAACATGCAAACTAGAGAACCTACAACTTAGTAAGTTGTAGGTTCTCTATGCAAACGAACCGACTTCTCAGTGGATTACTTACTCGTTTTAATTACTAATTTGTTATGTAGGGGAAATTACTGATCGAATTTTGACTATGAATTTTGTAAACATAGCAGCGACAATGGATATTTTTTTTTTAATTCTGATCATAAAAACACCTAAGGAGAATGATCTCCGTTAAGCAGTACTTGTTCTACACTTAAAATTGAGGATTCAGTCGAATAAACGATCCAACGTGTAGTGAGTTAGTTCTTTTATAATCATCCTCAGTGGCGTACTTCCGGAAAACGCAAAAATGTTATCGCCTCTATCGGTGAATAACGTTAATAATAGAGTAAAGCTCTAATTATCTGGAAGAATGTGTTCTGGGCATAATCCAGGTATGCAGATATCCGGATAATTGGTCCAATCCTAAAAATAAAGGTGCATTGTAAAATAACAATTTATCTTAAGTACTTTAAAAAAATAAATAAATAAAAATGTCGCCTAATATGTGTAAAAAACAATATGTGTAAAAAAAATGGCTTTTTGTACAAAAAAAAATTACAATAGAGTACTTACATACAATTACAGATTATTCAAAAGAGTTAACTGTTTTGCTAAATACGCTCGGTTGCGTGCTGTCATGTCCAACAAACGCTTAACGGAAAGGTGATGAACCTGTCCAATACCATATCAGTTAATAATGTTCAGTACTACCTACTTTTCACTGAAAAGGCCAGTAAAAATTTTAACACTTTCCAACTAAGTTGAAAAGTGTTTACGAATTTGGTTTGTCTGTCTGTCTGTCTTTCCGTCTGTCCGTACTCTCATTCTCGTAAATATACTCTTACTGCCCTGTAAATTTTGTATGTTATTGATGTTTACTATAGAATTTTCATTATTGAAAATGAAGTATGTAGGATTTATAGTTCGTTTAGAAGGAAACACAAAAAAAAATCCGTTACATTATAGTCTATGGAGAAAAATCGCTTTCGATGAATTTTAATGATGTTACAATACTCCAAGCATAATAAAATTCACATGAATCACTGAAGTGTATTAAAACAAAACATCGTTCACAGGCGTATAGAATTAGTAGCATTTATAGTTCGTTTACAAAGTCGCACAAAAAAATTCCTCTATATTATGATCCATGGAAAAAAATCGTTAACGGTGCATTTCAATGTTGTTATGGTACTTCAAACATAATGAAATTAAAAAGAATCACTGAGCCGCATTACAACTCCTTTCCCTTAGATTGCTAGCTGACCCGTCCGGCGTTACCCACGCCCGTGATAGTACATCTTAAAAAAAAACATCAAGTTTTTATTATTTTATATCTTTAACCCAATTTTGTATGAAATTATATTTTTAAATGAAAAATTCGCGAAAAAATATTTATATTTAGTGATAAAAGCGCTCATTTTCTTGTTTTTTCAGGTAGAGTTGTTTCATAGTTTTAAAATAAAAAGTTCTTTTTGTTCGAACACATTGAAATCTTCATTGGTTATAAATAAAACTGTTTTACAGCCCGTGTAAAAATTTCGAGAAAAAATATTGTTATTTAGTAGTTAAAAAAAAAAAAAAAAAAAAAAAAAAAAAAAGTTTTTTTCTTTTTTTTTTTTGTTATTTTCGCGTCGGCTCCTTTAACATAGCAATAAAAAAATAGTTCTTATCTTCTGAACTCTCTGAACTTTAAATCGGTTATAAATATAACTGTATCCAAGCTCTCTTTAAAATTTTGCGAAAAATTATGCATATTTAGTAGTGAAAAAATGAGTTCTTTAAAAAATAATAAAAGGTTTAGCTCTCAACGCAATGGCCATATTACACCTCCATCCGTTTTCAATCAACATTTTTCAATCCCCCTAGGCTAAACAGGTTTCCTGTTTCTGAAGAGAAGCCTTTTAAGAAGAAGCCTTTAAAAAAACGTTGAAGCATGCGCAATGAGACCATTTTCGTGTGGAAAAAATAATGTGGAATTTGACAGATTGCGCTTTTCGCTTTAAACATATGGATGGAATACGTAGCATTTATCGTTCATTTAAAGAGACACATAAAAATATTGTTTACAGGACGGACTATAATCCATTTCATCGTAAGAAAAAAAAAAAAAATTCTTAATAATATTCTGTTACTGTTGGAAAGTGTTTCATAATCTATGCGTGATACACGATTTTTCGTTCTTGTTAAAATACAAACGATTTCTTCGAATTTTCTTAGAATATGAGAATAGAGAAATACTGTATCTGAATGAAGTGAAATACCGACGTAAGAATTGTCCAAAAATGTATACTTTGAAAATTCCAACTAAGCAGATGCGGATCCAGCCCTGTGGAGGCCGCGGGGCTAAGAAAAGTAGGGACCCTGGTGCGTTACATTAAAATTAGGATCATATAGAAATCATTACGGGTAGGCATTTTATGACAAAAAAAATAACAACTTTTGGTTCAGAGACAAATACTAAACATTAAAGAAATACACATAAGTAATTAAAAACTTGAGTTGTGATAAAACATACTCTTTGAATCTATATTCACCTTGTACTACAAATACTAATTAAAAACAACATAAATGTCCTAAAAACATACCATTATATATACATACCCTTTCAAAAAATTTCAGAACACCTTCAGTATATGTTCAGTATATTTTATGAAATGGTATGTATATGTTTTTACGACATTTATGTTGTTTTGAATTAGTATTTGAAATGCAAATAATTCTAAATTAAAAATGTATTAAACTAAAGAAAGTTTGTCAGTTTTTTTTCACCGTAAAATCATTAATAATTTCAGTGAAATCCACTTCCTGTGCTAAGCGGTGATAAATGCAAAAGACCAATTTCGCAGCATTGTTGTTCTTAACCTATTTTTAATCATCTTCATTTTTGAAAATGATCTCTCCTCACTGCAGTTGGCTACCATCAATACCAGATAAATTCTCAGAGCTATTTGTGCGTTTAGAAAAGTAGCTTTAAAATTAGAATTGTGCAAAAATCCGTACTATAAAGAATATAAAATCTCTTTTTGACTGAATGCCTTTCCTTATAGTCATTTATATATCTCATTTCTATATTTCTTCTCATCTCTTATTTCTCATTTATATATCTCTATCATTATATATATATATATATATGCATCCTCTTATAAATTTTATCAGACTAAACACAAAATTAGGCATTGGAAAGATTTGATTGAAAAAAAATGTGTCATAATCAAATATAGATAAACGACATACTCTTGTATTTCAAAATTATCATGTCATCAGAGCCTGGTTATCGCAAGGGCAAACGGGGCAGCTTTCCTGGACCCCCACCTTTAGGGGCTCTCCTGAAATCAGATTATATATATATTTTTTTTTTATGTGACTTCAGACTGCAGCTATAAAAATGTCATGGGAAGCCTCAAGTAAGTCTTTACTCCTGCCGTCCCAATAATGTCCCAATAATGTATCTTTTATACAGGCCCTGTATATTGTACGCATTTGTCTTATAACGAACCAAAAAACTGGTATAAGAAAGTAGGTTTAATATGTTTTTCCTTTTTTCAAATTAAGAAAGAAAATAAATGGGAACTACTTTGTAACAAAATATACAATTAATACAATGAAAGGCAACATTTTTCACTTCTATATTATAAAGCAAAATCATGTCCACCAGTAATGCTGTTGTACATCAGATCGACGATCTAAGAAATCAATTTTGATTTTATTGCAAATTTATTAACTTCTAAATGTCGTACAATTTTAATTTTTTAACCGTCTAAAAAAAAAGAAAGAAAGAAAGAAAGAAAACGAAAACGAAAAAGAAATGTGCTTTTAAGTGCATTGCAAAGTGCATGCTCAATTTACTGATTTTTTTATAATTTTTAAAATAATTTTCAAGCGTGATTTAATAAATAAATTTATTTATTGGTTTATATTTCTTGATTTATTATTTTATTTCATTTTATTAAAAATACAATATTTTTTTTCCTATATCGATCCAGCTATTTCGCGATCCGGATGATTGGAGTTCGGATAGTTGAAATGTTGCTGTATTATTAATGGATATAATTTAAATGTCCATACACTCACATTATTTATTCATCAGTATGGAACGAAGTTAATCAATTCGTAAATGGGTGCATGTGATGAAGAAATATATGAGTCTTCAAACCAAGAAACTATCTTTTTCGTATGCTTTTTTTTTAACCAAGAAAGTTAATTTGATAATAATCTAATTGCACTGATAAAGAGAAAATTTTCACCTGTATTATTATATCTTATATCTTTAATTTTTCGTATTTTCTCTTATAAGGCATTATCTTAGAGGATAAAAAAAAAGTTCTATCAAAGAATCTTCAAAACTACAGCTGTTTTTCACTGTTGATTTTGATTTGATAATTTTGTGTGGAATAAGGGGAAAAAAATCATGCATCTTTCATCCTAGTTAACAAATTAAAGATATCAGATAATGCTTTTATCGTGCTGCAGATTAGAGAAATTCATCTTCACTTGATTTTTCAATTTTAGCTAACAGAGAAAGAAAGTTATATAAATTTCCTTAAGAAAATCTTATACGTCTAGCAATTCAAGTAAATAACAACTTTAGAACTAATTTGAACGAAATCTTAATATAAAATCAAAAAATTATTGATTTTTTATATGTAATTCAATTTATGCCTTGGCCGATGTATTAAAGCGACTCCCTTCTGCCCTTTAGAAAAAAAAAATCCCTTATAATATAAAAAGACAAGCTTAACTCTAAAAGTATTTAAGATGGGTTAGAATCATTTTGCAATGCTACCACATCGAGAAATATATTTTCTTTACTTAAGAATTTTTTAAGAAATAGTTTTAAATAAATTGTAAAATAAGAAATGATTCTAAAAAGAAAATGATTTAAAAATGCAAAAATATCTATTTAAATTAAGACTATTTCTAAAAAATTTTGAGATAACAAAATAATAAATTCTGAACTGATTTTAAGCAAAATATTATTTCAGACAGAAAAATTGTTGTATATTTTAAATATATTTTAAACTAATATGCAATTAAAACTACATCAAACTTATGAAAGTGTTTTAGAAAGAATTACTGATTATAGTACTAGCTAACTGTTAGGATAAAGTTGTGAGTTATAGCATAGCTACCTCGTCGCCAAAGGTGTTACTTTAAATTATTTACTTTAAAAAAAATTTGTATTAGTTTTGAAGAACTGTTTGCTTAACTTATTCATTTACGATTAATTTCAACAAAAACTTAATTTAAAATGTAAAACTTACCGATTTGCATTTTAAATATAAATTAAATACATTTACAGCTTAGATCATACCAGAACTGTTTAAAATTTTCACAAAAATTTGTTGAGTATTGAAGTCAACTGACGTTCTTTTACAGTCGGGGGGGGGGGGGTGCTTTTGAGTATAAAAGATTATTATAAAAATTATAAAAGTATTTAAAATCATTTGGAATCATTTGTTTAGTTACCACGTCATGAAAGAAGCTTGTTTGTATTAAGCATGTATAAGATAATTTTAAATAAAGAGTAATTTTAGAAATTATTTCATGGAGAATGTTACTTAAAACAGAAAATATATTGTTTAAATATAATTCAAACTAATTTACAATTAAAGCTAAATCAGACTTATGAAACAGTTTTTACAAAGAATAATTTATTATAGGAGGTAAATATCTCTCCTATACTATCGGGATAAAATTTTTAAATGTAAAAAGACGAACATAAAATATATCAAAAGATTTAAAATTGGTTATGATCAAGTTGCTTAGCTGACGCGTCACCAAAGATGTTTCTTTAAATTAATCCTTTCTTAAAAGGAAAAAAAACATTTAATTAGTTTTTAGGAATTGTCTGAGTAACTTATTCACAAACTTATACTTTTAGTTTACTTCCAAATTATTTTTTAAGCATTCAAATAAATAATAATTTTAGAACTAATTTCAACAAAAGCATAATTTAAAGTAAGAAAAAAAATATTGATTTCATATTTCAAATGTAATTTCATTTTTGCCTTGTCAGATCTACCAAAAATTTTACAAAGAATCATCGATTTACTTCAGTAAAGTGACTGTTTTTACGATTTAGAAAAAAGATTTACAATATAAAATGCAATCTTAATAGCTATGAAAGTATTTAAAATGAATTAGAATCATCTCACACTGCTACCAGATACAGCGAAAAATATTTATTTAACTTGAGCATTTTTTAAAAGATAATTTTAAATAAATAACAAAATCAGAACTGATTTCAAAGAGAAATAACTTGCTTTCAAAAGCAAACGTATATATTTAATTAGTTTTTAAGAACTGTTTGAGTAACTTATTCACAAACTTATACTTTTAGTTTACTTCCAAATTATATTTTAAGCATTCAAATAAATAATAATTTTAGAACAAATTTCAACAAAAGCATAATTTAAAGTAGAAACAAATATTGATTTCATATTTCAAATGTAATTTCATTTTTACCATGTCAGATCTACCAAAAATTTTACAAAGAATCATCGATTTACTTCAATAAAGTGACTGTTTTTATGATTTAGAAGAAAAAAATTCACAATATAAAATGCAATCTTAATAGCTATGAAAGTATTTAAAATAAATTAGAATCATTTCACACCGCTACCAGATATTGCGAAAAATATGTATTTAACTTGAGCATTTTTTAAGAGATAATTTTAAATAAATAACAAAATCAGAACTGATTTCAAAGAGAACTGGCTTTCAAAAGCAAACATATATATTTAAAATAAGCATGTTTCTAAAAAAATGTAAGATAACACAATAATAAATTGAAAACTGATTTGAAGCAGAATATGATTAAAAATTATTGTCTAACATTTTAAATATATTTAAAACTAAATATACAATTAAAACCACATCAGACTTATGAAACAGTTTTATAAAGAAACATTGATTATTGCAGCTATAACTGTTAGGATAAAATTTCATTTTGAATGTAAAAAGACGAACATAAAAACCATGAAAGGACTTCAAATGAGTTATGATCAATTTGCATATAGCTACCGCGTCGCCAAAGGTGTTTCTTTAAATTAATTACTCTTTAAAAAACCTTTAATTAGTTTTCAGGAATTGTTTGCGTAACTTATTCATAATCTTATATTTCTCTCTAGCATTTTAAAAAATTAGCCACGAGTTTTTATACATATTTGCTTCCCTGAATGCTCCTGAAAGACTACCCCCTTTATGTTACAACCACTTTCAAAATTATAAAAGCGACATAGAAAAGAAGAAAAATTTGCAAAGTTGAAATTGCATGTTTTTAAATATAACATCCAACTTGCTTAGAAATCTAGTTTAAATTTTTATACTGTGAGCATTAGTTTAATTTTTTCCCCGTCGTTTAATGTTTGATATCTTTCTGTAATTAATAGGATGTGAATGTAATTTAATTAATCTTCTTAATCGGTAAGACGCAATCACAACTAGAAAAATCTAATTAAAGTAAAGAATACTGAAAAATTTGCGTGTACAAGATTAAATGAAATTCAATGTGTAGATTTTATTTTTCCTTTAACAATAATAAATCTAATCTTATTTCATTTTTATTCCCCCGTTTTATATTGCAGTTTGCTAAATATTATTACGTACTTTTTATCGAAACTTTATGAATTTTTTTTCTTTTTCATACTAATTCGGAGAGTTTTGTCTTTTCTTTTTTTTTTTCTTTACAATTCAAACATCCATATCTGGATGCTATTTATAATTTACATTCCACTGCATTTAATTATGAATAAGAAATACTAAATATTTAATGTAATTAATCCGTTATTTTTATATAATATACATCGTTTTCGTCTTGAATAAATTTCTCGAGCTGTGATGGAGGCATAGTCTGTAAAACAAATTAGTTCATTTAATTTTAAACGAATTTAATTAAGCTTAAATGCATTTAATCTGATTTAAGAGTTATGTAATCACATGCACATCTCATAAAAATTCTTGTCTCACTGTTCATGATTAGTGGTTTAGAATTAAAACCCCTTTAACGTGCTTGTTTGTTACATTAGGAAAAGAAGAAAACATAAAAAAAAAAACCTTCTTGTTTAACGGATTTTATTCCATTTGGTATAAAAGAAAGCAGCTTTTCTTTTAACTTTCTTTGCTACTTACAATAATAGTTTAAGATAAATGGAAAAATAAGTAAGTTTTAAATATTTTCTCCAACTTCATACGCGAACAACAGAGTAATTTTTAACTCAGTATTTTATGAGTGTGTACAGGATGCTTCAAAACTAATCGAAGAATGGAAACTAATGGAATTAAATGTACTCCCCATAAAAAGTATTGTTTCACGATACATAACTAGTGGTTCAGAATTAAAACCACTTTAACAGCTTGTTTGTATTCTTTACACAAAATGACTAACTCAGTGTTATATGAGTGTGTACAGGATGTTTCAAAACTAAAGGAACATTAGAAAATGATGAAATCACATGCACTTCTCATAAAAATTCTTGTTTCATTGTGCATAGCTAGTGGTTCAGAATTAAAACAACTTTAATATGCTTGTTTGTTACATTAGGAAAAGAAGAAGGCATCGTGAAAAAAAAAATCCTGTTTAAAGAATTTTATTCCAGCTGGTATAAAAGCGAGTAGCATTTCTTTTAACTTCTTTGCTACTTAAAAGAATAGTTTAAGATAAATGGAAAAATAAGTAATTTTTAAATATTTTCTCCAACTTCATAAACGAACAATAGAGTAATTTTTTATAACTCAGTAGTTTATGAATGTGTACAAGATCGTTCAAAACTAATCGAACAATGGAAACTAATGGAATTACATGTACTCCTCATAAAAATTGTTGTTTCACTGTACATAACTAGTTGGTTCAGACTTAAAACCATTTTAACAGCTTGTTTGTTACATTATAGGAAAAGAAGAAGACATCATGAAAAAATAACTTCCTGTTTAACGGATTTTATTCCAGCTGACATAAGTGCAAGTAGTTATTCTTTTAACTTCTTTGCTACTTAAAAGAATTGTTTAAGATAAATGGCAAAATATGTAATTTTTAAATATTTTTACCAACTTCATAAGCGAACAATAGAGTAATTCTTTACACCTGGTGACGAACTCAGTGTTATATGAGTGTGTACAGGATGCTTCAAAACTGATGGAACAATAGAAATGATGAAATCGCATGCACTTCTCATAAAAATTCTTGCTTCATTGTGCATAACTAGTGGTTCAGAATTAAAACCACTTTAATATGCTTGTTTGTTACATTAGGAAAAGAGGAAGTCGCTATGAAAAAAAAAATTCCTGTTTAAAGGATTTTATTCTAGCTAATGTAAAACCGAGTAGCTTTTCTTTTAAATTATTTGCTACTCAAAAGAATAGTTTAAGATAAATAGAAAAATTAGTCATTTTTAAATATTTTCACCAACTTCATAAGCGAACAATAGAGTAAATCTTTACACACAGTGAAGAACTCAGTTATATGAGTGTGTACAGAATGCGTCAAAACTATTCGAACAATGGAAAATGGCGAAATTACATTCACTTCTCATAAAAATTCATGTTTCATTTTGCATAACTAGCGGTTCAGAATTAAAACCACTTTAATGTGCTTGTTTATTACATTAGGAAAAGAAGAAGTCGTCATGAAATAAATATTCCTGTTTAAAGGATTTTATTCTAGCTAATGTAAAAGCGAGTAGCTTTTCTTTTAACTTCTTTGCTACTCAAAAGAATAGTTTAAGACAAATAGAAAAAATAGTAATTTTTAAATATTCTCACCAACTTTATAAGTGTACAATAAAGTAATTATTTACACACAGTGAAGAACTCGGTGTTATACGAGTGTGTACAGGATGCGTCAAAACTAATCGAACAATAGAAAATGGCGAAATCACATGCACTTCCCATAAAAATTCTTGTTACATTGTGCAATACTAGTGGTTCAGAATTAAAACCACTTTAATATGCTTGTTTGTTACATTAGGAAAAGAGGAAGTCGCTATGAAAAAAAAAAAACCTGTTTAAAGGATTTTATTCTAGCTAATGTAAAAGCGAGTAGCTTTTCTTTTAAATTCTTTGCTACTCAACAGAATAGTTTAAGATAAATGGAAAAATTAGTCATTTTTAAATATTTTCACCAACTTCATAAGCGAACAATAGAGTAATTCTTTACACACAGTGAAGAACTCAGTTATATGAGTGTGTACAGAATGCGTCAAAACTATTCCAACAATGGAAAATGGCGAAATTACATTCACTTCTCATAAAAATTCATGTTTCATTTTGCATAACTAGCGGTTCAGAATTAAAGCCACTTTAATGTGCTTGTTTATTACATTAGGAAAAGAAGAAGTCGTCATGAAAAAAAAAAAATCCTGTTTAAAGGATTTTATTCTAGCTACTAGCTACATAAAAGCGAGTAGCTTTTCTTTTAACTTCTTTGCTACTCAAAAGAATAGTTTAAGACAAATAGAAAAAATAGAAATTTTTAAATATTCTCACCAACTTTATAAGCGTACAATAAAGAAATTATTTACACACAGTGAAGAACTCGGTGTTATACGAGTGTGTACAGGATGCGTCAAAACTAATCGAACAATAGAAAATGGCGAAATCACATGCACTTCCCATAAAAATTCTTGTTACATTGTGCAATACTAGTGGTTCAGAATTAAAACCACTTTAATATGCTTGTTTCTTACATTAGGACAAGAAGAAGTCATCATGAAAAAAAAAAACTTCCTATTTAAAGGATTTTATTCTAGCTAACGTAAAATTTCTTTGCTACTTAAAAAAATAGTTTAAGATTAATGGAAATATTTTTAAATATTTTAATCATCTTCATAAGCAAGCAATAGAGTTATTGTTTACACAGAGTGAAGAACTCAGTGTTGTATGAGTGTGTACAGGATGCTTCAAAACTAATCAAACAATAGAAAATGATGAAATCGCATGCACTTCTCATAAAAATTATTGTTTGACTGTACACAACTAGTGATTAAGAATTAAAAACATTTTTACGTGCTTGCTTTTTGGATTAGGATAAGAAGAAGACACTCAGAAAAAATATATTTGTTAAAATATTTTGTTGAAATTGGCATAAAAGCAAGCAGCTCTTATTATAACTCCTTTGCTACGTAAATTTAGAAGCTTTTATATATTTTCATATTTTGTAGCTTTTATATATTTTATATATTTTCACCAACTGCAGTAAGCGAATTGTAAATTTGTTTTTACATATTGCTAAATGTTTTTCATTTAATATGAATGTAAACAAGATGCTTCAAGCCAATGAAAAATGCGTTTAATCTTATTTAAGAGTTATGTAATCACGCGCACTTCTCATAGAAGTTCTTGTCCAACTATACATGACAAGTGATTCAGAATTTCCACCATCTTAACATGTTTGTTACATTAGGAAAAGACCTTCAACAGGAAAAAAAAAAACGGTTTAACGGATTTTATTCTGACATAAAAGCAAGTAGTTATTCTTTTAACTTCTTTGCTACTTAAAATTGAAAGAATGTGTTAAGATAAATGTAGAAATGAGTATAATTTTTAAATATT
The DNA here is from genome assembly GCA_963931845.1 of Maratus michaelseni. NCBI lineage: Eukaryota > Metazoa > Arthropoda > Arachnida > Araneae > Salticidae > Maratus > Maratus michaelseni. Next base: position 165,034,126 of record OZ007594.1, on the reverse strand, counting down.
TTATGCAGCTCTATAATAAGTGAATGGTTAAATAGTTCTTTACACACTACTTAGTGCCCATCATACAAAATGAATATATAAGTGATGCTTCAAAACTATTGTCTAGCTTACACAAAATGAAGTAGCTATTCTTCTAACTTCTTTTCTACTTTAAAAATGATTTTTAAGAAATGCAAGGCGCGGGGTGTAAAATACTGAAACTGAAACTTAAAATTTCTTTTCTGGTTTTTACGGAAAATAGTTTAATTGCATCCTGACAACCTTTTAAAAGTACCAGGTTCATTTTTTATTCAATATATGCCATAATAATCAAAGATAAATTTTAGATATGAATTTTAATAACGAAGACTCTCTGCACATAATTCCAATAAAATGAAATCTAGCACACAAAAAATGTCACACATAAGTTAATTTAGGTCCAGTCTCAGCAAATCAGCTGTGTTAGATGAAGCAATCACAATAGTTTTGTTTGCAGTTTTCTTTAGAAAACTTGAATCTTGACTATCTCAAAACTTTAATTTTGTTAGTTACATTATTTTACACCGGAGCTCTTCAAACAGCAAAATGAGTAATTTTTAAATATTTTCACCAACTCAGTAAGCGAAGAATAAAAGAATTGAGGGGGTCGGGACAAGAAAGTGCCAAGCCACATTATTGGGGAGATAAATCTTACACTGTAATCTGTTGCGTAATATTGTAAATTATAATATCCAACATATAATTGGTTTCTAATGTCACTTGGTGGCAGTATATGTGACAGGTTTCATTTCTGCCCCAGATGTTTATGCCCCCAATGAATATAGCTAATTTACAAAAAACGTAATTGTAATATCATTAATGTCATATTGTTACTCAGAATATCTCAAATGTTACTAAGACATTGGCGAAAAAACTTTAGGTTATATATCTTGATTTGAGTATTTGATCACATTTTCGAATTGAAATATCTCAGAAGTTCAAAAATGTGACAATCTTTTAAAAGTACCAGGTTCATTTTTTATTCAATATATGCCATAATAATCAAAGATAAATTTTAAATATGAATTTTAGTAACGAAGACTCTCTGCAAATAATTCAAATAAAATGAAATCTATCACACAAAAAATGTCACACATAAGTTAATTGAGGTCCAGTCTCAGCAAATCAGCTGTGTTAGATGAAGCAATCACAATAGTTTTGTTTGCAGTTTTCTTTAGAAAACTTGAATCTTGACTATCTCAAAACTTCAATTTTGTTAGTTACATTATTTTACACCCGAGCTCTTCAAATATCAAAATGAGTAATTTTTAAATATTTTCACCAATTCAGTAAGCGAAGAATAAAAGAATTGAGGGGGTCGGGGCAAGAAAGTGCCAAGCCACATTTTTGGTGAAATAAATCTAACACTGTAATCTGTTGCGTAATATTATAAATTATAATATCCAACATGTAATTGGTTTCTAATGTCACTCGGTGGCAGTATATGTGACAGATTTCGTTTCTGCCCCAGATGTTTATGCCCCCAATGAATATCGCTAATTTACAAAAAAACGTAATAGTAATGTCATTAAAGTAATGTCATATTGTTACTCAGAATATCTCAAATGTTACTAAGACATTGGCGAAAAAACTTTAGGTTCTATATCTTGATTTGAGTATTTGATCAAATTTTCGAATTGAAATATCTCAGAAGTTCAAAAATGTGACTTGGCACTCTCTTACCTGACCCCTTCAATTGTTCTTTACACATTACTAAGTATCCATTATGTAAGATAAGTGTATAACAGTTGCTATAAAACAAATTATTAGTATATTCGTTGCTTAAAGATAAAGAATAGATTAAAATAAACAGAAAAATTATTAATTTTAAAATATAATAGCAAGAAAACGATTATAATAATTAAAGTTGTTATTGTAGGAGATTAATAAGAACTAAAATAACTTCTTAAAAACACCATAAAAATTTTAAAATGCGCTAGGCCTTTCGAAAGATCTGGGTCTTTCTTCATCAGGCGCAAAAAGACGTGCGTCTACTATGAAAGCAGCAGCAACACTGAAATGAGAAATGAGGGAGAGGAAACAAGCTGAAACAACAGCCAATAGGAAAGTAGAAATCAACAGCCAATAGGAAAACAGAAGACAACAGCCAACAGCCAATCACAAAAGGGTAAAATCAAAACAATAGAGAAAACAAAATAGAAGGGGAATAAGGAAGTAAAAAAAAAAATAAATAAAAAATAAAATAAAATAAATAAATAAAATAAAATAAAATAAAATAGAATAAATAAATAAATAAAATAAAATGAATAAATAAAAAATAAATAAATAAATAAAGCACACAAATAAATTAATAAATGGAAACAGATGAAAATTAAGAATTAAATAAGTAACCAAAAAATATAAATATATATATAAACAGACTAAAATTAATTAATACAAAAATAAATTATATGGAAGTACTGAAGAGGTTTTTCCAAGCAGCAGAGAGCATTGTGGAATCTGATTTATCATTAACAATAACTTCACGATTAAGATAAATAGCTAAATTTTCAAGAAAGTCCAATTCAGAGATACTATTAGCATTAAAGATAATTTTAGCATTTTTAAAATTAAAACAATGGCCGGAATCCCAAGAGTGCTTAGCAATAGAAGATTTAGAAATTTCTTGATTAGTTACATAACGAGAGTGTTCTTTTAAGCGGATTTCGAGATTTCTTTTAGTTTGACCAATATAAGATAAATCACAGCCATTACAAGGAACATTATAAATTCCCCATTTACGAAGATCAGGAACAGGAGATTTGGTGGAGGGGAATTTGAATTTATTGACAGGTTTAAAGATAATGTTAAAATTGAAGCGTTTTAAAACTTTAGCTAATTTGAAACAAAGAGGAGGATAAAAAGGGAGGACAACCAAATTATCAGGTTTGCTTTTCACAGATTTAGAAAGAGTAGATTTAAGACGGTCTATTGAATTTCTTCACAGCATTATTGATAACAGAAGGATTGAAACCTCTTTTGACAGCAACAGTTTTTAAGTAATTAAGTTCATCCTTAAGGGATGCAGAGTCGGAACAAATTTTGAGAGAACGATTTACATACGTATAAAAAACACTGATTTTTTGGTTGACAGGATAATTTGAGAGAGCATGAGGTGGGTTAGAGACATAGAAAGGTTTTCTATAAACACAAGTTTTGAAAGAAGAATCACATTTGATAACTAAAACATCAAGGAAAGGGAGTTTATTACAATTTTCTAACTCAAAAGTAAACTGAATATGAGGGTCAATAGAATTGACAGTTTGAAGAATGGTAGAAATATCAAAAGGATTATCAACTAAAACAAAAGTATCGTCAACATAACGCATCCAACATTTAAAATTAACCAGATTTAATAATTTTTCTTCAAAATAATGCATATAAATTATCACAAAGAATTGGAGATAAAGGGTTACCCATACTTAAGCCGTCTGATTGTTTGAAAAATTTATTATCAAATTCAAAGGTAGTTTGAGAGATGCAAATTTTAGTTAAATTAACAAAATCTTTGACTTCAATATCAGAGAAATGAAATTCACGTAATCTTGTTTCCAAGCAAGAAAGAGCACCTTCAATCGGAACATTAGTAAATAAAGATTTAACATCAAGAGAAAGCATAGAACAATTGGATGGGTTAATATTTTTTAATTTGCCAACAAAATCATAAGAATTTTTTATCGTATGAGAATTAGAAATGCATAAAGGAGAAAAAATGGATGTTAAAAATTTGGCAAGAGGATAAGTAACAGTACCAATATTAGAGACAATAGGTCTTAAGGGGACATTGGTTTTATGAACTTTAGGCAAAGCATAAAAACGAGCACAGATGGCTGAAGAAGGAATAACACAATGTTTAGTGTTTTCATTTAAAACAACAGAATTCTTAACAGCTTTCTTGAGAGTGGAAAGATGCGAATTAGTAGGATCTTTTTTAACTTCAATATAAGGACCTTCAGATAAGAGAGCATAAACTTTATCAGAATAATCTTTTTTATCCATAAGAACAACTTGACCACCTTTATCAGCTTTAGTAATAATAAGATTATCATTGGACTTAAGATCATTCAGAGCAATATATTGAGAACGTGAAATATTAGGTTTATATTTTGAGTTATTATTAGAAATAGTATCAGCAAGGATGTGACGAAGAGTTTCTTTTTGAAAAGGAGTGACTTTACTATGTTTAAAGGAAGGTACTTATTTAATTCTTAATTTTCATCTGTTTCCATTTTTTAATTTATTTGTGTGCTTTATTTATTTATTTATTTTTTATTTATTCATTTTATTTTATTTATTTATTTATTCTATTTTATTTTATTTTATTTTATTTTATTTTATTTATTTATTTTATTTTATTTTTTATTTTTTTATTTTTTTACTTCCTTATTCCCCTTCTATTTTGTTTTCTCTATTGTTTTGATTTTACCCTTTTGTGATTGGCTGTTGGCTGTTGTCTTCTGTTTTCCTATTGGCTGTTGATTTCTACTTTCCTATTGGCTGTTGTTTCAGCTTGTTTCCTCTCCCTCATTTCTCATTTCAGTCTTGCTGCAGCTTTCATAGTAGACGCACGTCTTTTTGCGCCTGATGAAGAAAGACCCAGATCTTTCGAAAGGCCTAGCGCATTTTAAAATTTTTATGGTGTTTTTAAGAAGTTATTTTAGTTCTTAGTGTTTCACACCAGTTTCAAATTATTTTATTTGATTGTGCTTCTTCTGGCATCTCAACTACTATTTCATCCCCCCTCCCCTTTCGTTTGTAAGTACTTTTTTTTTTGTCTTAATTTTGCATTGTTTATCTTCTTATCTTATCTTATTGAGGATTTTATTTGCTTATTTATTTTATGTATTATTTATAGTTTAGTATTCTATAATTTTATTGTGTTTATTTTTGTGTTGCTATTATGTTTACTGCTCAATTTAACAGATTTACTAAACTCAGACGTCAGCGTGTAAAATTTCTTAACCACTTGAATTTTCTTCAAAATTGCAAGAAAAATAATGTTATCCCTAATTTTATTCAACTTCAGTGTTCTGTTAGTAGCTCTGTCAGAATTTCTAAAGCTATGGTTCGTTCACATTTTATTATTTTAAGAGCTTGTATTCAAGGTGTTCGGCATACTCTCTCCAAAATTGAAGAAAAGCTTTATGACCTTCATTTGCTTCTTAGTAAAAATGTTGACCATTTCTGTGATATGGAAAATAAATGTTGCCCTTCTCTGCTTACATTCAAAACTGCTCATCAAAATAAACTTGATAATAAGTTTTCTTCATTGTGCAATAAGCAAAGTCTCAATTTTCAAATAAGAATTTATCGAATGAGAACTGCATCGTTAATCTCTCCTCTCATATCTTAACTCCTGAACAAAAAAGCATTTTAGATCTTGGTTTAAATTTTTCTCAGTCTTGCAAACCTTCTCTCACCAAATTGATTGCTCCTATTGAGTCTTCCTTTAAACATAGTAAAGTCACTCCTTTTCAAAAAGAAACTCTTCGTCACATCCTTGCTGATACTATTTCTAATAATAACTCAAAATATAAACCTAATATTTCACGTTCTCAATATATTGCTCTGAATGAGCTTAAGTCCAATGATAATCTTATTATTACTAAAGCTGATAAAGGTGGTCAAGTTGTTCTTATGGATAAAAAAGATTATTCTGATAAAGTTTATGCTCTCTTATCTGAAGGTCCTTATAAAGTTAAAAAAGATCCTACTAATTCGCATCTTTCCACTCTCAAGAAAGCTGTTAAGAATTCTGTTGTTTTAAATGAAAACACTAAACATTGTGTTATTCCTTCTTCAGCCATCTGTGCTCGTTTTTATGCTTTGCCTAAAGTTCATAAAACCAATGTCCCCTTAAGACCTATTGTCTCTAATATTGGTACTATTACTTATCCTCTTGCCAAATTTTTAACATCCATTTTTTCTCCTTTATGCATTTCTAATTCTCATACGATAAAAAAATTCTTATGATTTTGTTGGCAAATTAAAAAATATTAACCCATCCAATTGTTCTATGCTTTCTCTTCATGTTAAATCTTTATTTACTAATGTTCCGATTGAAGGTGCTCTTTCTTGCTTGGAAACAAGATTACGTGAATTTCATTTCTCTGATATTGAAATCAAAGATTTTGTTAATTTAACTAAAATTTGCATCTCTCAAACTACCTTTGAATTTGATAATAAATTTTTCAAACAATCAGACGGCTTAAGTATGGGTAACACTTTATCTCCAATTCTTTGTGATATTTATGTGCATTATTTTGAAGAAAAATTATTAAATCTGGTTAATTTTAAATGTTGGATGCGTTATGTTGACGATACTTTTGTTTTAGTTGATAATCCTTTTGATATTTCTACCATTCTTCAAACTGTCAATTCTATTGACCCTCATATTCAGTTTACTTTTGAGTTACAAAATTGTAATAAACTCCCTTTCCTTGATGTTTTAGTTATCAAATGTGATTCTTCTTTCAAAACTTGTGTTTATAGAAAACCTTTCTCTGTCTCTAACCCACCTCATGCTCTCTCAAATTATCCTGTCAACCAAAAAATCGGTGTTTTTTATACGTATGTAAATCGTTCTCTCAAAATTTGTTCCGACTCTGCATCCCTTAAGGATGAACTTAATTACTTAAAAACTGTTGCTGTCAAAAGAAGTTTCAATCCTTCTGTTATCAATAATGCTGTGAAGAAATTCAATAGACCGTCTTAAATCTACTCTTTCTAAATCTGTGAAAAGCAAACCTGATAATTTGGTTGTCCTCCCTTTTTATCCTCCTCTTTGTTTCAAATTAGCTAAAGTTTTAAAACGCTTCAATTTTAACATTATCTTTAAACCTGTCAATAAATTCAAATTCCCCTCCACCAAATCTCCTGTTCCTGATCTTCGTAAATGGGGAATTTATAATGTTCCTTGTAATGGCTGTGATTTACCTTATATTGGTCAAACTAAAAGAAATCTCGAAATCCGCTTAAAAGAACACTCTCGTTATGTAACTAATCAAGAAATTTCTAAATCTTCTATTGCTAAGCACTCTTGGGATTCCGGCCATTGTTTTAATTTTAAAAATGCTAAAATTATCTTTAATGCTAATAGTATCTCTGAATTGGACTTTCTTGAAAATTTAGCTATTTATCTTAATCGTGAAGTTATTGTTAATGATAAATCAGATTCCACAATGCTCTCTGCTGCTTGGAAAAACCTCTTCAGTACTTCCATATAATTTATTTTTGTATTAATTAATTTTAGTCTGTTTATATATATATTTATATTTTTTGGTTACTTATTTAATTCTTAATTTTCATCTGTTTCCATTTTTTAATTTATTTGTGTGCTTTATTTATTTATTTATTTTTTATTTATTCATTTTATTTTATTTATATATTTATTCTATTCTATTTTATTTTATTTATTTATTTTATTTTATTTTTTATTTATTTATTTTTTTACTTCCTTATTCCCCTTCTATTTTGTTTTCTCTATTGTTTTGATTTTACCCTTTTGTGATTGGCTGTTGGCTGTTGTTTTCTGTTTTCCTATTGGCTGTTGATTTTTACTTTCCTATTGGCTGTTGTTTCAGCTTGTTTCCTCTCCCTCATTTCTCATTTCAGTCTTGCTGCAGCTTTCATAGTAGACGCACGTCTTTTTGCGCCTGATGAAGAAAGACCCAGATCTTTCGAAAGGCCTAGCGCATTTTAAAATTTTTATGGTGTTTTTAAGAAGTTATTTTAGTTCTTAGTGTTTCACACCAGTTTCAAATTATTTTATTTGTAGGAGATGAACGTCTGAAGTCAGGAATTTCCTTAATATACTTTCTTTATTTTAGTAGTAAATGTCAACAACAGACGGCGCTTTACAGTCTCAAACTAAAAGAATGCTCAAAATAACCTTACAATTTCAAAACACATTTTTTTTTTTTTTTTTTTTTTTTTTTTTTTTTTTTTTTTTACGTTTCAAAACTTAAACAGAATGAAGAGTGAAAACTGAGGGAATTGTGATCTATTTGTATTGTGCTGTCCTCTAAAAAAAAAAAAAAAAAAAAAAACACAGTAAAATGTTCCCCCCCCCCCCCCCCCCCCCCAAAAAAAAAAAAAAAAAAAAAAAAAAACACTATAGTGCTACATAAAATATTTCATTAAAGTTATTTTTTTTGTTTTATTCTGTTTTTATGCATCAATTAGAATAATAAAAATAGTTAAAAATACCTAAGGAGTGCTTATTTAATTTTAAAATAATTTAAACAAACAATTGCGGAATTCTGGCAAACACGAGCTTCATTTTTACAGATTTTCTTGTTATAATAATAATTTAGAATGATCTACATAAATTTATATTTTTTTTTATGTTAAGCCATTAATATGTAATAAAATGCTTCATTTCCAGCTGATTATGTCAGGTGTGGATGTTTTTCAGGTAACATAGGTTATTTTTTGGAAAAGTCGGTTTTTTTTTTTAAATTATCGCTTAATTGGCTGCCATTTTGTTATAAAGTGATAAAATGAAAAATGCTCAGCATTAAAATCTTGGTCAGAACAAGCTGTGAAAATTTAGCCACGTTTATTATTATTTTTTTTAATTCTTTATTAGACTTTATATAGAGAAATTTTCAAATAATGGATTTTTTTTAGAAGACAGCACAATATATAGTTTGAGAATTCTTACAGTTTGAGACAGTACAACGCCATCTGCTTGTGACATACGGTACTAAAACATGGAAGCATACTAAAGAAATTTCCGACTTTACACATCAATCTCCTGCATGAATAATTGCAATTGCTATCACTGTTTGTTTGCTGTTTTTTCCATTTTAAAAACTGCCACACCGTTTTAGAACAACCTGTAAGCACAACTATAACCTGCGAACCTTTAGGTTTTTTCAATTCAAATAAAACCAGAAATTGTATTACGTAAAAGAGTGTAATAAATAACAACATGGAAACTGGACCTGATAACTGCAAGGAGGCCCACCGCAGATAGGGACCCCCAAATAAATAAAAATGATTTCGAAAAAATTCTTTAAAATACAGTATTCTACAATAACTTACTCAAAAATCAAAAATAGATTTTGGTTAACTGGCATTTGTGTTATTATATCTAAATATAAAAATCATAGGTGATATTCGCAATTGTAAACAAACTCACTTTCTACCTACAGCACATGCTTCGCGTTGGAATTGCGCTTCCGATCAAAAATTTTCTAGCTGCTATTTTTAGGAGCCCAACTCCCCTTTTTAGCCCTAACAACCTTAATCGGGTTGGACATAGAAACAAAAAATATTTCTTTAAAGTAATTTGCTTCAAATTATGTTCATTTGAATTAAAAAAAAAAAAAAAAAAGAAGAAGAAGGTTGGCAGCTATGATGCATATATACAGGGTACGTCAGAAAAATGTATACATGTAATGTTTAACGGGTCATAACTTTTTAATTTTTCATTCTTTTCAAAGTGTAATTAATTGGAAATAATGAGAGGACCAAGATTAAATTTTGGAAAAAGAAAATTTATTTTAAAATATTATTGTAAGTCTGAAAATGTAGCAGAAAAACAAAAACAATATCGCAGGGAGTTTCAAGCATATCCACCTATGCGACTTACAATTCATCGGATAAGAGATAAGTTTGAAACAAATGGATGTTCATAGACAACGTTCCGGAACCGCAATTGAGCAAGAATGCGCCACAACACCATATGTTTGTTGAAGTTTCTGAACCAATAGCCCGCAGTTTTAAGCAGTGTATTGACCAGAATGGTAATAATTTTGAACATCGGCGGTTGGAGGAAAAGTTATACATTTTATGTAGATTTTTTTTACAAGTTAAATATTAATAATATGTGAATGAAAACTGGAGTTATAATCATTTAAAGTGTGTATATATTTTTCCCATGCACCATGTATTTTATTTAAAATATTACCATTATATTCATTTGATAGTTTTAATCAGAGCTTGACAAATGCGGTCGCCAGGTCGCCACTGGGGACCAAGTTATATGGAATTTGTTTTGTACAGAACTGACCTAAGAAATTAGTGCAAAAGGCATTTTTCTCTCCCCTCGTAATTCTTATAAGATGTCTCATTATGGATGTTGGAAAATTACAAAGTATTGAGAAATAAAGAAATTATATTCGAACAAAAAATATTTTTAACATTTTCTTTTAATTTAACCGAAATAGGTTTTCATCAAATGCAAATTATATGAAGGAAAATAGGCTTTTTTTTTTTTTTTTTTTTTTACAGCTTCGCTATTTTATCGGTGTCCCCATCATCAGATACACATGGTGTAGCATTCAATTATCCGAACATTTAAAGCATTCGGCAATCAGTATCTCCCGAACATGCTCTAAATTGAGCCTTTATTTTTCTTTTTTTCAGAGATATATGATGTTGACAAGTTTCATTAGAAAACTTAGTGTACGTTATCTTTCTAAATCATGTACTTTTCTAAACTATGTATCTAATAATTCTATAAGCTATGCTCCTTATTATTTTTTCTCAATTAATTCATAAAGAGAATTTTTATGTGGTTTTTGAAAATCTATGATGAGGAGGGAGAGGAGGAATACATATTTTTTACAAGCGACTAACTGCTGGCTAACAGATGTTATCAAATTTGTAAAGCCCTGCTTTTAATACTTATTTAATAGTAAACGAAAATAAGTAATAGAAAAACATCTTTATTCAACTTATTTATTAATTAATTTATTTCCATCCAACATACTTGAAATGTTTCATGGTAATATTGATGTAGTTTCAAATTTTCATATCAAGTAAAACAGCTGCATTTCAGAAAATTTTGTTCTTCCCCTTAAGCTGCAAAATGGTTTTCCAGTTTGTGAATCACTCATTTAAATCATATTGACCTGAAGAGAATACCTAAGCCTCCTTACATATACGAATCATGCATCTAATCATTCGCTTGCGGCAAAACCGAAGAGACCTACTCATTACTATCGGAGAGCACCTAGCACACTTCTGCGATTCTCACCAGTCACTCATTTCATGATTATGCAGTGCTAATACATAAGGAAGCCAATCTAGATATGTGAATTTCAGTCAAACTTGCGTATTAGATGACTGTCTAGACGCTGAAGTGTACATTCCAGCTGCAATACTGCTGGAAACGGATTACAGTGAAAATTTGAAAGGCAGAATCCAAATTTAGTATCGTCGTATTGATTTTTGTGTTTTTTGGGGAATCTAGCTTATAAAATTGAGAAATTGAATAGAAAAGGTTTCCGTTTTCCTCTGAATACATTACAATATAAATTCATTATAAATAATGAGTGATAGTTGTTTGAAAAAGTTTTTGTGTTTGTAAATATGTGGCTATTTTAGTGCTATTTTGACGTATTGTTGAGGTAAACTTAAAATTAACAAAGTGAAGCTGAAAAATCTTGCAATGGTATATGTATATGTAAAATAATAATTCATACATGATATGAAAAAAACTGTCTTTTCAAAGCACTGTATTAATATTGTCTTATTATTATTATTATTATTATTATTATTATTATTATTATTATTGCATACCTTACGAAACATTCCGACGCCGATCCCATGTATACAAATAGTTTACACTATCTGGTAAACTTCAAAACTTTATTTGAATGTATAATTGATATTTTTCATATAAAATTTCTTTTTGGTCTAACTGGTGGGTATTCTAAAATAAATAATTTTAAATATAAAAATCAATTTTCAAGTAAAAATTATTTTTACCTATTTTCGGGGATAGTATGTTTACCGGATAGCAGTAGCGTCTCGTCATGGGGTTGGTTCACGCTTACTTTTCTACCAGTATTTTAATAAACTAAATTTCTCCTTGTTTAATAGTAGAACAATCCATGAATTATTATGCTCAAATTTAATATAAAGAAATTTCTGGTAGTAAAGTCATTGTGAACTCCCTGGCGATCCGCCACTGCCGGATAGTATATTCAGTACAATGGTAACATGTTCATGAATAACGCTGACGTCAATCGACGGACAGTAGCAACAACCTCTGCAATCAATTTCTTTTTTATAGCAAAATTATTAACTTATAGGCATTGCACGATTTCACTTTTTACACCGTCGAGTAGAAAAAAAAAACGTACTTTCAAATGCATTTTGCTGAAAGACCGGGTAGTATGTTCTGTACACCGGTTAGTATGCTCTGTACATCGGGTAGTATGTTCTGTACACCAGAAGTATGTTCTGTATACCGAGTAGTACGTTCTGTTGCACCGGGTAGTATGTTATGTAAAACAAAAAACCTCGGTTGGATTGCCAGGTTTTTATAACACTAACGTTAATAAATAAATAAATAAAAATTAACTAAAAAGCATTTTCTTTTCAAATGACCATAATTTTGTCAATTATGAGCTTTTTAAAATAAATGTTGATATAAATTCAAGAGATAATCATAATCTTTCATAATCTAGCTCCAAAAATGATTTCACTTGATTTAGTCGTGTGCAAAATGGCCGCCCGATTGAAGATGCAACAATACGTCATATGAAACAAATTTCAAATATTTCTAACTTAAAAAATAAATAAATAAATAAATAAAAAACTCATGAAGTTTGTCTAAACTTTAATAAATATAGTTTTTAAAAAAGCATGCGTTAATATCTTTATTCTAGGAAAAGAAAACACAAATCTCAAAAATATGCTTTATTTTGGCCAAGGCATATAAATTTTCCCTTAAGGCTAATATCGAATCGGCTTCTTTCTGATATATTTTTTAATTCATTTTTGTTCACAAACGCAGGAAAATGGCAGGCGCTCTTATTCAGAAATTGTGTAATCGAACTGGTTTTTCCGTCTTTCGGTAAAAGCAGAAGATCTCTCAGAAAACTCTTTCAGAGCGGCTGTTTTTAGTGAAATTTCCGGACGCGATAGCGCAAATCGAAGGCAACAATTACTTATAACTCAAAATGAAATCCATTTATGGAAAAATTAAAAAAAAAAAAAACTGTTGGATTCCAAATTATTCCAATAATTATGCCTGCAAGCATCATGATTTTACATTTAAAAAAAAAGAGTCAGTAAATGTATCAGAAAATTTCGCATTGTTGAATGGGGAAAAAAATCGAAATCGCCTTAATTATAAATCGGTAATTCCAAAATTTCTTTCTAAAATTTTATATTCGCTTTTTTATAAATATGATACACATATTTATAATATATTTTTACACACATTAATTTTTCCTTGCTTTACTCAAAGGTGAAAAAATAAATTAAATTTGCCAGTCTATACGTCTAAAAAAATTTCATGTATGAATCTCTAAAACGTATATTTTGGTGCCTCAATAATTTTCCATAATAAAAAATAATAATAATAATAATAATAATAAATCTTTTGTTACCAATAAAATTTCAAAGATTTATTTTATGCAAATTTGAAAATTTCACAGTTTTTATTAGTGTCAGGAATGATTATTATTTTTTAATTCTGGAGAAGTGCGAGAAGCTTTCGCGCACTTGCAGCAAGTATGATATGACATGCGACAGTATGATATGAGGTTCAGAAATCTCTACAATTAGCTGATAAAACAAAAATAGATTGAAACAAGAAAGAAAAATCATGCGTCAAGCATAGATTATGAACCCCTTTCCAACACATTCAGAATACTGTAACTAAACTTCAGCGTTTAGTAAGGTGAAAGAAGATATCCAAGTAAACAATGTAGAAAACGCATAACACATTTTAAAACCCAATTTCAACTATTACTGCCAATCGTCGGAAAAATATTCGGATTCTCTTCTGAAGCTCTATATATGATCTTTGGATTTGTATATATACTAGATAGTATGCTAAAATTTAGTTCTGTTAGGAAACGTATAACAAAGTTGAAAATTCCCCTTTAGCATTGTTCGTTAATAAACGAAAATGTACTTGAATTATTTTGTGCAGGCCTTTATATGATCTATAGCATTTATACACATTCAGTAATATGCAAAAATTAGTTACATTTAAAAAACATGTACCATGACAGAAAACGCACTTCCAGCAATTATCGCTGATGGATAGCACTGTAACAGAATTCTTTTGTATGTCCCTGTAAATGAATGGTTAAATGCTATGTACGCCATATTATACAGAAAGCACCTTGTACTTCATGACTTTCTAATTTATCATTCTTTTCAAAGTGTAATTAATTGAAAATAATGAGAGGACCAAGATTAAATTTGGGAAAAAGAAAATTTATTTAAAATGCTATTGTAAGTCTGAAAATGTAGCATAAGTACAAAAACAATATCGCAGGAAGTTTCAGGCAGTTCCACCTACTCCACCTACCACCTATCCAGTGCTGTATATCAATTCCTATAACTTTGAATACTGTAACATCATTAAAATACATTTTAAACGAATATTTTCTATAGGCCATAATGTAAATAAGTTATTTCAGTGTGCCTGTAAACGAACTATAAATGATGCTACACACTCAATTTTCAATACCGAACATGCCGTAGTGAATCTCAATAATATATATCAATTACATGGCAATCTGGGTATATTTATGCTAGTTAGAACACGGCCAGAACTCATAAACACATTTCAACTATGTTCGAAAGTGTTTAAACAGTTATTATTTCTGTGAAGAATGGAAATGCGTGAACATGTCTGGGCGAAAATCAACTAATTCGATAATTTTGTAGATATTATATCTCGTGTATTTTTTATGTATATATAAAGTAGGTATACAGAGTGATTCCAAATTCGTGGTACAAACTTGAACGAGTCCATGGTTAGTGCAGGACACTGTAACAAACATTTTTTATAGGGTCAGAAATCCCTTTATAAAGTCAAAAATACAGGGCGTCTCACTCCAATCTGAAGTCGTGTTTTCATTCATAACTTTAACACTAGTGACGATATTTTAACAAAATCCTTACAATATAACAATTGAATCCATTTGGACATTACACTGTTAACTAGTTATTTTAAAAACACAAATTGCACAAATTGTGCCTATTAGTTGCTAAAATCAGTGTAAAAATTGTTTTAAACTCATAAAAGAGCTAAAATCCTACATGTTTCGGCTTTAAACTTAAAGCCATCATCGGGGAAGAACAACACAAACGACTACGGACCTTTTCATTTTCGACACGAGAAAATTGAAATCAACAGCTTGGAAAAATTTAAATAAAATAAGCGGGCGCTCTCTGTTGCCAAAGAGCCAAAAACTAAACTATGAATTAACAAGGGGTTAAAAATGTATTCCATAAACTAGGTATGTTGAAAGAAAAGTTATCATTACAAATAGAATCCTTCCTAATTTTAATCTCCAATGATTCCCTAATGGCGGCTTTAAATGGGTTATTGAACCTATAGATAATTCTTGCTTTATCGAAATTAATTAATTTAATAATTTAATAATTTAATAATTTTAATAATTTGTCCTTACAATATGCTTACAATTCACGCAAAGATGAGTCTGTTGTAAATTTTCTTAAAATATCTTCACTACTGTTAAAGTTGTGAACGAAAACACGACTTCAGAATGCAGTGAGACGTCCTGTAATTTAGACTAAATAAATGGATTTTTGACCCGTTTCCTATACAATAAATGATTTTTAGAGTGGGTTGGTACAAGGCACTGTAAAAATCATTTATTGTATATAGGAAACCAGGGTCAAAAATCCACTTATTTAGTCAAAATCTCATTACTCACTCCAATCCGAAGTAGCGTTATGATTGAAGAAATGTCACAGTTACAGGTGTTGGACAGATCTGGGTAAATCATTAAAAGATAGGTTACTTATTACTAATCTGCACTTCATCTACCCAAACCAAGCATTGCCGGGTGGTACATTTAGTTGACCCAATGCAATAAAATAATTCACGATCGTATATATATACATGTATATATAACATCGTATACAAAAATAAACGCTCTGATAAAGGGGAGACGTGTAAATAAGGGAGACATAAGCGCTCACGTTATGAAATAAAAGGGCTTAATTAGATAATTAAAATTAAAGATTGCGTTGTGTATTTTCAAAATCCCTATACTTCTGAGACTTCGCGAAAAGTTATAATTAAACTCATAATAATAACCATTAAAAATAATATAAATAATATTCGGGAAATAGTTAACATATACATGCCTATAAAATAAATAAAATTAACCAAAAAGAATTACACACAATTTAGACATGATGAATAAGGAAAAAACAAAATAATTAAAATTACAAGAATTTTATTTACATATCAACAATATATACAAAGAAAAGATAAGAAAAAGACAAAACACAATCGTTTTTATATCTTAGCTCAGCTCCTGCGCTGATTACTTTTTAATTTGCTACGCAAAGCTAATTCACTAACATTTATAATTATCATACTAAAAATAATTATGCATTTGTCATAGACTATGACTTAAAAAAATAATTATTTAATGGGCATTGTTTCCTGAGAACATCACACGCTATTTAAATTTTCATGAGAAAATAAGAGAGGCATAAATTATCAAGAGGTTTGAAATACCTTTTCACTTCATTTGGGAAGATGGGATGCTCCTGATAATTGTTGTCAATGGATCAACACTTGGAATAACACATTGTAAAATTATTATTTTTATCGAGCTCTTTGTAAGATCAAACTTAAATCAGTTAGACATCGATTGACTTAAAGTCAAGATGTGAAAGTATGCATAAATGCATATTAAAATTTACTCTTTATTCTGAGAGAGATTGTCGCTGATAAAGGCCATTTCGGAGATGCGCATCCGCAAGACTGCTACTTCCGGAGCATACAAGTTGGAATTAATACTCCCTGCATGTCACAAGTTACTAACTTAATTGCAAGTTACTAACTTAATTGCACGATGCTAACTGCCTGATGCTCTGAACGAGAATGATACTAAAAATCAAATACAAAATAAAAGTTAACATCCTATGCAAATTTCATGGGCGTTCATAATAAAAATTTAAATATTTCATTAGTTTTAGATCAGTCCTTAACATTCTATAGCCAGGACAGTATTTCTTACTAGATCCATAAAAATCACATCTTTGGTCATGTGATATCAATACTGCAGGACCTTTTAGGTTCAACATCGTAAAATACTTGGTCAATTTTATTACTTTAAATGCATCTAATTTTATTGAATATCATAAATCGACACACTGAAGGATTGTCCTCTTTGCATCAAATCTGTTGCCATAGTGTTGATTTGTCTAACTTGGATGGTCCTAAACTTGAGTAAACAGTTTCTTAATGACGAGAAATCCATTATAGTTTTATACAAAACAGTAGTTTGCATACCAAAAAATACAATTTAAAATATATATAATAATTTTATCGTAAACTAGACTCTTGTAGAAATATAAATATGTAAATATTATATTTCTACTGCAGACAGAATATTTTTTTTTAAATGTTTATATTTATTTTATTAAAATTACGCTGAAAATGTTCTAGTTTGCGTTAAAAGATCTGACAGTGCATCACTGCATAGCAACATTAGAAGAAAAAACGGTATCCTAGCCATTTGAATAGTTATATCTGCAAATTCCATGCACACATTTCAGTGTAAAAAAGACTTTGTAGATGTGTTAGAAACTTTCGTGCTTTTGAGCGGAAAAAAAGTTAAAAATTTGAGCTTTTACAAAAGTTCGTAACAAAATTTCTGTTCAGTTATAGTTTCAGTTGACACTCGGCAGCTCAGTGGTTAGTGAACTGCGCTGACACGCTATAAGGCCCAGGATCGCTTCGGCCAGGGCTCCCAAATGGTCCGCCAACTGAACACCAATATGTATTAACAAAAAAATTCATAGTAGGTTTCTACAACATTTACGCAAAAGTGTAACTTCAAAGGTGGTTTCTGCAAAATTTGCAAGAAAAATCTAAAAATAAAAATTTTCTAAGAAAATACCGGTATTCAAAAAGCGGATCATTTAGGAGCCCTACTGCGCAAACATTCTGTCATAATCATGCAAAATTTTCTTAATAAACATTTCTAAATTTAAAAAAAAAAGTTCTAAATTTAAACAGCAATATGATTTCTGTTATTTATAATTTAACGAAATTTCACTTTTCGCTTTACATATTTGTAAATTTCTGAGACCCTCAATTGCTATTTTTATTTTCTTGCATAGTTACTGTTCTATTTTTGCATGAACATTTTTTTATGGCCACAAATTTCCATTATTACTGTTCAAGTAACATGCTAGGGAGATAACTTTAACATAAATATTTTCTGAAATCAGTTCAGTATCACCAAAATTCAGTCCCCATTTTTCAATGAACATTTTATGGCAGCAAATTTCCATTATTTCTTTTCCTGTAACATGCTGTAAAGAAAATGTTAACATAAACATCTCCTCAAATAAGTGCAGTATTTTCCACTTTCTTGGATTTATCATTTAACAAAATTATTGTCCATGCATTTAACTTGTATTATAATTTCTAAATTTTTAAATACTGTAAAAAAATATGGCAAATCAAATCATCGGATTTTGATTTGTACTTTCTTGTCTATTATTTCTTTTATTTTTCAACTAATATTTTCATAGTAGCATATTTTCAAGATCGATATCTCCGCAAACATTTTGTCAAGAATATTGATTTTTAAATACTGTTATTCAAGTATACTTTTGCATCTATCCACAGGTGTTTACTTAATTAACCAAGAAAATTTTTCTCTTCGTGGCGGAGTTGTTTACTTACACGATCCATAACGTCATATTTCTTTAATCTTCTAAAACAAACAACATCTAGCTTTTTTTTTCTAAACGATTTCATGATTGCTTTTGCAAACTTACCCGTTCTATAATCTAGTCATCCAGAAACTTAAATGTAATCAAAATGAACTTCTTTTTTAACCTGCGCCTGCTTAAATCAGTTCAGGAAAATCAGCTTTGATTTTTATGCGGTTTCAGTCATACATTTTTTGATACTTTAATTTAGGAATGCTTAATTACAATTAATAGAATCTAAATCCTCTTTTAATTAATCAGCCAGCGGTTGAAATCCTTTGCTTTGCATTCAGTCATTGCAAAAGAAATTCGAGATTTCTAATTAAAAGTAGAATATTACTCATTTTTTACATCATTAATTTTACTGATGTGCACCGAAAAAATTTGTTTCTATTTTTAAATGCATATTTCTGTTTCTCAAGCGTAATTTTTGAGATAACGATTTTTATTTTTGTTTTTATCTTTTAGTTCGGAAGCAAATTCTTAGGTGGACTGTTATTTTTGTGTTACCGTATTTCTTATCTTTGTCGTTAATTTAAAAATGTTTTTTTTTTTTCTTTTCCTTCTTGGAAATGGTTTCTTCCGGATGAATTATTAATACGTATTGTAAAAATATTTAAAATTAGAGAAGAGCGTCACGAAATTCTGTGTAGTCTTTGAATTTTTTTTTTCAATATATTAGTCTTAGAATTTACGTTTTTTAAAGTAATATTTTATGAAAATTTCCGATTACAATTATACGTTAAATTAAAAATGTATACTAATGAAGCAGATCTATAGTAATAATGAATCGTTACCAATAAATTGTGATTTTTTTTTTTAATTCTTTGAGTTTAGAAGTAGGAAAATATTTAAATATGAAAACTCAAATGAGTTTTACTAACATATAAATTTAGGCAATTCCGACTCTGTTATGCGTTATTTTCTACATTTTTTTTTTTTTTTTTTTTTTTTTTTTTTTGTATAATGAAAATAAAAATTTAGGCTTTCTTAGTTCCCAAACTGAACATGGAAGGACCAACTTAATTTCAGTGTCAAAGATGCACTCCAAAATGAAAAATGTCACTCCCGTGGCTACTCCAAAGCTTAAATAACCTATTTTGGCATATCATTCTATTTTATTCTCTAATTATTATTCGCCAATTTTGTTGCTATTTGTTTCATACCTATAGTGAGACTTCTTACTAGCTTAGCCAAATTTTAGAAACATCAGCTGATCTCAAGATAAATCCTATAATATGTGTACCTCGTACTTTAGTTTTCAATCCTATCTAAAACTTAAACTAGTTGCTTAGGGGAAAGAGAGCATTTTTCAGTGTACCTAAAGGTATGTTTTAGTAACTGCTTGTTCTCACCAAGACTACAAGTTCTTACTTCCGTGTAATCTTTTACACATTTAGTCCAGTCAATCTAGGCTTCTGCCTGGAAAGTTTTGGAGAAGTTTTTTTTTTCTTTCTTCTTTTATGTTTTTGGGGGTGCTGAACACGAATTTCAACTTTGCCACCTCGTATCTGGTCTGCTTAAAAAATTATAAGCGAAAAATCGGATGTTTTTCGGTTTTTCCCCTGTATTCCGGAAAGGGTCCTGAGCCATCCTGAACCAACCTGAGCCATCAAGGGATGATGATGAAGAAGAAGGTACCGATGAACCTCTTGTTGAAGAATATCAACCGGGTCCTTCAACGTGACCAAAACGACATTAATTGGAAAACAACACTACATTCCTCTTTTTTCCTGTTTATAATCTTCCACATATGTTATTATTATATTAAACTTACAATACTTATAATTGTACTTAAATCAGATTACCAGAAAAATAAAAATTGGTTCTCTCATCTATGCAGAGTGATTGTGTTTTTATATCTTTCCTAATCATCTGATTTCAATTTATTTTCTTAGTGCTATAAGAGGTTTAAAACTTGGTAAGAAAATATAAACATATTCGAAATGCAACCAGAAATAACTAAACAGCTTCAAATTGGTGATGAAAATGGATGCATAGCGACTGGATCGCGTTTTCGCCCTCCGATGATAGAATTTCAATTATATCGCTAAAATTATTTTTACTCGTATGCCAAAACTATTCATCTTAGAAACAAACATTGTATATGAAAAATGTAGGAAATGTTCTCTAGTTTAATTTGGTGCGCTAAGCTTTTCAAAAAAAGTTAACCCTTTCCGGAATACAGGGGAAAAACCGAAAAAATTCCAATTTTTTCATGGTTTTTCGCTTATAATTTTTAAAGCAGACCAGATACGAGGTGGCAAAGTTGAAATTCGTGTTCAGCACCCCCAAAAACATAAAGGAAGAAAGAAAAAAAAAACTTCTCCAAAACTTTCCAGGCAGAAGCTTTATTTGGTCTAAATTTACTGGACTAATTGTGATATTTAAGTGACTGAAGTGACACGTTAAGAGCTTACACTAGCCACGCTACTGCACTCACAAGCTAATGTTAAGCAGCAGCTAATTTTTAATGCAGCGTTCTTTTCAAATTTCTCGTTTACATTTCAATATTTTTAAAGGGTTTTTTTCTTTCTTTTTTTCTTTTTTTTTCCTTTCCTCTTTTTTTTTTTTTTTTTTTTTTTTTTTGGCATAGGATATTAGAGGTCGATGTCTACCGTTGTACTTTTTCGATTTTATTAGTATTTTTTTAATAATCAATTTCTAAGGCATTTTCAGTTTTGGAAACCGATTTCGAAATGTTGAACCATTCAAAGCTTCGTTTTCGTTTCAGACTAACATAGTTTGACTATATATATTTCAGAAATACGTTTAACTTTAGGATATTCACATGTTCAAATACCGAAGTAATGAATTTTTTCAGGAGCTAAATAGACATGGGATCGTTATTATTGATTTAACGGGGAATCCTTTCCGATGAGTCGCAATAATAATAATCATAAAAAAATGTGTGCACCAATTCACCTTAGAGTAATTTTATTTATCAGAATGATGGCATAGGCACAAGACATATGCTCAGATTTGATGTTTTTTTTACAAACCTATGACAGTCCGCATTATAGAACTTTTATTGTGTGTTTGCAGAAACAGAGACACCAAACTGCATCAGGATATGGGTGGGTATTACATTGGCTTGCCTAGACCCTGTTCAATGTGAAATCGTTTTGCTCATTCTCTCATTGTAGAATAAGGAGACGAATCACGATAAACATGACACAAGCATTGTTTTACTTCTTTGAAATTATGAATTTCTTTAGTGTAAATTTTAGCCAGAGAACGATATTTAATTTTAAGTATTTTAGAACATACTTCATTCGATAAATACTCAAAAAGAAACAGAAAAAGAAAAGAAAGAAAGAAAAAGAAAATTTCAAACGATTTCACAGAAGAACCTATCAAATTTATTCATATAATGTTTCCATTACATGTCATCAAGTGGAATTGTTGCAAAAGGATTTTTTATATGTGAGGAAAGTTTCGTATCTGTTATACGCATACAGCCCCCTTATTCGTATAAAGTGACACAAATCATAAAAACGTAAAGGCGAAAAGGCAGTAAAGGCGAAGAAAAATCCCAAACATGAAAGGCAATTGCTAGTTCTATAAAACTGGTAGACGCGTCCGGCGTTGCGCGAGCCCGCCCCGACCCGAGTCTGTCGATAAAAAAATAAGCCCGGATTCAACTCCAGACTAATGAGGGAAAATCGGCCCGCTCATAGTTCGAGCTCGGGATACGGAAAAAAACTAACCTGAAATTTCGATTCTACCTTATAAATCGTTAAAACAACAATTACTATAACGGTGATATTCCGTTAATAGGTGACGAAGCATAAATAACTTATTTCGTTAAAATGCGATGAAATAACTTTATAAAAATAAGCTTAAAATTTTCTTCGAATAAAAAACAAAAAACTAACCTGGAAATTTCAGTTCGCAAAAATAAATTATTTTGTTAAAGCGCTCAGTGGGTAAAAATAGAAATTTCTCCTCCCCCCCCCCCCACACACACACACCAAAAAAAGAAAAAATATATAAATAAAAATCTAGTATAAGCGACCGTAACCAACGCCCTAACCTCTTTCAAAGTTGCCTGTTTGTTACCATATCAACCATTTTCTTCTGCGAGGCAGGACCTCATGGAAGTTTTCTTCCTTCAACTGACTTTTTTTATTATTATTCCTGAGAAAAAGATGTGTTTCATATATATATATATATATATATATATATATATTAAATGATTCCCCAAGGTTTCCTCCATACAGTAATATAATATTTATATTTGGATGGCAAAGATTAGATACCGAGACCATTTGATAAAGAAAAAAAAGCCGAAACAGTGACTTAAAAATGCTTAAAATTCAAAAATCGCTGTACGAAAACCAAATAAAATTTATTGTACAAAGAACAAAATTTACTATACTGGGCTTAAAGATTGAAAGTGGGTTCCTTTTGCAATGTCACAAAATATCCGCGGAACACGAAAAAAATAACCTAAAAATCGTATTAAAAAAATCCAAAATCTGAAGCTTCTATGTACTGGGACTTGTCTTCATCTATCCAGAATGAAATTTGCAGACGTACGATAGTTTTCAATAGCCATCGCCAACAAACACACAGACAAAAACTTTCTTTATTAATACAGATTGATCGGAAAATAAATAACAATTTTCATATGTCTATAGTAGTTTATTTACTTCCATATAAGCAACATTACATCCGATTATCTGAGTTTTTGTAGATTATAGCATTGTATGGCATTTTAAGAAAAAAATGGGAAGAGTGCTCTAATTCGGTCATTTTTAAAGATATTTAAATGTCCTTTTAATAGCAGATGGGGAAGTATATTCGTAAAACATTCATAATACCTAGCGTTTTTAAGCGGTTTGTGTCATTTTACGAAGAAGTGCGTGATATGAATGTCTGCTGTAGAATACTCATCTGACAAAATGTTGATGGTGCTAATGAAATTAATTTAAAATACTATAAAATACTCATTTGAAACAAACGAAAATCAATTCTGTGTATATATACACAAAATTGAAAACGACAAACGCTTTTTTCTTTTACGTAATAAATTTCAACTTTTGAAAAGTCTTATAATTATTATAGTTTTAATATTATTATGTATGCACAGTCAATAAAGGCAGATTCATTATTAAAATAACAATAAAATATTTTTATAAGCAATTTCGGAATTTACTTTCAGCAGCAGTACAAGAAAGTAGTATCTTTGAATCAATGTATGGAGCATATCATATCTTTTGAATTTTGAATAATACACAAAGTAAAGAAAATAGGACGTTGTTAAACGGTAATTATTGTAAACATAATTCGATTGTAAAGGTAATTACGATTGTAATTCGGTCATTTTTAACACTATTTAAACGTGCTTTTAATAACAGATGGGAAAGTAAATTCGTGACGCACTCATAATAACTAGTTTTATTTAGCTGCATCACTTTACAAAGAAGTTAAGAGTGCGATATGAATGTTTTTGTCGGCTGTAGAGTACTCATCTGACAAAATGTTGATGAGTGCTAGTGAAATTAATTTAAAATACTATAAAATACTCATTTAAAGCAAACAAAAATCAATTCTCTGTATATATACACAAAATTGAAAACGACGAAGACTTTATTGTTTTACGTAATAAACTTTAAGCTTTGCAAAGTCTTATAATCCAATGTATTCCCAGTCAATAAAGACAGAAACTATCATGATTAAAATAACACTAAAACCTTTTTATAAGCAATTTCGGAACTTACTTTCAGCACACCCAGAAAAAGGAATTGATTAAAACAACAAAACCTGTTTTGTTGAGTACATTTTGGTTGTTTTAGTCAAAATTTTAGTTCAAGTAAAAAAATTGGTTTTGTTGCTTGGACAAAAAAATATTGTTAACACTCGTACAAAATTTTAACAAAATTTCACCAATTTTACTTGAACTAACAAAATTTGTTTCTTTTAATTTTACAATATTTTTGTAATTCCAGCAAAATTTTGTTATTTTTGAAAAATTTAAATTCTTGTGTAGTAGCCATATCTCTCTTACGTAACTTGATTTATTTGACTTATATAGCTATATAATTACATGATTAACATAATTTTGGGGTAATTAAAACTTTTTTTCACTGGGACGGACAAAGGTAGTTTTAAAAATCCCCCTGCCCCATTTATTACCGTCTTCTATCTTTGCAAGAAGAAAGAATTGGATTCATGAAAATTTTCGATTTCCGGTTGTCCTGAACGCGATTTCGCTGTTTTTATCTCAAGAACTAATGCACGGAATTTAATAAAACCTTTTATTCAGTTACTTTCTGATATAAATTGTTGCTGATTACTTTTTACTTTAAATCGCGCAACAGGTGGCGCTGCTATATTGCAGTTTTCGTGATTTCTGCAATAGCTCTATCTCATTTTCAGCAGTCAAATACGCCTGTAATCTTTGAATAATAACAAGGAAATTTTTATCCTGCTTTTTACAGGCGTAATTCACTGCTGAAAATGAATAAAAAATTAACTATGTGTTGCCGTATGCTGTGCTTTGTACTGTCGTCTCATGTTTGCCGCAGAAATTTGCGTGCTCCTTATGACATTCCATCTTGTGCTGCGATTGCAGCCGTTCTGACATATATAAGAGTGAGAAATGCCGAACTCAGATATCGTTCCTGTAGCGCAGTGGTAAAGCGTCAGTCTGCTCTTCTGAGGACCCGGGTTCGACTCCCGGCATGGGCAATTTTCATTCTCTCGGTTTGCGCTTGAAAAAAAGGCCGGATAAAATTCACTTGTTAGTTCAATGTTTACAAATGTAATTCGCTGTTGAAAATGAATTAAAAAATAGTTAAAATTGCATATGTAGATTGGTTCATTTAACAAATGTTTTTGTAGTATAAACAAAACAAGTTCGTAATATAACATATTTTATTGATTAAGCAAACAAAATATAGTTTGTTGAAAAAAGAAAATAGATTGTTAAAAAAACACATAGCATATATCTATGTAACAAAAATAATTTTGTTAATTCAAGTAAAATTGAACCATTTTACTTGAATTAACAAAGCATTTTTTTGCTGACGATACAATTTTTTTTTTTTTTTTTTTTTTTTGGAATTGCAAAAAAAAATCAACAATATTTTTTTTGTTGATTCAAACGAAATTTCCATTGACCCAGATTTAAACAAAAAGTTTCGTTGGGGCAAACAAATTTTTGTTGATTCAACAAAACTTTTTTCTGTGTGCAGCAGTATAAGAAAGTTATATCTTTGAATCAGTGCCTGGACCATATCATATATTTTGAATTTTGAATAATACACAAAGGAAAGGAAGTAATACGTTGTTAAACTGACATTAATAACGGTTGTAATTCTATTGTACCGGTAATTACGATTGTAATTAGGTCATTTTTAACAATATTTAAACTCGCTTCTAATAACAGATGGGAAAATAAATTCGTGACACACTCATAATGCCTAGTATTTTTTAGCTATGTCACTTTAACCCTATCACTATGTCCTGATGTCCACACGAACCCCAAGCACTTTCAACAAGTTGTCAAAAAATCTATCACTCACTGAGTAGTTTCAGCCGGTGACATCTAATATCATAATGTTTGTAACACACGGTAAAAATTAAACTGTACAAATATAAGTAGTACTTGTTTTTTTTTTTTGTTGTTTTTTTTTTTTTTTAATAGATAGCATATTTGTCCTGGGCAACAACAGGACATGTTTCGATAGGACATAGTGATAGGGTTAAGTTAAGAGTGCTATATGAATGTCTTTATCTGCTGTAGAGTACTCATCTGACAAAATGTTGATGAGTGCTAGTGAAATTAATTTAAAATACTATAAAATAACCATTTATAGCAAACAAAAATCAATTCTGTGTATATATACACAAAATTGAAAACGACAAAGACTTTATTGTTTTACGTAACAAACTTTAAGCATTGGAAAGCCTTATAATCCAATGTATTCACAGTCAATAAAGACAGAAACTATCATGATTAAAATAACACTAAAACCTTTTTATAAGCAATTTCGGAACTTACTTTCCGCAGCAGTATAAGAAAGTTATATCTTTGAATCAGTGCCTGGAGCACATCTTTTGAATTTTGAAGAATACACAAAGGAAAGAAAACAAGATGTTGTTAAACTTTTAGTTTACTTATTTACAATATGAAAACAAACAGGATGTTGGGAGCTTCCTATTCTGTTTTCACGATGAATTCTTCTTTGTATTTAAATCTAAGCTATAATGTTCAACAATGGTTTTTATTATTTCTCAGATAAACATGTTATGTTTACATTTCAGGAGGCATATTATATAATATTACGCTATTTTTAAACATAAGGGGCAAGTTTATTTCAAAATCTGCAGGAAGATATTAATTAAACGAAATAATAAAAAATACACTTTTACTCCTTTACAAAAGTGTAACATGCATTCAAAACACCGCTTATTAATTGACTGTAATGGGGTTTTTAGTGAAAGTGGTGAATTACAAAGGATTTTTCACGGGGTGCATATTTAAAGCCAAATTGAAATTCATAAAATTTAACAAAACGCCTTGTGTTGAGCTATTATAAGGCTGAACACTTCGTTCTCTGCATTAATAAAGTTTGCAACTTTATTATTATTTTTTTTTTCATTTAATCTAAATAGTTTTCAATGATTATTCAAAACCACTAAACTGAGTAAATATTTTAACTATTTAATAATAATAATAATAATAATAATAATAATAATAATAGTCCAGTCGTTTTAAATAATTAAATTTTCAATTCCCTTTTCGGAAAATATAATATATAATACTGAAAACACATTAATTGTCTGTGTACAGAATATACTTCGAGAACGCGATGAAATTCCGTTAAAACAAAGGAATATTTACAGAAAAAAAACTATCTGAAAAAATAAACATCGTACTACCCGTACATTTTAAAAATATTAATGAATTATGTATATGCTTTGCATAATATGTACTCAAGACACTTTCGATTTTAGACGTTTTGTAACATATCTAAGAAATATTTGACACCATCTTCTGTAGCCTCAGGAATATAAAGAACTTGTTTGGCCTCATATTTTTCTACTTCAACAGCAAATTGAATTAAATATATATATATATGCAATCACCTTGTAAAATAAAATGTTCGAAATCATCTGTAGCTGCAGCACATAACTATATGAATCTTGTACAGTATTTGTTTCATTTGTGGAAGTAGCACGCATATCAGGCATGTCAAACACGTGGCCCGCGGGCCAC
Organism: Maratus michaelseni; assembly: GCA_963931845.1. NCBI lineage: Eukaryota > Metazoa > Arthropoda > Arachnida > Araneae > Salticidae > Maratus > Maratus michaelseni. The sequence goes on along the minus strand of OZ007594.1, from coordinate 165,006,189 downwards.
AACTTGCCCGCCAACAACTTTTCTGTAGTCCGCCAAGCTTTTGGCACTTCACCTGTGTTTAATTCAGTTGTTCAAACAGGCATGCTGAAAATACACTTTTTAGCATGAACACACTTACGCCAACCATGGTCTTGGCAAACATTGAAAACATATCAGTATTGCGAGTTAGGCGGGCCTTTTTTTAATTCAGAATGCTACCACTATTTTTGAATAGTAATGTGTGTCTTATTTATTCCATTATTAAATAAGAGGAATATTTCTTTTCAGAATGTGGTAGCATTCAGAATAAAAAAAAATCTGCCAATCGGGCAACACTGATATATATAAACAGATATAACTCAATTTTACATTTTAACCCCAATAAATTGCGATACAAAGATAACTAATCCAAGTGTAGTGAAGCGCGAGATCTTTAGTCTGATTTGTAAAATTTTTACAATATTTTATTTATTATGTTTATGGTTTTTATGTAGAAACTAATACTTTATTTTACTACTTTCTTTGATTTTACGTTTTCTGTATTTATTATAAGAAATGCATTACAAAATTAGCAAAATTTGGCACTATTTAAGAACAGTTAAATTTTTAAAACAATCAAAATATAAAATTAAATAGTTTTTATGAGTTTCTTTGAAATTGACACAAATTATCACTTTGATGTTTGATACAAAAATCGCGAATATGTTATCCGGGTTCTTCACGTGGGCTTTAGTCGAACATATGGATTTGTAATTTAAGTTCTTTAATTATTTTCATTAGTTAGGTTAGTAAAGGTGTTATTGTTATTGAATCCTTCATGATCTTTCTTTCCTTTCTTTCATTTTTTATTGATTACACACAGTTTACTGACTTACTCACATACATCCCAAGATTTTTTTTTATGTCAAAGCTCAGTATGTATAAATATGATTAACGGAATACGAACATTGCAGATTTTTTTTAAAGTTAGTGTCAGTTACAACATTTGCATGAACTATTTTGAGTATGTGACGTATTTAAAATTGAGCACATTTTACTCAATTTTGAGAAACCATTTTTTTTTTTCAGTGCAAAAAATTGAAAAGTGTTTATGACTTCAGTTCGTCTGTCTGTTTAACTTTCTTAAATATAATTTCGATTGCTACGCCAGTCCAGTGATACATACTATGAAGCTTATCATTGAACGTACCCTATTGAAAATGAGATATGTAGAATTTTTCATTCGGTTACAGAGACACACAAAAATTGATTTTTTTTTTTTTTTTTTTTTTTTTTTTTTTAATGAAGTGAATGGCATCATGCTTCATTTGTAGGAACACATAAAAAATTCTATTGCAACACTGCATAGGAGCTGGAAATGCGTTTCCAGTTGTGGTATACATCTTTAAACTTAACGAAATTTTAGCATATTACGTTGTGTGCAGTAAAACTGTAGATCATACATCGTGGGGCACAAATAAATTCGAATATATCAGCCAGTGATACATACTATCGAAATTTATTGTAGAACGTTCCCTATTGAAAATAGCATATGTAGAATTTTTCAATCGGTTACAGGGATAAACAAAAGGATTCCGTTACATTATTATCTACAGGAGAAAATTGTTTGCACTGTATTTTAATGTTACACTACTTCGTTCATAATGAAACTGATATACGTTAGTGAGGTGATATATAGATTTTTTTTTTTTTTAATATGAAGTGCATAGCATCATGCTTCATTTGCAGTAACGCATAAAAAATTCTACTGCATGTCTAGGTGCGGTAATTGCTGGAAATGCGTTTTCAATTGTGGTATGCGTACGAAATTTTAGCATATTACGTTGTGTGCAATAAAATACTAGATCATACATAGATGTGCACAAATAAATACAGTGTTCAATTTCGTTAGACGTTTTCTAAACTGTTTATTTAGATATCTTCTTTCACTGTTTTAAAAGATGAAGTTTCGTTAGAATATTCTCGAAATGTTGGAAAGTGTTTCATAATCTATGCGTGACGCATCATTTTTCTTTCTCTTTTTTTTTCTTGTGGGGGGGGGGGACAGGGTTAATACAAAAGTAGCCCTGATACATTCAACTTATAACTAACCTACATCTCAATCAAAATCAATTTTACTGCTACTAATGCTACAAAAAGTACTACTACTTTACCAAAACTTTACTGCTGCAACCGCTATTACTACAGAAGGAAAAAAAAGACGACATATATATTTTAGGTGTTATTTAACATGTCCGAAAAATTTTATTATTTTTTCCATAAACAGACTTAGAATTATGCAAGAATAGACTTTGAAAAATCCTGTTTATCAATTTGAACACGGGTATAAATAGGAGCTGCAGAAAAATTATATTTTTGCGAGCGATACATAAATTTGCATTTCACGAAAGTTTTTATTCCTTAAATGCACTTTTCATTTTGCTGACTAGTTGACCTGTCCGGCGTTGCTCGGTCCCGTGATAATAACGTAAACTATACCTAAAATCAGCGAGAAATTAGACATTTTTCACCGGGGAAAATCTCTGGAGCTTCAGAATGGGGGCCATTGTAGCGTTCCGGAGCGGAAATTGCACTTGTAGATCATTGATAAGCATAAAATTCCAATTCACCTCTTTTCATGAGCCGAATAATAAAAGAAAAGCTCCCGACCGCAAGATCACATGCGTCGGCGTAGTAATGGTTTTGGGCGTTGCTTAGGAAACGAATTTTAAAACTTTTTCATTTCTTTCTTTGCTGCATTTCAAGGAAAAATCGACGGCCCTACATTTTTAATAATTATTTTAAAAAAAAACTATTTAATATATATATATATTAATCGATTCACGAAAATATTCCCAATACAGGCCTATAAAATATAAGATTGGAGGGATAATGTATCGAATAGAAATTGGTTGATAAAACAAACTTCTCATTTTCGGCAAAATGGAGACATTTATTTAAAAAATGGCGAAAAAATCCATATTCGCTGTACGAATTCCAAATAAATTTGATTTAAAATATGACTGCTATATTGGGCTAAAAGATTGAATTTGGTTTGTTTTTGTGAGTGGATAGAAATCGCCGGCGAACTTCAAAAATCGGGAAAAACGCTAATCATTCCGTTCAATATAATGTAACAAAAAATCTCAAATATGAGCCTCAGATACATTTTGTCCTGTCTTTCTCTATCAGGAACCAAATTTACAGACCTCTACGTGCGATAGATTTCCCTAGTCGTCGCCAACAAACAAACAAACAAACACACACACACACACAGAGAGAGAGAGAGAGAGAGAGAGAGAAAACGGGGGTAGGGGGGGGGAAGAGAAAACCTTTCAGTCCAGAAATAGCTTTTTCATAATGGTAAGCTCTAATTCTTCGTTAGAAAATCGACAATATTTATTAGAAATACCTAAATTTCTGTTCGTTGTTGATATAAAACTTTTTTATTTTATTTTATTTTTTGCCAATAAGTTTTTTTTTTTTTTTTTATGATATAATAAATTATTTTTTACATGCTTGAAATTATGTAATCTGAGTAAATATTTTCAAATCGGAGTTTTTGAGATGCAAAGGATCACACACACACAATAAATAAAATAAATAAAATAAATAAATGAATAAACGGACCCGAAAGTGTTGAAGTGGCAATGCAAATATTTCACGCCTTTTTTTTTCTTTCTTTTTTATGGTACTACCGAGGAAATGAACTCTGCAACTTATAATTTCAGCACCCAAACTTTCCATCTTTCTGCTAACATGTTCCCCTAAAACATAAAACAAAATCGAATCCGAACGGATAAAGGTGATAATTTAGATACTTCTAAAAATAATAATAATAATAATAATGTTTCAAAAGACCTTTTTTAAAAAAAAAATTGGGGTCAGTGTTACCAAGTTCGAAATATACACCACTATCTCCTAATAATAATCGTTTTATACAGAGGTGTCAAGCTCTCACTAATCGTCCGTAATATGTGGATTAATTTGACGCAGTTTAACAACGTTTTGAACCAGAAAAATTGTTTGACGAATCTTTATTTAATTAATTTCAGATTTCTACATGGAATATATTTAGTTTTATTTCTTAATAAAATTTCCGGTGCGGAACGTATTAAACCTATTTAATAAAAAAAAAAAATATTTAAAAAATAACGGACGACAAAAGGACAAGGTGACAATGCAAATATTTCACATGATTTTTTTAATGGCACTTTCAAAAAATGAAAAAAAGAGTAAGAACTCTATACGTTACAGTTTCAACAGCAAAACTGGTAGATACTTTGAATAAAAATGTTCCTCAATCTGACAATACTGTTTTGGGTAGCTATTTTTTAAATTTTAAGCCATTTTATTTAATTTAAAAAAAATTAAATAACGGACTACAAAGGGTTAAGGTGACAATCCAAATATTTCACATGATTTTTTTAATGGCACTTTCAAAAGAAGGAAAAAAAAGTAAGAACTCTATAACGTTACAGTTTCAGCACCAAAACTGGTAGATACTTTGAATAAAAATGATCCTTAATCTGAAAATGCTGTTTAGGGTAGCTATTTTTAAATTTTTAAGCCATTTTATTTAATAAAAAAAAGTTTTTAAAAAATAACGGACTACAAAGGGTTAAGGCGACAATGCAAATATTTCACATGTTTTTTTTTTTTTTTTAAATGGCACTTTCAAAAGTAGAAAAAAAAATGTAAGAACTCTATAACGTTACAGTTTCAGCACCAAAACTGGTAGATACTTTGAATAAAAATTATCCTCAATCTGACAATACTGTTTTGGGTAGCTATTTTTAAAATATTAGGCCATTTCATTTAAAAAATAACGGATTACAAAGGGTTAAGGTGACAATGCAAATATTTCACATGATTTTTTTTTTTTTTTTTTTTTTTTTTTTTAATGGCACTTTCAAAAGTAGAAAAAAAAAAAGTAAAAACTCTATAACGTTACAGTTTCAGCACCAAAACTTTCCATCTTTCTGCTTTAATGATTATCACTTCCATGATTCCAGTCGAAAAAAACTGGTAGATACTTTGAACAAAAATGTTCCTCAATCTGACAATATTGTTTTGCGTAGCTATTTTTAAAATTTTAAGCCATTTTATTTAATTAAAAAAAAGTTTTAAAAAAAATAACGGACTACAAAGGGTTAAGGTGACAATGCAAATATTTCACAGGATTTTTTTTAATGGCACTTTCAAAAGAAGAAGAAAAAAGTAAGAACTCTATAACGTTACAGTTTCAGCACCAAAACTTTCCATCTTTCTGCTTTAATGATTATCACTTCCATGATTCCAGTCGAAAAAAACTGGTAGATACTTTGAACAAAAATGTTCCTCAATCTGACAATATTGTTTTGCGTAGCTATTTTTAAAATTTTAAGCCATTTTATTTAATAAAAAAAAAGTTTTAAAAAAAATAACGGACTACAAAGGGTTAAGGTGACAATGCAAATATTTCACAGGATTTTTTTTAATGGCACTTTCAAAAGAAGAAGAAAAAAGTAAGAACTCTATAACGTTACAGTTTCAGCACCAAAACTTTCCATCTTTCTGCTTTAATGATTATCACTTCCATGATTCCAGTCGAAAAAAACTGGTAGATACTTTGAACAAAAATGTTCCTCAATCTGACAATATTGTTTTGCGTAGCTATTTTTAAAATTTTAAGCCATTTTATTTAATAAAAAAAAAGTTTTAAAAAAAATAACGGACTACAAAGGGTTAAGGTGACAATGCAAATATTTCACAGGATTTTTTTTAATGGCACTTTCAAAAGAAGAAGAAAAAAGTAAGAACTCTATAACGTTACAGTTTCAGCACCAAAACTTTCCATCTTTCTGCTAACGTTTTTTCTTCGTTACAGATAAGAGGTTGGGGAGGAATCGTGCAGTTGCCTCTCGTAAATCAGGAGGGGGTGCTTCCGCCGCATCTTCACTCATGCACATCCGGGGAGGAGTGAAAGAGCCACCCACTGGAATTTTCGGAAAAGAAAAGAAAATATCGAAAATATAGTTCGGCCCGATACCGTGCTCCAGCTATTAAATATGTAGTAATCTTTCATATATTTTTTTATTAAAATGTAGATACAAAATAAGAAAAAAAAAGTTATCGTACATGCCTTTAATAGATGCACGTACCTTTATATTCCGACATTTTTCATCCATGAAAATTATACAAAATCTTCGTTCTTCCCTTGGAGAATTGAGATTTGTTTATAAAACATTCATATAATTTCTTTAAAAACAGCGCATGTTTGGCGTTCTGATAGCGTAGATTTTCGTCTTAATTTTATTACGTTTTTTTTTTTTATTCAGTATGAAAAACAAAATATTACCGATACGTGTTTTAATACTGTATTTATTTTATTCTTTCTTCATTACAGATGAGCTTTTCAATCACTTAAAATTCAGTGAACATGTGTATCGTGTATTTGGAGTTTCCCAAACCAAAACATGAAAATTTGAAAAGCAGTGAAATTTTTTCAATAAGATTAATCACTGTATCCAAGAAAAAAACCTTAACACCTATTAACTCATCATTGCCATATTAATTTTTACAGAAAATGTTTTAAATTATGAAACAAATGATATTGAAATAATACAATAGCAAAATACATTATGTTAATACCATAAAACTTACATTTCTGTTAAATACCAAAATTTTAATTCAAACCCTTAAGATATGCAAGGTTTAAACTTCACCAACTAAGAGAGCTGTGTTGCTATGTAGTTCATTATGTGGATCAGAATGACATGAAATTTGGACAACAGGTACTTCAAATACTTCATAGGGTCATAGAAGCTACCTTCCCCTCCCCCTTCCCCCATTTGATCAGCGGTTGGCACAGTAAATCTAGGGATCTCATTATTATCGACCTTAGAACCGAATATTGAAATATGTTAACCGTTAAAATTATATGTGTGTGTGTATGTTCTTTAATAATGTTTTTATAACTATATGTTTTATTCAAATCCAATTTTTCTAAAGATATTGGACGAATTTTCAAAAAGCTGGTACTGGGAATTATTATTTTTCTTCCTTGATTTCTGCACTAAAATCCCTATTCACTGGTGGATATTTTTTAACTCCATTGTGTTGTCAAAAAATGAGCATGTTCTTAAACATGCAAACGTTTTGAGGAAAAAACTTTTTCATGTGTGTGTGTGAAAATTCACTGCTTGATGGAAAATCTCAAACATCAATTTCTCTGTTCTTCTTTTCAAATTAATCCTTCTAAGATTTCAAATTTTTTGGAATTATAGTTGCTACAGGTTTCAGTAATCTATCATCTAAAACTAACGCCTCCAACAATTTCTAATATAATAAAATTTAAATGTTCTGTATTTTTTTTTAATTTACTTAATTTCTTTACAAATCTTGTTTATTATTATTATTATTATTATTATTATTATTATTATTATTATTCGATCCACAAAGTAACTGTGTTAGAGTCGAAAATATGATAAGTATGACCAAGGCTTTACAAATTTCATAAAATCTTGTAGCCAGCAAAAAATTGTAGTCGCCAGTAAAATATATTACCCCCTCCCCATTTCACTAGTCATTGATTTTCAAAAGGCACAAAATTTTATGAATTGAGTTAAAATAACAACAAGCATAGTTTAGAATTATTAGTTACATTATTTAGAATAGAAGATAATTTAAAATGATAATATAAACTATGTTTTTTTTTTTTAATTCCTTTTAAAATTTTATATCTCTGAGAAAAAAAAATACTTTAAAGGCTAAATTAACCGGCATGTTCGGGAAATGCTGATTGATGAATACTTCAAATGTCTAGATATTCGCGGCATCGATGAGATAGTGAAGCAAGAAACCAATTTTTTGTCCATTTTCCTGTCGAAGTCAGTCAAATAATTCTGATTTTATTATTTTAAAATTTGCAGATTAAATAATTTGGTCGCCAAATAAAAAAAAAAACTTGGTAGCCAGTGGCCAGCTGGTGAGCGCATTTGTCAAACGCTGCGTATGACTCATTCTACATGTTTTTACTGCCTGACACAATTGTGATTGTGATGCGTGTGCCCACTAATGAAATGTGGCACGAACTGCGGCTGTTTATTCTTAGATTATGAATATTTCCGTGTAGTTATGAGTTATGGCTCATACAAAATCCTACACAAATTTCTGAGATGGTTAAGTTCAATATTGAAAACTTTGTATTTGTATTGTATAAAATAATTTCCCTTCTATATGAACAAATTGATGTAGAAAATGAAATATATTTCCTTGACTAAAACCATCCAACAAAAGTAGTAACAAACAAATTTTCCTCAAATCTATATTATAAAGCAAAAACTGTTGTAGTATGTTAAACAGAAAAACAGGTACTGTACTGTTACTTTTATATTTTTGTAATTGGCAACAACTTGGTAAGTACTTCAACTTCTACTGCAAGTAACGCGGTAGAACAGTCTTGTTTACATCTCTCTCACCATGCTATGAGTTATAATTAAAGTCTGAATTATTTCAATTATTTAGTAAGATTTAATTAATATGATTAATCTTAAACTTTAACAGGTTATGGGTGTTACGCACGCTATATGCGTTAATAGTTGAAGTTAATTCTGTTAGTAAAAAGTTAGTATGGCAGTATCGTAGTGTTAAGCCTAACATATGATCAGCGAGAATAATTCATTTTCTAAGTCTCAATTCAAGTCCTGAAATCATTTTTAAGAAAATCCTAAGGAATTTTATGATTGAAGTGGATTGAATAACTTTTTAGTGTTTAACATATATTTGAAAGCAGAGAAAATATTTCGTTTAGAACACTAATTATGGAGATAGGAAAGTTGCAGATGAAACCATTGAGTGGTGAAGCTGATTGGCCAATGTGGAAGTATAGGATCAAATTTGCCTTAAATTATTATGCCGATGCCTTAGAAGTTGTTGAAGGAAAGATTACAAAACCAGATCAGCCACCTGATGGATCTGATGCAGCAACCTTGAAAAAGTTCCAAGAAGGCCTAGCAAGTTATAAAAAAGGTAACACATGTGCCATGATGGTTTTGACTAATTCCATGACAGAAGAAAACATGCAGAAAATCATGAGATTTGAAACAGCAAGAGAAGTATGGCTAGAACTTCATAAACTTTATGAAGCTACTTCAGACAACCAACTCTATAATATTTGTCTGCAATTTTTTCAATTTAAGTGGACGAATGACAGTATGGCAGTTCATCTATCAAAACTAAAGAACCTTTGGGGTGAATTAAATCTGGGTTTACAAAGAAAGCTTGAAGTTCAACTCCCTGAAATGTTGCTGATTTGCAAGATTCTAGACACCTTACCTCAGGAATACCGTTCTTTCAAGCTAAGTTGGCTACTTCTAAATGAAGATAAAAGAACAATTGATGAGTTAACCACTCAATTATGTTCTCAAGAAAGAGAAAATAAAGAAGAAAAATCAAAAGGTGAAGTTCAGAATCAAGAAGCATTAAAAGCAGAAGCCAGTAAAACAAAAGCAGCTTTTAAAAGTAAAAAGCAATATGGAAAATGCAATTATTGTCACCAAAGTGGTCACTGGGTGAGAAACTGTCGAAAGTGGATAGCCGATGGAAAGCCAAAGCCTGGTCAGAATGATAAGATTCAAGGAAAAGATAGCATTTCAGCAAATATGACCTTATTAGCTATAGATGCAGAAGGATTTTCATCAGAAGAAAATTGTTATGATTGGTTTGTTGATAATGGTGCATCAAAGCTTATTACCAACAATAGTAATTACTTCACAGATTTTGAAGAATTTCAAACCCCTCATGGAATTACTACTGCAAGTGGAAAAACTTTGCCAACTGTAGGTAAGGGAACCTTAAAAATTATGACAAAAATAAAAGGAGAGAGACAATTTAAGGAACTTAAAGATGTCTGGTTTCTCCCGGGTATAAGTAAAAATTTATTTTCTGTTCTAGCAGCACAAGACAGAAACCCCAAGAGTATGTTTGTAGCAACTGCAAAAGAATGTTGGTTAAAAACCAACAACAAGGCTGTACTCTATGGAACAAGAAATATAAATGGTGGTCTATATAAAGTTCATATGGAAGTACTTATTCCAAATAATCCAATAGAAGTGAACATAGCTACTACAAGTGATTCTATTTTGAAGTTATATCATGAGCGCTGGGGACATCAGGACAAACGTCATGTAAAGAGTGTTCTAGAAAAACAAATGGATATCAAAGTTGGATTAGACAATCAATTCTACGAAGCATGTATATATGGTAAAGCACATCGCTTGAAGTTTGGCAGCAGAAAGAAGATCACAAAACCTGGAGAGCTTATCTCAGAAGATCTATGTGGACCATTTGATCAGTCTTTTAGAAAATACCGTTACTTTGCAGTCTTTAAAGATCTTTTTACTAAATTTAGATATGTATTTTTTCTTCGCCAAAAATCAGAAGTTGCACAAGTTTGTGAAAATATGGTAGCACACGCTAAAAATTTAGGACACAACATCAAAGAGTTTTTAAGTGATAACGGTGGGGAATTTGATAATGAAGAAGTTAGAAGAATCCTGCAGAAAAATGGAATTGTTCCCAGATTAACTGCTCCTCATACTCCGCAACAAAATGGTGGAAGTGAGCGTGAGAATAGAACCTTGGTGGAAATGGCCAGAACATTGAAGAATTCTAATTCAGAAATAAATTTTCCTTCATTATTATGGGCAGAACTGATTAGTACATCTGTGTACATATTGAACAGAACAGGGAAAAGTTCAATACCAAATGTAAGTCCTTATGAATTGTGGATAGGACAAAAACCTCGAGTGAGACATATGCGTATTGTTGGATCAACCTGTTACGCTCATATACCAAAACAGAAGCGTAAAAAACTGGATAAGAAAGCAATAAAGGGCTACTTATTAGGATATGATGGCGATGAAAGGTATCGCATCTGGGTAAAAGAAACTAATACTGTTATCTGCTCTCGAGATGTAATATTTCAAGAGAAACCCTTAACAAATTGTGAAGCTCCAGTAGAAATACCTTTGCTTGAGCCTAGTAGTCAGTTGCCAGAAGCTGAAAATGAGGGAAAGAATGATCAAGAAGACTCAGAAGATCAAATTAGTTCAGAAAGTGAAGATGAAGATGAAAGAAAATCAGATACTATGAAATTAAGAAATCGCAGTAAACTAAAACAGCCTAAAAGTTTTGAAGATTATGTGATGGCATCTGAAATTTTCATGTCTGATGTTCATGAACCAGAGTCATATGAAGAAGCTATTGATTGTAAAGAACATATTTTTTGGAAAAAGGCTATGAATTCTGAAATAAGCTCATTAAATCAAAACAATACCTGGACACTAGCATCACTTCCAGATAAAGCTAAAGCTCTTCCTTGTAAATGGGTCGTTCGGATCAAGAAAAATCCATAGGGTACTATTGATAAGTACAAGGCAAGACTTGTGATTAAAGGCTTCAAACAGAGACAAGGTATTGATTATAATCAGACCTTCAGTCCAGTCACAAAACTAGGAACTGTGCGTTCATTGATAAGTATTGCAGCTAGTGAGAAGATGCATCTTATGCAATTTGATGTCTCTACTGCATTTTTATATGGTGGCTTAGATGAAACAATTTATATGCATCAACCTGAAGGCTATAATGATGTTACCAATAGAGTATGCAAACTCCAGAAAAGTTTGTATGGACTAAAACAAGCCCCTCGATGTTGGCATAAATGTTTTGGAAAATTTATGGTAGACTTTGGCTTTAAAGTTAGTGAAGCAGATCAATGTTTATTCATTCGAGAAGAAGAAGGTAAGAAGCTACTTGTAGCTCTTTATGTGGATGATGGTCTTATTGCCGCTACTCATGAAGAAGACTCAAGAAACTTCATAGATCAACCGAAAACAAAGTTTAAAATCACCAGTAAGCCAGCATCTTATTTCTTAGGAATAGAAATACAACGTCTAGATGATGGAAGCATTAAAATTGGACAAGAAGCATATGCAACAAGGCTACTTCAGAAATTTGGTATGAGTGACTGCAAGCCAGTCCATACACCCATTCTGAAAGAAAAAGAAGTATGTACAGAAGAAGTTAATGAAGCAGAGTTCCCTTATCGTGAAGCTATTGGAGCAATAATGTATCTAATGATGGGGACAAGACCTGACCTGGCATACTCTGTTAGTGTTTTATCACGTAAATTAGAAAATCCATCAAAAGAAGATTGGGTCAAGGTAAAACGCGTTTTAGATATGTTTCAAGCACCAAGCAGAAATGTATTGTTTATAAATCTGGTTATAAACCTGGTGTTCTTGAGTGCTTCAGTGATGCTGACTTTGGGGGATGCATGCAGACAGGCAGATCCACAAGTGGAATTGTAGTGCTGTATGCTGGTGGAACTATATCCTGGATAAGTCAACTTCAAGCTATGGTAGCAACTTTAACAACAGAAGCTGAAATAGTTGCAGCAAATGAAGCTGCGAAAGAATTGATTTGGTCAAAGAGACTTATCAGTGGAGTTTCCTGTCTGAAAGAAATACCAACAATTTATGTTGATAACAGCGCAGCAGTAAGACTAGCTCAGAACCCTGAGTTTCATCGCAGAACCAAACACATTAGTTTGAAACATTTCTTCATTCGTGAAAAAGTGTTGGAAGAAGAAATCAGTGTGCAGCAACTTTCAACAGAAATGCAAGTTGCGGATATGATGACAAAGCCCTTGCACAAACCAAGACTGTTAATGTTATGTGAAAAGATGGGACTATTATAAACTCTGAACTCAAACTGCTAGTTTAGAACTCTAGTTTTATAAGTGTATCTTATTTTTCTCTTAACAAGGGAAAGTGTTGTAGTATGTTAAACAGAAAAACAGGTACTGTACTGTTACTTTTATATTTTTGTAATTGGCAACAACTTGGTAAGTACTTCAACTTCTACTGCAAGAAGCGCGGTAGAACAGTCTTGTTTACATCTCTCTCACCATGCTATGAGTTATAATTAAAGTCTGAATTATTTCAATTATTTAGTAAGATTTAATTAATATGATTAATCTTAAACTTTAACAAAAACATCCCCGTGAGCACCGCCCACTTAATATTAGGCCTAAGCACTGACGCAAAAATTGATTCAGTCGGCGGAAATTTTTCTGTGTGCGTACGGTCCCTTAGAAATTCAATAACAATAATTTCTAAAAGTTTTCTCCACCTTATTTGTCTGGGATTCAATAAGTCAAAGAAAACTTTTAGAAAATACTGGGGTGTAAAACTAGGGGACCGTACAAAGGTTTTACGAAATCGGCCCACGAGCGTTGCCATTTTTGTGTCAGCGCTCAGGCCTAGTATTCAGGGGGCAGTGCCGTGAGTAACGCTAACGTCATAATGACGTGGTGGCAACGAACTAACCAACATATTTCTCTTTTACTGCGATTTTTTAAACTTCTAAACATTGCTCAATTTCAATTTTTTTTACACCGCCGAATAGGGGAAAAAATGTTCTTTCAAATGCAATTTATTGTAAAAACTGTATCTCAATTTACTGATATTTTATGGTTTTAAAATAATTTTCAAGCAGGATGTTTTAAAATCTATTTCTATCGTTCTATATTTTAAAATAGCAGTCTTCTCCTTATTTAAACGAAAATTTCTGTCATTAAATAAGACAAATATTAATTTCGAAATTAGTGGTACGAAATCCTGCCAAGCGGAACAAATAAGTTATAAACTTGAGCCATCAAATATGTCTACTTACTCACAAAGTAAATTAGTCAATTTAAAAAAAAAGTGATCGATTAATTACGAAAAATTAATGAGCCAACAATAACTAATGAATTTGAAATTTATTATCTGAAATATTAGCCTTTTTACTGACCAAATATTTTCCTCTGAAAGTTTCAAAATATTTTCTCCTAAAATCAGTGACAAAATATTCGTAAAATTGTTCTCATATTTTTTTAGAAACAAGTTATAAACTTTCAAAATGTTAAGTTTTTTTTTCTTTTTTTTTTTTCATTTAACAATTTCTTCGAAACACCTATTTTAAAAAAACTATAAATAACAGTAACATGTAAATTTTTGTGACATTGTTCAGTTTAATTCTAATTAAAAATTATATGGTAATGATTAAAATCATATGTGCACAATTTATGCATACTACAATCAATGCATACTACAATCAAATGTATACGACATTGAATTAATAAAAGAAGATAAGTAAGTAAAATTTTTCTGTCAGTGTTTTTTACTACTACGTTTAATTTAATATATCTTGAATATTCAAATAAAATTTCATTACTCAAATGCATTGAAGTGATTACAAATTAATTAGGATGAATTGAAGAAACATATACTTTAGAAATCGTACTTTTTAATTAATATGCATTTTAAATTAATTACTTTGAAGAATTTCGAGAAGTTTTAGATACATATTAATGCAAAATAATGATGCAAGGTCAATTTCGATTCATTTTATCAAAAAGCTCACAATTTTTCTTAAGTAGAAATGCCATATCCTTATTGAGCAATGCTTGAATTTAATTACTTATAAACATATTTTAAATAATTTGTTTTATAAATTTCTAGTCTAATAGAGCTTTGTAAAAAAACTAACCATGATATTGTTTTTGAATTATCTAAATAACAGCATCATGTATCTATCAGAAAATAGAAATGTAAAATATAGTTAAGAAAAAAAAAAAAGTTCATTTAATTGATTAGCAAGTTTTAGCAATAATTATGCATAAGATACAATTACCTTTAGAAAAAATTTGGGTTCCTTAAAGGACCGTTCATAAATTTTTTCGTCTTAAAATAATGCCTTTCACAAAAATTTACAGCTTAAAACCGGACCCTTCACAAATTTTTAGCTTAAAACAGGACCCTTCACAAACTTTTTCAGTTTAAAACAGGACGCTTCACAAACTTTTTAAAAATAGATCTTTCACAAAAATTTTCCATTTCAAAATTTAAACTTTCACAAATTAAATCATTTTAAAATAAAATCTGACTTGTCACTAAACAACTGAACTCACCGAAGAACCTATTACCTAGCTTTTTTATATATAAAGGATCGTGTTAGAAATAGATAAACAAGAATCTGAACATAAAAATAATTTCGAATTCACAAAATTATGACTAGATTTTTCACAAATATAAGCAACTATTCACAATTTCACAAAAACAGGACAGTGAGCGACAAGTATGGATAGACTCCTGGTTAAATTTACCTCAAAGAAAGTTACAAAAATATGTTTTGTAGAAAAAGAAATGAAAGAGTGAATGAAAAAATGAAGTACGCAAACCCTCAATTTTTTTGTAAAGACATTATTTTAAGTTAAAATGCAAACTTCTCAAGATTAAAAAAAAAAAAAATACTCATTTTACTAAAGTTATATTTCTGAACGCTTTATTAAGAACAATTCTCATAAACACGGAATGGCATCATAAATCTATATCTATACAATTCATTTGTATATAGTATATTTGTTTCAAATATGTTTATAATTTAAATATTGTTAAAAACAAATAAAAAATACCCACTCCCTTTTATTTCTATCCAAGCCTTTCAAACAGCGCATTCTAGTGAGATATTTTACTTGTTGTTGGATTTTTAGATGCTAAAAGCCGATCTTATAAACATGGAATGGCGTCATTAACGTTTTTTTCCATACATAACTAATTTGCATTTAGTATACGTTTCAAATACTTTTATTATTTACATATAGGTAAAAAATAATAAATAGCCAACCCCTTTTATTAGTATTCAAGAATTTTTAAGTAATGCAATCAGAGTTGCCAAGTCTCCGGATTTTTGCACACCAGTAATTTTTTAGAGAAAATGTATACACAACTCGTAGTACGCCAAAAAAAATAAATAAATAAAATAAAATAAAATAGTTAAACGTAAAAACGCATGCCAAAGCTGAAAACACACTTCCAGCATTTATCGCTGATAGACATTACTGTAAACGAATTCTTTGTGTGACCCTGTAAATGAAGGATAAATCCTTTGCACTCCAGATTTTACAGAAAGCATGTTTTAGGGCACCTCAAAAATCCATAACAGTGCTCGAAATAGTATAACATTATTAAACTACACCGAAAATGATTTATTTCCCATAGACTATAATATAGAAAGAGGGGTGGGGGGGAGGCAACGAAAAAAAAATGTGTTAAAAAATTTACTTTCGAGTAAAAAAGAAAAGTTCTTAAAAAAGGCTTTTCTGAACAGAAAATGTCTTTGCTTTCTATTCCTGTAATAGATGATAACAATGATGTCAAAAGAAAGCTTAAAGTTCACATATTTAGCTTCGAAAAAAGAATAAAAGAATTATTGTAATAACTTCTTGTTACGTAACTAAAAAAATTTCTAAGAAAGCTATTGTTCCCAGGATTTGCGTAACTTTTTAGTAATGTGTGCAATTCTCAAAAAAAAAAAAGAGTTTAAAACCATGTAAATATCCTTTTTCTTTGCAACTTTAAACTGCTTTTGTGGAATTTTACATATTTTTTTTAATGCACGACTGTGTTAAATGTTTTTCTCCGTTTCCTATGAACAGAATGAAAAATAAAACGAAGTTCTCTATTTTTTGAAGACATTACTAAATTTATTATTTTAACAATAAAATAATTTAAATATCGACTAAATATATTCATATTTTTAAAGCAAAATTTGAAATAAAAATTGGAGAATATATTTACTTTACTAAATCTAGGCTTATGCCTATTTAAAAAACCTTACATCGACTTCAATATCTTTAATATGTCTTTAACGAAATGCTTTAACTAAATACATCGTTAATTAAACACTAAAAGCTTCGTAAAAGCCGGCAGTGATCCAAGTAATAAAATAGAAATGAATATGGTCTATAAAGTTGTATCAGTGACCTCTGCGAGATACGTGTAATTATTAAAAATATATAATAGAACAGTTATTAGCTAACAATACGCAATAGAAAATTATTTAAACAAGTTGGAAATTGTACTATAACTAGTTTTATAAATATTCAGATCTCGGCGCAATAGCTGTTGCATTCATATGCAAAAACTGCATGAATACAAAAATTTATTTTATGTGCAGATTTTCATATCATAGATATTAATTTTATTTTATGAAATTATCGATTTAATATGTTATTATAAGAAATTATGATTTGATTTCAGTACACTTTTACAAACAATTAATTACAGTTATGTTACAATAAAATTATACTATGCGCAAATATCCAATACAAGACAGTAAAAAAAATCATCGTTATCATTTCAGTGAAATGAATTATATCGTCCGTTAATATGATATGATTAATTCACGTAATAAAATAAGTACATTTTAAGCTGGCAATATTTTATCTTTTGTTGACACTTACTGAAAATTACAACGGGAAACTTAAGCCTAGCTTTGAAATTTTCACAACTTGAAATCCATATTTAGACTCTTTTTCCATTTAATATCTATTTTTACGGAAACATCTATCCAAAAAACTGTTGGTAAATTATAGGATTGCTATAATTAAACAATTTTAGTTTACAAATTCTGTTTTTAAATTCAGTAATACGGAAATAATAGGACTCCATCTTAAATAGGGCGTAATCACCATGGCAACCTAGAATCATTACCTATCATGGGATATCATAAACTTAATTACGTATGATAGGATTTAATAGAATGAAGAAAACTTTGATTAATATCTTTTTAAGTTTTGATTCGATTTTCATAAAATTTGAAATGACTCGACAAAATTCTGCAACGATTATATATATTAAATTTCAAACCATTCGGTTAGGTAGTATTTGAGCTATTATATACGGACAGATTGACGGACCAGACGACGACTAGAAGTGCTACGTATTTATATAAATTACGAACGCACCTAAAAACGACGAGTGAATAATATATAATAGGGATTAAAAACGACTTAACAAAAATTACTACTGTAAAATATTTTAGTTATTAACACTGCAGAAATATAATTTATTTAACGATATCACAAATGTAATTTTACATAAATGTATAAAAATATATAAAATAACTCTGCAAAGATGTAATAAACTTTTTTTCAATATCTTGTAATCGGAAAAGCTTCTTTCAAGTATGAGAATTGAGGAACCTTTTTTTTCTTTTTTATAATTCGTAATACCCCTAACATAAACATATATCAGAAAAAAAATTATACTTTCGTTCGCTCTGTGGGTAATATATAGAAAATGTGGAGGGGGCAAAAAAAAAAAAAGTAAAAGCTAAAATATATTTGTCAATTTTTTTCGAAGCATGAGCTTTAATAGTATATTTAAATCCTTATACTCTTAATGTAAAAATATATGAAAATTGTACCTCTTTGGTATTCGCTCGGTCGCAAATACGAAGGCATAACGTAAATATATATATTTGTGTGTGTGTGTATGTGTGTGTGTGTAAAGATAGCAAAATTTGACCATAAAAAGAGATATAATAAACAATTGCGTTGAATCTAGCTATTACGTAACATTCCATAGATATAATATACAATAAAAGATATTGTAATAAACAAATTTTTGAAGAAACTGTTATGCTCACCATTGAAAGGGCTAATTTTATAGTCTTATGCAGTTACCTGCATTTAATCACCATTTAAGGAGAATTTGTTTATGTCCAAGATCAAATTATCTTTGCAATCAGATACGCTGTAGCTTAACGATTTTGAAACGTTTAGATATTTTTTCTTTTTATGTAATTGTATAAGTAAATATTGTTATTGTTAATTTAATTACTGGTCAGTTTTTCTTTATGCTTCATTATGACTGTTTCATTTACTCAGGTTGGTTTTAATGCGATTTTATTGGGTTGGTGTAAATTTTGTTAAATAATTCTTTAGTTACCCCGTTAACAATTCACAAGGTTGGAATATCTACAAAAATACAAAGCGCTAAGTACTATTCTTTTACCTTTAGTGTTTCATTTGAAATTTACTATTTCATTCCAATCAGAATTAGACCACGCTTATCTCATGTTTATTTACATTGCTTAAAGTTGACCGCCAAGTAGAAAGTAAATAGCTAACACGGTCCCGTGTGTAGATTATTGGTTGGATAACTTATGGGATTTCTAGTCAGTTATTTTTAATTGCCCAGATCTCGCCAGGCGTGAATCCAACCCAAAAATAGTTTTATTTTGTGCTCATACCTTTTTTATAGGATATTTCATTGTTATAATGAAAAAAAAAAATTATTTCTTACTTTTTTTTCCATTTTTTGTATTAATATTTCGTATAATAAAAGATATATATATATATATATATATATATATATATATATATATATATATAATCTTATCCGAAATTCGAAATTCAAAAACAAAATTCTTAGTATTGCCAGTCACTGTGTTTTAACTATTATGCTTTTGTGACAAACAAGTTGCAAATCAGATATTATGCACTGAACAATAGGGACATAAACAATGACAGGTTATTCTAAATTGACCTAGTTATCTAAAAGAAATAAATATGACGTGTAACCATTTACAAAACAGAAAGTTTCTGACCTACCTTAATATTATATTCAAATTTCGTTATTATTTGAGATCTTTTATTAGAGACAACGATAAATATTTAAAAAATGAAAAATACTGATACCTACAATAACAACATAATCAGACTTCATGGTAAATGGAATATTCTTTTTAAAAAATTCGACATCATGCGAACAAGCAAGGGGACGGATTTGACATTTTAGAATCTTAATAAAATTTATACAGGAAAGACAATTTTAGAAATAAACTCTTATAAAGTTGAATTATGAAAATCTGCGCACGAGTTTAAAAGTTACTTCGAACAAACTTTAAATATCTATTCAATTTTCAATTTTTATTTTATTCATTAAAACAAGAAGTGAAAAGGACCTTTTCTGCTTTAATATTCACCAGAGAAATTTTTAATAAATGATTTATTATAATTATTGTACTTTCTTTAAAACTGACAATCGCTCTGAAAAATCATAAAACAGAAGAAAACGCATAGAGTTATCTGGTGAATTCAATATATATATTTATTTATTTAATCCCAAACAATATGTCTAAGATAAAACTCAGCTAAAAATTCATTTTGTTCAAATAGGATTTAAGAAACATCATTAAGAATTTGTCATTAATAGCAAAAAATACATTTTTCAACAATACCATACGTGGAAATAATATGCTTTTATTTTTTTTTAAAGCTCCATTTGCCCCGAATATGGGTAGTGATATTGCAAAATATGTTACATCTAAAGAAAGGAATTATTCTGTAGAACAATAAATTTGACATGCCTGGTCCAATGAGTATGCAAGTTACGCGGCCACTCAGGACAGACGGCTGTAAGGGGTTTATCCGAAATGCTGAGTCGTTTCTTATCCATAAAACTGAAAATATGTACGACTATGAGTCAAAGGCACTTACTTGCTAATTTGTTCAATTTTGTATTGAAAAAGATATTGGAAACATATACCAGAAAAATACAACAAAAATATTAATATAAAAAATAAATAAAAACCAAACAAGCGTTGATCATTAACTATAACATTGCAATCGAGCTGCCTAACTGTGTCTTTGAGACGGTTAGAGAGCCCAAAATATTGTAAGATAATTTAAATTGTATGACACTAGGTCCAGAATTTAATTAACATTGGAACATCATTTTATGATATAGTTACAAATTAGATAAAAGATTTGCGCAGCTTCAAAGAGCCCTCTGGTGGTCTCTGGAGTTTGTATCGATTTTTTATACCAAATAATGATAGGATATGACAGTTCATTAAGCTGAATAATCTCAGTTTCTAAATCTTTAGAACTGTGCCAACAACATTAAACCCACAGAAATCGCACATCTGAAGAAATTACGTTGTATAGCAAAATAAGTGATGATATCATAAATGTTAGTAAAAATAGTACTGTTTGGATAGGCACAGTTGAAACAACCAAGAAATGTTGTTGCTAAATAACACACCTTGTATAAGAGAAATTGAGATTTAAACCTTCTCTGCTTGAAATGCACTGAAAAAAAGTAGCTTTTTTAATAACTGAAAGATTCATTAATCATTCTTTGCATAATTTTTAGCTTAAGAATAATACATTTGGAGAAAATCTATTAATAACTGTTAATCATTCCGTTCCATATATGTTTCAAACACTAATAGTTTTAAAAATATTATATCCCAGTTTAATTCATGAACGCGTTTTGCTCGGAATCTTTGCCAAACAAAACCAAACAAATTTCAGCAACTTGAAAATCAGCAAATAAACCTATTTCTTGAGTAAAAGGTTTTTATCCTGTCTGGTCCAACGCGATTTAAAAATCACAAAAAAGTGTATTCTTAGCTTCCACTGCTTTCTGTATCAATATGAATAAGATGGAATTCTGGGATCTGAGCAAGATTATCGTACGGGAGAAACTGGAATGCTACATGAAATTTAATTAACACATCTGCATAGCGGCCAACATTCTGGGTTTTTTTTTTTTTTTTTTTAAGTCAATAATTTTCAAGTCAATAATAAGTTTTCAGTTTCAATGCATAATTTGAGCCAGAA
Organism: Maratus michaelseni; assembly: GCA_963931845.1. Taxonomy (NCBI): domain Eukaryota; kingdom Metazoa; phylum Arthropoda; class Arachnida; order Araneae; family Salticidae; genus Maratus; species Maratus michaelseni. Next base: position 164,984,729 of record OZ007594.1, on the reverse strand, counting down.
AAATTATTCAATAAAATTTTTCTTGTTTTTATGGGGTTATTTTATTTTTATTTTCTTTTATTTAATACAATTTCTGGGGGACTTTGTAACTATCACGTATATACATGAAAAATACCGGAAGGTCGACAGCTATGTATCGGTGATATCAGATGTTTCCAAAAATTTTATTATTATTATGGACATTTTAATGAATAATAAAATTATAACTACTATCTGTGATTAAAATTCACATTTTTTCATTTTTTCATGATTACCTACGTCAAAAATCTAGAAACACTAGAATTTGCCCAAAATAATGAAACTTCGCAAAATGAAAGAGAAAATAGCCGTACCACCATAGCCACCAAGAATATCTTGCTTATTTTGCAATAATTTATCTCTCGCGAAATTGCTTTCTATTCCAATTAAGGTGGTTCTCAAATTGACTTGCTCAACAACGCGAAACTTTCTGACACATTTTTAAATGTAAAGGCATACAATTGGCAGGTCTGACTACTGGAGCGATTTGGAATTGAAATGAGTTTTCTATTTTTTTGATAAATAAATTACTTTTCCGCGATTCGTGTCACGTGACAACACGTTTTTCCTCTTTCTCGCGATAAAGTATCGGGAATTCGGTTCGAAACGCCGACTTCGACAGTGTTTTCTGAAAGATCTTCTGCCTTTACCAAAAAATGGAAAACGTGTTTAGATTATATAGTTTCTGAATAACAACACCTGCACATTTCATGCCTTTCCGAACAAATATGAATTTAAAAATAAGTCTGAATGTAGCTCCTTTGGATTGGAAAACAGCCTTCGGAATCAGCTATAGGTAACATTTTTATTTTTTATTTCAAAAATTAATAATTGTTTAATAAATTATTAATCTTGAAGATGAGTTTTCTTAGAACGAAGTTTCCTTAGAATGAGCGAATGCGAGTTTCTTTACAGCGAGTTTTGCAAGACGAATTTTCTTAGAACGAAGTCACGTTACTCTTTGTTTTGCCTCTTATTACTCTACACGCCAACTGTCGGATGAAAAATTGCCAAGAGTGGTGTCACACAAAATATCTGCGGTTATCATTCAAAGACTCAGTAGCAAACGAAAACTGGAACTCCCCTCTTTCGACCCTACGTGGTGCCACTGATACGTGCAAGACGCTCTACGGGGTGCGTGATGCGGGGTGTTTTGTCCAGTCACTCACGTAAAGGAATATTTTTTAGATCATTTGTGAGAAAAGATGGCATCCCTGTCAGGGAATAGGATCCCTGATGTGTGTGAGAGAGAATTTTTAAAGGGGGGCAGAAAACCCCACTGACTCCCCTGAGAGATTCGTACTTGAGATGCATGTATGATTACCCATATGATTTGAATTACACAAATAGCAGACACGATGCTACAGAGAAAAAAAAAATGGATACACGCAGGATGTGGTCCGGGTTTTCTCATAAGCATATGCACTTGAGAAGTTTTTTCCATGTTTCCAGATTGTTAGATTTAAATGCACTTCAGGTGCTGATTTCACGTCCTAACGTTTTTACAAGATTCTTTTGTCGGTTTAAAAGCATTTTATTAGTGAAACCACACTGAGTTTCCTGCGATGTTTTGAATTTTATTAAGGTTAGCTTAATAATACACTTTTGTTAGGTCAAGTTTGTATTTTCATAAATGCATGTATTAAACTTAAGCCTGCTATAGTTTTTTTTTTTTTTTTTTTTTTTTTTTTTTTTTTTTGTAAGTAAATTCAACTTGATTACTAGACATGAAACATACAGTTTCAAATCGTAAATTATAAAAAAAATATATATTTTTATTTTTCGAACAAGTAGTGTAAGGAAAATACTGTAATCATAATTTGTGTGTGTGTGTATGAATACGATAACTCCCAAACTGTACTTCCGATTGAGCTCCCATTGGGCTAATATGTTATAAACCGCTGTATAGATTTTCGCACAAATCGCCCGATGGATTAGGTACTTAATCCATTTCTAACCATTTTCAAATCATTTTTCAACCGACTCTGTAGGGAAAATCACCATGGAAATGTGGGAGAATATATGTGATAAATATTGTGGCGATATAATCGTAGAGTTAACGTCTACAAAACGGGACGTTCAGTTTTCGAATCCAGCCGATGCCATTGTGCCAAAAAAATATTTATTTATTTATTTATTTTTCCTTTTGAATACGTATGTCAGTGTTCAGAAAGTCGAGAGGGGTCACCCAGATTTTTTAAATATTATATTACCTGATCGTGTCAGAGATAGAGAATCGTAATCTATGACTTATGATGACTATGATGATGACTTATGATGACTTTTTAACACTGCTAATACCAGATATTAATTTTCCATAAGTGTTCTTAGTTTTGCTTGATTAGGACCAGAAATTTAATTCTATTAAATGTATCTTCTTGACACGATGTATCCATTTAATTTAATTATTAACTTTAAGTAATTATTATTTTTTTCTGGTTCAAAAAACGAAAACCTTCAAAAGAAATAAAAATGGGGACAAAAATGGTACTAGAAGGGTTAACATGCAAATTTTACACATCAATAGATTAATAGCATCACAAACGGAAAAGAATGAGTTAAGATTGTAAATTAAAACAAATAATTAATTGTTAGGAATTGCAGCCTTATCTTCGGATAAAATGCCTTCTTTATGGCTTGTACCAGTTTACACTGTTATGCGTTAATATGACTAGGAAAGGAAATAGACGGCACTACATGATAGTCTGAAATGAAAAATAGTTGGTTATAGCTTATATCAACTAATTTATTATAGTAATTGTTGCCTTATCTGAGAAAGGCAATCTAGCCGCGGTCTTCAATTATTAAACCTTTTATCAGTAAAATGCTAAATTATTTTTAAACACTAAATCAGAATTATTCTAATAAATGATTTTAGAAAAAAAGTAAATGTTTCGACAAACTAATGAAAATACGCGATTTTAATTTAGAGTTCCATTCGCATACGTCACCAACACCGACATATCATAATTCGTATTCTCAAAATCTATTTAAATAACACGAATTTGTTTGACACAGTCATGAGCTTATTTTCTGTTCTGTTTGCCTGAAATTTTCAGGTATTCATATTCAGGTGCCTCAGAATTGAATAGAGTTCTGCGTTTTTCTTTAAATCGATATGTATTTTGAATTATAGCCGATTGATTTTCGAAATTAGACGACCACCATACTCTGATTCTCATATCCTGGAAATCGGCTCAAAATAACATTATTATTATTATTATTATTATTATTATTATTATTATTATAAAGATTTGTTGGTTTTATAGGGAAATTTTATGCATTTTCCGATAAAATGATATTAGGAATTGTGTCGACTCAGAATGTAATAATTTTAGTTAAGCCTTAAAGCAAACCTACTTTGGTGTTTGTACTACAATATTCAGTTTATATGTTACATGCCGTAAAATTATTATCAATTTTCTATGGCAATAGTTATGCACAATCAAATGCCTAACCGATCAAGGTAGAATTGGTAAAAGTTCTTCTTATCTTTCTGCCAATAAAACATATATTGCAGTAAATATCCAAAAACCTGTTTTAAAATGTTTTTCTCTTTTAGAATTAAGAACAAAATTTATTTTAAAAATGAACTAAATCATTCAATTTTTATTTGAAAGGCTCTCAAAATATTTAGAACTTTTATATTACACTTCAACAAATGACTTAATTAGTTTAAGAAAACAATGACTTAATGAGACTTTCAGCATAAAAATCTGTCTTTATAAAAATAGAAATTTGCGAATTTTTGTGAATGTATTTGAATTACGGGGAAACTTGCACAAATTTACAAAAGCATGCATTTATTAAATATACACAGGGTTCAATGTTTCATATAAGAATTTTCAGGGGTGGTAGAATATACTACAACAAACAGTTTTCGTATATAAAACCAATAAGACTTTCGTTTCGAAGTGTTTATCTGAAACTATAACTTAAACGAACAATCAAAATAACGCGAATAACGGTCTTAATGCTATTAAAAAAAGATGCATTCACCTTTAGCCTTTAAAGGAAAATAGGAAGTGGAGGAAAATGAACTAAAAAAGATAAAACATTAGTTAATACATGAAACACGACTCTTAAAAGTTGCAGGATTGAAATTTCCTTGAATTCAGCCTTTCTTCCTATTTCATCGCAGATAAAAAATATCCCAACAGATATTTCTTCCTTTTTAGTATCAATCGAAGTAATAATCTAAATGGTAAAAAAAAATCACCCTTATCTTGAGGGGGAGGAAATAATTATCTAAAAAAAAAGTACCAAAGCATTAATTAAAATATGAAACACAGCTCTTAAAAGTTGTAGGCTGCAAATATCGTTGAAAATATTTGAAAAAAAAGATGAAAAAAGATGCATTCACCTTTAGCCTTTAAAGGAAAATAGGAAGTGGAGGAAAATGAACTAAAAAAGATAAAACATTAGTTAATACATGAAACACGACTCTTAAAAGTTGCAGGATTGAAATTTCCTTGAATTCAGCCTTTCTTCCTATTTCATCGCAGATAAAAAATATCCCAACAGATATTTCTTCCTTTTTAGTATCAATCGAAGTAATAATCTAAATGGTAAAAAAAAATCACCCTTATCTTGAGGGGGAGGAAATAATTATCTAAAAAAAAAGTACCAAAGCATTAATTAAAATATGAAACACAGCTCTTAAAAGTTGTAGGCTGCAAATATCGTTGAAATTCGGTCTTAAATCCTGTTTCATGACAGATAACAGATGTCACTATATATATTATATCTTCTTTTATACTATATTAATCATGTACAATCACTATTTATACTTACATTTATTATGTTGCTATATAATCGATCGACAATTACATTTGATCAAAACTAGGCTTTCGATTGTTTTATCTGAAAGTTAACCAACTAATATATCTGGGACCAACCAAACCAACAACCAAAGTAATAGTCTAAATGATATTTAAGAAAAGATGCATTCACCTTTATCCTGAAAATAGAAAGGGGGGAGGGCAAACTAAAAAAGTACCCAAAACATTAGTTATTACAGGAAACACGACTCTTAAAAGTTGCAGGATGGGAATTTCCTTGAAATTAAGTCTTCCTTCCTATTTCATCCCAGATGAAAACATATTCCAACAGATATTTCTTCCTTTTTAGTATCAATCGAAGTAATAATCTAAATGGTAAAAAAAAAAAAAAAAAATCACCCTTATCCTGAGGGGGAGGGGAGAATTATCTTTTAAAAAAAAGTACCCAAAACATTAATTAATATATGAAACACGACTCTTAAAAGTTGTAAGCTGGGAATTTCGTTGAAATTCAGCCTTCCTTCCTGCTTCTGTTACAGATGACTGATACCACGCTTGATATCACATTTTTCTAGATCTCATGCATCCGAGAGTAGATAGAGTACCTGCGTATCTCGTAATAAATCGGGGAATTGGATCCCTCATGTCTGCAAGACCGAACAACTTTTCGACCCAGCACAGTGCAACTCCCATGCCACTGGGTCTAGAGATGAATGTTTGATTACCCATAAACTCATACAGAGGCAAAGAGAGAAAGGTATAGTGTACTGATGCAGCAACATGCAGGATGAGGGAGGGAGAAGGGAAAACGAGGTAGCACGTACGTGAAGACTGAATTCTCATTTTGATTTCCTTTTTAGATCACCCCCACTCCACCCCCGTGCTAAACATCGTGTTTTACAAGACGAACAAGGACTAAATATTTCATTCTGATGTGTTTTTATGAAAAGGAAGAAGTAGACATTGAAAAATGGGAGGTACAAGATAATTTCGAAATACGGGAAACTGAAGATCGGGTAGAAAGTTTGAAACGGTGAAAGCAAGACATGATATGATGGCGACACTGTTTTATAAATTTTTTACGTTTGTTTGTATATGTAGATTAAAATGCTCATAAAAGTCGCTGTAAAAATCATCACGTATATTATTAACATAAGCAATGAAAAAAAATAAAAAAATAAAAAATAAAAAAAACAGTAACAAATATGAAAAGGGGTTAATTTTGAAATATTAAAGATTCAATGGGCATAACAGTAAATTAGAGTAAACAATGTTGATTCTAGAAAATTGTAAATTGTAAAATCCACTTTTGTACGCATATTGTTAGTTCCATGCAATGGTCACTATAAAATTGATAATATCTATTGCATGTTATTAAAATAACTTTTTTTTTAAAAGGGATGAGCAAGAAAATGAGAAAAGCGAGAGTATAAATGTGTACCTATAAGCTCATACAACGCATAGAGAAAGGAAGGTAGTTTGCTGATACAGCAACAGCAAAATGAAGGCGAGAGAAGGTAAAAGACTATAATACGACTATAAAACGACGACGACTATAACAAAAACGACAAAATACGTGAAGAATGAATTCTCATTTTGATTGCTTTTCAGACACCCCCTCCACCCCCCCCCCTCCCTGCTAAATATCATGTTATACATGGCGAACAAGGACTTAGTATTTCATTTTGGTGTGTGTGTGTGTGTGTGTGTTTGTTTGTTTTAAGGAAGAAGTAGAGATTGTAAAATGTGAATTACAAAATAAGTTCGGAAGAGAGAAGACTGAAGAAAGCAAAAATTGTAGTAAGCAAGACTGGATAGTAACACTAGACAATTAGGTAGATTTCGTAAGAAATACTACCTATTACATTCTCACCTAAGTTGGAAATTTTGAAAAATTTTTGCAGATTTACGCCGATTATGACTCCCAGAACCCAAAACCACCCCCAGTTCAAAAGTTTATATATATATATGTCACTTTTTTCTGACCACGATAACTGGAAAAATTCTGCAGAAATCTCTTCCAAACTGATACATAAAATCAAGGGTCATAAAATCTCGGTCAAGTTCGTTAATGGGCAAAATCGAACCAAGGGGGGGGGGAAATGGGGGGCTTTTTGTGAAAACAGAAAAACCCTCATAATTTCTTTATTATTATACGTATCGAATCCGTTTAAAGTTATTATTACTTCTAGGAAGAGGGCCGAAAATTTATGTATGACAGATTTTTGATATAATTAAAAATGGCCCCAAGGGGGGAAAAAGGGGGGGTTTTAGAAGGAAAAAAAATCATAGCTTCGTCAATTCACAAGATATCAAATCCGCGTAAATTTATTATTAATCCTCTTAGTATTATCTAAAACTTTTATATTGACAAGTTTTTTATAGGACCAACCGTTACAGCGAAAAAAAATTAAAAACAAACAAAATCCCTACCGGCTCCGCCTGCAAACAACTTATTTTTCGAAGAAGGCGGTTCCAACTCCCGCATCTTTTCGAAACTGATACATAAAATCAAGGGGCATAAAATCTCGGTCAAGTTCGTTAATGGGCAAAATCGAACCAATGTGGGGGGGGGGGGGGGCTTTTTGTGAAAACAGAAAAAAACCATAATTTCTTAATTATGATACGTGTCGAATCCGTTTAAAGTTATTATTACTTCTAGGAACAGGGCCAAAAACTTATGTATGACAGATTTTTGATATAATTAAAAATTGCCTTAAGGGGGGGGGGGAGGGAAGAAAGGTTTAGAAGAAAAAAATTCATAACTTCGTCAGTTCCCAAGATTTCAAATCCGCTTAAATTCATTATAAATCCTCTTAATATTATCTAAAGCTTTTATATTGACAAGTTTTTTATAGGACCAACCGTTATAGCAAAAAAAAATTAAAAACAAAAAAATCCCTGCCGGCTCCGCCTGCGAACAAGTTATTTTTCGAAGTAGGCGGTTCCAACTCCCGCATCTTTTCGAAACTGATACATATAAATCAAGGGGCATAAAATCTCGGTCAAGTTCTTTAATGGGCAAAATCGAACCAAGGAGGGGGGGATGGGGGGACTTTTTGTGAAAACAGAAAAAACCCATAATTTCTTAATTATGATACCTATCGAATCCGTTTGAAGTTATTATTACTTCTAGGAGAAGGGCCGAAAATTTATATATGACAGATTTTTGATATAATTAAAAATTGCCTTAATGGGGGGGGGGGGGTTAGAAGAAAAAAATTCATAATTTCGTCAATTCCCAAGATTTCAAGTCCGCTTAAATTTATTATAAATCCTCTTAATATTATCTAAAACTTTTATATTGACATGTTTTTTATAGGACCAACTCTTATAGCAAAAAAAAAAAAAAATCCTTGCTGGCTCCGCCTGCAAACAAGTTTGGTTTCGAAGTAGGCGGTTCCAACTGCAGCATCATCGCAAAAAGGTCATTTCTTCCGCAATTCCCGACAAACAGGCGCCCCACGGTCTGCGTCTTCGAAATCTACCTGTGCCTGTAGGCCGAGCCGTCAGGGATTTTTTTAAACTGTGAAATAGACGCTTGTACGAATAGATTATAATGAGCATAACAGTCTTTGTAAAATGCATTACGTTATTAAAATAATGAATAAAAATGCAACAAATATGAAAAGGAAGGTAAATTTGAAGTATAAGGAAGAATAGAAAAGGGTACCACTACAAATTTTTAAATTGCAAAATCCACGTCTACTGACAGGACCAGATTTTCGTCTAGGCCCTAAAGGCCCTGGCCTTTATGGACTGGAATTTTGGAGGCCCGCGAATCGTCTTAATTATTTTTTTTTTTTAAATATCTTTATTAAGTTATGATATAAGGTTTATTTTCGAACTAATTTAATTTAAATAATTTGATTTAATACACATCAAAATTAGTAATAATATTTAATAATCCTCTAAACTACGTACAAATGTTGACAAGTTACAAATACTTAATTTTTAATGCGTGCGATACATATAACTAGCAAATAAATGAGAGTCGGAGGGTGAACGAAATTCATAATGTGCCTTGGGTCTCAAAATTTGTAAGTCGAAATGTACGTCTAGATGGGGGTTTCATGCAGTAGTCATTGAAGAAATGGTTACATATATTGCAAAGCGTTATTAAAATAAAAGAAGGCAATGGGGTAGAAAGTGAGAGAAGTGTGAAAATAAGTGTGTCTTGTTAAATCCGTACTGTACAATGAGAGGAGGGTAATGTACTGAAGTAGCAGCTTGCAGAATGGAGGGGGTAGAGAGAGAAAGGGGGGGAAACGAAGTTTCGCGTACGTGAAGACTGAATTGTCATTTTGATTCCCTCTTTAGATTTTTTTCCCCACTGCTAAACCCTGTTTTACATGACAAATAAGTAATTAATATTTCCTTTTGAGGGTTTTTTTTCCTCTTTTATGGAATAATTAAGACATTGAAAGTTTGAAGCGCAAGATAATTTTGAAATAGAGGAAACTGAAGAACTGGTAGAAAATTATAAATTGTGAAAGCAAGGCATGATGATGGCACTGTTTTATATAAAATTTTAAACCATGAAAAACGCGTTTGTAGGCATCGATTAGAATGTGCATAATAATTGCTGTAAGAATCGTGACACATGCATAATGATATTAAAACAACTACTGAAAAATAACAAAAATGTGAAGGAAGGTAATTTTCTAGACTCAGTTGATCTGAAAAATTGTAAGAATTCAAAAGTTCTCAAGTATAATGTGTAAAACAAATTTATCATTTACTATTTTTTACTTTTGACAATCATATTGAATAAAAACAGGTATCTTTATTTACGTTAGCAAGACGATAGTCTTTTACCTCGCTTTTGTATAATCAGTCACTCTTGGGTGGAAAAGTGACAATATAATAACACTAACGTTATAAAAGTTTAAATTATACAGTCCGCACACATATGTATAAATTACAAATTTATAAAACAATTACTATAAATAAGTAACATCTATTGAATGGTATAATTAAAATATTTTTTTAAGAAAATGGATAATATGAAAGAAAGAGAAGTGTGAGAAAAAAATTGGGAGACCGAAACAGGCAGAACGCTAAAGGAGTAGTTGTAAAAAAAAAAATCCTGAGGTTACTTAAGTTTTTTAGTAAATTTCTATTCCGCATATTTTTTTATTAACTGGTATTATAAACCGGAATCGTTGCTAGCTGTTTTTTAGTAATTCTTACAGATTTTCTTGTAACTGAATAAGAATACAAAAATTTTTTTAGTAATTGCAAGGATCAATGAGAAAAACAAAAAAATTTTTGGTAGATCGATCTTTTTTTTTTTTTACAGTGTGAAGAAAGCACGATGGCAATACTATTTCATAAAAAAAAATCCATGTTTATTCGTATACACTGTAACTTATATAGTGGTCACTCTAAAGATCTTGACATATATTAAACGATATTGTATATACAGTAGCGCAGCCAGAATTTTAGTTTTAGATTTTAATTTTTTAATAGATTAATTTAATAGTAATTAATTTAATATAATAATTAATTTTTAATAGATTAATAGATAGATTTAATTTTTTAGATTTTTTTTTTTTTTAATTTTAGTTTTAGTTATTAGGAGTTTTAGATCATTGTTAATGAACAAACTCGTGGATTTTAAAGTCTGTGATTTTTCTTTCATTCTTTTTCTTTCCCTTTTTCTCTAAGCAAATATTTTATGTGATTACCAGTTAAAGCCAAATACACAGTCACATAAATTAAGCCAGCAGCAAAATAATAACCTTTAAGTTATTTCAAGACTTTTGTAATAGAGAGTCTTTCATTTAGAATGAATTCGAAAAAAAAAAAAAAGAATGGAAAAATATCAAAAGTAATGGACAGGGTGTCCCAAAAGTCTCCGTACAACTTCAAAAATTTATTACACAAAAAATAATAAGCCTACAGCAAAAATAATTACAACAGTACATAGAGTAACTCAAAAAGTTTTTTTTTTCTACTATCTTAGTATACTTGTACATGAGATCATTTCGTTTGCACGAAGAATATCAAGTCGATATTCCAATTCCATCCACGTGCGTTTCAGCATGCTAACATCAACTGAAGTTACAACTTTTTTTTTAGAACTGTAATTTTAATGATTTTAATATAAAGTTATAACTGTTTAGATCTTTTGTTTCAAGTGAACAGTCTCCTGGAATTGAAACAAAAGATCCAAACAGTTGTAACTACTGTTGATGTTAGCATGCAGAAACGCACGTGGATGGAATTGGAATATCAACTTGATATTCTTCGTGCAACGAAATGATCTCATTACAAGTATACTAAGGTAGTAGAAAAAAAACTTTTTGAGTTACTCTATGTACTGTTGTAATTATTTTCGCTGTAGGCCTATTATTATTTTCTTCTTTTGTAATAAATTTTTGAAGTTGTACGGAGACTTTTGGGACACCCTATAATATGAATATAATGTACTTTCTCATTCTGGTTTTTCTTTTTTTCTTTTTTATTTCTTTTCACTTAAAGGCTTGAAATAATTGGAGGTTATTATTAGTTATTTTTGCTTTTTTGAATGTTGTTTTATACACGTCATTTATTCATAGTAACATAATATTTTTGTTGTGAATCCGTTGAGAGGGTTTTTAGATCCAACTCCTACCCCCCCCCCCCCCCCACCCCCCACCCCTCGCTGTGCACGTACTGTATAAATTATTTGTTATTAATATTATTAAGACTTGTGTGAAAGAAGAAAATTTTGAAATACGAACGACTCAATGGTCAAAACTATTAAAATGAGAAAGCGCAATTGTGACTTTACACTACTATAATCTTGAATAACATTATTAAAAAAAGTTTTTTTTTTTTTTTTAATGTAAGCATATTAAAAATTAAAAAAAGTTACACGTTGTTCGAAACTTTCTTTTTTAATAATTCAAATTTTGCTTTACTTAATATAACTGTTTACTGCGGAAGAAAATTAATATAAAATATTCCTTAAAATATCCGAGTTTTAAAACCAAAAAAGATAATACTTAAATTAAGATAATTTAAACTAGTTTATTTCAGTATTTGTTTATTACTAACATAATTAAAATAGTTGTTATATGTATGTTGTTACATGTTAAAATAGCGATAATTAAGTGAAAATTATAATATTAATCCTGAATATCACGTCTATAAAATTATTTTAAAATATAAACATTTAAAATTTTAAAAATACATGTGCAGTTCATATATTCTTAACATAGTAATATTTAATGTTTTAATTAAAACATTTTAATTTAGTGTATTGTATTTTTACATTAAATTTGCCATTCTTTTGTGAGTATACTTTTGAAGACTGTCGACTAATGTTGATAAGTTTATAAAAAAAATATCTCTTTTAATGGTGAACATAAAAGTATTTTCTAAACATTTTTTATTTTGATATTTTAAATTGTTTTTTATATGTACTAGGGGATCGAACTCGGGCTGCCCGGATTACAGAAAGGTGAAAATTATTTTTTTAATGAAAAATCTAATAGATCTTTTACATTTAATATTATACTAGTTGACCCCCGCCCGCCGTTACCCTGGCCCATGATAATAAATAAATAAAAATATCAAGTTATTATTATTTTATATCTTTAACTCGATTTTGTATGAAATTATATTTTAAAATGAAAAATTCGCGAAAAAATATTGATATTCAGTGATAAAAGCACTCATTTTCTTGTTTATTTACGTAGGGTCGTTTCATAGTTTTAAAATAAAAAGTTATTTTTGAAAGAACTCTTTAAAATCTTTATTGGTGATAACTAAAGCGGTTTTACAGCCCGTGAAAAAATATGGCTATCTAGTTGTAACAGAAATGTTTTTTTTTTCCTCGCTTTTTTGTTTGTTTGTTATCGCGTAGGCTCCTTTAGCATAGCAATAAAAAAAAAAAAAATAGTTCTCATCTTCCGAACTCTCTGACATTTCAATCGGTTATAAATATAACTGTATCCAAAATCTCTTTAAATTTTTGCGAAAAGATAAGCACGAGTTCTTTAAAAAAAAAAAAAAAAAAAAAAAAAAAAAAAAAAAAGTTTTAGCTTTCAAACTCAGAGCAAAAATAAATTAAAAGGTAGTATAACCTTTCAATGCAATGGTACGGCTTCATACGTTTTCAATCAACCCTTTTCAATCCCTCTAGGCTAAACAGGTTAGGGTTGGGTTAATCAATCAGGTTTCCCGTTTCTGCAGGTAGAAGCCTTCAAGAAAACGTTGACGCCTGCGATAAGAGACGATTTTCATGTGGGTTTGACATAATGCGCTTTTCGATTTAAATATATAGATATTTTTTAATATCCCACTGACACCACCAAAAAGCATTTTTATATGAAAAATATCAATCATTTATTCAAATGAAGTTTGGAATTTTATGAAAAGCGATACATTCGTATTAGCTGCTTGTCGGCGGTTCATAGCCGAAGAAATCACCAAAGCTTTCGCTACTTACAGCAGTGTACTTACAGTTTCCTGATTATTTCAGCGGTTTAAAGGCGTAGTTCGATTACATGTCTGCTGAATTTGCGCTTAATTTATATTAATTAATTTATTTATTTATTGAGGAAGTTTTAATTTCGTTATGGATAATAGCTGGAAACAAATACTGAAAAAATCATATTGTTTTAAGTACAAACGGGTTAATCTTTCATAATTGGACTGTATATGATAGAGATGGATTTTTAAAAAAGCATGCTTGAAAATTATTTTAAAATCCATTAAAAAAAAAAAAAAAAAAAAAATTGCAGTAAAAGCGAAATTTATTGGTTAGGTTTTACCACCATCAACGTGACTTTCTGACACAATTACCGACTCATTTTTATAGGTAAAAACATGATACATGCAGGCATGATTATTAGTCATTTTTAATCGAACATTTTTCGAAAAATCCGAACAATCGAAAAATCAGTTCAAAACGCCCACTTTAACAACGTTTTCTGAAAGATTTTATGCCGTTACCAAAAAACTGAAAACTGTCCGATTACATAATTTCTGAAGGGTATTGCATAATACATACATTCCGATTACATAATTTCTCATCGCGTTTCATTGAGACCGCTGGTCAGGCCCGCACTTGCCTGTGGCTTATTGCCTGAAATCAAAACTGGCAACTTTCTAACACATTTTTAAATTCATTTTTTGTTCTCAAACACATGAAATTGGCTGGTGATCTTTTTCAGAAATTATGTAATCAAAGGACTACCGGTCAATAAGACTTTAAAAGTGACGTCTACGACATTCATGTAAATTTTAAAGCATATAATAGAATAACTACCTATTAACTAACATTACGCAATGAAAAAGATTTTTAAAAGGCGAATGAATGGAATGTAGGTGAAATTTGTGAAATTTAAATAAAATAAAAAGTTGCAAACACACAACGAGATACAGATTTATCCTAAACAGAAAATGTACATTTCTTTTTGCATCCTATTTATTATGAGAATCAAAAGGATGGTATCCAGACCTTCTTTTACACGTAATTATTTTAGTTTTTTATCTCTAATTATGTAATAATAACCGATTACATGAAAGTATAATTGTACCCCAGGCCACCATGGACGCCAGCAGAACAATACCTAAGGAGGGACAAGATTTTATAACATACGTGCTTTGGACATACAATGCTAAAGCTAAGCTTTGTTTGTTTGTTTGTTTGTTTTTTTTTTTTTTTTAAATGGAGAATATAAACCTAAAATAAGTAAACAAAGAATTTTTGACAAAATACCTCACGCAGAATAATTTTTAAATACATCAATATAACATGCAATACAGAAATGTAGCATATAAGAAACATTAAAAATCCGAAATAAGTTTGTGCTGACTTTTTTCAAAATTCAGAATTGAAACAGTTTATTAGCTTTTTCGTCAGGAACTCTTGAACGCCCCCGGCCCCCAAAACCCTTGTTTAAGATGGTTTTAAAATACATGGACGTAAAAAGGAAATATTAAGCATTGCCTCCCACGCCCCCCCCCCCCACACACACACACACACAAATCGTTTGTTCTTTTTCTCTTCCTGTAACTATTTTATATTATTTACGAATATTTTTCCCTGGAAATAATCAGAGGTAAAGAAAAAATACTTAATTAAATTTCAAAACCCAGGGAGAGGCAATGGCCCTCCCCTGCCCTCCTTACTAAATGTCACGTCTCATGAATGCCACGTCTATAAAAATATTCAATTTAATAATTTGGGGGAGAATATATTAGTAAAACTTTTTAGTTTTATTGTTTTATTTTAATTTTTGAAACTTCTGTGATTAATGAAGATATCTGTTGAATATGCATCAAGTTCTATAATAATTCTTTTAAATTCGTGCAGCTGGCAGTGGATCGAATAATTAATAGCTGTAAAATGTCTGTTAAGTTTATTGATTATACCACCATCATGCAATACCTTAAATTTCTTCGAAGAATAATAAATACCAGCACATGTTTCCTCAGTGCCCCGGAAATTCACAACATTTTTCCTTGTAAACACGGCAGCGACAAGAAAAAATGGCTCACAGCCTACCGTGTTATTAATCTGCTTATATTTTCATCCATATATTTGTTGTACTACGTTCAATGCATTTTCTTGCAATTAATCACTCATTTTTAATTCCAGGTTCTTCTAAAGAAGATTCATTCCCCAAGCAAAAATCAAAAGACACCCCACCCGATGTCATCCGTTATTCATCCACGACGGCGGACGATCCGAACGAAATGGGGGGCTTCGATCCCCCCGCAAAATTTGGATCCTGGGGGCAGCTACTCAACTCCTCTTCTAAACGGCAGTACTCTTCGTTGCAAGCCAGCAACCTTCCTCCCTCCAGTTCGGCTACCACTTCGACTCTCCCACGCGTTGCTAGGCGACGGCGTCAGCAACAGTTGTACCGTGGTGGCAGGCATCCAGCCGGATTGAGTTCGGAATCATCCGCAGCATCCGAGTCCTCCGATTCATCCGATGAGGAGGATGAAGGAGAAGATGAGGAGAATGATGAGGACCACTCAGATGCTACAACGTACACAGGATCTGAGATGGCTTTAGCTGCTCATCGAAATGACCAGCAAAAGGATAGAAGTAAGCACTGTTCGTTTCAATAAAAGTGTAAACTGCGCATAACACTTATCACACATGATCTGAAATAATATTTACAAGCATGCAATGCATCATGCATCACATAGTGGATGCCAATTAATAATTGTGAAATATTTAAATAATTTGCAAATTTTTATTCAAAACGTACGAACATTTACTAAATTTAAATACACATAATCTAAAATACAGGGCTGCCACAGGCGACAAATTATTTATTTATTTTTCCTACCACTATTTCTAAACAAAAAATAATCTTCCTCGAAGATCTACCATAAATAGTTTTGTTTTGAAATAGTGGCAATCAAAATAGTTAAAAGAAATAAAAATTACTCGGAAGTCCCTCAAAATGATATTTGCAAGCGTGTAATGCATATATTCCATAATGACGATCAATTACGATTGTAAAATAATTAAATTAGATGGAAATTTTAAAATGTGAACACTCAGAAAATTCGAGCACACTACATGAATTAAAGTAATATTTTTCAGTATGCAATACATATATTACACAATAAGGATCAATTGTAAATTTGAAATATTTAAATAGCGTATAAAATGCATTGAAAACTTAAATCTATAAACACTCAATAAATTCAAATACCCATTGTCTAAAATAATATTTGAAAAAACTCAATGCATATATTACATAATGAATTTAAATTATAATTATGAAATAAATAAATAATTTGCAAAAATTATTGAAAATTGAAATCTATGAACGCTGGATAAATTCGATTGCATATGATCTAAATTAATATTTGCAAGTAGCAATGCAAATATTACACAATGACAATCAATTATAATTGTGAAATAATTAAATAAATTTACAAAATTTATTGGAAACTTTAATCTATGAACACCTAGCAAATTCATGTACACATGATCTAAGTTAACATTTGCAAATGTATGATGTATATATATTATCTAATGACAATCAATTGTGACTGTGAAATAATTAGCAGAAATAATTTAATGAAAACTTAAATATATAAACATCTGGTAAATTCGAATACGCGTTATCTAAATTATTATTTGCAAGTATGTAATGCAAAAACTGCATAATAACAACCAGTAATAACTATAAAATAATTAGATAATTTAAAAAATTTATTGAAAGCTTAGGTCTCTAAATATACGGTAAATTTGAGTATACGTCATCTAAATAAATATTTCCAAACATGTAATGCATACATTACATAATGATGACCAATTGTAAATTGGGGAATAATTAAATAAATTACAAAAATTACTGAAAAATTCTATATATAAATTCTTCAGTAAATTCAAGCACGCATGATCTAAGTCAACATTTACAAATGTGTGAAATATACCTTATGTAATGACGACTAATTATAACGGTCAAATTATTAAATAATTTGCAAAAATTATAGAAAACTTTATGAACAGCACACATGATCTAAAATAAGGTTTGCGAGCATGTATGCATGTAATAATGATCGCTTACATTACATAATGGCGATCAATCATAATTGTGAAATAATTAGATAATTTTCAAGATTTTTTAATAACTTCAAAGGAATCTATGCATCTAATTATCTGCTTTTAAGACATAACTGTACAATGCAATTTTTGAGTGTCTCATAATCGTATTACAATAAAATTAATAATTGAATAATAGAAAAATTAGCAAAGAAAGATCAACACTTTTACAATTTGAACTATATGATCTGCTGCTAAATCTGCATAACCATAATTATAATTTGGTCCTCGATATTTTAGAGGACGGGGTAAATATTTTTTTTCGTTATTATTTTCTTGATATTAATACAAATAATGCTTCTAAAGCGTAGTTGTTACATCATCTTATTTTAACCATGTTGATAGATAATTATCATTTATCATCGCATAACATAACACCAAAGCCATATATGAAAAAAAATTACAATAAAATAAATGAAAAAAAAGATCAACACATTTAAAAAATGAACTATACGATGTGTTGCTAAATTTGCATAACCATTATTTGACCCTTGATATTTCATACGAAGGAGTAAATATTATTTTTTCTTATGGAGATATCAAATGACTTTAAAAGCTTTTTTTTTTTTTTTTTTTTTTTTTTTAAGGAAGAGAAACAGATTATAAAAAAAGTATGTCTCAGATACTGAATTGAATGAGTTAGTATATATGCTACAACAAGTTTCATTTAATCGAATCATGTTAAAGATACAGATTTTGATTCAATTAAGCGATTGAATCCAATATGAGTCTAAAATTAATTTATGATTTGTATTCAGTCACCTTTAAACGACTCATTTGATTAACAAGTTATTCTTATGAGTAATATGTATCATATTTTACTTAATTAGGTTTAATAATTTAGTGATCAACATGAACTGTTAAACATTTTTATATTATACATTTTGTATATTCTAATTAATAACTCTAAATAAGGTGAATTCGTATTTAATCAAACATATAAAATGTTATTGATGGTGAAAAACTATCACCAAAGAACTGTCAAATATAATAAGCTCGTATAACGTCGTAAATAACATTTAAAAAAAATAATTTCGATTTTATTTTCATTATTTTTTAGGGAAATAGATGTATTCTGATAAGCTCAAGCAACAATGCACTATAAGAAGCTTAGTCAAAATTAGATTAACACATAAGTGATAACAGTTTTATTCAAAATTATGTTATCACTGATACCGCAAAACATCACCAAAAGTGAAACATCACCAAAAGTGGTGAAAAACTATCTCCAAAGAACTGTCAAATATAATAAGCTCGCATAACGTCGTAAATAACATTTTAAAAAAATAATTTCGATTTTATTTTCATTATTTTTTACGGAAATAGATGTATTATGATAAGCTCAAGCAACAATGCACTATAAAAGATTAGTCAAAATTACATTAACACATAAGTGATAACAGTTTTATTCAAAATTATGTTATCACTGATACCGCAAAACATTTATTGAACATATTTAAACATATTATTTATTGGTATTAATCTATTGACCAGTGTTATCAATGCACGTATAGTTGCAATCCAAAGAAATATATTTTACATTTACTAAGTGCTAACATAATTTTGTGTAAAATTTTTCCATTTAAGTATTAACATAATTTTGAATAACCATAAGATAATGAAAAAAAAAAAAAGATCAACAGTTTTTTTTTTTTTTTTTTTTTTTTTTTTTTCAGGATGAAATAAAAATTAATCTTTGAAGATTTTAACCTAGATTTTAACATTAATATATACATGTGTTAATTTGTTAAATTAGGTCATCTCATTTTCGTCTTAAGAAATTTTGTTTTTTATGTAAACTGGAGGACCCAACCTGGGCTTCCTGGGTATGCGTAGATTCTATTCTATCGTTTAGGACTTAAATTAATCAGGATTATAAATAATTTTGTTAAAAATTAATTAAACAAAAGAAATTAATAAGATTTTTCATTTCGCATTCAACTAGACATTTTTATTCCCCTATTTATATATTTTAAATATTTTTTTTTTTTTTTTTTTTTTTTGTATAGCTTTCTACAAAAATATATAAATAATATAAACCTCGTTATAAAAGATAGCTATACCATATTTATTTTTGAAATTAGGTTTAAAAAAATAGAACAATGCAAATAAAAAAGGATGAGAAAGCAGCTATTCGCCGAGCGTAACGAGAGTTAACACGACTACTATTCGAACTGCGATTCGATTCCGCGTTTGATTTTTGGCATTTTTAAGAGCGCAAGTAAATGTTCCATGTTATATATGACAAAGTTTAACGATTATGGCAAATATAAAAATAGGGGAGAAAGAGTGGGTGCTATTACAATAGCTATTGTGGGCAATACTGATTGGGATACAGTGGCTTCAGAGAGACCTTTTGAAATGAAAGCTAATCGATTTTTCTCATTTTCAGTCAAGAAAAACTCTTTAAAATCTTAACCACCTTTCTCTGCAGACAGATTCAATTTTACGAGCGTCGAAAATACACACACACGCACACACACACACACACACACACACACACACACACACACACACACACACACATATATATATATAAGCATTTTGCATTAGTTGCACTGTTTTATCATCTATACACTGCAATTTTGGCCACTGCTTTACAATATCATATGTTTTTTCTGTATCTAAGTTTCTTGATATTTGGATGTAAACTTTTGCTTGGGCACTTTCTTTGAGGTTTATGAGTAATTTTTGGATATATTTATGTATTGTATTGCAGTTATCGGTTTATCTATTGTCGATTATTTATGTGATTTAATGGTTATTATATCACAAAATTTTATTATATATATGTATATATATATATATATATATATATATATATATATATATATTATATTTATATACATATATATAAAAGAGCGATATAAATAAAAAAAATGATATATTCATCAAGCATAATTGCTTGTGTTTTGGATAACCTCAAAGATCACTAAAAACGATATTACCAAATAAAAAAAAAATAGTGAAGACCTTATAACTTGTGACGTACCCTTCCGGGCAATGCTCTTGAAAAATAGCCATGACACAAAATTAACAGTAACAACAGTTTATTTAAAAGCAAATAAAGGTAATTTGGCAGTGGAGAGGGCAGACTTAAAATAAAGATGATCGAAAATGAAATTGAAACAATAAAAAGGGAGACGGGGAATGCATTTCCAAAATACTTATTAATTCAAACATTTATCACAAAATAAAATGGCTTCGCAGATCACTCTGCTGGAACCGAAGCGTCATTTTAGCTCACTATAAAGTGTCACTGGAAACACTGAAACTATAAAATGTCCCTTTAAAATCGGCAATATCACTATCAAGAGGAAATCCCGTGAATTCCAATACTCTTTTAACCATCCAAAATATCGAATCTTAACACCTTACCACTCTGGCAAACTTACAACCGTAGATTCTGCTCTAAAAACGACTAAATGAAGGGAAACTTCGCCGACTAAACAGTATCTCGAAACTCTCCGTTCAAAAGCAGGATGCAGTAAAAATCCAGACTAATTTACCACTATGGGCGAGATACGTTTAAATCCCTCGAATCTAACTCCTACCGCAGTTTTTATAGCAACTACACAACCACAGACACCTAATTACCATACCGTTGCACAAAATAACCATGAAAGTCAGATTCCCGGAGATTCAGACATACTTTGCGAAGCTTAAAGAAATGACAGAATCGATAGCACATTCACGCACAAATACTAGAATTCAGGATCAGGACAACATACGATCGTACGCACAAATTCAAACTCACTCGACCACAGAGCACCTTCCTACAGAAGTAGCTAAATACTATGCTACAAACTATTAAGTCTATCGATGTCTTAAAATCAATGTAATAACAATAATAAGCAAAATAATACTAAAAATTGGGCTGATATAGTTAACGCGAAACAAATGTCTTCAAAACATGCGAGGAAAACTAAAAGGGGGCTAGCTGTATTAATACTATTTAAATATGTTTAATGTTTTTAGTTTTATGAAAAACCTTGCATACCAAGATTTGGATGGTTTATAACTCAACCACGGGTCAACATTTTTATCCAACTATCATTCTAATTTGACAAATGATTTTATGAATTTTTTAATGTATTTTATTCTTTTGAATTTTACTTCTAATGAGTTTTATGACATTTGAGAAGAAACCATTTTTAGTTGTCTAAGAGACGAAGAAATTGTAAGTTCATAAATATGAAACAGGTAACCACTATCATCCCTTCTACTTTCATTTATATGGGTACCTACTAAAAGACACGTGCCGTAAATTTCCCCCATCAGCCGCCGCATTCATTTAACCTGAATCTAATTTCAAAAAATTTTCTCCTCACGCTTTATTAATGTCTTTTTGGTGTAAATAGAGTCTGTTCTCTAGCGTTTCCATGAGATAGTTAATTACCTGCTTAACCTCTAATTAAACAATATGGATGTCTGTATTATACTCTAATTATGTAACCTCCTATTTCATAAAAGTAATGAAACTGTTTATATTTCTTTAATGATACATGGTTTATAATGAGCCCAACTTAATGATATAATATTAGTTATTATGTAGCAGTTATATGTCAGGTATATCCACATACCGTTAAACATATGTTATTTTTGCTTTAAAATATTTTGATGTCCGCTTAATTCCATGCTGATTTCCGATGTGCAAAAACTTTTTAAAAAAAAACGGCACTTTATCGAAACGTCAATGGTTTTTCTTACATCTGCCGTTTTAAATTATTTTTGGTTTGCATAATGAATGTGAATAATAAATTACTCTGGAACAACGTTTCTCAGCGGACGAGTTACGACACACAAGTATGCGGTGCACACAGGTGCAGCGCTGCCAGGCTCAATGTGGCAAATAGCGGTATAGGAAGATTAAAAAAGCGGGATGATTACTTCACAATCAGGGTAATATAGATAATTACACTAAACAAAAAATTTATTTTCTTTTACATATTAAATTTCTGACAATTAACCACTTGCCTCGTGGGTTTTTACTTTTTTTAATGTGTTGTTTCCAATTATTACTGTTTTTGCGTCACTATTTCTGACTTAATTAAATAATTTATTAATTATTCGCTGAATTTGCCTTAATTTTTTGCTGAAATTTGGACATTAGATAAGGCGAAATTTTCTGTGCAAAAATACTTGCGTCCAATTGGAAACAATGCATTTGGACAATAAAAATTGGGTGCTCGTGTCTGACACGGGCATGTCAGGCAAATTGTTAAACAACCCCGAAAAACTTTGTCTTTCAGTGCTGTTGCTGCGATAACTTTTGAACAAAATAACGGATTTACATGCTTCTTTTTTTTAAACCGAAAAACCTCGACATAGTTCGAAGAGTTAGTGAACTAAATAATAATTAACAATGTACGTCACTTAATATTCATTGCTGAAATTATGCTATATATTAGTTTCCAGAGCATATAACTTTGGTATATCGCATGTACACTCAAACTCCTTACTTATATATACAACTACTAATTAAAAATAAAGGAAATTTAGAAACCCACATGATTTCTGGGAGATAAAATATGATTTTGGTCGTTGCAATATTGAATCACCGTAATCAGACTTACGTCTCTTTTAAAAATATAATCTTAATCAATTTGTCATAATATATATAATATATATATGGAGATTTGGTCAGATTTTTATGATAGAACTTGTTTGATGTGTTTTAAATTGAAAGGTATTATATATATATATATATATATATATATATATATATATATATATATATATCACTAAAAATCAAAAGACAAAAGAAAAAAATATTTAAAAATTAAAAATTTTACTTATATTTCCTAGAATTTATAATAAGAATTTAAATCATGAAAATGGTACGGTCGAAAAACTAAGCATTTGACTTAACCAAAAAAAAAAAAAAAAAAAAAAAAAAAAATGAAAAATCTGTTTGATTACATAGTTTCTAAATAAGAGAGCTTGCTAATTTCATGCTTTTGAGAACAAAAATTAATAAAAAAATGTGTCAGAAAGTAGGCAATTCGGATTTCAGAACAATCTTTAAAAAAAATGTATTCCTTTGCTACCCAAATGTACCGGGTTATGATACTTTTAATTTTAGGAATTTTCAATGTTTTCCGGCATTAAAAACACATTTCTTCCAAATTGCGGTAATTTGAACTTTAAAAAGCATCGTATATCATCAAAATTCTTATTAAATTCAAAGTGTATTTAATCTAAAAAAAAAAAGAGAGAGAGAGAGAGAGAAAATTGCTCTAAAATAAATAAAACGACAAATAAAAAAATGAAGATTTCGTTAATTTTTACTTTTATTTTAATTATTAATAATAAAAAGTCCGTCCTTATTTTTATGTTAATGACTTTCTATTTTTTATTTTCATTTACATACACGTGTTTACTTTTGCTAAATATTAGCATACATGTGAGCCTTATAAAAAAGATTATTCAAAAAACGATTTATTAAGGAAAAGCGAAAAAAGAAGTAGGTTATACATGAATAGAATAAAAAAATAATAAAATAATAAAACGTTTAGTGCGTTTTTCTCAAAAGCCGAATTTACAGAACAACCAGGTAAAAAGTTTTTAAGGTAACTCCCATTTCTTTTGATCCTCGCAATCAGCATTTTTATGCATGACTGGAATTGTAATTAACTTTTTTAGAATTTTAATTCTACCTTTTTAAAAATAGCTGGATGAAAGAAATTCAAAGAACAACTTTTTTTAAAAATTTCCAAAATTTGCAAAAATAATTTTATTTTTGCCTTTTTTTTTTTTTCAAAAAATATTTCTTCTGAAACTAAGCATTTAAAAAAAAAAATAGTTTTTTAAATTAAATAAAAAAGTTTGGGCTGACACTTTTGTGAATTTAACTTCATTTATATGGTTTTTATTTTAATCGATAACTTGTTTATTCAGAATCTAAAAATTAAATCACTTAGATGAGAAATGAGATCTGAGGATGTGAGGATATTACATTAGGATTAATTACTCTTTTTTTATATCCCATACATTTTAAAATCTAAAAAAAAAACTTAATATAAAAAATTACGTTTAAAAACATCACCTTACGATTTTAATATTGAACAAGTTGGAAATTGTACGTCGAACATGACAAATGAGGTGCGTTCGTACTCTAACTAGCTTCAGTGAGATGAATTATATCGTCTGTTATTATGATTGATTAATTTATGTAATAAAATAAATACATTTTATGTTGGTAACATTTTATCTTTTGTTGATATTTACTGAAAATTCCGATGGGAATCTTAAGCCCAGCTTTGAAAATTTCAGAACTTGAAATCCATATTTAGACCTTTTTTCCATTTAATATCTATTTCTTCAGAAACATCTATCCAAAAAAACTGTCGGTAGATTATATGATTGCTATAATTAAAAAAAATTAATATACAATTACAGTTTTTAAATTCAGTTATACGGAAATAATATGACTCCATCTTAAATAGGACGTAATCACCATGGCAACCTAGAATCATTACCCATAACGGGATATCATTGAACTAATTACGTATGATAAGATTTAACAGAATGAAGAAAACTTTTAATATCTTTTTAAGTTTTGATTCGATTTTCATAAAATTTGAAACGACTCGACAAAATTCTGCGACGATTATATATATTAAATTTCAAACCATTCGGTTGGGTAGTTTTTGTGCTGTTATATGCGACAGACGGACAGACCAAACGACGACTATAGGTGCTACGTATTTATATAATTACGAACACACACCTAAAAACAAATATAAAACTAATATGTTGTGACCATCACAAAACATTCTTCTGTATCATTATAATGCATTAATTTAAATAGCATACTCTCACAGAAACAATAATGGATATGAAGTAGATTGCCCTTCTTTGAATTTAACATAAAATTACACTGATCGGTAAATTATGATAGAAAAAAATCACGCTCGCTAAATTATATCAATTGATTGTGCACAAGATTAGGAATATTTCCTCAAGCACAGGATAGAAGCGTTCCGTATTGTTTGATCAAAGTTAAAATTAAATTGGCATCTATTTATGTCAAGGTCTAACAGATTTGGAATTTTGATGAAATTCCAATGTAATAGTTTTCGTGATATAGCCATCGCGAAAATCATTAAAAACAGAACATAGCAGCGCCACCTGTTGACTGATATGCACCTAAACCATATCCATCTATTCAACTGTTATTATATTTCAAATAAAGTGGAGAGTCAAAATACGTCCATTAGAATTAACTTTTAAATATACACTAAAAACACTTTTTATTTTGTTTAAAAGACGTCAACATAAACATTAAAGATGTTAAAATTTAAAATTTACATGTTTCAATTTGTTCATCAAATCGTCATCAGAATATATACAAACCACAAATACAATGTACATAAAAAACGAGAGATTAAATTAATTAAAAATTTATTTATTTATTAGGGAGGGGGGTGTTAGAAATTATTATGTTGGTATGACACAGAGGAAATTCAATGTTAGATGCAAGGAGCGTATTGCAGATATTAAATATGGGAGAGGGAATACTGCCTTATCAAGGTTAAATAATAGAGAGAACATCAACATCCTATTTAATGAAGCTAAATTGATTTATTGTTCCAGTTTTTATTTTGTTCCACTTTTTGTGAGGGAATCTATTGAAATATATTTAAGAAGATCGAAAGCATGTAATGATACGTTGTAATTTAATATTCCGAAAATTTGGGTTGAGTGGTTGAATAATAGTGGGATGCGGTCTGTTCTGTAGATGAATCTAAGAGCGATGTTAAAATTAAAATTAAAAGTATAGAGGGCGTTGTACCTTCTTTCACATAGTGACTGTTCAGACTCTCTGGTTTTTAATTAATTTAATTTCTCGTTTTTTATGTACATTGTATTTGTGGTTTGTATATATTCTGATGACGATTTGATGAACAAATCGAAACATGTAAATTTTAAATTTTAATCTTTAATGTTTATGTTGACGTCTTTTAAGCAAAATAAAAAGTGTTTTTAGTGTATATTTAAAAGCATATCCATCTATTTATGTAGTCTAAAATAATATGAAATTTTATAAAATTCTGTGCTTTAGTTCTTGAGATATAGCTATTTTGGAAATCGTGAAAAATGCACAGCAGTGCCACCTGTTGAGCGATGTGCACAAAAGACTTACAATCATCTGTTTATGTCAGGGTCTAACGTAATATGTTTATGAAATTCCGTGCATTAGTTCTTAAGATATAGCTTTTTTCGAAATCACGAAAAATGCAGCATAGCAGCACTCACTGTTAGACGAAATAGACCAAAACCTATACTCAGTACCAATTTATATCAAGGTCTAAACGAATCTGAACTTTTATTAAATTTCGTGTAGTAGTTAGTGAGTTAGAGCGACCACAAAATTTGTGTTGTAAACAGACAAAACAGAGACACGGACAGACATTTTCTAAAAACAGTCAAATCTTGTTCGGGACCTTCTAAAAAACATATTAATCAATCAATCGCCGGAAGTTGAAATTTTTCGCGAATCAACCACTTTCTTCTTGTATATAGAAGAAAGTAATAACTTCCTTAATGGTTGATTTTATTTCTACAACAGGGTGGATTAGATAAATAAATGCTTTTTAATTTTTTAAATTACCCATTAAATTTTAATTATTCATCAAAATCCTTTATTTTTGGGTACTTGCGTTACAAAAGATACATATCCACCAAATTCCATTACTTTAAGTTGAGACCGTGCGTTAACACTTTGCCATATGTGTCAGTTGTATAATATTTCTATGAATATTTTTACACACGTCGCCATATACATATTATAAAGAAAAACAAATGTCCATGAATTATATTGACGGTGGCAACATCTGATCAATAAAATTTTACTGCAATTTTTTTTAACTTCTAAATGTCGAACAATTTAAATTTTGCACTGTCGAATAGGGAAAAAAAATGTGTTTTTTTTCAAATGCAATTTGTTTGAAAACTGTATCTCAATTTACTGATTTTTTATGGGTTTTTTTAAATAATTTTCAAGCATGAATTTTTTTAATCTTATCTCTATCGCGTGTAGCCTGATTACGAAAGATTAAACTGTTTGCACTTATAACAATGTAGATGCTCCAGCATTCGTTTCTGGCTAATATTCCGTAACGAAATTAAACATCTATAGATAAATAAAATAATAAAATAGTATAAATAGAACACAAATTTAACAGGCATGTAATTCAACTACGCGCTTAAATCAATGAAAAATATCAGAATAAAAAAAAGCCGCTGTAAGTAGTGAAATCTTCGGCGATTTTTGCCGTTATTAACTCCTGACATACTGCGAAAGTATCGCTTTTAATAAATTTCAAAACTTTATTGACTACAACTTTATTGATATTTTTCATATAAAAGTGTTTTTTGTATTGTTTGTGGGCTAATCTAATATAATACATTAAATATAAGTATATATATATTAGAGATTTCAATAATACATATGTGTAACATGGATTTCACGTATATTCTGTAACCCAGGAAACTCGAATTTCATCTAATCTGTATAAACATCATACAAAGATATGGAGCAATACAAAAACCCTTCTAAAATTTCTTAACTAATAGTGCAGATACCTTTAAAATTCGTTCAGCAGAAATTAAAGTATAAGTTATTCCCCCTTTCCATGATCAGGGTAATAGAGAAATCAGAATTAGATACAACTATCTTATTTTTTCAAGAAATGAATGTTGACTAATGGAGGATCTTCCATAATCCCAGTTCACTGCAATGGACACAACATTTTTTTTCCCTATAATGATTTATCATAAATGACACTTTTAGGTGATTGAAAGAAATGAGTAACTCTGTCAATTAATTTTACACTTAATTTATTTTATTCGATTTATATTTGAATTATTTGCAAAAAAAATTGAAAAAGAAAAAGAAATCAGTTTTTTTCCCCCGTTTTTATTCACATGCACGTGTTTACTTTTGAATATATGTTAGCATACATGTGCGCCTTGTAAAAAAGATTGATCCGAAAAACGATTTATAAAAGAAAAGTAAAAAAAAAAAAAAGAAGTGCGTTATACATGAATAGAATAAAAAATAATTAAAAGGTTTAGCGCGTTTTTCTCAAAAGACGAATTTGCAAAACAACCAGGTAAAAAGTTTTTAAAGTAACTTTTATTTCTTTTGATCCTCGCAATCAGCATTTTTACGCATGACTGGAATTGTAATTAACTTTTTACAGAATTTTAATACTATCTTTGAAAAATAGTTTGTTGAAAAAAAAAATATTTTTTGAAAGAAAAACTTTTTTGAAAATTTCCAAAATTTGCAAAAATAGTTTTATTTTATCATTTTTTTTTTTTTTTTTTAATATTTCTTTTGAAATTAAGCTTTTTTTTATAAATGTAACTTTTTTTAAATTCAAAAAAAGTTAGGTCGATGCTTTTGCGAATTTAGCGTCATTTTTATGTTTTTTTAAAATTTTAATCAATAACTTGTTCTTTCAGAATCTAAAAATGAAAACATTTATATGAGAAATGAAATTTAGGATGTCAGTGATTTTTCGGGTATGTTAATATTAGCCAATAGGATTCATTGCTTTTTTTACAATATTTTCGTTCGATTTTTTATCGAACGTATTGATTGTGTAAAATTACATTTAACAAAATCAAAAGTAACTCGTGTTTTGATGAATGAAAAAAAAAAAGAAAAAAAAAAGAAAAAAGGGCCTCTCTATAATGGAATCTTGCTTCTAACGGAAAACTTTCATGGTCACGAAAAAAGAAAGGCAATATAGGCTTAACTACGAAGACAGAAACGAAACAGTTTAAAACGAAACTTCGTTGCGATTAACAGGTTTTACTGTATATACTCATTCGTATTTAAATATATATTTCTTTCACATAAAACAATATTCGAGATTTTTTTTTTCTGAGATCTGATATACCCGAACCCGACCCGCAAAATACAAAACTCAAACATAAACACAAATATAACAGCCAACCGCGAGCCCGGTTGGGTACCGATAAAAGCAGATTCCCTGACCCGACGTTAGGACTATAATGTCGATAAAATAAATAAATAACAATCCTTAAAAAAAAAAAAAAGAAAAGCCTGAATTTAAAGGGATTTATTAAATTACGTATACTCGGATATATTAATCTAATCTCTGAAAAGAATTGTGAAAAAAGAAATTATGAGTACAAAGCTAGATAGATATCACATAATTCATTAACAATTTTTGATAAATTTGATAAAATTTTAATATTAATTATTATTTGATTATTAATAGCGGTTTGAGTTGCAACTTTCCCCATTATGTAATTTTGTTTGTGTTATTAAAAAAAACTTGTTGAGTTGTAATTTACGAATATGTAATAATATTTTTCGTCCTATTCTTAAATCACAACGCAAAAAGTTTTTTTAATAACACAAACAAATTGACATGTGGGTAAAGTTGCAACTCAAAACGCTATTAATCAAATAACGATAATAATAATCAAATACTAATTAATGTTAAAATGTTATCAAATTTATCAAAAAGCTGTTAATGGATTATGAGTACAAAGTTAGATAGATATCACATAATTTATTAATACTTTTTGATAAATTTGATAAAATTTTAATATTAATTATTATTTTATTATTAATAGCGTTTTGAGTTGCAACTTTACCCATATGTAACTTTGTTTGTGTTATTAAAAAAACTTTTTGAGTTGTAATTTACGAATATGTAATGATATTTTTCGTCATATTCTTAAATCACAACGCAAAAAGTTTTTTTTAATAACACAAACGAAGTTACATATGGGTAAAGTTGCAACTCAAAACGCTATTAATCAAATAACGATTATAATCAAATAATAATTAATATTAAAATGTTATCAAATTTATCAAAAAGCTGTTAATGAATTATGAGTACAAAGTTAGATAGATATCACATAATTAATAATTTTTTGATAAATTTGATAAAATTTTAATATTAATAACACAAATTTGATTATTAATAGCGTTTTGAGTTGTAACTTTACCCATGTGTAACTTTGTTTGTGTTATTAAAAAAACTCTTTGAGTTGTAATTTACGAATATGTAATAATATTTTTCGCCATATTCTTAAATCAAAAGTTATGAGGTACAGAAACAGGGACAATCATTTAAAGTTTCAAGTAAAAGTTAACGATTCTGACAAAAGCTGTTTAGTGTTTTCTAAAAAAAAGAAGGTTGCCATATCTTTAAAAACCCTTCCTCAAATTATTTTTTTATATGTAATAATATAAAACAAAATATCCTTTATTTAATCTCTTACCTGATAATTATTAATGCAATTATATATAATTATAACGAAGTTCTGCGTCATTCTTATTTAAGAAGTTGATGCGTAAAATGTTTTGCTACTTTTTCACTGACTTCATTCAACTTTTTTCATATAAAAAATATCAATTGTACAAACTTAAATTGCTCACGTCTCAAGCTGATACGGTTTGTTTAACATCAAACTCTGTTTGATTCTTTTTTTGTTTTTTGTTTGTTTGGAAACAAACTTTACAGTGGATTGAAATCGAAAAATAAAAATTAAAGGAGAGCTTTCGGTGAACTCGTAGAGAGATACGAGAAAGTATTTAAAAGTTTAACTACCCATATTAAAAAATATATATAATTTTTTTCATTTTCTTTCTTTTTTTTCTTTTAGTTTTTAACAAATATATTTACAAACTTAATTTGTATAACGTCTAATTTACTAGCTTATCCCATACGGTCAATAGTCAAAGGCTTTACATATTATATATTCTATGCATATACACGCATGAAAAATATCTTGCTCAAATTGCATTACTTTTTTTTTTTTTTTTTTTATGAAAATAAAAGTTTGCTTCTTATACTCTGAAAATTGTTACATGGTTCATAACCTGGATATTTATATTTATACAACGTGTTTTAAACGAGAGCATGCTACAAAAAAAAAAAAAAAAAAAAAAAAAAAATGTATATAGAAAACCGTTTATCTACTCGATATACAGGATATCTTATTACAATCCTAATCCAAATAGTTATACATAAGTGTAACAATACTGAAACTATTGTAACGACATTTTCAACAAACATCTTGATTAATAAAAAATATAAACCATAAAAAATAAGTATTTTAATCTACGAAAATATAACTACGAGAGAAAATATACAATAGCCTCTTCCGAGTTACCCATGATTCCGACATGCGTTCGTTATCTTTAGAAACCTCAGAAACCAATTTATTTTCTAGATTTAAGGAAACATTTATTTTTTTAAAAAAAAGAAAAGAAAAGAAAAAAGAAAGAAAAAGAAAAAAGTTTCTTTTGCTGCCACTGATTTTTGTGAACGTTATCGCGTAGTTTTTTAGTGTATTAATCTGTTTTCTCTAGCCGGAACATCGGTTTTTAGAATGGTATGGATTCTCAATTAAACATTTTCAGCTGTATCAATTGAATTTATACATGCAAGAGTAACAAAATAATATTAATTTTAATGTTAATGTTAGTGTTAATATTATTAGTGTATCATGTTTGTCTGTAAAACATGTTTCCTGAACATGAAACTATTTACTTTGAGACTTGATAGCATAAAAAAAAACCTGTATTCCGAGTAGAAAAGCTCGTCAATACAAAATAAAAACTACTCAGAAACGTTTCCGAAAAAGCATCAGTGGCATCAGAAAAAAATATGTTTTTATAAATGCTTCTTTAAATTTTGAAAATATATCGGTTTCTGGCGAATCTAAAGATAAAGAATGCTTTTCGGAATAATGGGTAACTCGGAAGAAGTTATTGTATATTTTTGTTCGTGGTTACATTATATTTTCCTAAATTCAAAAATATCTGTCTGTCTTTTTTTTTTTTTTTTTTTTACAGTACAACGATATTACAAGAAGTGGTGGAAGTAGCCACCCTTCTGCATTCAATTACCGTTAAACTATATTCTCCATATTTCGGAATGTAGTTGACTTTACATACTGCGTCACTGATTAAATGCTGGTGCGCTACCAGAAATTTTCATCACATGTTATCGAATTTCACACAAAGCCATGTAAGTCTGTTGAAATTTTCGTTAAAATATCTTCTTTATTGTTGAGAACAAAAATCCAAGTTCAGATTGAAGTGAAATACGCTATATTTTTGATTGAATAAACATAATGCGATGCTAATTTCCCATGCAAAAATTGATGTTGTAGTGTAATCTGCCATCTCCTAAAATTTGTTCTATTTTTCTTCTAAACAACCCGCATATGGAAAATTAATTAGTAAAAAAAACTCACACCAGAACAATTTTCTTCAAATTTCGTATTAAGGCGCTTCAAAACTGGGAAATCAAAATATATTTTGGTAAAACCAGAGACGCGTTTCTCACATTTTTACACATAAATTAGTTTTGTACTACAGGGTATACAGCCTGAACTTTTAAATTAAGTATTTTTATTTTTACCCAACATTTATCTATGGTAATTTAGAAGCCTCGATTTTCGGAAACATCAGCTTCATATCTAAGTAAAAACAAAAAATTATGCGTCAAACATAGATTATGAAACACTTTCCAAAACATTCAGAATATTTTAACAAAACTTCACATTTTAATAAAGGGAAAGTTGATGTCTAAGTGAACAAAGTCAAAGTCAAACCGGGCGGGGAGGCCTATCTTTCTGCTTAAGCTCAACTAGCCCCGCAAAAAAAGATATCGAGTACATTTCCCTTTATTGACGTAAATTGCTGAAGTGGAATTTACGACTGTACCACGCGTTTCCTAAATGAAGTAAATTTTAGCATACTATGTAGAATATGTAAAAAAAAAACTATAGATCATATACACGGATGCACAAAAGAATTCGGATATCTTTCCGACTATTGAAGGTAATGCCTGAAATTGGATTTTCAAATGTGTTATGCGTTTTTCTAAATTGTCTACGTAAACATAAGGCCAAGGTCAAACCGGGCGGAGAGGCCTACCTTTCGGCTTGTCTAAGTAATTGGAAAACGCATAACACATTTGAAAATCCAATTTCAGGAATTACCTTCAATAGTCGGAAAAATTCTTTTCTGCCGAATTCTTTTGTGCAGCCCTGTATAGGATCTTTAGTTTTTTATATATCCTACATAGTATGCTGAAATTTAGTTCATTTAGGAAACGCATGGTACAGTCGTAAATTCCATTTCAGCAATTTACGTCAACAAATGGAAATGTACTCCAGAACTTTTGTGCTAACCTGTCTATCATCTATAGAATTTATGCACACCAAATAATAGTCATAAAAGTAGTTTAATTTTAAAATATACCACAACATTAAATAAACTTCCAACAATTATTGTGCTTTGACAGTGCTCTAACCAAATTATTTTGTGTGTCCCTGTAAATGAACGATGAATGTTACACACACATTTTTCTATAGTAAGCCTCTTGTAGTGCACCTCGGTGATATATATTAATTTAAATATGTTTGAAATAGTGTAACATAATTAAAATTAACCGCAAACGATTTTCCCGCATAGACCGTAATGTAACGAATTCTTTTGAGTGTCCCTGTAAATGAACTAGAAACGGTACGTACTTCATTTTCAATACCGAACATGCCACAGTAATCCTCAGTAACGTATATCAGTTGCATGCGAATCTGAGTATATTTACATGACTTAGAGCTCGGACAGACAAACCGAATTCATAATCATTTTTAGGTGCGTTCGTAATTACACTGACGGAAAAAAAATCCCAACACCAAGAAAACATTATTGTAGAGTAATGAAATTTGGACAATGCATTTGTCTAGTTAACATGTTTAATTGATTAAATTTTCAAGATCACAGATTAATTTTAGCGCAAGAAAATGCATTTCAAATGTGAAATGCTATTACATTAATAGCCGGTGTAACCTCCAGAATTTTGAATGCAAGCCTGCAAACGTGCATGTATTATGTCATACAGTTGCCGAATGTCACTTTGTGGTATGGAGTTCCATGCTTGCTGTATTTGTTGTGTCAATACCAGGACGGTCAGTGCGGGCTGTGGATGATACTAGAGATGTCGTGCAATGATATCCCATACGTGCTCAACTGGAGACAGATCTGGTGATCTCGCAGGCCAAGGTAACATGTCGACACTCTGTAGAGCACGTTGCGTTACAACAGCGGTATGAGGGCGAGCATTATCCTGTTGGTAAACTCTCCCTTGAATGCTGTTCATGAATGGCAGCACTACAGATTGAATTACCAGACTGACGTACAAATTTGCCGTCACTGTGTTTAAGATACTCATGATAGATCATGATTCTAGGTGTAGGTCCAGTGTGTCTAGGCCGCAGACAGTTTGGTAGCAGGCATTCCCCTGGCCTCTTTCTGACCAACACACGGCCATCATTGGCACCAAGACATAATCTGCTTTCATCAGAAATCACAACAGATCTCCACTGGGTCTCCAATGAGCTCTGGCTTGACACCGCTGGCGTCGCAAACGGCAATGGCTTGGAGTCAGTGGAATGCACGCGACAGTGCGCCTGGCTCGGAGCTGGCCCTGAAGTAACCGATTTCTAACAGATCGCTGTGTCACTGTGGTACCAACTGCAGCTCGAATTTCTACCGCAGATGCAGTACGATGCGCCACAGCCGTACGCCGAATACGGCGGGCTTCCCTCTAAGAAGTGCCACGTGGCCGCCCAGGTCCCGGTCTTCTTGAGACAGTACCATTCCTTGACCACTGCTCCCAACAATCATGCAAAGTGGTTACATTCCGGCCAAGTCTTTCTGCAATATCAAGAAAAGAAAATCCACCTTTTCTTATCCCTATTATACGACCTCGTTCAACCTCGGTGAGCTGTTTATAATGGCTTCTTCGTCTTCTTAAAGGCAGTCTTGGCTAACATCAACTCAATATGAAATTTCGAAGATAAATAACGCTCATGAACTTTACAGCACGCATTTAAAGCACACCTGATTTTCAGGTTCTGAGTGGCGCTACTAGCGCCACACTTATGCACGAAGCACGAAATTTGAATCGATGTCATCTTTCAGATGTATAAACACGCCTACCACATTTCGTTTATCTAACACAAGTCCTTCTTGGTATTGGGATTTTTTTCCCCGTCAGTGTATATAAATACGTAGCACCTATAGTCGTAGTCTGGTCCGTCCGTCCGTCTGTCCGCATATAACAGTGCAAAAACTACCCAACCGAATTGTTTGAAATTTAATATATATTACCATTGTAGAATTTTGTCGAGTCATTTCAAATTTTATGAAATTCGAATCAAAACTTAAAAAGATATTAATAAAAGTTTTCTTTATTCCATTAAATCCTATCGTACGTAATCTATATAACAAAAGGTTTAATCATGTGACTGAGGAAAACAAATACGGGCAAACCACTTCTTTTTTCATATGCCAGGTGGTCATTTTTATTCAAAATTACTTTTTCGAATAAAACTGCATAAAAGTTACATTTTTAGAAAGATCGTCGAAAAAAAATTGTTTGCTTGAGAGGTGAGCTACATTAAAAAAATGTATATAGATTCTCAGATAACTTCAGTGGAAATTACGTTAACAGCCGAATATCTCAATCCATTAGAGTAAATAAACACAGGAGATTCGTTCATTATGAGTCATAAAAATATTAAACCATGGACGTAATCATTCGCAAAGCAAGATCTCCATGGGGAATTTAACAGTGCTGTCTGGTGTAGAAATTTTTTTTTGCATTTGTAAACGTGGCATACGTAATAATAATTTTTAAAAAGGCATCCTCATTTCGCTCATAGCAGAAGATATAATTTATTTCACTGAAATAATAAGGATGATTTTTTTAAACTAGTTATAAAACGTGTCACGTTTAACGTACAATTTCCAACTTATTCAACTTTATTGAAAAGTGCTAAAAAGAGAATTTTCAAGTGTTGTAGGTATGACATGCATGTCACACCCGCAAACAGAAAAGTAGTATGTTTTAAAAGTATGAAAATCATGATTTAGAAAACAGATGCTTCTATATTACAATAGATAAATGGTGGGTGAACATAAAAATATTTCATTTAAAAGTTCGAGCTTTAAACAATTTAAGTACAAAGTATATGTGTAAAAGTGTCAAACATGACCATAACCGTATGCAAGGATTGCACAACTTTGAAAGAAAGAAATATATGAGAAATGGAAAATATGCGCAGGGTGTGCAAAGTTTATGGTTTTTATAGTACCGCTATTTCTAAATAATAATCTTACCTTATCCAATGAGAGTTTTAGTCATTAAATAAAGTAAAAATTACTAATCGGAAATAGTGGTTTTCAAAAGAAGGAACCGTGTGAGCACTGCACAGTAATATATATATATATATATAGAAAAGCTTAATGTACAATTAATTCATTGAAACATAAGATGTTGACCAAATACAATGAAATCACATTACCAAATAGCAGAGTCAAATTACAAATTGAATGATGTAGTCCTAAGAAATGAAATAATATAAATTCAGATGAAAAAAACTAGATTATAAACATAAATGAAAGCGTATAATGTAAATCACTTCATCAAGGGTAGAGGATTTACAATTATAAGCAATCGACAATCGATTTCTGTAGAAACATTAGCTTTATGCTAAAAATTGTGTTCCTCTTTGCCCTATCGATTGTCAAACAAAACTTAAAAACAAGAAAAGCTTTTAAATGGAATATAATAAGACAAAAATAAAAGTTTTTTACTGCTTACCCCATATAATTACTAATGTATTAACACTAATCCGATTTGCACATGCTCAAATATTGTATCTAACGAATAAGCTTAATTTAACCGTTAAGAGATTTTTTTAAAAAAACATAAATTATAACCTTCGGTCGCAGCTATAATAGATATAAACACATAGATTAGTACATTTTTTCAAGATAAAAGGGAAAATAAAGACTATAAATTAAAATACTATAATGTTAATATAACTAAATTAAATTACTATATACAAAATTACTTAAATATCCAAATTTAAACCTAAAAATATTATCCGTTTATATATATATTAACATTGATTTATTTTACTATTAGAAAAATAGCACATATTGTTTGACAGCTTATAAAGAAGAAGTATTTGGAATATTTTTTTACCTTTTCACTTTGAATCTCTTAATTCTTGAAGAATAAATTTGTTCTCAACTTTGACTCTTGGAATGAATCACAAAAGAGAAAACACTTGAGAAAGAGCAACTGGAAAACATTAAAAGAAACATCGGGTAAGATAAAAATGGAAAATGTTATTACAAACAGAAAAGCTTCCATCCGAAATGATTGACAAAAAGAAATTGTTGCCACTTTCTGATGTTAAAAAAATGAAGATAGAACAATGCTGCCAAAGCTAATAATAAAGTTATATTTAGAAGTAAAGCTGATAAGCTGGACTGAATTAAAACTATGAACTAAGTATTCTTAAGTAGTTCTTGAATTATCTAGCTTTATTTTTTTCTAATTAGGTAACATAAAGTTAGCTTTTCTTTTGACAAAACAAAAGTTTTAAAAACTGTCGAAGTATTTATTATTATCAGTTTCTTTTCAAATAAGGTGATTGTTAACATAACATTGTATTTAAATTTCATGGTAATCTGCTTTCTACAAATGCCCTTTAAAGCGAGTTATAAAAATGACACTCTTATTTGTTTATGATTGTACATGTAAAAGGTAGATAAATATGATACATCTAAGATTTCACTTAAGAGGAAAATCTACATCTTTGTGGCAAAATTTTCGATTTTTTTAGGTTTTTGCATTTTTTGCAACCCCAAATGTGTATAGTTCGTTGCTCTAAAGCAGTAAAACTTTAAACTTGTTTTTCTCGAAACCTTATATTTGAAACTGGCGAACATTTTTCTCGAGAACTATTCGAAAAGAGGCAGTCATGTTTGCTGGAATATAATTTTCACTACCAAGAAGTATAATTTTCATTGATTAATTATTTTTTCAAGCTCGTAAAAGTAACAAAAAAAAAAAAAAAAAAAAAAAGTGAAAAAATGACGTTTTTGTTAAAATAACCACCATTTTGTCAAATATCAACCTTTTAAACTTAATTTTTGTATAAGTTCCAGATAATTTCATGCCTTTTCATAAATTGGCAACCAAATTTTTTTCAAATGCTTGTGACCGGAGAAAAACGGTTGCCCGATTGGAAGTTCACGGCTCGCACCTGCAGGTTCTCCCCGTCACACAAGCTGTATTATTCCTTTTTTCACATACAGAAATTTCAAAATACAGTAACCCCTCGTTATATCGCGCATTCGGCTATTTCGCTCTTTTTTAGTTGTCCCCCGATAAATTTAGTTTCTCGATAAAGTATATAAAACTTTTGAAACGTTGAAATGTAAGAATGTAACTCAAATGCAATTAGTTCATTTTCGTTCTTTAATTTCCAGTGGCAAGCAGATAATCAAAGAAAATAAAAACAAACAACTCTGGATTCTAATTTTCAGAAAATACTATAAAATGCAAGTAAAAATGTATACTGTATATGTGCGGTTTTGTATTTTTTTAAGGTTTTACCATCTCTTTTGAGTTGAACCTGTAGCTTGTTTGAACAAATATTAAATCAAAAACCTCGTAGATAAAATTGGGGCTCTTTATTTTTCATTTATAAACACTCTTCTCGCCCCCTTCGTTATATCGCTTCCCTCGGTATATCGCGCTTTTTTATTATCTTTCAAGTAGCGCGATATATCGAGGGGTTACTGTATAAATGAAATGTCAATACATAATGCAAAAATTCCGAAGGTGATATTTATTTTCTTTGTAACTAAAAAAAAATTAAATCATAAAATTCAGGGGAATTTTAGGCCAAAGAAATATAGAACCTCTCCTTAAGCAAATTAAAATTCGAATTTCAAAGTTTCGTTAAACATAAACGAGTTGGAAATTGTACATTAAACGTGACATAGGAGATGCTTATAACTACACTGTAAAAAATGACCGATGTTTCTTATTTTATGAAAATATGTTATAACCACGAACGAAAAAATAATATAATCTTCTGAGTTATCCGAAATTTCAAATAGCATGTTACATTGTCTTTTGAATCCCCAGAAACGAATACATCTTCAAAATTTAAAGAATAATTTATAAAAACAAATTATTTTTAGCTGCCCGAATTTTTCAGAAACGTTTCCGAAGGGTTTTTATAGTGTATTAATTAGTGTCCTCAGGCTGGACTACCTGTTTTTCGAATGTTATCCATTCTCAAGTACACGTTTTCAGCCGCATAAGTTAATTTATACATGAAAGAGTAAATAAATAATATTAATTTTAATGTTATTGTTAACGCTGTTATTTTTGCATGTTTGTCGGTTAAACATTTCTTTTGAGCATGAAAATATTTACTTCAGAATTGATAGCATTCGAAAAACAGGTATTCCAGGCTAAGGACACTAATTAATACACTATGAAAACCCTTCGGAAACGTTTCTGAAAAATTCGGGCAGCTAAAAATAATTTGTTTTTATAAATTATTCTTTAAATTTTGAAGATGTATTCGTTTCTGGGGATTCAAAAGACAATGTAACATGCTATTTGAAATTTCGGATAACTCAGAAGATTATATTATATTTTCGTTCGTGGTTATAGCATATTTTCATAAAATAAGAAACATCGGTCATTTTTTACAGTGTAGTTTTATAACTAGTTTCACAATGTAAAAAAAAATCATCCTTATTATTTCAGTGAAATGAATTATGAACGAAATGAATATGCTTTTATTTTTCTTATTACGTATGCCACGTTTACAAATGCGAATTTTTTTTTCTACACCAAACAGCACTGTAAAATTCACCATGAAGATCTTGCTTTGCGTATGATTAGGTCCATGGTTTAATATTTTTATGACGCATAATGAACGAATCTCCTGTGTTTATTTACTCTAATGGATTGAGATATTCAGCTGTTAACGTAATTTCCACTGAAGTTATCTCAGAATCTATGCATCTTTTAATGTAACTCATCTGTCAAACAAACAATTTTTTTCAACGATCTTTCTAAAACTGTAACTTTTATGCAATTTTATTCGAAAGAATAATTTTGAATAAAAATGGTCACCTGGCATATGAAAAAAGAAGTGATGGTTTCCCGTATTTGTTTTCCTCAGTCACGTGACTTGCGCTTTTATTATATAGATTACGTACGATAGGATTTAATAGAATAAAGAAAACTTTTATTATTTTTTTTAAATTTTGATTCAATTTTCATAAAAATTGAAATGACTCGACAAAATTATACAACGATAATATATATTAAATTTCAAATCATTCGGTTGGGTAGTTTTTGCGCTGTTATATGCGGACAGACAGGCGGACGGACAGACGGACGAACGGACAGACAGGCGGACGGACGGGCCAGACGACGACTATAGGTGCTACGTATTTATATAATTGTGAACGCACCTAAAAAGGAATTAAAATTATGAAAAATTCCCACTGTCATACTACATGAAATTAATATATGTCATATAATAGACTCTCAGACGTATATAACTCTAATTTTATAAGATACACATATATATATATATATATATATATATATATATATATATATATATATATATATATATATATATATATTTCTCTTAATATTTGTATTTTTAAAAATATTTGCGTCGAAAAGCTTTGCATCATAAATTATTATTACAAATATCCTCAGAATTACTATACATTTTATACTCGTTTCTTACTCTAACATCACACTATAATCTCATGTAAAATTTTAAGATGCTATTCACGCAATATCCAAATTAAAAATTTAATTATCTGTAAAGTTTTAAAGCAAGCTTAGTATTATATTCAACCTTTAGATGTGAACTGTTTTCACCTTTCGAAAAATTATCGCCGATATATAAGCTTATTAAATTCGCTAATTAGAAGAAAAGCTAAAGAGCTAATACGTGATATCAAGATGTATCATAGAGGATAATTTTCATTTAATTCTAAATAAGGAAATTTAAACGAGGTGAGTCAACATTCAAATAGCTAATGAAATACTACAAGCAACGCGTAGAAATTAGATACAAGCGGTGCCCTATTATCTTTTGGAGAGCATTTCACTTTTATTAATTAATAAAACGTATGAAAGTTACGTCTGTAATTTTACATTATGTTTAACAAAGATACAGTCGCAAGTTTGAAAATATTAAATTTTAATGAAATTTTCGTAACAGCCAAGCTTAACAGAGTTTCTGTGAGGATTTTCAATAACGAAAAGTACCAAATATTAAACATTTTTTTTCCCATAATGAATACCAAATTTGGAGAAATAGTAATATATATTTATATTTATATATATATTGTTGTATATTTAAGATATTTTTAATTCCTTTTGAATTAAATGATGAATTTTCTCAATTTGTATTATTTCAACCATGCATTTGAGTTTTCAGCAGTAATTAAATTATATTCATATTCGTAGATTGCAGTTTCCGATCGGACTTTTGTTTTATTACATTAAGTACTCTAACTTTTTAATATTACAGGTAAGATAGAATAATCATTTTCATTAAATTTTAAATTATCTGCCTTTTTTCTATCCGTTATTTCTATCTTGAATAAAAAACAAACTTAATTCACAAAATAACGATAATTTGTGGTTTTGAAAATATGAAATGATATCAGTGTAACTTTTTTATATTACAGGTAAGATAGAATAACTATTTTCATTAAATTTTTAATTTTCTGCCTTTTCTATCTGTTATTTCTATCATGAATAAAAAACAAACTTAATTCACAAAATAACGATAATTTGTGGTTTTGAAAATATGAAACGATATCAGTGTAACTTTTTAATATTACAGGTAAGATAGAATAACCATTTTCATTAAATTTTAAATTATCTGCCTTTTCTATCCGTTATTATCTATCATGAATAAAAAACAAATTTGATTCACAAAATAACGATAATTTGTGGTTTTGAAAATATGAAACGATACCAGAGTAACTTTTTAATATTACAGGTAAGATAGAATAACAATTTTCATTAAATTTTAAATTATCTGCCTTTTCTATCTGTTATTTCTATCATGAATAAAAAACAAACTTAATTCACAAAATAACGATAATTTGTGGTTTTGAAAATATGAAACGATATCAGTGTAACTTTTTAATATTACAGGTAAGATAGAATAACCATTTTCATTAAATTTTAAATTATCTGCCTTTTCTATCCGTTATTATCTATCATGAATAAAAAACAAATTTGATTCACAAAATAACGATAATTTGTGGTTTTGAAAATATGAAACGATATCAGTGTAACTTTTTAATATTACAGGTAAGATAGAATAACCATTTTCATTAAATTTTAAATTATCTGCCTTTTCTATCTGTTATTTCTATCATGAATAAAAAACAAACTTAATTCACAAAATAACGATAATTTGTGGTTTTGAAAATATGAAACAATATCAGTGTTACACTATAAATTACAATACTATCAATGAATAATTTATTTATTTTGAATTAGTATTCATTATGAAGACTTTGTAATTAATATATATATATATATATATATATATATATATATGCAATAGTATTTCGTTACAAAAAATTATATAATCAATACATAATTTATTTATTTAAAATTCTCATTAATA
The DNA here is from genome assembly GCA_963931845.1 of Maratus michaelseni. Taxonomy (NCBI): domain Eukaryota; kingdom Metazoa; phylum Arthropoda; class Arachnida; order Araneae; family Salticidae; genus Maratus; species Maratus michaelseni. The sequence goes on along the minus strand of OZ007594.1, from coordinate 164,941,787 downwards.
AGAAAACGTTTATTTAAAAAAAAAAAAAACAGAATAATGATGTTTGTGAAATTTAAAAACATTAATTTTTGTTGTGTTTTTGGTTGATTATTTTTAACATTTTAATTGTTCTTATTAAAGAAATGGCTGCATTTTTTTAAAAATGTCGAAAGTTTTTGTATCGAATTCAAGTATTAATACAAGTGTTCTTCACAACTTTCTTTATTATACATTGCACACATGCTTTTACTCCAATACACACTATAATCCTATATAAAATTTTAATATACTCTCCACGCAATATCTCAAATTAAAAAATTAATTATCTGTAAAGTTTTATGGCAACTTCGTGTTATGTTCAAGCGTTAGATATGAATTGTTTTCCCTTTTTGAAAAAATACCATCTATGTATATAAACAATATGCAAAATAATATAATAATACACATAAAGGTATGTATATGATAATAATAATAATAATATGTATACAATATGTAAAAAAGAATAACTTTTAAAAAAATTTCTGTGTGAAAATACATGAAATTAAAATTTCTTACTATTTAGAATAGACTTAAAAATATGTAACCTTAATTTCGTATTATATAGATACTATTTTCAAAAACTGCATTTTATTCTTTCTTGTGAAATAAATACCTGCATTTAAAATAAAATTTGTGATGAAAACTCTGTATCAAACTCGAGTATAAAAAGTAATAAATTATTATTATAAGAATTATTACCAATTTTCTGTATATGTTTTTCTGTAACAATTCAATTTTCTGTAACACATTTTAAACTTGCTTGTTACCCTAATATCACACAATAATACCATATTAAATTTTAAGAACACTACTCACGAACTATATAAAATTAAAAGTTTAATTATCTATAAAGTTTTAAAGCTGCTCAGCATTATGATCAACTTTTAGATATAAATTATTTTCATCATTCGAAAAATTATCACCTATATATATAAGCTCATAAAATGTGCTAATGAGAAGAAATATAAAGAGCTAATACGTGCTAATCAAGATGTAACACAGAAAATAGTATTCATTTAATTCTAAATAAGGAAATTTAAACAAGATGCGCCAACTTGCAAATAGTTCATAAAATACTAGAGCAACGCGTTGGAATTAGACACAAATCGCTCACTATTATCTTTTGGAGAGAATTTCACTTTTATCGTCATTAATAAAATGTGTGAAAGTTACGTCTGTAATTTTAATTTATGTTTAACAAAAATACAGTCATAATTTTGCCAATATTAAACTTTTGATGAAATTTTCATAAGAACAAGCTTAACTGATTTTCTATAAAGATTCCCAATGACGAGAATGAGCAAATATGAAAATTAACTAATGAAATATTAATTAATTAATAAAAAAATATTTTTTCAGATAACGAAGATAGAAGTCGTGACATCTTACTGTGGTGTATTTTCATTCATTTTGCTTTAAATCATGACTTTAAATTTCATATTAATAAAAACATCTAAAAGAGAATAGGCTCAAAAACGGATATCTCAGTTTGACTGAATTTGGGTATCCTTTCTAATAAATAATTGTTGAAATACTTAGTTATGAAGAATAAGCAGCCATCATGATATCTCCATATTGGCATTTGTGTAATTTCTTTGTTGAAAAGTTTATTTTATTATTTTCATTTATTTTATTTTATTATTTCATGTTCGCTAATTTTTAAAAATCTTGCAAATGAACACGTTTAAAGTTATTGAAACTTTTTATATTATTGTGTGCAGCATATTTAACCCTTTAATGCAAAGAAACGCGCAAACTAATGTCAAGTCTATGGAAAGGTTATTTTCAAATTTCTCGCTCGCATTTTAATATTTTTAAGTGATTTTTTTTTCACTTTGGAGGGTTGATGTCGATCTTTAACGTTGATAGTTTTTACTTTTTTGATTTTGGTACCAGTTATATAATATATATATATATATATATATATATATATATATATATATGATGCATTGCCATGTGGATGTGAATATTATGCAGAAGTTGTGACATTTTAAGGATTCTGTATAATTATTGTGAGTAAAATATTTTATCTACACTTTACGCGTTCATATTTCCAATTTTATTATTTCAAAACTGTTATCTCGTGGTAATTTCGTGAGGTGTTAAATACAGTTTTTGGGATAATCGATGTGAGTGAAATATATTGTATATTCTTAATGGTTTTTTATTTCCTATTTAAATATTTCCAAATTTTAATATTTCCAATTGTTGTCTGGTAATAATTCAGTGTACCTGGATGATTCTACTGATCTTAGCATTATGCCAGTAGAATTATGAAACACTGAATTATTATTTAAAACACATGTGGGTGCATCCAGGCTGATGAGTACATGTGAATGTGTTTTTTCATATCCAATTCATATTTAATTCTCATGTGGTCTAATTTTCCATTGTATATGGTTCATATTTAATTTATTAATCCATTTGTATTTACTTAATTGCAACTCCAATTTATATTTTTTTTTCCCTTTTCTCTCTATTTCTTTTTTCTTTTTTCAATATTCTTTAGGTATGAGTAAAATTTGGCCAATTACCATTGAAGCACAAGCTATGGTAATATTGTGTTTGCACATGTTAATTATTAGCTATGTGGTATTCTGTATACACAATATCATTAATTATCTCTTTGGAGATTTAAGTAGAATGATAATAGAACTTGATATGTTTTTTGAAATTCATAGATATTATAATTATATATATATATATATATATATATATATATATATAAGGGTACTTTCACTTTCAGATCCGGTTCCAAAATTGAAAATGTCCGCTTATAAAAAAAAAAAAAACTGCAACAAAAATTAAAAAAGTAAAAACTAACAACGTTAGAGGTCGACCTCAGCTATATATAAAAATATTAAAATACGAGCGAGAAATTTGAAAATAACCTTCCCATAGACTTAACATTAGCTTGAGCGGCTCTTAACTCTCGCGCCCGTGATATTCACGGGCTGTGCAGGGTACTTTTTAAAAATTCAGATTGCTTGATTCCCTCCAGTTTTTTAAAACAGTTCAATTGGCTGTATTCTCTCATTATTTTATCTGCTGTTAAATAAAGTGAATATTTCTACTTCCAAAAAATAGGGGCAATCAAACAATCTGTTTTTTTTTTTTTTTTAAGTAGCCTACACTTACCGGGCGCGACCGTTAAGGGGTTAATAGCGATTTAATTCCCACAATGAAAGTGTTGCTAGCATTTATAGGTGCAATTTTATGACTTGCTTTGCTACACTCGTTGTCTGTAGATAAAACCAGATACCCTACATGAGATTAATAAAAAAGAGTATTGGAAAACAATTATAGAGTTCATAAATTATGTTTGAAGAGAAGGTCGTTAAAACTACATGGTCAAGAGTGATAATGATGTTTATAAAGCTGATAAATAATTGAACTACTTTTTTGCTTATTTCTCAAATTGTAATGAAGATAATTATCATTTTGTCTTTAAATATCAAATTATTACACTTATAATTGAAATATTATTAGTTTAGTTCATTAGTTAAACTTGTTCCGTTTACACTTTTTCATTTTCTGCTAGATTAACATATCCATGCGACTTTACCCCGTCGTAAGACTGGATATTTTTTTAAAATAAATTATCATTTGTTAATAAAAATGTTATACTAATCATATATTTAACATGATATTATGGTACAAGAATAAGTGCAGATAATTTTTCAATGTTACATTAAATTCTGTTGGAAATTATGGCTTTAAGAAGCAACTAATAATAAAATACGCTGTTTAAACCTACTTTCCCGTACTTTAGTTTTCAATTTTAATTAAATTAATTCCTAATGGTACAACTACACAAAAAACCTGGTCGTATGTATCAATCCCAAAACTTTTTTTCTATATCATGCAGGTTTCACATACTCCAAAAACGAATCAGCACCAATTTATATCAAGTTTATATCTAACGGAATCTAAAGTTTTATCAATTTCCGTGCATTAGTTTTTGAGATATGAATATTGCTAAAATCGTGTAAATCCTGTAAAATGCAGCATAGCAGCACCACCTCTTGGGAGATTTACACTAAAACCTAATCAACAACAACTTATGTCAAGGTCTAACAGAATCTGAAGTTTGATGAAATTCTGTGCATTAGTTCTCGAGGTATAGCTACCGTGAAAATCATGAAAAAAGTAGTATAGCAGCGCAACCTGTAGGGCAATTTACACCAAAACGTAATTAGCGTCTATTTATATCATGGTCTAACATAATCTCAAATTTAATAAAATTCTGGGCATTAGTTCTTGAGATATAGCAATCATAAAAATCGTGAAAAATGTAGCACAGCAACACCATCTGTTAGGTGATTTACACCAAAAACTAATCAGCACCAATTTATATCAAGGTTTAACTAAATCTAAGGTTTTATTAAACTTCATGTATTAGTTCTTCAAATAGAGCGCCACAAAATTTTTGTCACATACAGACAGACACATAGACAGACAGACTCACAGACAGACATTTTCTAAAAACAGTCAAATCGCATTCAAGACTTTCTAAAACGTAAAACTTCGGAAATCGAAAATTTTCATGAATTCAATACTTTTTTCTTGTAAAGATAGAAGAAAATAATAATAATATTTTTATAAATATTTATCTAAAGGAAATCGAACTTCATACAAAGCAAGTTTATCAGCACAAAAAATAAATAAATAAATAAATAAATAAAATAAAATAATTTAAGAAAAATCAGCAGATGAAAGTCTACGAAATTAATATTTTTTTGTATATAGCAAGCACTCATATATGTATCGCTAATTTCATATCATATAGTATATGCTTGTGTATTTTAATTCCTCTTATTACATAAATACGTGCATTTAAAGTAAAATTTGTTACGAAATACTTTGTGTCCAAATCGATTATATATATTGGCTATAAATTATCATTACAAATTCTATTTATAATCTTATTATACATTGTAATACGTGCTTTTACTCTAATATTTCTCTATAAAATTTTGAGATGCTATTTAGGCAATATCTAAAATTAAAAATCTAATTGTCTGTTAAAGCATTTTAGTGTTATATTCAACCTTTAGATGTGAACTATTTTCCCCTTTCGAAAAATTATCATCTATCTATAAGCTTATTAAATACGTTAATTAGAAGAAAGCTAAAAAGCTAATACGTGATATCAAGATGTTTCATATACAGAATAATTTTCATTTAATTCTAAACAAGGAATTTAAACAAGATGCGTCAACATGCAAATAGCTAACAAAACACTACAGAAACCCGTAGAAATTAGATACAAGCCGTGCACTATTATCTTTTGGAGAGAATTTTGCTTTCATTAATTAATAAAATATGTGAAAGTTACGTCTGTAATTTTAAATTATGTTTAACAAAGATACAGTCATAAGTTTGTAAATATTAAACTTTTAATGAAATTTTCGTAAAAGCAAGTTTAAGCGAGTTTCTGTGTAGATTTTCAATAAGGAAAATGAGCAAATAGGAAAATAAATTAAAAATAATAAAACTATTTTTGCTCATGATAAAGATAAAATATAGGTAAGTCGTAACAAAATATTTTATTGATGCATATTTAAATGATTTTTAATTCTTTTTAGATTAAATAATGACATGGTGAATTTTATAATTTCATATATTCCAAACATATGTTTTAGTTTTCGGTTTTAATTAAATTATTTTCCTAGATCTAGATATATTTTCAGATTGGACTTCCATTGCTTTACTGCTTAGCTATTAAATATTGCTATTAAATACTCCCATTACTTTTTTTTTTTTCATTTGTGGAACAGTTAGAATAACCGTTTTCATTAATTCTAAATCATCTAGTTTATTTCTATCTTACTTTTGATTATTTTTATTATCTAAAATAAGTATATTTAATTGGCTAATTAATGGTGGCTCTTGGTTTTGAAAATGTGAATCAATAATATTTTGTTTCAAAAACTACAATATCAATAAGTATTTTTTTATATATACTAGTGGAGATTTTATAAATGCTTTTTTTATGTATATACAACGATGTTTTGTTATAAATATTATGCAATATCGTTTATTTACACTAATGGGTGTTTTCTAAATACTTTTTAACACTTTCTACACTGTTAAAAATTTGCAGCAAACTGCCCAGTCATTTGACCGTTTTTTTTTTATGTTAAATAACCGTAATTTATATATAAATCTATTCTAAACATTTTATTGTCCATATTATTGTCAGAATAGAGCTAAATTATGTTTACGTAACCGTTTTCTATAAAACGCTCGAATGACTGGACAGTTTGCTGCAAACTTTTAAAAATATAACATAATTCAAAAGTGCCTGCCGTCCGTGCAGTAATTCTCGTAAATATACGTATAGATTGTCTTCTAATTACTATAGATTATTCCTGTATACTATTGGATGTTCGCCATTGAAAATGAAGTGTGTATCATTTATAGTTCGCTCAAAAGAATTTCGCTACATGGATACACTGTAAATTTACAGCACACATTGGAATCACATTTGGAACACTTTGAATCAAAAAAAGTGCTCCAGTTACCTTAATGTGTACTGGATGTGTTCCCTTAATGTGTTCCGAATAGGCTCCGATGCAAAGAATGTGTTCTGAAAGTGTACCGAAAGTGTTCTGCTCAGGATATCTGTTAAATCTAAACTTGGGAACACATTTGAGAACAGATTGGGAGCACATTTGGGCCCACTTGTGAAATCATCGCTTTCAAAAAGTGCGCTATAAAGTGTGCTGAACAAAAGAAGTGTTCTCGGAAGTATTCTAAAAACTGTTCCAAAAAGTTCTCTTCAAAGTGTTCTAAAAAAGGTGACAAAATAAGTGTTCTAATATGTGTTCTGAAAAGTGTATAAATATCTGCAGTGTATATGGAGAAAAATCGTTTGCAGTGTATTTTAATGATGTTACACTATTACAAACATAATGAATTTATATGTATTTATCAGACTACATTTTGTAGATTCCAAGATTTTTTATGTGAAACGTTATTTTTCGGTTCTAATTTCGTTCGATTTTTAATTTCAGAGTTGATGGAATGAAAACGACATCATTTTGACGAACTTTTTGCCCAATAAACTTTTTTTACGTTTAGCGCTTTCATGGATGTTTTAACCAACATATTTCAAAAAAATTTAATTGAAAATAGTATATCCTTTTTTTTAAGGTGATTCTGAAATGACCTGCTCAACAACGCGAAACTTTCTGACATATTTTCTGACTCATTTTTTGAATGCTAAGGCATAAAATTGGCAGGCTTGACTATTAAAGTGATTTGGAATCGAAATGAGCCTTCCATTTTTTGATAAATAAATTACTTATCGAGTTATAAGCGATTCGTGTCACCTAACAACACATTTTTCTTCTTGCTTGTGGCGCCGCGGTGGGAATTCGGTTCAAAACGTCGACTTTGGCAGTATTTTCTGAAAGATATTCTGCCTTTACCAAAAAATGGAAAAAGTGTTTTGATTACACAGTTTCTGAATAAAAATACCTGCATGCGTTTTCGAACAAAAATGAATTTTAAAATATGTCAGAAAGTAGCTCCTTTGGATTTGAGAACAGCCTTAAATTCAGTTGTTCTTGTGAATAGGGGCCAATAACTGTCTACCTAAATGTAAGGAGTTTAAAGCAATCTCCTCCAGGTGAATATAAGCTGACAAAAATCTACATTGTATAAATATCAATATGTCGACAGACGATTTTTGTTTCTGTGGGCTGCAGAGTAAATTGATTCATGAAGCTTGAATATGTGAAAACATGTTTTTATTTCTTTCAATTTTCTTAGAAAATTTTATTTAATTAAGATATTTTTTCACCATCTATTCAAATTGAAAATAATTTATCTTTTCAATTTTAATCAGAAAATTACGTTAATAAATATATAATAATCCGTTTAACCGACCTTTGACCATCGTCTTATAAATAAGACAGTTAAGTTACATTTAAAAAAAAAAAAAAAGTAAAACAGCATTAAACGTAGATGTATTAAAACTTTTTTTAAGTAGCAGTGACATATTAAACATGGTTCTATTTCGCAGCGGTTATGAAGAATTTTATCTAACTTGGTTATATGTAACTAAGAAGGTTTGTAATGTGTGGGGTCATTGTGCACCGGTCTATCTCAGTAAATATTCAGATACAAGATAAAAAACAAGTGTTTGTTGAAGATAAAGGGGCAGGGTCAATGGAGGAGTCTCAATCACAATTTTAGCCTGGACTGACAGTTACTTTCAAAATAATCCCCACTAAGAAAATATACTCTTCACTAGCACCAACCGAAATTACTTGAACAGAATGAATAATTAAAGTTTTCACTTACGTATAGGCAATCGATGGAATACTTCAAGCTTAACTCCTGTTCGTTGAATAATCCTTCGCTGCGATACGCAAGCTCTGGCAACTTTGTTTAAGATTCAGCTAAATTTCCTAAAATAGTAACAGCCCGTGGCTGCCAAAGTACCTTTTATTGAGATAACAAAGCAAAAACTATCTGACCACGTCGAGCTTTACTCTAAATCAACTTTACTCCTGGAATTCCACTTTAGTATGCTGATAAGTGCCGGTCTTAATTTTTAGAGTAGGACGAGATACGACCAAATCCAAAGTCACACGCTTTCGTTCCAGCTTACATACGACTGCTGATCGACTAAATAGACCAAAATTTGCATAATACCACTGCGAAACGCAGAAAACTCACAAATTACGAAGATCGCATGCATTCGTCGAAAATTAGGGTAAACTAGTATATAGATGCCTCTGCACGCACACAAATGTTAGCAGCTTGACGGTACGTTCACAATCAAAACAATCGAGTGCCTTTATGAGACAGACGCTAGTCCACTACAGGTTTAGCATACTTGTCCTATTTATAGAATGGTACAATATAAGTTAAAATCTGTTTTGATCATTTTCCCTCTTTTATTCACAAAAATGGAGCAACTTAGATGCCACCTTTAGAAAAACTTCGTTAAAAGTTTAAAAAAAAATTAATATCTCGAAAACTAAAATGCAGGTTTTAAAATTCTAAAAGCTTACGTCACACCTTCGGATCCATGAGGATGACTGGTGTTAATTCCATCACTCTGTATTATATATTCTATGAGTAATAGTTGTGAAATACAAACAGTTAGTCAGATTTTTATATACTAGATTACAATAATTCACTTTCACAATAACATAAAATGACATTTCAATGCAAAAGCTGCTCTATCAGTGTAAATTCCTTCATTCTAAATTCGTAATATGATAAAGTTTTATTTATTTTTTATTTTATTTTATTTTCAAATGTAATGCATTATTTCCATACACTGTATCTCTTCCATGTGTAAGGTTTTTTGAAATATGTATGAATCAATAAAGTATTAAGTCAATAAAATTTCAAGTATCACTTCTATTTTAATTAAAATGAACTAAAACTACCTTTATTGTTACAAGAAATTTGAATATCAGTTTAATTAAATCAATTTAATTTAATTTTTAAAAAATCAAAATTAAATTAAGTTTAGTTAAAAATAATAATAAATCAATTTTTTTAAATAATACTTTGTAAAATTTTAAAATAATACTTTGTAATATAATGTATATAAGTTATATGTAATATCTAATCTATGTTCATTTTACGTTTTAATTAGACAAAATATATATTTTATAAAAATATTTTTTAATTTAAAAGAAAATTAATTTTATCAACAAAAGCCAAAATGAACTTACAATTCTTATTGATATTTTAATTTATATAAATTAAAAATAGCAACTTAATTTTATAGAATATTGTCTGAATAATTATTTGATTTGATAAATTTATTTTAACAAAAGAATTCTTAATTTTTGTTAACTATTTTAAATTTCAATTTGAATCAATTTAAAAGTGACAATTTAATTTCAATAAAAAATATAATACAATTATTAAGAACACCGATTAAAAATATCATCTTTATGATTCAATAGGGAAATAAATTTTAATTCTATTTTATATTAATTTAATTAAAACAAAGTACTAATACAAAAAATAATTTAATAAAAAAACTACATGAATAATTACTTTATTAAGCCAGCTTAATTTTTTTAAACCTAAAACTTATACTATTTTATAAAAATAGTGTAATTATTATGTAATTTATTCCTTCAACATGTTAATTTCACACAAAATAATTTAAATCAATAAATTAAATTAATAAAGCTTATTTTCTTCATCTATTACAATCGAAGAGGTTATCATTTCTCATTGATATTTTAATTTAATTTAATTTAAAATGACAATTAAATTGTATCAAAAGATTGTTTGAAGAATTATTATAATGAAATTATTAAGAACAACAATTAAAAATATTATCTTCATGCATTCATGTAGAAAAAGGTTAGGATCTTCATTTGACATCTAATTTAATTCAATTAGAAATAATAGTTTATTTTTAATTCAAAAAATATTATATGTGTGTGTGTGTGTGTGTGTGTGTGTGTGTGTGTGTGTGTGTGTGTGTGTGTGTGTGTGTGTGTGTGTTCGTATTCAAACAGACAAGAAATTTCAATTATATTGAAACAATATTTTAATTTATTTTAATTAAAATATCGAAATAATTTAACATAAAATATTTAGATTTTCAATTCTTATTGACATTTTAACATAATTTAATTAAAAGTAGCTATTTAATTTGTATTAAAAAAAGTTTAAACAATTATTAAAGTATAATTATAATGAATTATAATCTAAAAGATGGTATTTATGCATTCAAGCAAGAAAAAAAAAATTCTCGTTTATATTTTAATTTAATTTAATGAAAATAAAATTTTAATTTATTTTTTAATGTGTGAATAACTATTTAAGTATATTAATTCAATATAAATTAATTTTACATTTAATTTTTACTTTTATTTCATTAAAAACAACGAAAATTCATGTTTTTAAAACATGTAAAATGATGAGTGTTAAAAAAATTTTATTATCATCATGTATGATTTATTCTTTTTAATTTTACCCTTAAATGAGTAGAAATTATTTTAAATTTGATAAAATTTTTATTTTAATCAAAAACACCGAAACCTCATGTTTTTGAAACAGATTTAGAAGAATGTTATTATTTATTATTTTATATTTTATTCATTTTACATTCACATTTAAAATAACAAAAGTCATTTTAACTTTAATTAACTTTATTTTAATTAAAATAACGAAAATTCACGATTTAGAACGGACTAGTTAGGCAATGTTGAATAAAATATGTTATTTGCATGTAATTTATTCATTTTAAATTCTGATATAAGTGAATAAAAATGACTTTAAATATAATTATTCTTGTTAAATGCAAATTCATATTTTTTAATAAAATTAAAGGGTTTAAAACAGCTTTAAATATAATTAACTTTAATTAAAATCAACAACAATTCAGTTTTTATAATATATTAGATGGTGCTATGTTATTAAAAAAAACTGTATAATTAATATGTAATTTATTAACTTTTTCTTTTAATTTCACAAAAATTTAAATTAAATAATTTACTTTAATAAAATATCATTTAATAATCGTTGTGTATTAGCATTTACAAACGCTGTAGGAGATTTCCCGTTTTTTTGTTTTTTGTTTTTTGTTTTTTTAAGGTTTGCAAGTCAATAACATAATATCCCTGTGTATTCAAAAGAAATTTTTCAATTTAATTTAATTTAAATAACATTTTAATAAAAAATAATTCTATTAATCATTTAATTAAAACAAGTTAACAATATAAACTAATTTTTTTATCGCGTTTTTGAAATTTTAAAATGACACTAGGCTATTAAAACTGTGTAATTTATTCATTTCGCAGTATTTCTATAAGTAATTTATTCATTTCGCATTGAATTGAAATGATTTAAATTAAGAAATTTAATTTTATAAGAAATATTAACTTCATGTATTTAAGCCTAATCTAAATTTTTATTATCATCAATATTTTAATTAAAAAAATAAAAATTACAATTAATTATTTTTTTTATTATTAAAAATAACAATGTAATAATTTTTTTTAAAAAAATCGAGCAACCATTTGATTTGACAGATTTAATTTTAAAAAACATAATTTTAAATTATATTGTATTTTAATTAAAAAGAACGAAAACTCATATTTTGAAATGTGTAAAATAGTAGTGTGTTACAAAAACTATACAATTAATATATCCAATTAATTATTCAGTTGACATCATATAATTTGACAACATTTTATTTAAATTAAATAATTTAATTTATAAATATTCTATTATTTTAATTTAAAAATGACAGTTTTAATTTAAATAACAATTTTAATTTAAGATAACACTTCTAATTTAAAATAAATATTTTATTTAAAAAAAAAATAGTTTCAACAATCGCCTGTTTAAATAAATTTAATTTAATAAAATACAATCTTACATTTAATTTTTTTTTTTTCTATTTCATTATTAAACAACAAAAATTCGTGTTTTTGAAAAATGTAAAACTGAAACCGTGTTATTAATATGTAATTTATTCATTTCAAATTCGTATACATGACAGAACGCTTTTTCAAATGTAATGAAGCATTTCCAAATGTTGTACACGATTTGCCGGATATACGATTTTTTGAAAGGTTTGCGAGTCAATAAAATATTATCTTAATGTATTCAAGCGGAAGAAAGATTTAAAATCTCATTGATTTTTTAATTTCTCTTACATAAGAGAGATTTTCTTCAAAATTCCCTCCAAGTTAAAACATTTTTGTAAAATAAGATTACTGTTCTCTAAAGCAGACAGTTTTTCGTTTGTTTAAAGGAGTAATAAGGATTAGATAGATATCTTAAATGTTTCAGCATTTTGGCTGATTTGTTTAGTTACTTGCATAAATATATGTATATTTATCCGTAACTTATAATGCACCATAAGTATTTTGCTTAATATGCATAAATCATTTAATTTAAGGTTGCCACATCTTCATTGGCGATGGATTTTTTTCCCCTTTGGTGAATAAATAATTTTAAGTTTTTATCAAAAATGTTTGCAAGATTCTCTTCCATTTTTTTTTTTTCAAACATATTTGCTTCAGTAACCGATATCACTTAACCAATTAAACACGAATGCAGAGTCATAAAACCTAGGAAATTAACAATAATAATAATTAATAATAGGTTTAGTTTGTGTGTGTGTATATATACGAGTATATATATATATATATATATATATATATATATATATATATATATTTATGGAATAATTAAATGATAACTCTAAGTAATGATTTTATATATTACCGTAAACCTTTTAGAGCACCAATAATAATAATAATAATGCATGAATAAATAAATAAATAATACCATCATAGTTTCGAGCGTGCTTAATTTGTAGCACCCTTCTTCATGTAAAGCAAAACATGTACACTCTTTAAAGAAAAAGCTAATCTGTAGAACCTGTTCCTTCATTATTTTAAGTTCCATTACTTTAAATTGCTCATAAACTGCACTTTTTTTCCTAATTGCTTTTTCATACATTTACAGGATGATTTTTCTTATAAAGAATTTTTAAATTTTGCCGTCTGTAAAGTCATCTCGGCGCCTGATTTATCAGAGTTTGTGCCTGATATTTAAAGTGTGATCACTGTCCTAAAATGCCTGAATTCAGTTGAAAACTAGAGCTGATGCGGACAACAACAATAAGAATAGCAAAAACAATCATTATATTTAATTTGTGGTTTACAGACGTCATGTTGCAACAGTAAAATGATTACATTAGCTTCTGAAATAATCGTTAAGAATAAAAATTAAATAATTGTCCTGTTTTACTCAATTTGTTTTTACAGCCTAAATTCGTCAAAATGATACTTGAATGATGCTTGAAATGGGGCTTGAAATGAATTTATGAAAAAATATGCAGATAATTTCATTGAAACAACAGATTTTCTTATTATTTTTTTATAAATTAGTGGTTATGAATATGTATTTTTTAATTATTCATTTCATTTAAATTAATTAGTTCGATTAATTAGTATAAAAATACTATCAGATTGATTAACATTTAAAAACAAGAATAGTGGCACATATAAGGCTTAGAAACTTTAGTATTAAATAATTTTCAGCATTTTGTTCGACCCATTTTATGTCGTTTTAAACCAGAATTTATTCATATGAATAAAGTAGCTTCATTTCTAAAATATCATATAATTTACAAAACGATTTCATGGTTATGAATGAATAACCTTTTTTTTCATATTCCATATTATAATAATTTGATCATTATATTTATTATTAATTAGTTATATTTTGATTAATTGCTGAGGAGAATAATGGCATAATTTATTAACATTTACCAAAAAGAATATAGGCCCAAGTAGTGCTCAAAACCGTGTAATAAAAATGCTTTCAGTGTTTTACTCAATCTTTTTATGTTATTTGCTTTAACTGGATTTAAATTAAAGAAGAATATAAAAAAAAACTTTCATTTATATTTTATATGTAGTTTAAACTTCATATTTTCTTATTATTTTTGTTAAAAAAGAAATACGAATTATAAAGTCATTTACATTTTAATATTTATTATATATTTAATACTTATTTTAATATGTATATTTAATGTTATAGATTTTGATTAATGACTAACAAGAATAGTGGCACAATTATTAACATTTATAAATATGAATAGTAGTAGCCTAAATATGGTTAAAATCCATAGCATTAAAGTATTTTCTGTGTTTTATGTATTTTCTTAATTATTATTTTTGTTATGAAGTCGTGCTTAACAAAAATTATTTTTTTTAATAATTCTTATTATTTAAAATAATAATTTTAACTCAATTTCAAAACCTCTCCTGATATTATTAAATTATACTTTTTTTTTTTTTTTTTAATGTTTATATGAATTAGAAGAAAAAAATGTTCTCCGAGAAATTATCTAGTTGTAAGGAGAAAAATATAAATAACTTTCTTAATTTATTCATCTAAAACTCAAATTCTTCTAAGAATACTTTAGAATACTTTTAAACCAAAAATAATTTTACCAGAAAAAATGTGTTGATAAAATATAGCAGAAGATTTTAGTAAAATATCCCTTCTCGAAAATTTTTGAAAGATTTTCAATTCAATAAAAATGTATTTAACGGATTCAGGCAGAAAAAATGTCTCAAATTTCATGGTTTTTTTTTTTTTTCTTTACAGTTAACAGATTTGCAAACAAAGTCGTTCAAAATGGAAATATAAACAAATTCATTCAAAGTGGAAATATAAACAAAGTCATTCAAAGTGGAGATATATTTATAAATTAAGATTACTGAATTTCAAAACAGGGAGTTTAATAATAATAATAACAATAATAATAATAATAATACAGTAATACAGAATTAATGCTTTGTTACTATTGCTGTCAAAATAGTTAATACCAAATTATTATTATTATTATTGTTATTACTATTATTGTTATTTTGTTGTCATCGTTAAAAGATTATTTTTATTTTTATTTTAGAAAACATTTTAACATTGAAATTCTCATTTTAGTTTCTCTGGAAAATGTCTTAAAACATTTATTCAAATTTTATTTAAAGGAAAAAGAATAAAGTTTGCAAATCCGTAGCGTTAAAATATTTGTAATGTTTAACTTAATATTTTTGTATTATTTTTGGATTTAGTTATATAATAACAATAAGTCTCGTTGAAACATTATGTTTTGTTATTATTTTCGTTATGAGTTCGTAATTAAAAATAAGTAAATCTTTTAATAATTTGTGTTTTAAAAAATAATTTAATTGCATTTCAAATCCTTGAATGTCCTCTCCAACTTTTATTGAATTTCATATTTTTTTAATTTCTTTGTGTAGTAGAAAACAAATCACTACATAGTATAAAACAAAGTCGCTTTTTCTGTCCCTATATCCCTATGTACGCTTAAATCTTTAAAACTACGCAACGGATTTTGATGCGGTTTTTTTTTTAATAGATAGAGTGATTCAAGAGGAAGGTTTATATGTATAATAACATCCATTAAACAGTGGAGAAATACTGTTATTTTTGAGGTTTTTAATGTGATGTCGTAAATAATTTCATTTTTTACATTTGTTATTTTGGCCGAAAAGGTTACCATTGCTATTTTTTATTGTTGCAGAAAGAAATGAAAAGGCTATACATCTCCAAAAATAAAAGAAAAACTATGTTAAATTAATTAAGAAAAAGAAAGAAAAAAGAGTTTTGATGAGAGAATATTATAAAACGAAAATATTTAATTTAAACATGATTGGGAATGTTCGCAATGCTTAAAAAATTATTCAAGGGGCAAGATTGCTATCGAAACAATATTTCGCGATTTATCTTTTGTTTTTGGCGATTTTGATTTTACTTTTGATCCTAAACAATTTGATTTTAAGCCAAAAGGTGTCTTTTTTTTTTTTTTATGCAGAAAGAATTGAAATGGCTATACAGCTGGAAAAATAAAAGAAAAAGCTGTTATTAATTTTATTTAAAAAAAAAGAAAGAAAAGAAAAACAGTTTTGATGAGAGATTTTAAGCCAAAAGGTACTTTTTTTTTCAAGTGTACGATCACTGGCGCCCGGCTAACCGAAAAGTACCTTTTTTTTAAATTCAAATGCAAACTATATTAATCGCAATATACTTCTATTTACTTCTACATATATGAAATTTCGTTCCGGCTGCTTATAACTCGAGTTCTGGTGAATGGATTTTTGTAGAGCTTAAACTGTATAAGATAATTTTTCAGGGAAGGTTTTATTGTATAACATACCGTTCTGCGTAGCTTAGTTATAGAATTATTCTGGGAAGTTCTATAATCAGATCAATCCGTTTATGAAATATTAGCCTTTTTAAAAGATTTTGCCGAATGGATTTCGATGAAACCTACACTGTTAGATAACTTTCTAGGGAAAGTTTTATTATATAACATATCATTCTACGTTGCTTAGTTCTAGAATTATAGGGGGAAATTCGAAAATCAGGTGATATTTTTTTTATCAAATATTAGCTTTTTCAGTATTTGATTCGGATTATGAAAGATTAGCCTTCTGAAAAAGTTCTACTGGACGGATTTTGATGAGAATTGTATTGTTAGTCAGATGCTATTTCAGGAATGGTTTTAATGTACTACATATTGTTCTACGCTGCTTAGTCAAACAGTTGTGTGAAGGTTATACAGTCAGGAGAACCCGATTCCGAAAGATTAGCCTTTTTGAAAGTTTTTACTGTGCGTATTTTTTGCGACTTGCATTGTTAAGTAGATAATTTGTAAGGATGGTTTTAGTATATTTTATATTGTTCTGTTTTAGAATTACGTGGAAAAGTTCTATAATCAGATGAACCCGATTATAAAAGATTAGCCTTTATGAAAACTTCGACTGAATGGATTTTGTTAATTAGTTTGCATTGTTAGTTCGATAATTTTTAGTGATGGTTTTAGTATATTGCATATAGTTTTATCATTCTTTAGCAAACCTTAACTGTAAATGACCAAATAAGAGAGTTGGTCCTTAACAGCTAAAATTTTGACTGCACATTAGAAAATATAATAGCGCAATCACATCATTTTTCAGTAATGTGGAAGGATATTCCAGGTAAATATACAGATTGCTTTCAAATACAAGGTCAAATTAAACGATATATTTTGTTTGCTTCAAGGTTCATTTGTAGAAACTGACCAGCGCAGCGGGCGTAGCTTGCTAGTACTCCTTAAAACATTTTCTAGTTGTAAAGTGAAAAATAATGTAGAACTAAAAATCCATCTAGGAGTGTTTTTTAATACTGCAAGATGTATGAGAATATCTTACTAAAATTTTTCTGTTACACAACATTTAAAGACTTGTAATTCAAAATTTTAATTTAAAAGTTCAGAATCCAAAATTTATTCAATGCATTCAAGCAGATATCTCAGATCTGATCGATTTTTTTTCTTTCTGTGTATTTGAGATATTTAATAACAGGCTCATTCAAAATAGAAATATATTTATAAATTAAGATTACTGAATTCCAAAACAGTGAGTTTAAATAATAATAATAATAATAATAATAATAATAATAATAATAATAATAGATTTCTTAAATGTTTCATCAACTTTACTCAGTTCTTTATTTACATAAATATATTCACTTCTTTTTTTTCTGCTTTTCCTTAAACATAAATATTGTGAGAAGCGTAAAAAATCTAATTTAAGGTTACCTTTCCATCACTGGCGACAGAGTTTAAACATTTGGCGAATGAAAAACAGAATTTCAGCGAAAAATTCAGCAAATAAAGTTTTATAAATAAACTTTTCCCCTTTTTCATAAATATTCAAGCTTCGTGAATTTCAATTTTAAAATTATGCTAAAAAATGTAAGTTATACGTTTCAAATTCATAATAGGAATTCCATTTTTTTTTTCTTTTTTATAGTAACACAAAGTTAATGTCAAAATGGCTATTATCAAATTATTGTTTCTGTTGTTGTCGTGAAAATATTATTTTGAATTTGCTAAGATAAATTTTTTTTTTCTCTTTAAATTTTTTTTAACATTTATTCAAATTCTATATTATATATATATATATATATATATAACAGCAATTATAATTCTCATATTCCTTTTGCATGCAAAAACGAGATAGAAGTGCTAAAAAAAATTGTGAATCTTCGAATTGAAATATCTAAAGCATTTTTTATTAATTTATTTTGAGTTTTTTGTTTTAAACTGCAAATCAATAAACATTTTTAAAATTCAAATAAATCTTACTTTATGCATTGAAGCGGAGGAAATCTTTCAAATATCATTGATTCTTTTAATTTTCTTCCAATTCGATAGATTTATTTGCAAAGTCGTTCAAGATTGAAATATTTTTATAAATTAAGGTTGCTGGATTTTTAAAATGCTAGTTTTTGTTTGTTTAAAAGAATACCGATGAAAATAAAAAGGATTAGATAGATTTTTTTTTTTTTCGTTTTCCTCGTCTTTGTATAGCATTCATCGATAGTATTCATCGTCTTTGCTGCTTCCCTTGATGGCACTAATATATTCCTTTATTCCTAATTTTTTCTTCTCTGAAAAATAAACATTTTGCTTGAAAACTTTAAAATAATTTAATTTAAGTTTACTATTATGTCACTGGCACCCGATTTTAAATATTTGGCGAATGTAAGAAGACATTGAAGCGAAAAATTAACTAAATAAAACATTTTAAATAGTTTCCTTTAATTAAATTTTCAGCAGTGCTGAAATTACGCAGGAAATTAATGAATATAACAAAGGATGTGAATTTTCACTTTCTACGCAACGTACAACCAACAGAGTGAAAAATCTCCATACCGGAAATCGAACCTGGTATAATGCACCAATGGTCTACCATTTAAGCTCTCCGGACGACATCCAGTTTGGCATTTCCCACTCCTATATGTTGGCAAAGCTGCAACTTTGCAGCACAAGATGGAAAGTCAATCATGAGCACACATATTTAGTGGCATACATGAGACGAACTAAATCCCAGCATCGGAAAATGTCTAGACTGGGAATCGAACCAGGATCTTGATATAACGCATCAATGCTGTACCATCTGATCTATCCGGACGACATCCTGTCTGGCATTTCCCACTCCTATATTTCGGCAAGGTTGCAACTTTGCAGCACAAGATGGAATGTCAACGATGAGCTGTTTTTTACTCTGTTGGTTGTACGCTGCATAGCAAGTAAAAATTCACATCTCTTCTTATATTCATTAATTTCCAGCATAACTTCAGCTCTACTAAAAATTTAATTATATGAATATAAGAAGAAATGTGAATTTTCACTTGCTATGCAGCGTACAACCAACAGAGTGAAAAACAGAGCTCATAAGGCCTAAAATATCATTTAATATAAAGATGGCCTGTATTTTTGCAAAGTTTTTAAAAATAGTTTATTTATCATTTTCGATCTTGAAGAAGTCGCCATTTGAGTGTACGAAACATATCATCTTTATATTAAAAAAATATTTTTAAGAGCCTACACTAGCCATGCAAAGAAACGCATAAGCTAATATTAAGTCTATGAGAAGGTTATTTTCAAATTTCTAGCTTGAATTTTAATATTTTTAATGATTTTTTGCTGAGCATAGTTGAGGTCGAACTCTAACATTGTGCTTTTTTACATTTTCGATTTTGGTTCCAGTTTTTTATATAACGGTACTTTAACTTTCAGAACCGGTTCCAACCGATTCTAAAATTGAAAATGTCCACTTATAAAAAAAAAAAAAAAAAAAAAACTTTAACCAAATTAATAAAAGGCACATCGTTAGAGATCGACCTCAGCTATCCTACGTAAAACAAAATCATTTAAAAATATTAAAATGCGAGCGAGAAATTTGAAAATAATCTTCCCATAGACTTAACTTTAGCTTGCGTGTTTCTTCGCATGACTTAGTGTAGGCTCTTAAGCCTTTTTGTATAATGTTTTTATCACTATAAGCATTAATTACATCTTTAGTTTGTATTTTTTAAAGACCTTAATAAAGTGAACCGGGAATGACGCTATGCTCTACAGACTTCTACTAATCTGAGCAGTCCCTCTTAGGCTATAAAATCTAATACATTGTCATTTATGGCGGTCATTGTTTGAATAATATAACATGAATACTGCAATGATGCAATGAATATTTAGCAATATCTCAGTAATTGGCATGATCTATAACGTGTAAATTGCAAAACAAAAGTCTGGAAGATTTGGCACTTAACCCGCATTTGCATCATTAGCGCATTTCAGGCGTGCATTTCAGGAATTTCTTTTTTATTCAGAAGTTACGAATCCATACCAGAAATACTGAACAGTAATTTTTGTTTCATTTAATGGCAGACGTTTCATGATTACATAAAATAAAATTTCTTCTTTTGGAATGTCTGGTAGGGATTCGAAATTTCTCAATGAAAAATAACTTCCTGAAATGTACGCATAGATGAGCTAATGATTCAAATGGTTTAATAGTATGCAAATATAATTGTTCCAGATATACTATATCCAAGAATAGAATAATTGTACACAAAGCCATTGGTTCAAGTAGATATAATAAGGTTATTCGAAATCCGATAACATTTTAGTATAAAAAATATTATGGGTTATATAATAATTTATAGAATATAGCAAATTGTAGTAAATTGCTAATAGTGTATAATGCAGCAATGTATTAGCGTATAGTTTCAAGTACATTGGTGTTCTCTGTAAAACCGCAAAGTGTAAAGTGAACTTGTGGTTACCTTGCCAAATTATTAGTACCAATGATAAAACTTTAGAGACCTTAGTAAAATGTTAAATCCCTTACTTTTTAAATAGTAATATTAAAGATTTACTTTTGTCAAATTAGGGAACGTTATTTAACAAATTAGCAGTACTTGTAAATCGAAATATAATTTCAATAGTAATTTTGAAGTATCAGCTGTAATTTGCATACCTTAATGAAAAAAAAAAAAAAGATTGAAATGGAAAATACCAAAACAGCCATCACCACCAAAAGAGACTTAACCCGCAAAATCCACACTTTGGTTTATTTAGTTCCCACGCAATTAGTGCGATTTGGGATTTCGTATATTCAACTGCATATAACTTTATTGGCAATACAGTGATAATGAAATATAACACATCATTCCTATACGGAATTTAATGAGGAATCGAATTGGGATATTTATTTTTATCAAAAATTCTGTCTTATTAATAAAAGTAAATCAGTGATAGCATGTTAAAAAAATAAATAAATAAATAAAATAAAATAAAATAAAATTGACGACTTTTGAAATATTTGTCGGTGCGAATTTGCATTGGTGTGGAGTTCATTTGTTAATATAAAAATTAGCATATAAATGTGAAAACTCTCACTTTCATGAAGCTATTGAAGCACATATTTAAATTATGTCTAAGCACATTAAATCCATCGTCGCAACTAAAGGAGGCTACACAAAACTTTAAAGCATTTTCTTCATTTTCAATAATAACATCTTTATGTTTATATTTCATTAAAAAAAATAATAATAACACTGTAACATGTTTTCTATTACTTTTTTTTCCCTTCATGTTAGAATATGCAATAATCGTTTGAGAAAATATGAATTAGTCTTTTCAATATATACTTTCTATGTTCTTAGCTTAAACTGAATGTTTCTTCTTTGAGTTTTTGAGCCAAATAATTTGACAAAGTACTGTACTGCATTTGATAGGTTTAATTATCTTTGATAAATAGTAATCGGCATATTAGTTGAAATAATTGCAATAAATTATAGTTACTGGCATTTTAACAATTGCCATATTATTGCATTTTATAATTTGTATTTGTGTACAGTAATTACTAAATTGTCAAATCTGTAAAATTTTATTGATGTAAGCAATATGAATTATTTGTATAGCAAAAAAAATAGTAAACAGTATACTGATGTATTTTGAAAATCCTAATTAGTAAATAATAATTGGAATTTTGTAATTCTATTAGTGCATATTACTGAAATATTAAATAAGAAATGTAATAGTCTTATTTCCATTTCTATGCTATGTCTAGTTAAATACAAAGGTACTGGTTAAACCTAATAGTGGAAGACAGCAATGAAAAATTGTTATGAAAGTATTCCATATATATATTCAATAATTGCCTGTTTTTCTTTCATATTGTGAATTTTTTTATCTTTAATTAATTTGTCATTAATAGAAAACAAAACAAAAAGTATTGGTATTCATTTATGAAAAATTATAGTTTTAAACTAAAATTATCCATCAAGGAACTAAAAGTGACTAGCGTTTTAGTCGTAAAATACAGTATTGTTCCAAAAAAAGCTTTCTTTAATTAAAGAGAAATATAAATGTTAATGATTATGGAATTTTATACCTTTTTTTATTTCTTTATTTATCTGATTTAGATTAAAAGATTATACAAATTTAATTCAAATTTAAATTTAAAACATTGTTTCTATAGTTAGTTATATTAATTAATCTTTTTTTAGATTTTTTGACTATTTATTTCTTTAATCCCCAATAACTTCAAGAACGAAGCCCTAATATATTCACTCAAACCAGTTTCCATTTATCTCACGAAGTATATTAATTATTTATTTAAGCATGGAAATTCGAATTTTCATATGTATTTTAATTAATTAAATTAAATTTTAATTCAAAATGTGTCGTTATTTATTTTATCATTATTTTTTTTTTAATTACATAAATGTATCTCAGGATTTGAACGACTAAAACTTCAATCCCACATGCAGTATTTCCTGTAAAACAGATTATTTTCACCTTTAATAAATTTTCTAAGCTTTAAGAGAAATCCCTAGATACACAATTTTTGAAACGTTTGTAAATCAGCAAAATGTTTTCTGGATTTATTCGAGCAAGAGAAAGATTTCAAATCCCTCAACGATTTTTTAATTTTCACATATTAAAAAAAAAAAGCCCAAGTTAATTCGTTTAGAGATAAAATATTTCAGTATAATTAGATTACAATATCTAAAGCAGTCGGTATTTCATTTGTTTAAAAGAATAATATAAAGATCAGACAGATTTCTAAAATATTTCTATATTACTGTGGCATTTCTTCTTAAATTATTTGCGTAAAGGGGCGTGTTTTTTCCCTTAACTTACTTTCTTTAAACATCTCATTAAAGTTGTCATGTCGTTTTTGACTTTTTGAATATGAATATAAAATTTAATCGTCAGTTGTTACATCTAAGATCTTTATATTATGTAACTTCTTCCTTTTATGTGTATACGAATCAAACAGGCCTGCAAGATTATTTGGCAGAAAATAAAAATTTCCTTGTAATTATAATATATATGTATATTCTTTTTAGAAATCAGTTTGCATCAATATCTTTGACCGTGATTTAAAAATGTTCAGAAATTACAAGTTAGAAATATTTATAGTTCTAAATTACCGTGACGTTTCTTTTTAAATGATTTTTCTAAAAGGGCTTTTTTACTCTTCAATTTTTATGCTTTTTAAATTTGATTATAATATTTAAAGGTTAGTTGTTACATTAAATTTGTTGTATTCTGTAGTTTCTTTTTAAGCATTTATGAAACCGACAGAGTTGGAAAGATTCTTTAGGTAGAAAATAAAATTTTCTTTGTAATTATATTAAATATGTATATTCTTCTTATAGATTCGTTTACATATTTACATTTAATGTCTTTGACAATATCTAAAATTGGTTATATTTTGCACATCAGAAAAATTTCTAAAGTATTTCTATTTTATTGAGACGGTTCTTAAAACTGCGTGTATTTTCCTTTAATTAACTTTCTTCTTTTAAAAAATCTTATTAGCACTGTCGCATCTTTTTAACTTTTTAAATTTGAATATAAAATTTAGTCGACAGTTGATACGTTAAATATTCTTGTATTCTACAACTTCTCCTTTTTATGTGCATACGAATTGAACAGACTTGGCGAGAACCTTTGGATAGTAAATAAAATTTTCTTTGTAATTAGAATGAATTAGTTTGTATTTGCGGCATTGCGCGCGTGGTATAGTTGAAAGTACTAAGTAGTATTTTTGTAAAGGATTTTTTTTTTCTTTTGGAGGAGAGGGGATACTACTTAAAATTCACTTCCTTTTCTGCTAATATCGAAGTTATAAAACAAAACATAATAAAAATCCAGAAATATTAACACATGTATCACAACAACAACAACAAAAAAAAAAGATCTTTGATGTCTAACACGTTTAAAAGGAAATATAAATTTCCCATCATAAAACTGAAACATTTTATTAGAATTGAGTCAATGCCATGTAAGTTTCAATGACTTTTTATCCCGGTTGTTCTCAGATTATAGTCCATGAAAAAGTTTGATTGATACGATTTAAAAAAAATGAACAAAACTTTAGTTTTTCTATTCCATTACTTCAATTTCTGCTTCAAATAGGTCAAAATATTCGGAATAAAAATTCCTTAAAATCCATTAGTAGTTTTACCGTGATGCTCGTGTAAATGACAGACTAACAGAAATACAGTTTCAAATAATACGACGATTTGACATTTTTTTTAAATAAATCCGTTTATATGACATCGTTGACAGTGATCCCACGCCACTTTCTTTTGTTCTTGATAAAATTAGTTAATACTTTTGAAAATATTATTGAACATTTTTCCCATAACTAATTATTTTTCGTGGCCGAAGGTAAGTACTTTACATCCATCTCTGCCCCCCCCCCTTCCCCTCTAACGAAAATTCTGCGTCTTATGCCCATGACTATATAAAAGACTGGCTTTAGAGGGGGAGTGGGAGGAATGGGAACCGCCTGGGGCGCTAAAACCTAAGGGGCGGAAAATACTCAAAATGCTTGGTTAAACTAAATAGCTTCATTAAAATATATCATATGTAGAGACGCTGACAAAATCTCGCCGAGGAACTGTGGCTACTAAAGCCGCCCCTGCCTTTATGCATATGTATTCAAGAGTGAGAAACCGCACGAATGCATTTTTTATAGTCATATAAATCAAAATATAGGTCAAATTACAAAAAAAAATAGCCAAAAATTGAAAAAAATCATGAATACAGATTTATTTTTTAAGCGTAGAAATAATTATTTTATACTATTATAAGACAATAAGTCAAAACTGGGACGCACCTTTCCAGTTAATACACTTGATAGGAGGTCATGAAACAAGTTTAACAAGCAATAGCAATTTATTTAAAGCAATAGGAAGAATATTTGTAAGTGGGGCGGGTAGGTTTTTATTGTGGATGATCAGGAAATTGCTCAAATTTTCTAAAGACTGAGAGAGAGAATGCTCTCCCAAAATACTCACTAAATTCAAACACTGGTCATATAAAACAAATGGCTTCACTGATAACGGAAGAAAAGCCTGTTTAACTCGGTATAAAAACATCACTTTAATCACTGTAATATTACTATAGAAATATCACTATCAGTACTTTAATATCACTATAAAAGGGAACCCCGTGGATTCCAACAGCCTTTTATTCGTAAACACAAAAATGGACTTCTTACCACGCTGGCGGAACTCTCGGCCATAGATTCTTGTTGAAAACAGATAAGCCTGCAGATGACATGTGGAAATTCGACGGTGTTCAAATCCAGATTAATTTACCACTAAGGGCGATATGCAACAAAATCCATCGAATCCAACTCCTACCGTAGTATATGTATAGCAACTACACAACCACAGATACCTAATTATCGTATTTTCCCAAGAAATAACCGTGACAAACAGATTCCCGGCGATTCAAACACACTTTGCGAAACTTAAAGAAATGACAGAATAGATAACCCATTCACGCACAAATGTTAGAATCTCGGACACCACGACCGCACGCAAAATTTCAAAACTTACTCGACCATAGAGCACTTTCATAAAATAGTAGCTTGGCATTATACTACCCAATCATCTGCAACAAAAATGTCTATTGATGTTTTTTTAAAAAAATACATTAATAAACGTTTTGATTTAAATACAACTATTATTACAATTCATTTTGTAGTAATTTCTAAAAAATAAATATGTATACTTTAATAAAATTTATCTCCCAACGTGCATTTCTAAGAAAGATACAATATTAATATGTATCTGCATTATTTCAATTAACTTTTATTCAAAATGTTATGTTTTTTATCATTTAGTTGCGGGAGCTGCAACAATGTATTTCATGATTTAAAACAACTAAAGCTTCGCTTCGAATACGCAGCATTTTCTATAAAACAAATTATTTTCGCGCTTAATAAAATTCCCTGGCTCCAAGAGAATTCCCTAGAAACACAATTTTTGAAACGTTTGCAAATCAGCAAAATGTTTTCTGGATTTATTCGAGCAGGAGAAAGATTTCAGATCTCAATGATTTTTTAATTTTCATCATATTGAAGAAATTTCCTAGCTAATTCGTTTAGAGTTAAAATATTTCTGTAAAATTAGATTACGGGATCTAAAAGCAGCCAGTGTTCAATTTGTATAAAATAATATTAAAGATCAAACAGACTTTAAAAATATTCCGGTATCTTTCTGGAGTTTTCACTCAAATAATTTCTATAAAAGGACGCGTTTTCTCTTAATTTACTTTTTAAAAAATCATTGTGTCGTTCTTTGAATCTGGAGATTTTTAAGTTGGATGTAAAAATTTAGTCATCACTTGTTATGTCAAAAATGTTTATACTCCGTATCTTTTTCTTTGTATGTATGTACAAAACAGATCGAAAGAGATTCTTTAGGTAGATTGTAAAACAGTTCTTGTGATTATTATTGATTTTTTTTTCTCTTTCTGTGAGAGCAGTAATTATACTCGCTTGCTTAAAAAGCATTGGGTACTACTTTTATGTTAGCCGGGCGCAGGTGATAAATCATCAAATATTGTTCCTATCTACTTGATTCGTATTGCATGAATTTCAGTAAAAAAAAAATATAAACCTTTCACTCATTTCATTTAAAATACAAAAATAAATGAATAAATAGATAATAAAGAATATCATAAGCCATAATATATATATATATTTTTTTTTTCAAAATCAAAATAATGTTTCGATTTTACAAACGCAAAAAATAAAAACTGCTATTGGTGTGTGGGGGGGAAGGGGGAGGGGGGGGGGGCTACTGACGAGAGTTGCGCCCGGCTAACATATAAATACCAAGCATTGTTATAAAAAGGTTATAGGACAATTGCGATAAATAAGGTGTTGCATTTCAAATGTATGTTATTTAAGTTTTAATTTGATCGCGATTTTGGAATATTCCCCAATTGGAAGACTTCTCAATACAGACAGAATCGTCACTGTTATTTTCATTTGTTAAATAAGAATGAAAGTAAAAATAAGGTTTTTTTCAAAAAAAAAATTGCACTCTTTTAAAAGCATTAAAAGTTTATCTTAAAAATCACGTGACTGCAATTGAAGGTTTTTCGAAAAAGTGTCCGTTACAATACATTAATTAAGCGTGGTCACCGAACCCGATTATGTTTTCTATAAACATTTTTCTTAATCATATTCAATTTCAGGTAAAATTTTCAACTTTAAAGTCATGTTAATATTTTAATTTTGAATTTACTCTTTAATCTTCTTGAAATAAATGCATTGATAAATTTTTAAACACGTAAAATTATGCATTTAAACAGGATAAGAGATATAAAACATCGAATTAGAGTGTTTCAAAAATTCTACACCTTTATATTGAATACAGACAGATGTTTTCCAAGATATGATGAGGCAAATTTATTGACAGTGTAAATAGTTTTTTTATGTATGGCATTTATAGCTTTTTCCAGTCGGATAAATTTTAATGGAAGAATTTCCTGAATAGCATATAAAAATTGCTGGACTCTGCTTTTAAATAAATGGAAAATATCCAACTTAAGTCTCTGCATCAGTAAAATCTCAAATCCCCCCCTCGCTAATGTGAAACCAATGGGCATTCGTATTTTTAAAATATCTTCTTAGGAAATTAATATTTTTAACTTATGTTTTCTGTGTACTGTTTTTAAAGGATGTGTCTTTCTGCCTTAGTTGTCAAATTATTTCTAAAATATATACTTAATTATATGAGCTGTAATCTTCCCAACTGGATGAAAAAGTCCGGGCCAGGATTCGAACCCAGGATCCCTTGGCTGAAGCTGCCAATGCTTTACGAACTGAGCAATCCCGGACGAATATGGCTGAACTAATTCACCCAGTTAACCTTAATGATCATAGCATTTGGTCTTACATCTGAATCAGAAAACAGAATAAATCACAGGTAATGGGACCTCCAGTAAACGCTGGAAACGTGATTACACTAGATTAATTGTAACACAATTATTCTAATTGGTAAAGAAATCATATGAGATGTAATCTTCCCAACTGGGCGAAAAAGTCCGGGCCAGGATTCAAACCCGGGATCCCGTAGCAGAAGCTGCCAATGCTCTACCAACTGAGCAATCCCGGACGAATATGGCTGAACTAATTCACCCAGTTAACCTTAATGGTCATAGCATATGGTCTGATCAGTTTCAGCCAAGGGTTCGAATCCTGGCCCGGACTTTTCACCCAGTTGGGAAGATTACATCTCATATGATTTCTTTACCAATTAGAATAATTGTGTCATAATTAATCTAATATGTACTTAATTTATAATTTTATGTGTTAAAATCTTAGCGAGACTGAGTAAGATTATAACACTTTAAATAAAATTAAGCATATATTTTAAAAATAATTTGACAACTAATAAAGAAAGAGATATCCTTTAAGAACAGTACACAGAAAACAGAAGTTAAAAATATTAACTTCCTAAGGAGATAATTTAAAAATACGAATGCACCACATACCCAGTGGTTTAACATTAGCGAGGGAAATTTGAGATTTTACTGATGCAGAGTCTTCAACATTCAAGTAAGACAGAAGTCCAAGATTAGACATAATAAGGATACATACTTAGAAAAAAATTTCAACTTAGGAAAGTGTCCAATTTTTAAAATTTCACTATATTTATGTTACATTTAAATAGTTTGAAATATTTATTTGGGAAGAATAATTTGATTTTATCCCTCAAATTACATTCTAATCTATGCAGTAATTTTAATACCGAGGAAAATATGTATTTTATTAATTTTCTAAAGATAAAAGAAGAATAAATTATTGATTGTATTGCCGGTGATTAGATATCGTGGAACTAATTGAAAATCACATCAAACTCTGTTCAAATCGAATTACTTAATCATATTCAATTTCAGGTAAAATTTTCAACTTTAATGTCAAGTTACTTTTTTTAATTTTGAATGTATTCTTTAATCTTGTTCAAATAAATGCAATCATTGATAAATTTTTAAATAGTATATCAAATTTATTAAGTTAATTTGCTCCCGAATTAATGAAATGGGATTATATCGTTCCGTCAAAGGTTATTTATCCAAATAATAAACAAAATATTAAATTATGCAATGTTAAATATGGTTAATAATCAGTTCAAAAAGCTAACATTTTTTAGGTTTTCTTTGAAATATTTGAAGTTTTTTTTTTTATTATTCTTTTCTTTTCTTTCTTTTTTTATTTAAAATTACATAATGTAACAAATATACTAAATTATTTTGGCATAATTCCTGTTTCAAATATTTAGTGAAAGATAAAAGTTAAATTATCTTGGATGACATAAAAGAAAACTAAATTTATCTGATACTTTTTCGTTATCTTCTATAAAATTTTCAACATGATGTTATCTCGGCAGTGTGATCTAAGTACATTTAGCCAGACGTTTAAAACCATGTAATTTGCTTTAAAACAGATATACAAGTATTTTTTTTTTCTTCTTTTAAATAGATATAAATATTTTAATTTCAAAATTGCTTTCATTATTATCATCATTATTAAGATTGATATAGTTTTAAAATATAATTTATAGGTGTATTTGAATTATTTTAAAATTTGTAAAAATAGTTTATTTTATTAACTGTCAGTATAACGAATATATCAATGTACATTTGTAACGGATAACGTAGTGTTTGATAGTTAAAATGTCACTGGTTCGGTATGTTTTACTGCTATATTTCTCTTTTTGTTTAACAATTCTTTATTAAATATGTTGTTTTATTTAATAATGCTCCCTATTCGTTGATTTTTGCATATATCATGTTCTGTTATTCAATATTTGTCCATTTTTATTAAATTTTCTTTAAATTTGACTTTGCAATGGATCGGGCAATTTGAGTTAATAAATTTGGCTCAGGGCTATTTACTCAAACAAAAATCATTTCCATTTTATTTATATTAGTGGAATATTGCCCTTAATAAAGTGTTCCTCTATGTAAGTTTCCAATTGCTTCTTGTTATAATTTTCATCTTCTGCACATTGGATTTTTTCTCCACATACCTTTAAGTATTTTTCCCCACTTATTTTAATTTTGAGAATCTTGAATTTTTGGATATATATATATATGTGTGTGTATATTGTATTACAATTATCGGTTTATCTTATTTTCGATTATTTATGTGGTTTAATGGTTATTATTAACAAAAGTTTTATTATATTTTAGTATATATATATATATATATATATATATATATATATATATATATATATATATATATATAACACAAAAAGTACTTTTTACATGTATAATTTTAATTGATGTACGTGTTTAGTTTTTATTTACCTCTGTCCAAATGTTTATGACTATAGTTCAGTTAGGTACACTTTAGTTAGATATTTTTCTAAAAAAGTATTGTATATAATTTTATATAAAGGTTAAAAAATATATCAATAATAAGAAGTAATTTCATTTTTCTCAAAAGGGAAATAAATGAATATAAAAAATAATTACTAAAACGTTCGGAAAATCATAAGAAAAAAATAATATTTTATTCTTGTATATCTTCTGAAATATAATATTACATTCATAGTTTTAGTTAATTTTAAAGACAGAAATTAAGTATACAAGCATAAAAAATCCCAACTCTCTAGCTTTAATAGATTTCATAAAAAGTTTACTTGTATATGTAAAAAATAACATTCTGAGAAAGAGTGAAAAAAACATTTACACATATATGCGTGGAATTGCTTGTTTACTAACTTAAAGTCC
Source organism: Maratus michaelseni (assembly GCA_963931845.1). NCBI lineage: Eukaryota > Metazoa > Arthropoda > Arachnida > Araneae > Salticidae > Maratus > Maratus michaelseni. The sequence continues at coordinate 164,910,331 of OZ007594.1, read as the reverse complement.
TTATTTTAGAGGTTTATATAATGTGAAACTATATAAATTAGTTATTTTCTCAACTGTTTACGCCTGTTTTATGTTTTGAAGAGTTGAAAATTCGAAAATATATTAAGCATTTTTGTTATCTGTGCTCTTAGTCAATTATTATCAATTGTCATTTCTAAATTTTTAACAGCAACATAAGTGATTACGAAACTTCGGTTACAAGACAGATAAATTTTGATTGCTTGTGTCATTGTATTCATGAATTATGAATGGTCCCTTTCAGCGACAAAAAGTTTATATTCTTCTTTGCAAACCTAAAGTATGAAATATAAAGATTTTGAACTATTCAGATTTGAGGTTGTATATCATTTGTAACAAATGCCAGAATCTTTTAGTTTAAAGATTCTTTTTTAAATTATTTCCTCTTCTAAAGAAAAATTTAGACAGGCAATATACTACATTTTGAAATTTCAAAATGCACAGGAATATGCTCAAATAATTCAAGATTTATGTGTGTGCGAAAATATGATACATCGCCACATTCAAAGCGTTTATTCTTCATTCTGTATTGTTAGACATTTGATATCATTCTCATGCTCACTTAAAAAGAATGTATTTATCAGGATTTATCACGCAAAATCGATAAATTTTATCAAGTTTACATCAAGCCTTCCTTTAAATAACAAAACTACTGTTATTCACCGGACCACAATCTTCTTACGATATCGCTCAACTTAAAGGTTATCCTGATAGTGCATATCCACCAAATCTGGCAACTTCAGGTCACGATTTCGTGTGCTTGATTAACATTGTAAGTATGTGCTGTATGCTGTATGAGGCATGGGTGACGCTTAGGTCTTGGAGAAACATTTTCCTGTTTGGTGTGGTCTTACGAGGAAAGTTGTGGAGTGGTATTTCAGTAATGGGTTTGGGGGTACAAATTACAGGCTTCTAATGTATAATGTTTTTTGCTCTTGTTGATCGGTGTTGGCTGATCGTATAAATGATGTAAATTCCGAGGTCCCTTAAATAAATAACGCCTATTTACACGCATAAACCATTACACTGAATGGTCATATGAAAATGTTTGTGTTACCTGGATGTTTTAGAAATTGAAAATCTATTTTTTTACTTCATCTAGAAATCCACTGCGGTTTATTTTATAACATTTGCGGGTTATTTTTTTTTTCAAACTACAATATCAATCTTGCGAAATGATTGATTGCAAATATGGATAGTATAATATATCTTACTTTAATGCTGTACCTAAACTGGTGCTACAAATGAAATGTTTTAAACAGTTTCTTCGAAGTACTTAGCAATTAGTGCTTAGAAGAAAGTGGTATTAAGTAAGGCAATATTAAAGATTATTTCCAAAGGCTTACGCAACCAAATGTAAGGGTGGGTTGTTTTAAAACAATGATTAACGATTTATGGTGTACGACATATAAGAATACGTGTTACCCAATGATGGGCGTAACACAAATGAAAAAAAAAAGGCTATTTATTAAAAAACGAACGCTAACCAAATCCTATTTATATTGATAACATAATTTAAAACAAATTGTTAAACAAATGGTTACTTTTATAATTATACTAGCAAGCTACGCCCGCTACGCTGGTCAATTTCTCTTAACGAACCTTTAATCAAAGGAAATATTGACCTTGAAATTGACCCTGTGTTTTAAAACCATACGGACTTTTACTTGGAATGTCCTTCCGCATTTCTGAAAACAATTTTTTTAACGTTAGATTTTAATGAAGTTACAATACTTTAAATATAATGAAATTGATACGCCTCACTGAGGTAAGACTAAAATATGCTATTTGTCGAGAATTGGATAAAAATCCGGCACTCGTGACATCATAATTCACTTTTATATTTTAACAGAATAATAGAGCCACTATAATTTGTGACTCGGGCTATAGCCTGCTATACAGACTGCTGTTATCATTATCTTTTTATGCGTGAAGGTTTCGCTATGGTACTCCATTGTGAAATTTGGTAATTTTTTTAATTCAATATTTGAAAAACGGCATAATCATTAGATTTGAAATTTATATCAAGAAAAATACAAATTTTTACCTTTCTAACGCAGTCTGTTTAACAATTTTCGGACAAATACTTCTCGAACTATTAATTTTTTCAGTAACTTCAAATGTTTCATTTTCCGAGATTAATCTGTGGCAACGATTAGCGAAAATCCCAGTCGTCAGCAACGCATAGCTTTTTATACAATAGAGGATAATTCCATTTTATTTCTGTACAGTCCATTTTTAGTACTTTTTTATGTTTATAGTTCGTGTGTCAGAGCTTCAGAAAAGGGGAATCACTACAACAAGGTTAGGAAAAGTTGATTTACGGTAATATTCTTGTGTCTCATCGAAATTCAACCAATATCAAATCAATATTATTTTTATTTTAGGTGCGGATAAAATAATTTTATTCTTCAGCTTTGTAATATTTGACAATTAAATTACCAGTTAAAATATGTTTTTTTCAGTCTCTCTCTTTCTTTTTCATACATTTTTTTTTTTTTTTTTTTTTTACATTTAAGGGTGTATAGCCCCATTTTACGGTTGCTTCCCTAGCTAGGATCCCCTCGAGCATCGGTGTATCATATCCACCCATCCTAATCCTTCAGACACCCCACATAGTACAAGTGACGTGACCCTTCTAACCCCTCTCTCTAAATGGAGCAAAAAAAAAAAAAGTGAATGGGTATTAAAGAGAAATACCGTTCGTTCAGAATACACGTGGGTGGTATCTTGGCGCATTCGGAATTACAAAAGAGTGAAATATTATAATTTCACAGCAAGATATAAAATCTACAGACTATCCTGTAAAGAATGACAAACTGGCTTTTTGATTTTGCTGATATTTCCGCTGTCGCATCTGGGAATTCTTTGGTGACAACATTGTAAAAGACACCGCTCCTTTTTTGGTACATTGAAAAATAACTTTCTTACCTTCATCTACCAGAAATGTTTCATCTCTAGTAAAGGACAGAGATTGTAGATGAAGATAACCCCAATATTGGACAACTATGCGTGCGGTCTCTCCTTGGAAAGTCGGCAGCGAAAACGAGTGAACTTCTGTTATCTGATAATTGCCTGACTTTTTTGAGACAAATTTATTATGACATTTCAACAAAGCGACGTAAAGTGACGTCCTTGCAACACAGTTTGCAAGAAACAGTTATATTCTCTTAATTAAAAATAATGGCTGTGATAAGTTTTTGTTACAGAGTGGGATCTTAATACTTTTTTTTTCGTCTAATTTCTACACTTGGTGTCTCTTTTAAACTTTTTTCTGAATAAATTAAACTGTGTCAGCTTGAAACTTTATTACCTGAAAAAGAAAAGAAGGGAATGATAATATTGAAGTAGCGATAGGGAAAACAAAAAAAAAACAGCTGTATCATTTTTGTATAGAATAAATGTTCAGAACTGATACTTTAAAAATTAACTTTCGTCAAATGTACTTTTTGTTTTTGAAACAAACTAAGAAATCTGATCTATTAGAAGCAAATTAAAATTATTCACATATACATCTTGACTTCGAGCATCAATCGAAAAAAATCTTTGACGTTTACTACACCGTTTTTTTTATAGGGATGTATGTAGCTTTATATTGAGATATTGTCCTTAACATTATGACATTTCAACAAAGCGACGTAAAGTGACGTCCTTGCAACACAGTTTGCAAGAAACAGTTATATTCTCTTAATTAAAAATAATGGCTGTGATAAGTTTTTGTTACAGAGTGGGATCTTAATACTTTTTTTTTCGTCTAATTTCTACACTTGGTGTCTCTTTTAAACTTTTTTCTGAATAAATTAAACTGTGTCAGCTTGAAACTTTATTACCTGAAAAAGAAAAGAAGGGAATGATAATATTGAAGTAGCGATAGGGAAAACAAAAAAAAAACAGCTGTATCATTTTTGTATAGAATAAATGTTCAGAACTGATACTTTAAAAATTAACTTTCGTCAAATGTACTTTTTGTTTTTGAAACAAACTAAGAAATCTGATCTATTAGAAGCAAATTAAAATTATTCACATATACATCTTGACTTCGAGCATCAATCGAAAAAAATCTTTGACGTTTACTACACCGTTTTTTTTATAGGGATGTATGTAGCTTTATATTGAGATATTGTCCTTAACATTATGACATTTCAACAAAGCGACGTAAAGTGACGTCCTTGCAACACAGTTTGCAAGAAACAGTTATATTCTCTTAATTAAAAATAATGGCTGTGATAAGTTTTTGTTACAGAGTGGGATCTTAATACTTTTTTTTTCGTCTAATTTCTACACTTGGTGTCTCTTTTAAACTTTTTTCTGAATAAATTAAACTGTGTCAGCTTGAAACTTTATTACCTGAAAAAGAAAAGAAGGGAATGATAATATTGAAGTAGCGATAGGGAAAACAAAAAAAAAAAAAACAGCTGTATCATTTTTGTATAGAATAAATGTTCAGAACTGATACTTTAAAAATTAACTTTCGTCAAATGTACTTTTTGTTTTTGAAACAAACTAAGAAATCTGATCTATTAGAAGCAAATTAAAATTATTCACATATACATCTTGACTTCGAGCATCAATCGAAAAAAATCTTTGACGTTTACTACACCGTTTTTTTTTTTTTTTTTTTTTTTTTTTTTTTTATAGGGATGTATGTAGCTTTATATTGAGATAATTGTCCTTAACATTATGACATTTCAACAAAGCGACGTAAAGTGACGTCCTTGCAACACAGTTTGCAAGAAACAGTTATATTCTCTTAATTAAAAATAATGGTTATGATAAGTTTTTGTTACAGAGTGGGATCTCAATACTTTATTTTTTTTCTTTTAATTTCTACACTTGCTGTCTTTTTTAAGCTTTTTTTCTGAATAAATTAAACTGTGTCAGCTTGAAACTTTATTACCTGAAAAAGAAAAGGGAATGATAATATTGAAGTAGCGATAGGAAAAAAAAAAAAAAAAAAAAAAAAAAAAAAACATCTGTATCATTTTTGTATAGAATAAATGTTCAGAACTGATACTTTAAAAATTTACTTTCGTCAAATGTCCTTTTTGTTTTTGAAACAAACTGAGAAATCTGATCTATTAGAAGCAAATTAAAATTATCCATATATACATCTTGCTTTCGAGTATCGATCGAAAATAATTTTTTTATCTTCGGCGTTTACCACACCGTTTTTTTTTTATATATAAGTATGTAGCTTTATATTGAGATCCTTATACTCCTTATACTACAGAGATCCTTATGAGATTGTCCTTAACTGTTTCATTTTCACCTGAATAGAATTGCTCATAACGTATCGGGATGTCCGGTAAATTCATGCCGGTTGGGAAAATCAATTGATACCGGAAAATTCTGCCCGTTAATTATTAGACATTAGATATCTGAATCAAAGTGTAATAATTAAATGACAGAATTTTCCGGTACGATTTGATTTTTCCAATCGGTACGAATTTTCCAGACAACCCAATAAATTAAACGGTGTAACGTGTAAAACTGACAAAATCTGCTGTGCAAGAATCTAATTTGAAAGTATTTAAAATGATAATAATCACATAATATATAATCGATAGTTTGTTTAGACAATTCTCATTTAGACGATTTTTCATTTATGCGTTTTGGACTTAGGTTTCAACACACGTTTATGTGTTTTAATGAAATAAATTCTTCTTTCTTTTATACGATCTTTTATACAATACAAATAAAAATTCTAAATCCAAAACTCGTTTTACATCTGGTTAAATATTTGTCAAACCACTACTACTTAAACTAGTCCTTGGGGGCCACCATAATACTTACCCATCATGGATATGCATAATATAAAATATGAAAATAAAACATGTGTAAACTATTTATAAAATGCATTGCAATTCGAATAAAATCGTCGCTTGATGACGTCATAAACTTTAAATGCTCTATTACTGAACTGCGTAAAAGAAATATCCTTATAACTCCAAAATTGATAATCATATTAACTAACGATTTACTGCGTCGGATTAAGCGTCTCATTTCCAATTAAAATATATCTTTAAATTGAAATTTGAATGAAATACAGGGTCATGAAAAATAGAAGAGTGTGGGAAATAGGATTACAAATATCTCGGCAACTCATTATCCGATCGACTTTATTCTTTATACAAAATTTATGTTTTTGTATTGTGTTTTATATTCACTCCTTAAAATAAACAATTAAAAAAAATGTATATACCTTTTATCAGAAAGAATATTTTGAGAGTCCGAAAAACACAGCTCCGGATAATTAAGTTTACTGAAATTCAATAAAATAAGCTTCTTCCCATTATTGCATACTAAGTACATACCAAATTTCAAGTCTCTTTCTCAATTTGTTCGGGAGATAGAGCGTTTACAGACACACAGACAGACGGACGGCATTTTTTTTTCTTCTAAAAAATATGTTTTTCGGAATCTCCAGCGTCTGAAACGTGTAAATCCGTCAATTTTTTTTTTTTTTTTTTTTTCGATTTTCAAAACGATTATAAGACTTACCTATACTACGTATGATGGGTAAGTAAAAACAAGAAAAGAAAATCAATTAATGTGTATGGATTGCTATGTGAAATATTTAGGTGGTATGAGGTACTAATATAATTTTAAGCCAAGTTTTACGAATTAAATTTACAGATTTGCAGGAAATTTATTCTATACTTTTTAACATAACGTCCAAGTTTTTCAATCTATCGCATCTTTCAAAAATCTTGGAATAACTTTTATACCTTTTTTTTCTCATTCAAGGCTTTTTATTTAAACGTCTGGCACTATATACTGTGTTTCCTCACAGTTGATAAATTGTGATCAGTTTTTCAAAAATTTTCAGAATTCTAAGGAAATTTTTGTGGGTTGGGAAATAACCCGGATGCATAAATCAAGAGGAAATGACGCTTAACTGAAATTATGCATCCTATGAATGAAATATTTCCCTATTCAAATGAATAGGGATGAATCGAAACCGTTACGAAACTATATGAATAAATGCTAAAATGAAAAATTATACTTCGTCGTATTTATAATATGAATTATTATGAAGCTAATTTTGATTTTTAAAATATTTTTTTTTTACTTTAATTTGACTTTGTTGCGTGCCTATAAAGAAGTAAAACATTTTTGAGACAAGAGAATTGATCAAGCTTTGCAGGTGGTCGTTATATGCTCGGTATAAAAATGAAAGATTAAAAATTAAGAAAAGATAAACACAAGAGATGAATTATTATGAAGCTAATTTTGATTTTTAAAATATTTTTAGTTAAATTTGACATTGTTCCTTAACTATACAGAAGTAAAACACTTTTGAGACAAGAGAATTGATCAAAGCTTTGCAGGTGGGCGTTATATGACCGGTATAAAAATTTAAAATTAAGAAAAGATAAACACGAGGACGGAAATTTCTTACATTATTAAATATGTTATTTATTTATAAATAAATGATCATTTTTTAATGTTCGTAATTGTTATTATACTTTTATATTAGTTTGTTATAATACTTCCCTTACACTATATGTTCGGGAAGTAATAATTCACAAATCAATAAATTTCACGATGATGCTCGTGCAGAAAAATAACTTTTCCGCTATTTTTTTTTTCTTGGAGTTTCTGATAGTTGTAATTTAAGTTCTGTTTCTATTTTAGAATGATTTTCTAAAATGCCTTTTACATTCTCCACCCAATATATGTTTTAAATGTCAGATGAAAAGTTATAAAAAACCACAGTGACATCTCACGTGGGTAGATTCGTCACAGATGATTGTGACAAGGATGCGTTCTTGAAAAATACTCCTCTTCTTCGAGAAAGCGAAAAAAAAAATAGAAATAGTGCTTCAGGATATATTATTTTGTAATGCTCTAGAAAAAAGTCAGAAATATATCGATATGCGACTTCATCACTTCATTGTGTGGGCTTTCTCTTAGCAGTGAAGTAACTTCGAAGCTATATCACAATTACTCAAATCAAATTTCCCTGATGGTATTAAATTCTAAATAGTATTACTACTAATAATAACAACGTGTATTTTTTTTCCATATATTTGTAAATGTTGTGCAATGACACAGTCGAAATCTTGTTTTCAGAAGGTATTTTAAAACTGTTCTCAAATCCAAACTTGCAAGATATTCAGAAAATCAGGGAGTCAAGTGTAGAAAAATTATTTTTCCGCTATTTTTTCCCCTTGGAATATCTTATCGTTGTAATTTAAGTTTTGTTTCTATTTTAAAATGTATTTTAAAACGATTTTATAAAATGCCTTTCAATTTCTTCACCCAATATCTGTTTTAAATGTCAGATGAAAAGTTATAAAAAACCACAGTGACATCTCACGTGGGTAGATTCGTCACAGATGATTGTGACAAGAATTCATTCTTGAAAAATACTCATCTTCTTTGAGAAAGGGGGAAAAAAATATATAGAAATAGTGCTTCAGGAATATTATTTTGTAATGCTTTAGAAAAAGTCAGAAAGATATCGATATGCGATTTCATCACTTCATTGTGTGGGCTTTAGTTTCTCTAAGCAGTGAAGTAACTTCGAAGTTATAGAGGGCCGAATCTAAACAGGGGGGGGGGGGCAGGAAGGCAATCCACGGTCGCCAATACAGAGGATTTGATACCTCTTTCGGAATAAAAATCATCAAATTTGGGCAAAAAAGTCATGCAGTCGGACAACCCAAAGTAAAAATGCATTCATTGCTTTTACACTCTTTGCTTTGAACAGGGCTGTTTTTTCCATTAGGTAACCATGTAGGGGCGCCAAAACAATATTTGATTTGTGAATTCACCCAAACTAACTTTTGGAAGATCACTACTCTGTGCCAATTAGGTTTGAATTATTTTAATATTTCAGATTTATTATTATGCATGTTTTTTGCTTTTGGGTGTTCCTGTAAACGAACTATAACAGCTACATACTTGATTAACGAACTCACTCAAGATACTGGCAGATAAATTTACTGTCCCAATTAGATTTGAATTGGTTCAGTATTTCGGACGTTATCGTGATGACAAAATTTGCATTATTTTTAGACTTAATACTGATAATATTTGACGAAATAACATATCTTTCGCATGAATTAACCCTGTGAAGCTCCGATGACGAATCCATAAGATATTCATAGTTTTTCATATTTGCATTCTCATTTTGTTGTGTTTGGTTTTTGTAGTACCATTTCCTTTCATTTTTATACCATCTCTTCCTTTGATTTTCAAACATGTGATTTCATTTTAACTATATATTATCGGTTTACCTATTGTCAATTATTTATGTAGTTTAATGACTATTATTATATATATATATATATATATATAAACGAAATGATTGAAATAGGTCAATTTCTATAGAAATCAAGGGGGAGGGGGAGCGTCAAAATTCATTCTTGCCCCGGGTGAAAAAAAATCCTAGTTTCGGTCCTGAAGCTATATCACAATAACTCAGATCGAATTTTCCTGCAGGTATTAAATTTTAAATAGTATTACTACTGATACTAATAACGTGTTATATTTTTCTATATATTTGTTTAAGTTGTGCAATATATAGTCGAAATCTTGTTTTCAGAAGGTGTTTTAAAAGCGTTCTCAAACCCAAACTCGCAACATATTCACATCATGGAGTCAATTTATTCTTAGACGCATGATTTTGGTAGTTGCTCTTATTCGGAAATTATAAAATCGAATAGTGCTTTCCATTTTTCGATAAAACAAAGGAACTTTTTCAAAATGCTGTCAAAGTCGGTGTTTTGAATATAATTTCCTGACGCACACACCCCGAGGAAGGTCGACATGAGACAGCAATCGTTTAAAATTCGAGATGAAATGCATTTATCGAAAACTAAAAGAAAGCATTGAAATGCAAATTCCTTCAATATTTATGATTTCCGGTTTCATACTTCGCCGTTTAAAAATGAATCTCCGAAAGTGTAAGAAAATTTCGCATTGTTGAGTGGAGAAAAACATGTTTTGTGAATCGCTTTAAGGCTGTTCTCAAATCCAAGGAGCTACGCTACTTTTTGACATATTTCTGAATTCACTTTTGTTCGGACGCTGAAATTGAGGCTCTTCTTTAGAAACTATGTAACCGAACAGTTTTTCCCATTTTTTAGTAAAGGCAGATTTTTCAGAAAATAACTGTCAAATTGACGTTTTTAACCGAATTTCTGCACCCGACCGCGCGGGAAAGGAGAAAAACTATCGTTGCGTAACACCAATCGCTTATAACTCGATATGTAATTCGTTTATTAAAAAATGGAAGAAATAAACATTAGGTTCAAAATCGCTCGAATAGTTATCAAGGCCCGATTAACGTCTGAATCTAGGGGAAGTACGGTATCATTTTGGGTTCCCTTTCATTTGGTAAACGTTTTCTTTAATTCTTCATTCATGAAAACTCACCAATTATACTAAAATTATTCCCGGGAGTAGCTTATCCGATGTCACACATATTTCATTAAACAGCTTTTTTTATGTTCCCTATTTATACTTGAGGTAGATTTAGTATACATACAGCTGTATGCTCAATTTCTTGGGTGGTTTCTAACAGGCACATCAGGATGCTATATAAATAATTAACATCCTATTGATGACATTCATATTTCCCTGTTAAATAAGTTTCGTGAAGTAGTGCGTAGATTATTTCTTGGATTCAGCAAATTTTCTTTTCCAAAAAACTAAAAATACATTGTAAAACAAAATCACTGCAAATTCACGGCACATATTGGGAACACATTTGGAAGACTTTGATTCAAAAAATGTGTTCCAATTACCTTAATGTGTACTGAATGTGTTCCCTTAATATGTTTCGAATATGCTCTGCTATAAAGACTGTGTTTTGAAAGTGTACCGAAAGTGCTCAGGATATCTGTTAAATGTAAACTTGGAAACAAATTTGAGAACGTTTTGGGAGCATATTTGGGCACACTTTTGAAATCATCGCTTTCAAAAAGTGTGCTAGAAAGTGTGCTGAACAAAAGAAGTGTTCTCAGAAGTATTCTAAAAATTGTTCCAAAAAGTGCGCTTCAAAGTGTTCTAAAAAGGTGACAAAATAATTGTTCTAAAAAATGTTCTGAAAAGTGTATAAAGATTTACAGTGATGAAAATGGGAATTAAAGGGCCCTCTTCACAATCATTTTTTTGGAGGGGAGGCTTCTAAATTATAGAGGGGAAGCGTGTGCTTCAAGGGCTTTTTGGATAATCAGTCCTTAAATCAGTCCTAGGGCTGCAAGTGTCATGCTTTTGCGTTTAAAAATGAGTACATAAATTCGTCAGAAAGTTTCATATTCGAAAATAATTTTGTAGTACTGTTGGGTTTTAATCCTCTTTGCATTGATGTTGTATCTGTCATACTGTAAAAAATTAAATACATAATTCTTAAAATTGTTATAAAATTTTACTGTAATTATTTAAAACTTATATCCTTATGTTTCAGTGGTGAAATACTGTTACAAGCTAACTTTTGGGATATACTTCAAAATATTTCAACTATCTCGACGCAGAGAAAATTTTGTATTAACGTCATCGCCATTCTCAAAATATTTTCTTAGAACATTTATCATTCCGGGCAGTTTCCCTCCTTGCTTTCTAAACGGCTTCGGATGAAATGGGAATTTCCGGAATTTATAGGAAACAGCAACACTATTTCTAAACCGTGTGGTACATGATAAACCTCGCAGCTGCATACTAAAACACATTTATTGTGTCGCATCTTTTCGAACTCCCGATTCTCAACATTAATAATCCGAACTTAATACACAGTCCCCCTTCTAAACGCATTTCCCATTCAGTTCCAGAAAAAATTCCACAGCACACTCGCGCCACCTACCCATGAAATCGCGCAACTGATCTTCATCCCCATTCTTCAGTGAGAGCTCTGCTCGCAGAACGAAACGAACGTGCAAGATCTTCACTCACTCTAGGGATAAAATACTCAAGAGATGTACGAAAGAAAAAAAGGTCTCCGCTAAACGCGTACAAGGCATTAAAATTGTGACCGTAACAGAATGAGACCTAGTTGAAGTTGAAGTTATTGGAGTTTTTTTTCCCCAAAAAAAACAGAATAATAACAGTAGTGAAGGTCTAGAAAGGAATTTTCGTTTATCTTTGAAATAAATACATTTTGGAACTAAACTGCTCGTGACTATCTAACCAAGTTGAAATTTTAGAAGGTTCTTTTTTTTTTCTCATTTGAGTGAATTTGGCACGAAAATGTTAAAGGTAAGCAAAACTTATTTATCCTTTATTTAAATTTAACATAATCTTTTTTTTTAAAGTGTTGTCTGTTTTATAAATAAATCAGATATATTTATTTAAATGATATGCAATTTTTTTTTTCTTCCTGTAGAACTTAATTTTATCTTATTAAATGTTTAGTTGGATTTTGAAATTAATTCAAAGATTTGAAGGGGGGGGGGACTCAAAATTTGAACTGCAACATCTAATTTCTTTCTATCATTTTTCTTGATTTTAAAAAAATTAAAAACTGTTTGAAATATTATAGAACATTAATAAAATATTTATACTTTTTGTCCAAAAAAAAAAAAAAAATCCATATTTTAATGTTCAAGCGAATTTTTAAAACTTTACGAATACAATTTTTTTCAAATTAATTAATCAATTAATTAAAATAAAAATATATTTTCTCTGCGAAAACGTGACGTGATATTTGTTTGCAGAAAAAAAAAGTCAACTATTTTATAATGTCATGTAATTAATTAATCTTAAAATATTATGTTACATAGAATTTCGCTTTGTTGACATTTGTTTTCTCCTCTACCATTATTACTGAGACTTAAACATCTTGTATTTCTCAGCACTATTTTTAGTACCGTTTGATAAAGTAAAAATTCACGAATTCCAAATTAGGCTAACGTACTTAATAAGTGTATGTTGCTATTTTTTTACTCTTTGAATATTCACTTCCTGATTAATTCACTGTTTTATTTATAACTTTTTAATTCAGTATTTTATTATTGAATCTTAGAAGGAAAAAAAAAAATAGTATTTTTTTATTCTAAGAAAGCTCCAAAACACAGTTACTAATATTTCGAAATTAATCGGTAGAATTCTATAATTAATTAAAAAGAAATTTTCAGTTTTTGATACTTGACATTGTGAATTGAAAAAGAATTGTCTATTATTGAATCTTAGAAAAGGAAAAAAAAAAAAAATCAGTTATTTTTTTTTTTTTCTAAGAAAGCTCCAAAACATAGTTACTAATATTTCGAAATTAATCGGTAGAATTCTATAATTAATTAAAAATAAATTTTCCGTTTTTGATATTTGACATTGTGAATTGAAAAAGAAACCCTCATTGTCTATTATTGAATCTTTTAGAAGAAAGGGGGAAAAAAACAGTAATTTTTTTTTTTTAAGAAAGTTTTAAAACACAGTTAATAATATTTCGAAATTAATCCGTAGAATTCTATAATTAATTAAAAAGAAATTTTCCGTTTTTGATATTTGACATTGTGAATTGAAAAAGAAACGCTCATTGTCTATTATTGAATGTTGTTATTCTCACGGTTACTAATATTTCGAAATTAATCCGTAGAATTCTATAACTAATTAAAAAGAAATTTTCCGTTTTTGATATTTGACATTGTGAATTGAAAAAGAAACGCTCATTGTCTATTATTGAATCTTGTTACTCTCACAGTTTCTAATACTTCGAAATTAATCCGTAGAATTCTATAATTAATTAAAAATAAATTTTCCGTTTTTGATATTTGACATTGTGAATTGAAAAAGAAACGCTGATTGTCTATTATTGAATCTTGTTACTCTCACAGTTACTAATATTTCGAAATTAATCCGTAGAATTCTGTAATTAATTAAAAAGAAATTTTCCGTTTTTTATATTTGACATTGTGAATTGAAAAAAAAAACGCTCATTGTCTATTATTGAATCTTGTTACTCTCACAGTTACTAATATTTCGAAATTAATCCGTAGAATTCTATAATTAATTAAAAATAAATGTTCAGTTTTTGATATTTGACATTAAGAAATTGAAAAAGAAACGCTCATTGTCGATTGTTGGAGAGGGAAGAGAGAGATAAGTAATGATGCGATGCTTACAAAATTGGATGCTACCGTTTGCTCTATTTAGTTGTAAATTTCATCTTCGAAAAAAAAAACACGGACATTTAAAAAGAAAATGATATTTTTTCCATGTGATAATCATACATTGAATTGTTGCCAGAGATTTTTGGCTTGGAATTCTGGCAACATTCAAAAGTCTGCCAAAGTTTCCTAAAAGTATCACCAAAAAACACTGAAGGAAAAAAAAAAAGAAATTCAAATAAAAATTATGTAAGCATCATATTCTTGGTATAAAAATCCCCGCATCTTTTATCAATAAAAAAATGAACGTACTGATGTGTTAACATATTTTAAACATTTAAATTAGAAAATATTCACCTTTAGTATAGATTTTTTTTTCTGAGTTCTACTTACTTTTAATTTAAAAGATATGTTGTGAAAAAAATATATGTATCTACTTCTTATTAATTAATGTAAGTTGAAACCAGTAAGTCTTGAATTAAGAATAAAAAATAAACACTTTTTTTTCGGAGAGTTAAAAAAACCCGATAAAAAAATGTTTGCGATGCAAAAAATCAATTGAATCGTAATTTAACATGCTTAGAAAGAATTTTAAAAAATCCTATTTTAAAACGAGGGGCTGTATAAAAAATAAAAATTAACACATAAGGGGAAAACTACAGATCGGAACTTTGTATAATTTTTAAAAACAAACAGGTGAACAAATTATGTAGTCTTAACAAATGGACGTTAAGGATCCAACATAAAAGTTCTGATTTTAGATAGATCGAACGTATGTCATCTGATGATAAAATGAATTAAACATATAAATCTTTTAAAAATTCTAAACGAAATTAAAAAATAAAAACCACGTATTTACCTGACTTTTTACTAATATCAGGAAAACTCTATATCATAATTAAACATTACATAACATAATTATATGAAACATTATGTAAAACACTAATAGGAAAACGTTAGACTATCATTATTGTATTATTGATTATTGAAATAGTAAAATGAACCATATTTGATAATTTGAGGAATCATTGGATATGATGCACTTTAAAGAATATAAATCTTATGAGGGAAAATTCAAAATAAAGTTAATGTATCTAGACGATTAACAAGTAAATATCACAAGTACTAATGAATATCAACTTTAGAAAATATATAAGGCTAAATTGCTGTTGTTATTTCAATTTATTATATAGAAAACAAGTATTTTAACTTTACATAATATTTATATTTTTTAATTATATACACACTGCCGCAAACAATGCATATTTTCAATTTATTTAAAATCTATTAAATAAATCTGATAGAGAACAGCGAGTAATACGTTTTAAAATAACAACGTACATCAATGGTTCTCAGCCAGTGCGTCAAGATTTTTATTCGTTGCAGTCGCAAATAATGTATATTTTCAATTTATATAAGATTTGAGAAACAAGTTCGGTAGATAACAGTTATAAAAACGATTTAACAGCATAGTGTAGAACAACAATTCTCAACCTGTGAGCCCAAAATTTTTATTTACTTTTCGTAGATCCGCAGGTAGTGTATATTTGCAGCTCATTCTAAACCTGAAAAATTCCGGTAATTAATAAGAAGAAACACATTCTTTTTGTAATTTTCTTACCTGCTGTTTATGGATTTTTTATCTCCCCCTTTTTATTAATCAGTGCATTTAGCAATGTTAGATTGTTGTTATTTTCTAACGCATTTTAATAATTAGTTAATTTCTATAGTTTCGATTAACTTGTAGTTTAATAATTTTTTTATTTGCATACAGTTTTATTATATATATATATATAATATACTTTTGAAATAAAAAAATAACTTACGAATTGGTATATAACCAAAATAATAGAATCTCGCATTTAAGGATGGCATGTAATAATACTTTGCATCAATTATTATAGTAATATGTATGTATATATTATATCTTAATAAATAAAACCTTCAAGGAAATCCCAACATGTTAAGAATCATAAAGAACACACACACACATAATTATCAAATGAAGTCACATGTGCAAAAAACAAAGGAAAGATAACACAAAAATTACAACCAGCAAACTGAAAATACAAAATTAAGAAACTATGCATATTTCATGGCTTCGTTAGAGTATCTTCATAATAATAATAATTCATAGTAAAGATATACTATTTCATCGAATATTGTCAGCTTTGACCCTAAAAATTATAATATTATATATATAGTACATTTTAAAAATATAAATCAGTCTTTTTTCAAACGGTAAATCTAATAAAAAATATGAATATGAATGTATTCATTAAACATTTATTTTCAATCCATGAAAGAAATTCAGTAGATAATTAAATGAAACAAATTAAAATTAAATATTGTTGATCAATCATTCTCAATCTGTAAGTCTAGATGAGATATTACAGGATGAATACAATTTCTGCTGGAACGCGAGAGGAATTGATGGAAAACGAAAAAAAAAAAATATTAAGAAATTTAAAATAAATAGTGAATAAACAAAACTCGGCATCATTAATATAAGTGTTTTGTGATCATATTTCTAATACAATTACATTAATAATTATAGTGCAAAATTGTATTGCAATATAATGCATTTACATGAAATATCATACCTATATATTGCATTTTATAATTGTTTAAATATTTCTGAAAAGAGACAACGTAACTAAAATCGATATATGAGGGGGGAGGGGGAGGTATATAGTATAAATAAATTACGAAACTCTTATGTCAGAAATAATATAGGGTCGAAAAGTTTTCGTATCATTGAAAAATACATACATTTTCTGCTTGGGAAACCGGAGGCTTTGTTTGGTACGTAAAAGATTAATCATCATTACAAAAAAAAAGGGAATCTTTCGGGAAAAAAATATTTCAGAGTGTAATTATCCCCAGTTTCAATATTAATGTACCAGCAGAAATATAAATGAAAAAGTTTCAAAGTATCAAACATTTAAGTTCTTTTAAAATTTACTTTAAAAAAGTATTTGTCAGTAATTAATTAATTTGGATAGAAAAATTCGAATCATGTAAAAAATACATACATTTTCTGCATTAAAAACCTGAGGATTTGTTTGATACGTAAAATATTAATCGTCATTACAAAAATAATAAAATTTGGAATATTTCGGGAAAAACATTATTTCAGTCAGGGTGTAATTATATTCAGTTTCGTTATTATAATATCAGAAATATAAATTAAACAAATTTAAATTATCAAACATTTAAATTCTTTTAAAATCTACGTTAAAAAATGTATTTAAAAATCAATGACATAGAAAATGTTTGCTGCTTAGAAAATTGCATTAGAGAATTGTTCATGAACATCTGCGATTTTATTGCATTACCTTATATATTTTTCATAAAACTTGTTTAATCGCATAAAAGATACAAAAGATTTTTTGTTTGCTTTTCTTAATTTTTAACACAACTGGTGGAAATGGTTCAATAATACGGAACAGCATTTTAACTTGATGAAGTTAAACATTTATTTGTTATTCCTAAAAGTATATATACTTTCTACTTTTTCCTCATCTGGGAAATAAAGGAATTTAAACAAAACCTACAAAAAAAAAAACCAAATGGAAACTTGGAGAGAATTCAAATTTCGAATGAAAAGGCATTTTCTGCAGTAGCTAAAATTGTCTGTTCCCCAGTTATTTATCACATGCACATTTAAAGCTTTAAAAAAAACAAAGAGGTTATTTTTCAACGAAGAAGGAAGAAAATTTCCCATATTTTTTTTTGTAAAAAAAATGAACTTATAATTCGAGTATAAACAGTTTTCTTTTTCGCATTCGATGAAAGTGAATGAAATTACTGAGCTAAAGTTAGCAACAGCGTATTAAAGGAATGTGTTTGCGTTTAGCGGGAACTGAAGTATGGGAAAATTTGCATCTTCCGTTATTCAGCGGTTTATCAGATTGACTGGAACATTGTTTTGGCTTCGCTGCCTTTATTATTTGGATGACTGATCCTTAAATGATAAAGTAATGCGGGTGCATTTTGATATGGTCTTTATTTAATTAAGAATTTCCGGTTTTTGCTTGCTACAGACTTTTTAATATTCTTCCCAGTGTTTGAAATATTTAATAAAAAAAAGTCACTTTATTTATTCAAAAAATAAAGTGCGATTTTTAAAATATTTCCGTGGTATATAATAGCCTTTCTTCGCATTCCGATAGTGGAGTGAAGAAAGAAGAAAAATCATAAATAATGTTCGATTCTTTTTTTTTATATATTTTATCAATATGTAAAGTTTTTTTTTTCTTTTTTCAATTGAAGAAATTTGTATAGTCATGGCGAAATTCTGCGCATGAAGTATTAGAGAAAAATTAAAATTAAAATTGTCGTAATCAAATTAAATGGCTGATGTCAAAAGTTTTAAATCATGAATCATTTGTATATGTTAGTAATTGAATTTATAAATTTTTATTCAAAGCTTCATGAAAAAAAAAATATGTTCAGTTTAAGGATTTAGACGTCTATATTTATTTAATTAGAGAGAAATTATTTTAATGGTTAAAAAAACTTATAAATATTTTAAGATATTATAGTTTTGCTAAATACTTTGTGTAAGAAATTTTACGTTAGTTCTTCTTTAACCAAAGTAAATATTAAAATAAAATATATGCTAATATGTTTTTAAAATCGGTATTTTAATAGTTAAATTTAATTGATTTTTTATGGGGGGGGATGATACTGTGAAATATATTACCATACGGACTCATAGGCAATGAATCCTGCAACTGTTATTAGGTGCGTTCGTAATTATATAAATACGTAGCACCTATAGTCGTCGTCTGGTCCATCCGTCTGTCTGCGTAAAATAGCGCAAAAACTACCCAGCCGAATTGTTTGAAATTTAATATATATAATCGTTGCAGAATTTTTGTGGTGTGATTTCAAGTTTTATGAAAATTGAATCAAAATTTATAAAGATATTAATAAAAGTTCTCTTCATTCTATTAAAACCTATCATACGTAATTAATTCAGTGATATCCCATGACAGGTAATGATTCTAGATTGCCATGAGGATTACGTCATATTTAAGATAGATTCATATTATTTCCGTATTACTGAATTTAAAAACTGAATTGGTATACTAAATTGTTTAATTATAGCAATCCTATAATCTACCGACAGTTTTTTGGATAGATGTTTCCGGAGAAATAGATATTAAATGGAAAAAGAGTCTAAATATGGATTTCAAATTCTGAAATTTTCAAAGCTAGGCCATTGGTTTTCCATTGGAAGTAAATGTCAACGAAAGATAAAATGTTGCCAACTTAAAATGTACTTATTTTATTACGGGAATTAATGTCATAATAACAGGTGATATAATTAATTTCACTGAAATAATAACAATTTTTTTTCATTTTCTTGTATTGGATATTTGCACATAGTATAATTTTAATGTCACTGAATTATAATTAATTGTTTGTAAAAGTGTATTGAAACTTAATTTCATAAAATAAAATTAATATCTATAATATGAAAATCTGCACATTAAAAAAATTTAGTATTCATGCATAAGATCTTGATATTTATAAAACTAGTTATAGTACGAACACACCTCATTTGTCACGTTTGACGTACAATTTCCAACTTGTTATTATTATTATTATTATTATTATTATTTTATTTCACTCATGAATATATAAACTAAAGAAAATAGACTTTACCATCAAAATTTCACCTTTTATGAAGCTACACAATGTACGAGACTCCGTTCTATTTAAGTTTAAGCTGTTTCAACACAAAATGGGACACAGTTTGTAAATAGTGAATTAGTGAAGTAGGGGAAACGAACGTTCTGACTTAGCTGAAAACACTTTCTTTAATACATATGCATTACACTATTCTAATCGCCTGCTTTACATGAGATGAGAAAGACATCCCGAAAAATTTGTAAAACAGACGTTTACATAGTTTGATTGATTGTAATTGTTTTCATACCCTCAAACTTTGGTATAAATTTTAAAATGTGTACATTTCAAGTGATGAAAAATTTATAAGGTAACATTTCTCTATTTTGTTTTAGATTTGTTAGTTTATAGAGCTCAGAAACTTTTGCAAAATTCCCGTTCTAATAATGTAAACAAATATTTTCAAAAGTCATTTAAATTCTTCACTCTTCGCGTTTATTTTTGCAAAACTCATTTCATGTGGATATAGTAAGGTAGAAGGCCATTAACAAATATGACATCTTCATAACTAGCCCCAAGAAAATTTTTCAAAATATAATAACTATCACAAGATAACTAATAGTTTACATCCATAAAAGAGAAACATTTAAATTATTCAGATTCTCTTTTTTGCGTGAATTTTATGTAAATTGCGAAAACTGAGTAAAGATGTTTTATGTAAGTAAGAAAAAGAAAACTACATTCTCTTTGTATAAAATTTTCATATAAGTTGTTCTTTGAATAAAATGAAAAAAAAATTTTATTGTTTGTTGTTGTTGTTGTTTTGGAGGGGGGGGGGGTACAAAATATATATGTGTGAGAGTTTAAAGCGTACCGAAATAAAGTTGATTTGAGCTATAATTGTTGCTATATTGTAATTTTTTTTATGATATACACTTTTTTTTACTATATACGAAATAAAATTTCAGTCTATAGATTGTATTTTTATTCTTAAATTACAATCTAAGTATTTCTTTTTTGTTGTTGTTGTTATTGTTATTTTAATGAAGGTTATTTCAATCATATTTTAAAAATGTAGTTAAATAAAATCCTAATGTAAATCAAGAAATAAACTTTCGGAACTTTTTTTTTTCTTTTTTTCTTAAACAAAAACATCAAACGCATTATTTTAATATTTATTTTCGAGTAACTTCATTTTTCTAACATTTATAGAGGATGCAAATGTTATCCCTTCATAACATAATGGCAACATATTTGTTATCGTCTTCAAGCTTTATATTCAATATCCTTTCGTCATTTCCTAGTCTATGAGCGGACAGTTAATGTCTATGAGACATGGGAAGTCGGCAATTTCGTAAATTGTAGTTTCAAACTTGCTACTTTGAGATATGGGGCACTGTATTTATGTAGCAATATTATCACAGCTGTGAGTGAGTATCTTATATCATAAAGTTTGTGACGAGAAAAGATAGGGGAAATTCTGTGGTTATATGTCCATATTATATATTGAACTACAGGTATCTCACTTTGTGATGATTTCATCGTGATCTCTTCGTATATGCTATTCAATATTTTATTTCCGAATTTTATTCGTGATTCGTAGTGTTATTCATCACATAGAAATTATATATAATTTAATTTTTACATTCAAAATACTGCATAAACATTAAGCTATAATTAAAATTACTATAAAGAAAATAGGTAGTTAATTAAATACTATAATAAAAAAAATTTGGTACTTCTCTATTATCCCGTCGACCACTTTTCATAACAAAAAACTATCACCAAACTGTAACGCCAAATAAACGGGAAAACGTTTCCATTGGAATATCAAAATAAATAAATAAATAAAATATAAGACTTTAAGGACACAATTGTTATTTTAATTAATGAAATAACTAATAAATCAGTAAAACATAATGAAAAATACACGCAAATGTCGAATTAAAAACCACTTGAGGACATAACAAACACGTATAATGCTTCTGACATCAAGTAAATGGGACTGCATTTTTGGTGTTTAATCTTACACTTTGGCGATAGTTTTTTGTTATGAAAAGTGGTCGACGGGATAATAGAGAAGTACCAAAAATTTACTATAATAATAGCAAAATACATAACTGTTATTATAAAAGAAATATTACATATAAAAAAATCAGACAAATTCAAAGGGGAAAATCTGCAGTTACTTAGTTATTTATTTTGTCAAAATTTTGCGTTGGTTAAAAAATTGTGCATTGTATTGGAATATTTTAACACTATTTAACTCGCTTATTATCATTTTTACTTTTAAAACTCTGTATAATTTATTATGAGATTTAAAAAATAATTTTTTCTTCACTTTTTTAATACAGTCACAAACATTTTATAGATATACGTATGCGCGCGCAAGACGGATGATGATGGGGAATAGGAGATGTGCGTATGGGGAGTAACCAAAGGTGTCGGATGATTGAATGTCAAATAATCGGGAATGTACTGAATTTAAACTCCAAACTTTCGCCAGGCGTACTTAATGTGTTAGATAAATTGAAGGCTTTTCCCATTTTTAGTTATTATTATTTTTTCTATAATTAGTTGATGTTGATAATGTATTTTATTTGCATAAAGCACGATATTCAGTAATGTAAATAGCTATAAATTATTTTATTACTGTAGGTGAATTAATATGTATTTTATTATTAATCTAACAAATAAGCTGCGCCCTATCGTGGTTTCTCCTAAAATGTAGAGTCGCAGATAGGTAGCTCGCTTTCTATGGCTCACATCCAAGTCCGGATATACGCGCCAGACACGGTGAAAGTTAGATGACTAATGTGAAAAACAAAACATCAAAAAGGGAAGATTAATGACATAAATGTAGGGATAAATTTGAGATATCTGTAGCGTTGCATTTAATGGAGATTTAATATTTATATAAACTTTATAAAACATCAATAAATGTAACTCCTTTGTTTGGGGGTTTCAATTTTTTTTATTCTGCATGTCTAATACTTATTAGGGATTTTCTTTTCCCAATTTTTTTGCTACAACTGGTTTATTGCTATCAAATCCTCGTAATATATATTTTTTTTTTCTATTTGCGTTCTATTTTCTTTTCGCATTAAATTAATTTATTAAGATCATAGAAGATAATATTTTTTTTTCTAAAGTTATATCTCAATTTCTTATACGCTCATTAATTTTGATGGTATCTTCATTATTTTTTAAAGTAATTAATTGGAAATGACAAATTTAAATTGCAATACAACAGCGATTTTTTAGTAAAAAATGTTCATCTATTCTAGTTTTATATAAGTCATTTGTATGAAATGGCGAATTTACTCAGTAATGCAAAGGGAACAAATACAAGATTATTTTTTTCTCCCTCATTGTTCAAAGCAATATTTTTAATTTGGAATAATCACTCTCTTATAAAATTATTTTAAACTTATTACAAAATGCAACGTGAGACAGAAAATATTAGCATTAAATAAGTTATATTTCTTATGCGCGTACATAAAATCACAACAAATTCAAACATTCATTAAACTGGAATATGTATTTATGTGTACCTTAAAAAAAAAAAAAAAAAGTATAAATTAAAGTAAAAAAATGTGAATTTTAAGAACTGTATGTTCATAATAAATTCTCTCTGCATATACTTATTTAATAGAGCATTGAAAATACAATTTTAATACTGAATACTCGAACAAATTTAAAATGGTGGAAAAAAAATTATATTTTCTAAATAATTATACATTAGACTAATTTTTTGCACATGCGATAGAAATGTTAAATGTTTGAATTATATTTTCAGAGATGAGATATCTCCGACTTTTTGCATACTAGTATAATCTTAGAGAAAATGTTGTTCCGTTAAATCGCAGATTGTCCTGATTAAATAATTAAAAAAAAAAAAACATTTTCTCTAAGATTATACTGGTATGCAAAAAGTCGGAGAAAACTCTTCCCTGTATTTTACTGGATGAAAATGAAAAAAAAAAAAAATACCGATTTAAAAAGTAAAATAAAATAAAAATGGCTTTTTAAAGTTAAGAGCTATGGTCTTAAAAAGCTTGTTTTTTTTTTGTTGTTGTTGTTGTTGTTGTGGGTTGTTTTTATCAATAAATTTAAAAAATAGCAAATAAACTGACAGATTGTTTCTAAAATTGCTTTCCTAGATTCTTTGAAAGTGAATTATTAAAATTCAGGAATCAATCTCAACAGTGTACACGATAATTCTATAATTTTATAATCGAACTATTAGACATTTCAATAAATTATTTTCAACAAAATCTAAATATTTTTTTTTTCCTGAAAATTTTGAAAACCATAATTAAGAGGTGATAAAACTGTTTATAAAAGGATATTCCTGGATTATTCAAAGCATTTGACATCAGTTATGCCGCTTCATAGTCACAATTTAGTTTTACCATCACACAAATTATAGATTTAACGGTCAGTGAATGTCAATTGGAAAGCAAATATATCATTGTGAGAACGCCGGTTTTCCCCTCTATTCCTATGTAAGCAAGGCCGGTTTTCTCTTTGACTGCTTCATTGAATATTATTTCTTGGTCGAAACGTCCTGTGAGATTCGATGGTTATATATAATACACTATAGATATCGTGGGGAAAAAAATTATCTAAAAATTCAGTGTATTCAATGTTGCTTCCGCTACTCATACATATAGTATAATACAAATAAAAATTTTCCATAAAGTGTTTTTTTTTTCCTCCTAAGATAACTAAAGCTCGCATATATTTTTACCTAATGCAGTTTAGTTTATGGAATAAGATTAGATTATGAGTTTCTTACATTTTTTAACATAGAATAACCTTATAATTTCTTAACTTAAAATACGATTGATTAGTTGATTACGGGCGATATGAACATATTTTGCTAAAGAAGGCTAAACAGACTGGGACCTGCGTTTAAAGAGCCCCACCAGTGGCTGAGAGGTTATGCTCTCGAAGCTGGTAGACGGGAGGTGCTGGGTTCGATCCCAATCGCGCCCGTCGGCCTAATCGTTCGAAGTTTTCGTGGTTTTCTTCGAGCCGTGGATTTATCCATGCGTAAATACGGGTTATGTTCCCTTAGAAAGACCCCCACGAAGGGCACTCCCCCCGGGCCTATATCCCAAGTGTAGATAATTGGCCGTCAATAATCAACCAACCAATCAACCTGCGTTTAAAGTGAAATCTGACCCTTACAAAATCCATGCTTGAATTGAGGGTCGAACCCGGTACTTTGTGGACTGTAGCCAGGTCCCTAAGTACTAGACTAACAGGTGGGGCTTACTTAAAATACGGTTACGATTCTATATTTTTTCCAAATGATTGTAAACTGAATTATTATTTAACACATGTAGGGTAGAAAGGCTAAATAAACATGTTATATTTATCTGTTTAAAGGTAAAATATATACAGTCGCACAAATTGTAGATTTAACGGTCAGTGAATATCAATTAATGAATATATATATATATTATTGTGAGGTTTTCCTCTAGTCTTATGTATACAAGACCAGTCTTCTCGGTACTTCTTTATTGAATATAATTTCTTGTCCTGTGATGCTCAATGATTATAATACGCTATAGATACTATGGAAAAAAAGTATCTAAACAATGTTTCGTTCAGATACTCCAACGTATAGTATAATACAAATAAAATTTTTCCATTCAATTTTAATTTTTCCTCTAAAATAACTAAAGATTGTACATATTTTTACCGAATGCAGTTTAATTTATGTATTTTCCTTTAGGAATTAGAATTAGGAATTAAATTGCTATTTAATTCACGTATGGTAAAAGTGGTAAATGTTCATATTCTATTCACTGTTTAAAGATAAAAATATTCATTTAAATACTGATATTTTTAACAAAGTTTTCGCACAAATTATAGATTTAACAGTCAGTGAATGTCAATTGGAGAGCCAGCATGTCATTGTGAGGACGACCTGTTTTCCCTTTATTCCTCTGTAAGCAATACCGACATTCTCTTGACTGCTTCATTGAATATCATTTGTTAGTCGACGAAATGTCCTGAGAGACGGTTACAATATAATAAGCTATTGATATCATGGGAAAGAATATCTAAACATCCTGGGCACACAATGTTTCCTTCCGCTATGCTTTAAGTTTTCTATTTTCCTAAGAAAACTAAAGCTTAAGCGTAGTTTTAACGAATAACTAGCTGACCCCCGCCCGGCGTTGTCCGGGCCCGTAATAATAAATAAAAAATAAAAAACATCAAGTTTTTATTATTTTATATCTCTAACCTAATTTTGTATAAAGTTATATTTTA
Source organism: Maratus michaelseni (assembly GCA_963931845.1). Classification (NCBI taxonomy): domain Eukaryota; kingdom Metazoa; phylum Arthropoda; class Arachnida; order Araneae; family Salticidae; genus Maratus; species Maratus michaelseni. The sequence goes on along the minus strand of OZ007594.1, from coordinate 164,884,334 downwards.
AAATGAAAAATTCGCGAAAAAATATTGACATTCAGTGATAAAAGCACTCATTTTCTTACGCAGGGTCGTTTCATAGTTTTGAATTGAAAAGTTATTTTTGAAAGAACTCTTTGAAATCTTTATTGGTGATAAATAAAGTGGTTTTACAGCCCGTGAAAAAATTTCGTGAAAAAACATTGTTATCTAGTTGTAAAAGAAATGTTTTTTTCTCGCTTTTTTGTTTGTTTTCGCGTAGGATCCTTTAACATAGCATAAAATAAAAAAAAATAGTTCTCATCTTCCGAACTCTCTGACATTTCAATCGATTATAAATATAACTGTATGCAAGCTCTCTTTAAAATTTTACAAAAAAATACGCATATTTAGAAGTGAAAATATGATTTCTTTAAAGAAAAGCTTTAGCTTTCAACCTCAGAGCAAAAATATATTAGAAGGTCTATGTTTTCAATGCAATGGTACACCTCCATCCGTTTTTAATCAACCCTTTGCAATCCTCCTATGCTAAACAGGCTAATCAATTAGGTTTGAGGGAAGAAGTCTTCAAAAGAAAAAAAAAAGTTGACCCATGTGCAAAGAGAGGATATTCGTGTGGAAATTTGACAGAATGCGCTTATCGTTTTAAATATATAGATATTACTGATGCAATTTAATTTTTGAAATAAAAAACGGTCAGATTTTTAAAGCGAAAACGTTACTTATTGCTTTCAATCTCCCGGAAAAGCGAGGAATCATTTATAATACCCCCCACCTCCCCCAATGTCATGGCAAGAAATCATTGTTGCATTGTGGAAGATAATCTGTTACTTATTCCTTTCTGTATGCTATACAACACAAATAAAAATGAAACTCTTCCAACTTTTGCACAGTGTAATAGATTTTATTAACCCGTTCGGGTCTGGCATCCTTTTAATAGAACATGTATTTTAATTGAGTATTATTTTGTCTTAACAATTACTTTTGTTACATTGTGTTGCATACATGTTTTGCTATATTGGGTTGCTAGGAAAGTTCTTTTCGTTTGGGGGGGAAAGTTAGTTCGTACCGGAAAATTCTATCATTTCATTATTAAACATTAATTCCGATATCTAATCTCTAATAATTTATGGGTAGAATTATCCGGTACGAATTAGTTTTTCCAAACAGAAGGAACTTTCTGAACAACCCAATGTATGAATTATCACATTTATAACTACTATTTTTTATAATCATAATTATTTTGCCGCGTAAAGAAAATAGGGCAATAAGGCAGATTACTTTAGATATATTTTCTTTCTTTTATAAGATGCATGTAGACATTTAAGATGGATGTAAGTATGGGAATAATGTATTAAGTATTGAGTATTCGACATGAAAACAAATTAAAAAATTAAAAAACTTTTATAACTACTATTATTATTTATAATCATAACTATTTTGCCGCGTAAATAAAATAGAGCAATAAAGCAGATAATTTTAAATATATTTTCTTATAAGATGCAATGTAGGCATTTAAGATGGATGTAGGCATGGGAATAATGTATTGAGTATTCAACAAAAAAACAAATTCAATAAGTAAAAAAATAATAATAATAACTACTATTATTTATAATCATAACTCTTTTGCCGCGTAAATAAAACAGTGCAATAAGGCAGATTATTTTAGATATATTTTCTTTCTTTTATAAGATGCATGTAGGCATTTAAGATGGATGTAAGTATGGGAATAAAGTATTGAGTATTCAGCTTGAAAACAAATTCCAAAAGTAAAAAAATTTTTATAACTACTATTATTTATAATCATAACTATTTTTCTGCGTAAATAAAATAAAGAAATAAGGCAATTTTTTTTAGATATATTTTATTTCTTATAAGATGTATGTAGGCATTTAAGATGGATGTAAGCATGGGAATAATGTATTAAGTATTGAGTATTCAACCTGAAAACAAATTCAAAAAGTACAAAACTTTTATAACTACTATTATTTATAATCATAACTATGTTGCCTCGTAATAAAATAGAGAAATAAAGCAGATTATTTTAGATGTATATTTTCTTTCTTAGAAGATTAATGTGGGCATTTAAGATAGATGTAAGTATGGGAATAATGTATTAAGTATTGAGTATTCACCATGAAAACAAATTCAAGAAGTAAAAAACTTTTATAACTACTATTATTTATAATTATAACTATTAGACCGCGTAAATAAAATATGGCAATAAGGCAGATTATTTTAGATATATTTTATTTCTTATAAAATGAATGTAGGCATTTAAGATGGATGTAAGCATGGGAATAATGTATTAAGTATTGAGTATTCACCATGAAAACAAATTCAAGAAGTACAAAACTTTTATAACTACTATTATTTATAATTATAACTATTAGACCGCGTAAATAAAATATGGCAATAAGGCAGATTATTTTAGATACATTTTCTTTCTTTCAATTGACTTTTGCCTCTCAGGTAGTTCCTCCACTAAGTTAATTTATTTGGCGGAAAGTACATCCATTCTTTTTTAAATATTAAATTTTACTTTCAAAATTTCGTTTCTTGTATGCGATATCTTAAAGTTACTGATTTTAAGTTTGCCCTTCAAAACTTTTAAAAGTAAAATTAATACTTTTTTTTGGTAACTCAAAGTACGATAAAAGAATTATATCAGTTCTCAGTAAATTGCTACTTCTGATTTTTTTTTTCAGTAACTCAAAATACGATAAAAGAATTATATCATCTCTCAATAAATTGCTACTTCTTCTACACTTTCAAGATTTTTAACTCGTTTCTAAAAGGCCACAACTTTAAGAAATTGCTCTCGAAAGATAAATTTCAAAAAAGGATATGACCTGATGAGATATTTGAAGATAACGGAGATGCCTTAAGCCCATTGGATTAACATGAAGAAAAAAAATGAAAAAGCTGACTTACAAGGCCACTTAAAATCCAAAATCTTAAGATGAAGAAAAGATTGAATTTCAGTTATATTTTATTGCATTAACTATTTTGTGAATTACTTCATGTACTACTTCAAGAAAAAGGGAGAATGTTTTAAGTAGCAGAAATTTCTCTTCCCAATACTTCTCGTTTTCATGGAGTCGAGTATATTAGAACATAAATTTTGTTGCTTAAAACCATTTTTAATCACTTGTTATATATCTCTGTAGCTGTATTATTTCAAGAAGCGATTCTTTTAAAACTATATTTACTTCAATATTTTTAAAACGGCAAAGGAAGGGAAAAAAAACTGTATTTTTATCTAGATATTTAAATTAAACCAACTACACAAAGCATGCTCTGTCTAAAGTGCAATCTGTAAAAAGTATGTTGACAAGTATATTAACTTCGGAGTGATTTGATTAACTCTAGGCAACAAATTAAATTAATATAAATTTTACTTTTATGTTATTTCTGGTGCAAGTAATTTTACAATCAAAAGAACGTAATAAAAAGTCATGATCTATTGAAATTTTCTTAGGTGTATAATAAAAATTTTGTTAGTGTAAGAGGGGAAGAGGAGAAAAATCGTATATAATAATGCACTTTTACTGCAATCTTTTTCACTTTTAGATGAGGTGATGTAAGCTAAAGAATTATAAAAGTATATTAACAAGTAATGTATTAACTTCGGAGCGATTTGACTAACTCTAAGTAACAAATTAAATTAATATATTTTACTTTTATGTTATTTCTGCAACAACTAATTTTACAAATAAAATAACATAAAAAAAAAGTCATGATTTATTGAAATTTTCTTAGGTGTATAATGACAATTTTGTTAGTGTAAGAGGGGAAGGGGAGAAGAATCGTAAAGTATAATAATGCACTTTTACTGCAATCTTTTTCACTTTTAGAAGAGGTGATGTAAGCAAAAAAATTATTATAATTATAATAAAAATTTTGTTAGTGTAAGAGCAGAAGGGGAGAAGAATTGTAAAGTATAATAATGCACTTTCACTGCAATCTTTTTCGCTTTTAGATGAGGTGATGCAAGCTAAAAAATTATTATAATTATAATAAAAATTTTGTTAGTGTAAGAGGAGAAGGGCAGAAGAATCGTGAAGTATAATGAAGCACTTTTACTGCAATCTTTTTCACTTTTAGATGAGGTGATGTAAGCTAAAGAATTATTATAATTAAACAAATACAGTCACATATATAAGAGCTACAGCTGCGATATAATATAACGTACTAGGTTTGAATAAATCTGCCTCTCTGAATTAATTTCACCTATACTAAACAAAATCCCAATCTTTTATTGACCATACTGCACGACTAAAAATGAAATCAAATAGCAGATCGTGTATTTAAAACTCGCATAATTATCTTTCGTCCAAACATGTTCCCAAAGTAAAAGTGCACCTGTACACAACATCTCCATCGAATTCGTACAAATTAACCCTTCTTTTGTTACAGACCCCTGCTGTAACAGCGCTCAAGCGGAACTTATAATACACGGCGACATATGCAAATGTATCTTCCCCTACTACGCTATTAGGCTTTAAATGGGGGTACATGACATTTCCTTTCTTCACAACTTGTTTCCAGGTCCCCAATATTAATTATTATTCGTGTCTTTCTTTCTGTCATACGAAGGGATCCAATTATATTTGTTCCCGGGTACGAAATATTCACCAAATATGGCTTCACGGTTGAAAAATTTCCTAAATCGGTTATCTCTTAAAGATAGGTAATAATAAAAGATTTCTTAGAACTCTAAAATTTGGAGCTTGTTCCAATATATTTTATAATTGCCTTTTTAATTTCGGAGTTTGTAAGTATCTGGTTACACGTTATTAAAACTTCCTCATTAAACGAAAACGAGAAATAAAAGTAGAAAAAAAATCGGAGATGCATGCAATTAAGTTTATTAAATGCAGCATTTGTTTTTATATTTAGATCATGCAAGATACAAATTCGAAGCAAAAATGAGTTTCTTTCATACGTTATTAATACATGGGTCTGTTTCTATATTGTCATCAAGCCAAGAAATATCTTATGTGTTCCTTCTCTTCTTGTTATGTGTTTATTTCAAGAGAAGTTACATTATAATATTCTTATGCAGTAATTTTCTTTTTGTATCTTCCAGAATATAAGTTATTGTATTGAAAACTGCCAATATGCTTAGAAATAGTCTACTAATTGAAACAATATTTGAAATATATATTGTTAATATCAGTTATTGTTTTAATTTTATGTATAAAATATCTTATTAAATATTTTTTTTTTCCTTTAAACTGAATTAGAAATTGTTAAGAATTTTTCGTTTGATTGCTTATTTATAAGTAATAATAGCAAATCTCCAATTTTTTAGAGAAAATTTGGCTTGCTATGAAATTTATTAGGGATGACTTAGGCATCTCTCTCCATAGTCGATATATTTGGGAAAGTAGCTAATTGTTTCAATAACAGATTTTTATTTATTTATTTATTTTTAATAAAAACCAAAAAGACGTAAATTAGAATTGTACTTGCACATTTGTGACATATTTTTATTCAATGGCATTATCGGGGCTTAAATAAATGTCTAATTGATTATTATATCGTATAATGTACATCGTCATTGACTATTATAAAGCGAGAAAAAAAATTTCGTGCATTTTTTTTTTCTAATATGAATATCGTAGAAGAAAAAAAAAACTTATTTTCAGTTATATACTCATTTTGTTAATGCTATTTATAGTGCATTTAAATTTATAACTATTTTACAATTGAAAAAAATATTTTTCGAATTCTTTTTGTATGATATTATAAAGTTATTTATATAGCAGTTAGCAAGTCTAACGTTAGGCTCTATAATTTTTACAACATTAATGTATAAATTTTTGAAGCATTTTTATAATTTTATATGAAAAGCAGCTACTTTGTGTATATAAATATATATATATACATTTACTTTTCTAATCTGCTTTAAAAAGAAAAGTAGAGAAAAAAAGATTTTTTTTTTCCAAAATTATTAATTATGAAACATTTGTATGATCAAACTCAACAAGAGAGAGAAGCGTAATCTGGCGTTCTTTAGTTAGTAAAAACACCAAAAATCGGAATTTTGTTTTTAAAAAGTACTTTTTTTTTTCTGGGGCTCGTGAATTCTTTTCTCTAAAGCCTTGAGTTTTGGATATTATTCGTATTAAAATCCTCATTGTTTAGTTAGTTCCTTAGAGGAATCCGGATATTTCATGGCATGAAAGTGTAAACATTCGTATATCTTTCTTTTTTTTTTTAAATCTCGCATATAATATCTGATTACATATTAGCACTCAAGTAATCGATGAATCTGGAATCTATTTGTTTGCATAGTTACATAATAATATTGATCTCTTTTTTACTTTCTTTCTTTTTCCTCTTTTTATATATATATATTTCAGCTTGAATCAGAAATCAGCACTTCTTCCAGAGAGCGTAACTTTTGTTTATTGCATATCTCTTTAGTTGAAACCTTCTCTTCTTTAGCACCTCCAATTCTATGAGAAACACAATAATGAATTTCGCAGGAATGCGACATCTGTCACAAAAGCTGGCAAAAATATAACTTCTTATTTGAAGCTTGATCCATCTAAGAATATTTATTTTATTTGTTCTTGTCGTTCAAGAAAATATTCTGTAACGTTTTTCCCACGTTCCAATACAACGTTTGGAAAAGCGATCGAACTTTTCCCCGATGTTTACTTTAGTTTTATTCCGGACCTTCGGGGTTGCCATATTTTATTCATTTGGCAGCTTTGGCTCATCGGCAAGCTGAGGGATATTTCCTTGGCGATTTTTCTTTTCCCGAGTCACAAGAGATGAATAAGAAAAGGTCGTGTGGGAAATGGTTTTTATCTTCATTCGATATTGATGAAAAGTTTCGGTGTGAAGTCTGATCAAGTAGGCTTGCATCGAGTCAATGTACTGACCGAAAGTATTAAGTCACACGGTATGAGCTAAAAAAAAAAAAATCTTGAGATTATTTATTCTATTGACCCAAAGCTTCTATTTTATATTTATTATTTTTCGCGCGGACGTTTTTTAGAATTATTTAAGGAAAAAAAAACTTTAAAAAAAATGCAGACTTCATACATATATTAAAAGAATATTCACATTTAAGAAAACCGAAAATCAAAAGATTTCTTATTACGATTAGAAAGTACAGTAAAATATTAGAATTCGTAATTTTATTAGTCATAATTCCTTTTATAAAAATTTTAAACTTGTAACTTCAGTGTTCAATTCTTTTTTTTTTTTTTTTTTCATTTTTAATACAGTCTTTAACGTAGGCTTGCTTCGAGTCAATGTACTGACTGAAAGTATTTAGTTACACGGTATCAGAAAAGAAAGAAAAAAAAATATTGAGATTACTTATTCAATTGATCCAAAGCTTCTATTTTATATTTATTATTTATTCGTGCAAATGTTTTTTAGAATTGTTTAAGAAAAAAAACTGTAAAAAAAACGGCAACACTTAATACATACATTAAAAGAATATTCACATTTAAGAAACCCTTATAACAAAAGATTTCTTATTACGATTAGAATGTAAAATATTAGAATTCGTAATTTTATTATTCATAATTCCTTTTATAAAAATTTTAAACATGTAATTTTAAAGTTCAATTTCTTTCATTTTTAATAAAGTCTATATAAAGTAGGTTTGTTTCGAGTCAATATACTGACCAAAAGTGTTAATTCCCACGACATCAGTAAAAAACATTCTGTGATTATTGCGAATTACAAAAGCTTTTATTTTATATTTATCATCTTCCTCATTGACAATTTTTTAGAATTATTTCAATTTGAGAAAAAAAAAAAGAAAAAGAAAGAAAGAAAAGAAAAGAAAAGAAAATACTTAAAAAGTGGCAATAAGACAGAATATCCCTATCTAAAACGACAACACAACAGAAAATTTCTAATTAAAGTTAGAAATTTAAAATTTTTATTCTACCCATAATTCCTTTTATGGAATTTTTTTTTTTAACTTCTATATCTTTCATCTTTAAAACTCGTTCTCACTCGAAAACTTAATTTTTCAGCAGGAAACATGATGTGGTCGGTGAATTAAGATATATTTTTAAAAAATTAAAGAAACAAACCAAAAGATAAGGATCCTTCTAATAAAAGTTCAAGAATATACTTACAGCATTTCAACTTAGAGATTAATGCATTGTCTGACATATACATAGATTAATAAAACAATGCGATATTATTTAAAAAAACATTTCATTAAAGATACCCGGTGGATCCTTCCCGGATTACAGAATATACTGTCCGGTTACAAAACGTAGGTAAAAAGTTTTACTTTTTAAATATATTTTTAGATTACCCCCTAAAAACCCTAAAAAGCCCGTTGTTTATGTAAAAACATCAATTATGTATTCAAATAAAGTTTTGAAATTTATTAAAGGTGATGTTTTCCTATTAGTCGCATGCCTGAAGTTAATAGCCAAATAAATCATCAAGGGTTTTGCTACTTATAGCAACTTATTTGATTCTGATTATTTCAATGTTTAAGCCCATAGTTTAATTACATATCTGCTAAATTTGTGTTTTATTTATATATTTTTTATTCATTAAATTGATTTTTTTTTGTGTAATCTTAGCCGGGAAACAAACGCTGAACTACTTATATCGTTTTTAGTGCAAATGGGTTAATCTTCTATAATCGAATCAAACACCCAATAACGATAGGTTTTTTTTTTTTTTTTTTTTTTTTTGTTATGCTTGAAAATTATTTTTAAAACCATAAAAAAACAGTGATTCAGATACAGTTTTCAAACAAATTACATTTGAAAGTACATTTTCCCTCTATTCGACGGTGTAAAAAATGAAATTACGCGATGTTTAAAAGCAATTAAATTTGGAAAAAAAAAAAAAGGGAAATAGATTGCTCGATCCACCGTCGACATGTTTTTGCTTCATAATTTACAAATTTGAGCAAAAGAATGTATAATGCATGTTTCATAAACCAATTTTGTATTTGTCACCAGAAAAACTTAAATTTTTTTTCAAAAACATGATAGTTCTCGTATTAGAAATACACCTACCATGAAAAAAAATCATAGAAAAAAGGCTTTGAAGAACTTTTTCTCCTAAAGACAGGTTTCCGTTTCAGACAGGTACTGTCTTCACAGATTAAATTTGACAGGTAAATGAATTATTAAATACTTCAGAGTAATGTTTTTTTCATTGACCAAATAAGTAGAGACTATCCCTTTTATTATTATTTTTTTAATTTTAATTTATTTACAATGGTTGGTTTGTCAGGAAGGTGCATACCCACCCCATTTTCTTTTCTTTGTTAGGCTTTTTGAACTATCAACGTCATGTCATAAGCGCCTGCAGGGAGGAAAGGGGGGGGGCAGGTAGATATTGTCTCTCCCTGGATTTTGAAGTTTAATTAGCTAAATTTTCTTTACCTCTCTCTCATGATTCAAAAATAATAATAAACTCTGTTATTCTCAAGTGATTTTAAAATAATTAAATACCAAGAAAATAACTAAATATTTTTGGTCAGTGAGACTCTTTCCTGGACATCTTGTGGAATTTTTTTTTTTAATTCTGTTTTCCTTTCATGTTTATGTGTTTCAAATTTATCTCGATCCCCCCTGAAGAAAAAGAATAAACTGTTTCAATTCTTCATTTTGAAAACGTTTTTAGAAACTTATTTTTTTAATATTTAATACTTTTTAATTCTTAAATTTCTGTAGTGCTTTTTATGTTGATGTGTTTAAAAATTGTCTAGCACGAAGAATTATGACAAAAAATTCTTGTTTCAGTTTATTTCATGTCTGTATTCTGCATTAAAAAAAAAAAAAAAAAAAAAAAAAAAAAAAAAAAAAAAGTTACCTAGCTTTGGCTGCGGACTAAATGCACATATGTTCAAAATCTTGACCCACACTCTAGATTTCTTTCTTCTTCCGCTCATGAATCATACCTATTCTATACACTTTTATTACAATTTTCACATTAGCATTTGTCCATAATTTTAATCTTTTTGATTGTGGGGTTTAGGCAACTATTTATTTATTTTATACGCACCACTTTTTGAAAAATAATCTCTGCCGTATATTTATACTAGATTATTTTCAAGAGTTATCGACCACAAAGAAATTTTTTTTGTAAATTGTGATATGACTGAATAAAAGATTAAAAATAGCCGCCATTCCTGGCATGTAATTGAAAGATTAAGCAGTAGCTAAAAATTATTTCATAACGCATTAAAAATACATATGAGTTCCTCTAAATTTTTGTAATTGTTTTTATTTTTACACGTACCAATATATTTATTGTTATTCAGTTTTACAATCCATATAAATAACCATATTCAAAATGCGTAAAAAAAAAAAAATTATTTAATGTATCTATATTTTTCATACAAACAATTCTAATAAAACCGTGGAATGAATCCGGAAGAAAACAAAAATATATACTATATTTATAGATATATGTATACACACACGTATATAAATAATGCTGAAATGCTCTTTTTATTTGCTAAGCCTGGAATTTATCTGAATTACGCTTAGTTACCTGCCTACAAATTATCTTCTCTTATTGTGACAGTAAATAGATTTATTTCTCTTCCACTTTTCTCTTCGAGAACGAAATCAGCGCCATCTATCAACAAGAAGGTGTGAAATTCTTCCGATATTTTTATTCCGGCTATATGTCATGGTGTGAAACTTGTTTTACAGGTATAGGGGAAATAAATATTGTTAATTAATTGATTTCTAATATAAAACATTTTATCTTTCACCTTTTTTTTTTGTTTGTAGAAACATATTTCATCTATTTATTAATTGAGATCTAGTGTTTTTGTTAGAATTGAGTTGATGTACTAATGAAATGTTATTAAAATTGCGTATAGTGAAAAATGCTTTGTGGTTTACATGAAATAATTGAATGTTTTGTATACATCATTTAAATAGACAATCAAAAATATGCAAATAGGAGAGGGTAAGACGTATTGTATATATTTTGTATTATATATCTTTATTTTATTTTTTATATCACAGTGCATTTGTTTTATTTTAACGTTCGTCGTAAGCTATTCTTATTGTCATTTAATTGAAATAAAATAAAATAATATTGCAACAAAACAAACTATTGCAGCTTATTTTTTTTTTTATCGGTAGTGTATTTAATAGTCTATTTTAGTAACATATTGCATTGTCGATGAAATATATTAAGCCATTTAAAAAGAGTTTTTAAATCAATTAACCCACATTAGAATTAATAGTCCAAAATTTAAAAAGGCATGACTTGCAACTGTTTGGGCTAAACGTTATTTCATTTTTAATAAGGAAAAGTTTAATAACATTATAATTAAATTTCCTGATCACTTAAAACAGTCATATAACTATAAATTTTATTTATTTATTTTTAAAAATCCGCTCCCATATGTAACATTTTATTTGAAAAAAAAATCCATAAAAATTTCTAATAACTTTTAAAACGCTAGAAAAAAAAAATCTAAAATTTAAAAAAAAAATTAACATTTTTACATATTTTTTTTAAATATATTTCGTTTTTCTAATCAAATCTATTCTTAAGACAAGGTCGATGTTGTTTGTTTGCTTTCTTCATCTGAAAAGTACACTTTCGTTACAGTATCAGCTCAACAGTCACAAACACAAACATTGAAACTTTCCGAATCCTGATTATCTTCGAGGATTAGAGATATTCATATATGCAAAAGGGAGAAGTTACTACGAGAAATTTTTATAACATCTGTAGGAAAATTTCTAAAAAGATAAAAGTCTATTAAGTCTTGTTTAGTAGCTAAGATGTAGGCAACCAGAGTCCTGTGTTCGAGTCACAGCAGTGGCTTCTAATACTCGTAGCAGTTTGGGAACCATTGTAAGATTGAGGTGACGATCTGTCTGACTCTAATGAACAAGATGGCCTTAGTCTACAAATCAAATAAATCAAAGTAAGATTATTACAGAAAAAAAAAAATGTGTTTATAAATGTAGTTCCTGTGCAATTTGATGTTTCAAAGTTTAGTTACGAACAGCCAAACCGTCGCAATCTTACATTTAAGAAATATTGTAAAATTGTCATAAATGTTTTTTCTATACGTTTGTGAAACGACAGATGTTTATTACCCCCCCCCTCCCCTCCAATAAAAAAAGTAGGGGTGCGTTAATTTTATAACTTAAACTAACAACTCAAAATCTGAATTTAAAACGACAGGGTCAAAGTTGTTTGTTTGCTTTCTTCATCTGAAAAGTACACTTTCGTTACAGTATCAGCTCGACAGTCACAAACACAAACATTGAAACTTTCCGGATGTACTTTGATCCTGTTTATCTTCGAGGATTAGAGATATTCATATGTGGAAGAAGTAGAAGTTACTCTCAGAATTTTCGATAACATCTGTGTACCCTGGGACCCAGTCGCCAAAATCTAATTTTGCCCGCCACTGGTCTGTTGTCCTGTGCATACGCAGGTGCAGCGTATCTTTGACTCGTCGCAATTCTATTGATGGGATTACCGCCTTTATCCCCAAAAAAGTTCGAAACAGCAAGAGGCATACCCTATGCAACCCCCCCTGTATGCTTAATCTCTTGCCTAATCCGATACATACACTAGTACCAGCAGAATTTTTCTTTTTGTTCCGACAACCCCCTATTCGTTTTTTGTACTACCCGCATGTAAGGGAAATTCATATTTTATTTATTTATCTACCGGCCCTAGCAAATGTGATTGAGACGTTTTGTAAATCTGGCAATGGGTAGATACGCAAAACGGAATCACGTGAATGGGAAGCTTTAATATAATCTTGAATAGCCTTACACTGGTCGCCCATTCAGGCAATTTAAACTCAATCAACTTTAACTCACGGGATTTAAATTCTTAAACATGCAAAAACTCTAGGCCGTTTTTTTATTTTTTTTTATTTTTTTTATTAAAGGGAAATATTTTGTGGAAAATTTATATGTTTTTTATGCTTATTATATTGCAATATAAATTTTAATGCTATATTCTTTTTTTTTTTATCTTATGCTCTCGTTTTTTAATACTTGAGTATGGGAAATATAAGATTGTATTTCCTATGTTCACGTATTAAAAAAATGAATGTAAAATTGTATCTCCTCTGAGATAGAATTTTACAGTCAAAATTGTATCTTAGAATATACAATTTACTGTATATTCTGCGAATTCTGAAATTGTACTCTTTTAAATTTTTGTACAGATCATTCACATATGAAAATGGATTCATTCTCACTAAAAGTTTGATTCAATGTTTGTAATAAATAGTTAAATATTGATTAATACTGATTGGATTTAAATTCTCAAACATACAAAGCGTTGACCCATTTTTCATTAAAAATAATTTTTTTATAGAGAGTCTGTATGTTGTTGTTGTTGTTTTATGTTTATCATATTGCAATATAAGTTTTAATGTTATATTCATTTTTTCATAAGTTTTAATGTTTACTATATTGCAATATAAAATTTAATGTTATAAGAGAAAATTCGTATAGATCATTCACATAAAAATATATTTATTCTCTTTAAAACTTTGATTCAGTATTTGCAATAAATACTTAAATATTGATCAATATTGATTGGATTTAAATTTTTAAATATGCAAAGCTCTAGACTTTTTATTATTATTATTAAAAAGAAATATTTTCTCAAAAGTTTATACAGTTTTTATGGTTATTATATTGTAATCTAAATCTTAACCTTTTTCTTATTATATATATATATTTTTTATGTTTGTTTTAAGAGCTACAGATAGAAAGACACGTGTAAGCTAATGTTAAACCAATGGCAGTATTCTTTCCGAATTTCTCGGAATATATTTTTTTTCTTTTAATAGGATAGTTGAGGTCTATCTCTAACCAGGTCCTTGTTTAATTTTTCTATTTGGCTTCCATATATTTTTTTTTTCTTATGACGTCACTTTTTATTTCGGAACATGTTCTGGAGGAGAAAGTATCCTCATTTTAAAAAAAGAAAGAAAGAAAGAAAGAAAAAATAAATAAATAAAATAAAACTGCAGCCAAAATCAAAAAATTAAAAAAATACCTGGTTAGAGATCGACTTCAGCTAACGTATGTAAAAAAGGAAAAAAAAAATACATTTAAAAATGTTGAAATGTAAACGAAAAATTTGAAAAGAACGCTGCCATTTATTTAACTTTATCTTTTGAGTATCTTCACGTGACTATTGCAGGCTCTTATTTTTCACACTAGAAAATATAATAATGTATTTCTTGTAACTGTTCTTCATTCTTACAAATGTTTTGATTCATTATTTGATTTGAATATTAACATTTTTTCGAGGAAACAATAAAATGTATAATTCTACGTAATTTCAAATTTAATTAATCTCAAAACTGCATTATAATTTAAAAATTGAAGAAAATAATTCAGTTATAAAATAAAATGTATGATTCAAACGAAAGCTTGGGTTAAGTTAAATAACAATATATAACATTGATGTAAAACAATACTTGGTTGAATGTATAACATCATTTGATAACTGGATTCAATTTACTTTTATTTAACGCTGTTCTAATATTAATAATGCATCTTAATTTTAGAATAAATTTTATTGAAAAAAGTATCTTTCGCATGAAAAATTATTAATTATTTTTATTGCTATTGTCCTGAGTGTATTATTCAAATTTCGATGAATATGTTAAACAAAATTACGTAACAGCAGAATTTTCTATAATAATTTAAAAGGATGTTTTTTTTTCCCTTAAACGTTAATTTAATAATCATGAAAATTAATTATTAAGCATAAAACCTTGATTCAGTTTAAAGGGCAGATCTAATAATCAGCTATTTCCACATTATCGCTTTATTTATTTATTTCACCTCAGGGATTTGCAACCTGTGGGATGGTTTCAAACTGCAGAGCACGAGTTAGCTCAAATGAAAGACTCAGCGGAATAAACCAAAACCAAACCAATCGAATAAAGAATATTTTATTAAAGATTATTTCAGGAGAATCGTTTTTATTTTATCAAATGTAACGAAAGCAACATAACTTCCTACCAATATTTTTTTTTTCTGTCTCTTTTCCACTATTGGACAGAAAACGTAACGACTTACATAATGTTAAGGCGTTATTATTCATCAGTGAGATTTCAGATTCATCTCGCCAATGTTAAAACTTTAGCCGTGTGATGCATTCGTATTTATAAAATAACTCCTCAGTAAATTAATATTTTTAACTTTTTTTTTCTGTGTACTCTTTTTGAAGGATGTCTCTCCCCCCCCCCCCCTTTTTTTTTTTAAGTTGTCAAAATATTTCTAAAATATATACTTAGTTTTATTTGATGTGTTAAAATCTTACACAATTTCGCTAAGATTTTAAAACATAAAATTAGAAATGTAGTCTACATTTTAGAAATATTTTGACAACTAAGAAAGAAAGAGACATCCTTTAAAAGAGTACGCAGAAAAAAGAAATTAAAAATATTAATTTCCTAAAGATATATTTTAAATATACGAATACATGCCACGCCCATAGGTTTAATATTAGGGAGAGGAATTGGGGCGTTGAGTTACCAACAGCCTTAAAGGGGTTCTCATAAAAATACCCCCCTTTCCCTCTCTCAATAAAGCAACGCATTTTGTGACTCATTTTTAAACATAAAAGCATGATACTTCCAGGCATGATTGTTGAAGTGATTTGTAATAGAACAGTATTTTTTTCATTTTCCAATAAAGGAATTACATCTTAAGCGATTGTTGTCGCAGGACGACAGTTTTTTCCCTTTTATTGCGCCGTCGGGATCCAGAAATTTGGTTCAAAATGCTTACTTTGACAACATTTTCTGAAACATCTTCTGTCTTTATCTAAAAACGGAAGAAACTGTTCGATTACATAGTTTCTGAATGATGATTACATAGTATGTGTTTCTAGCACCTGCAAATTTGATACATTTGCGAACAAAAATTAATTTTAAAAATATCTCAGAAAGTAGCCAGCTTGGATTTGAGAGCAGTATTAAATTAATAAATAAACAGATTTTTTATATCTGCTTGACTTTTGATTCAAGCGTGATGCTCTTGTGTATGTCAATATTCAATACTGAATCTGATCATCAGTTGAAAGTCAAATTACTCAATACCTATATATTTATCATATGTGAATTGAATACGTTTGTGAACAAAAATAAATTTTAAAAATGTGTCAGAAAGTAGCCAGTTTGAAGTTAAGAACAGGATAAAATTAACAAATAAATATATTCTTTATATCACAGAATGCAGCTTGACTTCTGATTCAAAAGCGTGATGCTCTTGTGTATGTCAATATTCAATACGGAATCTGATCATCAGTTGAAAGTCAAATTACTCAATACCAATATTTATCATACGTGAATTTTATACGTGTGCGAACAAAAGGAATTTTAAAATTGTGTTAGAAAGTAGCCAGTTTGGATTTGAGAACAGGATAAAATTAACAAATAAACAGATTATTTATATCACAGACTTCTGATTCAAGCGTGATGCTCTTGTGTATGTCAATATTCAATACTGAATCTGATCATCAGTTGAAAGTCAAATTACTCAATACATATATTTTTTTTTATCCGGATTAGGTTGTTGAAACACCACTTTAATTTTGCCTTCCTGTATCCACAATCTATTCAGGAGAAGTGCTATTAATAAGTAACATAATGAGTAAAACTGTTGGTATCACTCTATTTCCTCGATTCCGGACTATCAAGTGAAGCCCAAGCTTGATTATCTATGTACTTTGCTCTTCAGGATAGAGTTTAGTTTGCTGATATACAATTTTGCCGAATAAAGAGGGAGAACTTGAAACGTTTCTCAAATGTCACGCATATCTGATCGCATGCGGTACATGTGAGTCAGAATGTGTCTTTAATATGGTTGCCTGTCTAAACCGGGAAGGAAGTAGAAGGATTCCCCCTCTTTTTCCCTCTTTTGAAAGACGGATATTACTTTTTCATACTTATAACTGAAATAGGGACTAAACTGATTCCCTCTCTTTTAGTCAAATTTGAAATGGGAGTTCGATGAAGTCATGAATGTGTTTGCATTGTATATATAGAGATAATATTCTTTATCTACATAGATACCGAATTGTTCGCATCTTTGTTGTGTTTTTTTAAAAAAGGTTAATTGCTAGAATATTATTTTATTAGAAAATAATTTCCTTTTCTTATTATATTATATTATATTATATTTCTTATCTTCTTATTTTATCTTATTATATTTCATATTACCTTAATTTCTTTTGTCAATAGAATTATTACTGAAACATTTATAAAAATAGAGATTTTTACAACAAAATACGGTATTATGAAACATTGAGACAGATATAAAAATACATTTAATAAACATCTAAATCTAAAGTCGTCAATAAACGTACATGTACTTTTTTCCTATATTTATTAATATTGGTAACTTATAATAATAGCAATATTAATGGAGAGATGTATATATATATATATATACGCTTTAATAATTATAGTTAGAATAATTCTGTTAAAAATATGACAAATATTAGTTACATATGCTTTCTCATTAACTCTAAACGTTTGTTTCAAAGTATTGCAAGTATAAAACACATAATTGCTGTGTTTTAAAGCGCCACCATAACACATTTACATTGCAATAACGGAGCACATACCAGCGCAAATGCCTGACTAATTTCCCACAAACCACTTGTATCATGTTCACCACCCCTATAATTCGCACAACACATTGAAAAATAATTTTGATAAATAAACCACTTGATCTGCAACGCAAACCACAGCAAACCCTTGGGCTACAAACCAATTCTTAAAGATGAGTTTGTTTGTAACTTTTTTAGTCCGCCTAATAAACCATTTGTTGTAGATACAAAAAGATAATTTTTAATAAGTGGTTAATAAGCTTTAAAAATTCATGTCTGAATCATGGAGCTTGTGGTTGAGCCAGAGCCAAAGCATCAATATAGGGATCATTTCACTTCCTCTTGTGTAAGTGCCTTCGGAGAAATGCTTTTGGCTGTGTTATCTTGTTCGAAGAATGAAGAACTGAAAGTTTAGGGGTTAAATGGGGTTAGGGTTTTTATTCTGTGTTTGCCTCTAGCGTCCGGATGCAAGGGAATTGTTGATATGTTTCGATATGCTTTTAGAATCTGAAGTAACTTTTTGGCGGTTTTTACTGGTAGCACAACGCCTACGGTATGTCAGAGTGTACTTAGCTTAGCGGTATTAGGCAGAGGTCCAGATAGATTTTCGCAATTTTACGAAATATAATTAACCGATAAGAAGGCAGTATTTTGGGAAAATTTCACAATTGCAAAAAAATACAGATATCTAAATGGTTTATCTATCTTCACAAAATTTCGAAAATACACTTGGATGAGCGTGCAGTTTATCCTTGCATATATTTTACTGATTAGAGCATTTTAATTTCTCTTGTTTAAATAACTCATTGCATGATTACAGGATGCATATATACAATCTTAACATTTAAAAATGCTAAATAGTCTTATTTTAACTTAGGTTTCGTGAGAAACACATTGGTTCTGTGCCTAAACCACTCTGGTTGCTAATTTCCGGCCGTCGAGATCATCCACGATGGCTAATTTTAATTCGCCAACCAGAAAAATTTTACATCTTCTAATAACTTTCTATGCATTTTTTCCGGTATATATGCATTGTAGAATTTTTAAGTTTTGAAGAATAGTTAATTGAATATTTGTATTGGGGGGAGAGTCATATATAAAAAATAAATAAGTCTGGCATAATTTCAACATAAAAATACATAATATATGTATGGATTTAACTTTATTTTATACTTCACTTAAAATTTTATATTGATTTATTTCATTTTTTGAGTATTTACTTTTTGAAAAAACAAAATTAATGTTTTAATTTAGTAAAATTTCTGACGTTCTTTTTACAATAATATGGAATTACCTTAGTGATTTTCAGATGTTATAAATAATAAGTTTTGCTAAGAAAAGAAAAAAACGTAACCATTTTGAACAATCACGGTTATATCAAAAGTTTAAATGCTGTTTATTTTGGTAACGGTAAGAAACTTAATAAAGCAAAAATATTTAATTATCTCTACTAAACTACAAAACTTAAATCTGCATTGATTTTAATAAGCTATTCTATAAGCATATAAAGTCTGCTTTCTAAATGATGAAACATTTTATAAAAATGTATCTTTCTTCAAGTTAAATATAAATATGTTACTTTCCTACTAAAACCATTTTATCAATAAGTTAGCGTATTTATTTTATTTATGCTGCTCCTTTAATGTACCTCTAGAATGACATTTTCAAAATGGGATTGTCTTTAAATGATTTATGACATTAATCACGTAGTTTTAATTTTTGAATAACTGCCATTTTTCTCTGCTGCTCAGATGTGTTTGAAATATTTTAGATGGAAAACACCCTGAACTATTGATTTCTGAGCGGGTGAACGGGAATAAAACTGAAAAGTCCGCCTTTATATTTCATTTCATCTGTCAAAAATTTATTGGTCCGCATTGAAAAACTTTTTTCGGGAGATCCTTATGAATTCGTGCTGACCAAATTTCTAAACTGATGCCACACAAATCATCAAAAATAATCATGGTGTGTCATTCATCATTTAGACACTCATATATGCCCACCACAAATTTCCATTTATTTCTAACCCCCCTTTTCATCCCTCTAAATGCATTTCGATGGCGCTCTTCACCACATAACAGAATATAATATCTACCTTGTCTGTAGTATATTTTCCTTAACAACTGATAGTTTCCATAATCTAAATTCACCCTCCTGCTTCAAGCTAGAAGCACCCCTCCCTGTTTTTTGTTTTTTATTTGAGTTCTGCAGCCCGGAAAATAAACATGGGACCTCCGTAGAGAAACATCTCGGGGCTCGGGGGTAAGGTCGTTTCATTTGAGAGGGGCGTTTTGAAACACACGTGTGCCCCCCATTTGACAGATAGGGACAAATTCCTTTTTGGGACCTTGTTATTCGCGTCGTTTGCTCTTTCTTCCCCCTCTGATGGGGGTCGACGGGATTTTTATCGAGTAACGACATCTTTAGTTTTTCTGCAGGCTGGGTGTTGCAAGTGCTACAGGAATTTCCGAAGCCTGTCAGTAAATATGTTCATATCCAATGAATGGAAACTTTTATGTCGAGTTTCTCAGAAAGCCGGATGACTGTTGTGGTGATAATCTCCTTTTCTCTTCATAGCTATAAAATGTGATAGAGAATTGGAGAGACAAGGTTATCACCTGCTTTTAAAATACATAAATAGTGCATAAAGCCACCTACTACACCTCCGATAATTTATCTGCTATAAAAAGGGGATTTGTTTTTATATGTACCGTTTTTCTGCTATTCTCTCAAGGAAATCTTGCTGGATAGAAGAAGAAAAAAAAACGAAAAAAGATTGAGGAAAATGAAAGGTCTTTTCGTTTTTTCTCATTAATTTTGAAAAGTCTGATTGATGATCTGATAAATTTGGGTGTGTGTGCATCTATGTCTTCTGACATATCATGTGACCTAGATAGCCTGGGAAATATGTCTTTATTATCCTTATTTCTACGCTGATAGATGTCAATGAACGTTGGATATAAAAGTAAATTGCAAATACGTTAGGAAAATTCCATTTGCAGAAAACTATTCATACGTATGTTTTTTCTTCATTGTATGTTAATTGCACGTTTACACGAGGTGTAACTTATCTAAACTTTTCGAGATGCGTGAAGTTTTGTTAAATCTAAACAAAGATGCTCACTTTATTGATCATAATGCACAAGTTTTCATTGTAGATGTACAGAGTGGTGGGAAGGGTCGAACTAGGGATCCAGGAACAGTCGACGAGCACTATAGTGTCGAGCAAAATGCTAGCTGAGTTGCTCGTTGCTAGAAACTCATTTTATACTGCTCGTGCGAGACAGTATCGCCACACTCGTTGCCATGAGACGAGTGATGTCCACTCATGTTGCTTGGTAGTTGACAGGCTAATGCTGTCATGTTGCCGTGCGCATGTGTGACCCTGAAAGTGCAGTGCGCTGAACAACAGGCTTCGTGCTGTGAGAGAGTTGTCATAAGCTTTGTGCTGTGAGCAGATCACAGGCTTTGCATGCTGGGGATATTTTTAGTGCTGCTATCTGTTGATTTCGCGAGGAGATGCTGATGGTGGGTATACTTATTCATTTGTCCAAGGTCACCATTTAAATAATGTTTGGATAGTGATGGGGAGATTGAAACAGCATCGAGCAAAAGGCTAGCTCAGTTACTCGTTGCTAGAAACTTACTTTATATTGCCCGTGCGAGCTATACCGCAGTAACTCCATTTGGTGCTTTGTGCAAAAAAGCTTGTTACCTGACCGCGCCAGAGAAGCCTGCCGTGACTAAACTAATTGACGGCGCATGATGCGGGGGCACTGCCCGCATCACCTTTGCTGAGGCTCTGTGTGCGAGGTAGCGTTGCCACAAAACCATGCATCTCAAGGTAAGGCATGTTACATCATAGTATAAGCAAACTCTAAGGTGTGTTTACACTATTATCCAATGTGTCTCAACGTCTCAAGATGTGGTACATTCGAAGATTGTTCAGTTGATTTGGAACGCTACGATCACCTTTCTCATACGAGGGCTAAGCAGACAGCGTATATTTTAAGTAATGCAAAGCAATATCACTTTCACCGATGTCGCTTGGGTAAGTTGCGTTAATATAAAATGTCATCTAATCAGCGTGCATCTGTGGTTTTCTTATGCAAGATATAATGGGCATTGATTGCTATATTTACTATACGCACTGGCTGGTTCAACTTGTGAATATAATGAACAAAACACAAGTGACGAAGAAGCATTTTCTTTTACTTGAATTGCATTGAATTTCATTCATTTAAAAATGTTTAAGTACGTAAGACAATAATGGAAATAAAACCACTTTAGAATTAAACCTATTTTCAGTTTTTACTTTATTAAGCCAGTGTTTACTAATTAATTAAGGGGTTATATGGTAGCAACTTTAGGTAGTCCCAAGACAGACATCATTTTATCATGATGATTTATCATCTAAGTTGATTTAGACTAAAATTCCAAAGCATACAAACCTAAATATTTTTTCCGACTTTAACAGTAATTCCACTTTGTCTGGGGGCATATCACCTTAGAGAAAAATTCCTTTTATTTACGAAACCAATCCTCTTAAACTAACCAAATATTTGTAATTTAGATTTAGCTATTTGATAAAATAAATTTCTCTGGTGATGAAATTTTAAACATTCTTTAGAGCTAACGTTTCATCTTTCCTTTTCTGTTCTATTAATTAAATCTTTATTTCTATTTACTTAGAAACTAAAGAGATTGAAACTTAATTTCATTCTCTTCACCTTAAAAGGATTTAAATTAAATATCTCCCCGAATCATTTTCTCAAATGCGCTTCTAAATAAACAAGCACAAACGGCGCTTTTCAATGATATAATGGCCTGAAAACAAAAATAAAGATGAAAACAAATAATGAAAAATAAACACCGTTTTCAATGCACTGTTAATTCAAAATAAAACACTAATGCTATTGCTTAGGCTTTGTTTTTTTATTTTATTTTTTCCCTTTTCCGTATCTCTTAACAGACGTAGTGAAAAGGTTTCTAATTACATCTCGTGCGCTTTGAACATCCGATCAATCCAATCCATTACTGTTAAAATGGTTCATTGTCTGCCAAAAAGCTCGTTGTCACATTCAGAAATATATATAGTTTTTTTTTCGTTTCGGTGGCTTACAACAATAATAATTCATCATATCAGCTCCGAAACATCTTTTCATTGCAGCCATTTGTCTCTGGGGATCATGGGAAAAAATGACGTCAGAAGAAGCCATCGTCATGGTAACAGCAAGCTCCTTGATTTGTTGCCGTTCTATGAAAACTAGTATTAATATCTTGAAATTTAAACAGGGAGTATTTGTTTAAAGAATGCGCATCTAAATATTTGAATATGTACTACACAAGGCTAAATAAATAACAAAATTTGAGAATAATATAGACATTCCTTATTTGCGTTATAAACTGTTTAAACGGCTTTATTTATATACCAAAGAAATGCATTTAATTTTCTATCTTTGAGAACGTGAAATGACATCGATGTTCCACAGGAATGTTCGACATTTTAAACTATAAAACAAAAAATAAATATGCCAAAGATGAACAAAGAGCGGCGAGGGAAAAGGATAGAGCGGCACTTCTTGTTATTTGAGCTCAATTTATCAGGAAACATATAAGTGCACGTAGGTTAGAAATCATTTCTACGAATTGTGAATAAAATTGTTCAAGAGACCGTCTGTGATAAAACGAATATAAATTCAGAATTTCTTATAAAATATCATCTCTATTTTTTAACTTTTACTATTTTTACTATTTATATTTTATTGTTTATATGGTGATCCCAATAAAGTTTTCTACTTCATATATTTATACCAATTTTCTTCATTGCATTTACATTTAACTTTAAAAAAATCATGCTGCATATTTGAAATTTATGCACATTATGCAACTTACCATTATAATGTATCAATAATTCTTTTAAAAATCATTAAAAAAATTTCATGATATCAACTTGTAGACGATGTAACATCGAATCGAATATGTTTAAACTTCTGTGGTAAAATGACGAGTGAAATTCGGACAGGCTACAGTGGACATTTGAATAAAGTTACTTAAAATATTTTGTATAATTTCTAATTAAAATTAAATCCCAATTTCATCCAAATCCATATATTTTTTATTAATAAAATGTATAAATCATAAAATGAAACGTTCTTTAATTATAAAAAAAAATCTTTCATTCACAATTTTTCACGATTAAATGTTACCGAAAAGACTTAACACTGGAACCGCGATGACGTGTCATTTTGACCCGTACCAAATGAATAGATGTCGATTCGAACCAGAAATATCTTTATAAAATAAGTTAAATATAAAGTGCCGAAAAATAATTTAAATAAATAAGTTAAATAGTTCGAAATAAAAATTCTGGTATCAAATATTTTTTATGAAACTTGAGTAAAATTTCCCGCGGTTCTAGTGTTAAATATACTCTAGTAATCGTTCTTGAATAGCACGAGATGTAGCTTATTCGTTTTGCTTTATAACTGTACACCTGTGCATATTTCTATTACATTTTGGCAACAAACACTTTGTATTATTTGATGTAACTATGCTATACCATAACATCCGAAGCGTTGTTGGGAAAATATGCATTCTCAATCAATTAAATAAATCCGAAACTTTCATTTCATTTATTAAAATAATTCATATTTCTTGAAAATAAATAGCAGCTCTAGACAATCAAATTAAACGAAAACTCACGGAAGCAAGGAATTTAATTAAAATGGTAACTTCATTAGAGGTAGAATAGGTGTTGAGAAATTGCTTCGAATTAGATCTTTTGACATCAGTCACATTCATCTGACTTAGTTTTACCTTCTACGTGCTGCTAGAGATGAACTTCGGGCTGCTTACTTTATATTTTCCTTTATCCACACTTCAATTCAATTCATTTGTCAAGTTGAATTATGGATGTAACGAATAGATAGATAGCTGCGTTTTCCATCTATAACAGGTTTAGAAGCCTTTTAAATCCAACTTTATATATTTTGCAGTTCTTAGTACATAACTATCAAGAAAAGGTATTGGTGGGAGGGGTAGAAAAAAAAAGAAAAACGTATAAGGAAAAGTAAGAGGAAAATTGCAGATATTATTGTGCCAGATTTTTTTTTTTTTTTTTTTTTTTTATCATTGGATTTGGAAATAAAAAGTATTTGAGCAATACGAGAGAATGATGCCCTGGGTTCCTTTTTACAAAATGATCCATCCTAAAACGAAATTCTCGTATTTGACCTTAAACCTTTAACCTTCCATTCCACGGGGTGGGTAAAATTTATCCTAGAATTACTTATATTCTCTACAGGATGTGCTAGTTTAAATAATACATTATTTATAAACTAATTTTTGTCAAATGCGTAATTATTTTATTTATTTATTTATTTTTTACTTTCTTATTATCATGTTAACATGAAATTAACTTAAAAATTATTTCGGAACTCAAAATTACTTTTTTAAACATAGCTAAATTTACCTAACCCATCTTGATAGCACTTTACTGAAAATTTTCCTACGACACAACAACTTTACTGAAAATTTTCTTAGCACACATGAGGTCTTCTCATGGCGCACCAATGTACTGCGACACACCGGTTAAGAACCACTCATCTACATGACAAGCCAGTTTAAATAATACATTATTTAGACATTCATTTTTGTCAAATGTGTAGTTATGTTTTTTGATTTGATTTTTTTTTTTTTTACTTTCTTGTTATATTGTGTTAACAACAAATTATTATTATTATTATTTAATTTTGGAACTCAAAATTACTTTTAAAAACATGTCTAAAATTTGTCCAACCCATGAAACCTTGTAATTTTTCAAAAACCTGTGAAATCTAGGATTAATGGAGTAATGAAAAAAATTATTTTTTATAAAATTCTAAGAGGGAATTAAATAAAATAAAAAATAAGGTTTCGCATTTTATTTTTTGATTTTTAAGAAACGGATTCCAAGCATAAAACAAAATATATCATTTTTTCATTAATTAACTCACAAATTTAACTATACGTAAAACTCGAATTACTCACATTAGATTACATTCGACCTCTTCTGTTACACACTGAAGTTACCATTCAGTTACATGGCTTTTTGGTTTGACAAATGGTGTTATTGCAAAATTAGACGCATACCAGAAATATTAAAGTATCTCTTTTATACAGTTACAAAGGAACCCATACTAAAAGGGTCATTAATAACATGAGGGAATTCAATTTAAAAATTAAATCTTGTGAAAAAAATAACTATTGTCGCTTACGATAATTTGGTAGGAAGTACTCATATGTAAAGAGACGAAACGTAGAAACAGTTGAAAGACGTATAAACAATTTCTCCTTGAAGTTATACTAAATTAAACATATATGTTTATGTCTGTGTGTGTATGTGTATGAATGGGTGTGTGTATGGAAAAATTTATAACTTCTATGAAGTCAATTAAAACCAAAGTTTTAAATGTTAAGTATTTAAAAAAAAATAATAATAAATAAATAAAAAAAATAGCTACAGTCAGAGCCCGATTAAGCTCACCTGGGGCCCAAGGCCCAGAAAATTTTTGGGGCCCAGAAAATTAAAATAGTAGCTAGAGATTTTTTCGAGCATTATTATTAAATATTATGATACAGTTGCCAAATTAAGCAAAATCTTTTTGTTTTGTTTTTGAGAAATAATTGCAGAAAACTTCATTTTTAAGAAACTTTTTTTAATCGTTTTATTCATTTTTGGGACCCTATCAGCAGTGGACCCAAGGCCGCGGCCTAGTTGGCCTGTGCGTTAATCAGGCAAAGGCCACAGTCAGTAATGTAATTTTTTAAGTAAAATATTAAAAACAAGAAGTAAGTTATGTTAAAATAAATCAAGTTAAAAAAAATAACTTTTATCTTTTCAAAATATAATCCGCACAAAAATCGGTCGAATATATGAATTATATCTCAAAATTTGAAAAGCGGGCTGTCAAGTACGGCTGTCATTTTGCTCAGTTCTAAAAACAACAACCGTTTTCAGTGGTTAAAAAAGGGGGTTTTAGGGAAATAAATAGAAGAATGAAACGAAGAACTCTTGTAAGTAGAATTTAAAAGAAAAGGTTTTCTTTGAGAAAAAAAAATATTTTATCTTTTAACTGCGTATCGGAATGCCTTATTTTGTCGGATGATCATTTATCAGCTTTTGTTTTTTAGCTTAGCATTTTTTTTTTTTTTTTTTTTTTTTTTAGTAAATTTTATTGAAATATTCTTTTTTTATGCGTACAAAAAACCACAAGCGTATAAAAACACTTGAATAAATAGTCTTTAGTTGCTACAAAGTATTTAAATATTACAAGAATGTAGCAATAATGACCCTGAGCATAAAAGGAAAAAAGAAAAATTAATTACTTAACATAATGAAAAAAGTTTAAAATGAACTAGAGTATTTAAAATAGGCTAGCACTTGCATCTAGAGAATTACAGTGACTTCTTCACTCGGCGACACTCGCAAGCAAATGTTAAACTTTTCGTTTGCATTTCAATGTTTTTAAATTATTTTTTTTTTGCATATGATATCTGATATTGATGTCTAACAAGGTATTTTTTGTTTTTTTAATTTTGGTTGCAGTTTTATTTTTATTTATTTTTTAATTTATTTTTAATTATTTAATTAATTAATTAATTTTTATTTTATTTTACTTATTAATTTATTTATTTTGCTGTCTTTTTCTTTTTAATGGATACAATTTCAGTTTTGAAACCGGTCCCGAAATCAAAAATGCCCCAAAAAGAACAAAAAAAAAAAAAAAAAAAAAAAAAAAAAAAAAAAAAAATCTAAAATGGTACAATTTTTATAAACGGAAAAATGCGCTTTTCATTTTTAGTGCCAGAGAATGCCGAAAATTCTTAAAATTCAAAATATCATAATTCAATGTTTTGGTCGTAGAAGAATGAAATTGGCTCAAAATTAATATTTGCAGAAAATGTGACGTCAGATCAGGAAGGGGGACGGGTGTCACACGAGAGTGACAACCTGTGACATAGAAGGGAGGGCGGTACAAAAAAAAACTCTATAAAATTTGTGCGACGTAATTAATAAATTATCCCTTACTAGCACTACCGATGAAACACTCGGTATATTAACGTCCAGCCTAAACCATTAGACCTAAAAAAATTAATTTTGAAGGACTAATACTTTTTATAACGTAGATACGGACAAAGAAAGGTTTTTAAAGAATATTATTTATTTATATCTTTGATGTAATTTTATATAACAAATAATTAGTATTAAAAAAAATCTGCATTGCTTTTTCGATTTAGCAAATGTTTGTTTACAAGCGTCTAAATATTCCGGTCTTTGACGGTATAAAAAAGAAAGAGAAAAGTGCTCGCGTGCATTTATTAAATCCGCAGAGAATAATTCCTAACAAGAGAAATCTTACACGATTTCTTTTTATCATTATTTATTTATTTGTTTATTTATTTTAACTTCATTATTTTTTTAGGTTCAAGATTCCCTTTATTAAGTTATATTATTTTCACCTCTTTAATATTAATATTAGTGATATTGAAATGGTAAACCTTCGCGGTTTAAACTTTATTCAAACATCTCATTATTTTCTTTTAAAAACGATAAAAATTTTGGTCCAGGAATAAAATATATTAAAACCTGCTAAAATAAAACCGCACGGGAAAAAAAGAAATTAGACAACTTTTCACCTTAGTACAATATTTACAATTCCGTTATAGGAGGTTCCGTTTTCAGAAATTTTACTTTATAACTAGTTACGTAGCAACCCGTTGGGTGTTGCATTTCTGTTTTAAAAAAATCTTTCGAATTTTGGAGGGGGAATACTTACCAATCCAGTTTTTAAATTAAAATGCACATAGTAATAAGCTAAAAATGTAATTATTATCATTTATAAATCTTAATTAGACCTTCTAATCGCCAATTAGTTCCCGAGTTTTTGAGTCTTGAAAGATTGTTCAATTGATTGATTCTCCCGGTTTTTCTCCAGTTTTTCAAAAATTATTTTAGAAATCGGAATGCGACAAACGGCAATTTGTAGCTAGAATTATAATTTATCAATCTTAATTCGACCTTCCTATCGCCGTAAGGTTACTAAAATTGATCAATTAGTTTCCGAGTTTTTGAGTATTGAAAGATTGTTCAATTGATTGATTCTCCCAGTTTTTCAAAAACTAGTTTAGATATCGGAATGCGACAACCTGCAATTTGTAGCTAGAATTATCATTTATAAATCGTAATTCGACCTTCCTATCGCTAAGATTCCTAAAATTGATCAATCAGTTTCCAAGTTTTTGACTATTGAAAGACTGTTTAATTGATTGATTCTCCCCGGTTTTTCAAAAGCTATTTTAGATATTGGAATGTGACAAACTGCAAATGTAGCTAGAATTATCATTTATAAACCTTAATTAGGCATTCCAATCGCTGTAAGGTATTGATCAATTAGTTTCCGAGTTTTTGAGTATTGAAAGATTATTTAATTGATTGATTCTCCCGGTTTTTCCCCGTTTACTATAACTATTTCAGATATTAGAATGCGACAAACTGCAAATTGTAGCCAGAATTATCATTTATGATTCTTAATTAGACCTTTCAATCGCCGCAAGATTCCTTAAAATTGTTTAATTAATTTCCGAATTTTTGAGTATGGAAAGATTGTTTAATTGATTGATTATCCTGATAAGTTTAGTGTTTTTTATACAACCATTTCTGAGACGGACAATTTTTTATGTTATTTTTTTACTATACGTCGTCTAAAGAGACGAATTAATTTTAGAAATAGATAATTGAATTTTTAATTGCTTGAATTTGTATTCAAATTGCTTATAATCGTGAAACTAACAGAGTGAAAAAGTGTCCAGGCCAGGATTAGAACCTGGGCCATTGGCATTACACCTCAACACCTTACCACTGAGCTACCCTGACGATACCATACTTTAATTACTATAATTCTAAAGGCGTATGCATGCTATTTGTACAAAATTATGTATATTTAGAAATATGTCTTTTTTTCAAAAAATCATAGACAGACACTCAAATTTTATATATTAGTATAGATGTTATGTGTTTTTTCTACAACAATGAGTTAATATAAAAACGTCTGCCCTGCTTTTCCGATTTGGCGAATGTTTGTTTACAGACGACTAAATATTCCGGTCTTTGAAGGTATAAAAAACAGAGAGAAAAGTGTGCGTTTGCATTTATCAAATCCGCAGAGAATAATTCCTAACAAGAGAAATCTTACATGGTTAATTCTCTTTCACAACCTTATGGTCGATGTTTAAAAGGTTTCTTTAGCAGTCTGCTCTCCCCGACACTTATGACATCTGTTCTGCATCCTCTGTTTCCGCGCCTGTGGACATTTATAGCATATTTGTGTCGCACGAATTGACGAAACAGTTTTAATTCCATTTGGGATTCGCTGTTCTTTTATTTGTTTGCTCTCTGAAAAGGTTTTCGTTTTAGTTTTGGAATAAAATTGTCTGCTGAGATAGAAGTAATAGCCTTCTTTTCCTTCAGAAATTCACTTTTTCTCTTTTCTTTTTCTTTAAAAAAAATATAATAATAATAATTTAAAATAAAATAGAGGAATACATTTTACAATATAGCAGACTTTTTAAATTTTGAATCCAGTTTGATAACAAGGGTGTAGTCAAGGGTATAAGTCCATAGGATCCACACCCTCGCCAAAATAAAGGTGAAAAATTTAAAAACTAGCACTTTTTAAGGAAAAAAAATTTTAAACACTTTTATTTGTTTATACATTTGTAATAATTAAACCAAGCTTTTTAATACTAAAAAGCTTGAATTTATTATTATTACACAAAAATCACCTACAACCCAACAAAATTTTGAATCGCATGTTCCAAATCAAATAAACGTTTAGGAAAATAAAAATCTAAAATTCTTGTATAATTTTGAATTTTCATAGACAAAGTTGAATATGTATTGTAAAATCCTTAGTATACATGCTGATAAATCCTTATTTCCATTACCCCTTAGTGTTTAATTAGTTTAAATAACTTGAGAAGAATAAATTTTTTTTTCGTAAAATTCATTAGGGAAAAAGAAAATTTAATTAATTAAATTTTAAAATCCAGGGAAGGGCAATGGCCTTTCCTGCCCCCCTTGTTGGCACCCATGCCCATACTTTTAAGAGAAGCACACTCTCTCGAGCACAGATTTTTCGTAAATGTATTGTTTCGCATTGGTATGAAACATGATATTAAGCCATTCGCCATCAGATGTGTTAATCATGTATTCAAAGAGCACATCATAAGCAATGGCACATTTGCTTGGTTTTGAATCAAGAAATAATTACCTAACAATGCTTCCTTTCCGAGTAATAATACGACTGAAGTATTCATAATGACAAAGATTTTCATTCGAATCACGTGGGTTTCCACGTACTTTTTTCCTTCCTTTGCATCAACAATATAATTACCTTGATGAGACTTGTTGTCCTTAATTTAAGCAGACACGAAAAAAAGCGCTCTCGAAAACTGCGTTATCTCAAAATAAATTTGTAAAAGTATTATATAAATGAAAACACTACTTTTGCTGACGTCACTTCTTATGGTATGACGTTTGGTTATCCCTGAAACTTCAGTTTGTTACACGAAGCAAAGTTTGAAATATTCCCAAAGCTGTCACAATTGGTTAATGCACGATTTAAGTTAGAAGTACGTAAATAATCCTTTAAGACTGTATTTCATTATCCGTATTGTTCTTAGACAAAATAACTAAATTCGTGATATGATAGTAATAAAAAGTTGGTTGTGAGCCGCCCGGTTTCAGAATGACATGCAGGTTCAAATTTTTATATGCGTTCCGATACAAAATGTCTGGTTGATTCAGACTGGAAAAAATATCCTTATTAAGTTATATTTCAACAGTTTTCTGCTTTAATGCATATTTCTAGTACAAGTCTTTACAATGATCTGTAGAAGACCTCACTTTAGAATTGAAAAGGGACAGGTCTATACTAGAGACCTGCTTTGGATCGGGTTACACAATTTTACCCGAAACCGACCATACCCGCGATTCGGCTAGGGTTGATGCAAATTATTTTCGGTGTTCAGTTCGGTGTTTATCTTATCTGTTTCTCTCTTTTTTTTTTTTTTTTTTTTTCCCCCGCACTCAATGGTATATTTACTGGATTTTTGATAATTTTAATACGAAAGTCACAACATAAATTCTAAATTTAAAAAAAAAAGTCACGTGTTAAAAAGATCATTTTTAAACGATCATGTATCCTCAGTCCTTAATTTAATTATTTCAATAATAAAATGTTAAATTGAGAACAGACACTGACAATGGAAAATGAAAGAGGGAGGTTGGTTAATAGGATGTTTTTTCCCCCATGTCGGTCTATGAAGATAATCGAATACGAAGTGTAAAAAAGAAAAACTAGGGCAATTAGGAATGGTGCCATTTCTCTTTAATTATAAAAACACTTTTTGGGGGGCAATGAGTGGGCTACCCGAGAAGTGTGCTACTCTCTCTCTCCCTATCTCTTTTTCAAAGATAAGGGTGCTTATTCGGGGAAAGAATGGTTCGTATCATTGTTAAACGGCAGTTAGGGCGTAGATTGAATTTTATAGGGTTGGCGGGGTACAGTGGTCTTCTAGTAAGATGAATGCTGATATAGCATGAATTGAATTTATTTTCTTAAGACATATTCGTAAAATATATACAAAATGTTGTCATAATATAAAAATTCATCAAAACTAAAGTAAAGAGAGGTGTTACATATTTTTCGTATAAATAATAGGCATATGTAGTAGCAGCAAGAAATGCGGCTTTTTTTCATTTTTTTTTTTCTGACTATCCAGTTGCCTAGTTTTTAATTGCAACGACGTTAGTGAGGTTAATCATAACAAGTAATATAAAAAAAAAAAAAAAAAAAATTAAAGTCAATTCCTACTTTTTAATCATAAATATATAAAATAAACCCGTGCAGCATTAATGCCCCACGTTATCTTTATTGAACATTATTTTATAATCATCGTTGCGGTATTTTATTTTTTGTTGGCATCACTCATTTGAGATAAATCTTTCATTTCATTTATGAAAACAATGGGAGGAATTTTTTTCTCCCATTTAAAACTAAAATTAATTAATTAAATTTAATTAATGAATTAATATTTGAAAAAATTGTATTAACATAAAGTGTCATCCACTACAAGTTTTAAAAAAATGTATTTGAACTTGAGTGGATGAATAGAAAATATTTTATTAACGATTGAAAATTTGAACAAGATATATATAGAGAGAGTGTGAGCTAATAGTAGGAATTTAAAAAGACTGATCGTTAATGGTGGAACAGTGAAATTTGAAAGATCAAATTGACATGAGTCAGTTTTGATAAAAATTTACCCGTGCGTTTGTTTTCTCTCCTTTTCTCTGAGCCTGTATAGTTGAGATCGAGTTCGTCGGCCGTATATATCCGGTCGATGAACATTTTAAATTTGCAAACAATAGCTGAAAGTTGAACAGATGTAACGCAATGCTAACTTTTCAAGTGAAATAAAAGTTTCTTTTTAAAAATAAAAAGCATTTCTGGAATTTTAAAATTAGCATCAATCCTTGTTATTACTTCTACAACTCATATCACAGTTTTAATACCACTATAAAACCATTTCATCGCTGAGCTGTATATCCTCAGAAAATGTCTGCAATTTTACTTCTAAATCTTAATTTCATTGACTAATCTCTATTGAACATAATTTACTTAATCGTAAGATTATTTAGTTTAAAATTGTGAACTATTTTTTAAATCAAACCTTGTACTGATTTACTTTTCCCTCTTTCTGGCTTGTTGACTGCATCGAATAAGTCTCATAGATATATCTTGTTACTATCACACTTTAAAAAATATTATTGCCACTCAAATCAACTAAAATTAAAGGGAGGTTCTATTTTTTTGGCCTAAAATTTACGTGTTTTTTACGATTGTTTTTTTTTTTTTTTTTTTTTTTTTTTTTTTTCAGTTACAAAGAAAAAGAATATCATCTTCGGATTTTTTTTTGTGACATTTCACTTATTTATTTAAATTTCTGCGTGTAAAATAATTAATAATAAGCCTTGTGCGACAGGGAATACTTGCAGATGCACGGTTTGAACTTCCAATCGTGCGACCGTTTTCATCCGGTCACAAGCATCTGAAACAAATTTGGTCGCCAGATTATGAAAATACATTAAATTCTCTGGAGCTTACACCAAACTTTGCTTTTAAATGTTCATTTTTGACAAAATGGCAGTCATTTGAACCAAAAAGGTAATTTTTTTTCGCCCCTTTTTTTTTACCATTTGCGAGCAAGAAAAAATAATTAATCGATAAAAATTATACTTTTCTATGATATAGGTTCCAACAAAAACAATTAGCTTTCTTTTAAATAAAAAATGAAGGAAATCGGTCAAATAGTTCTCGAGAAAAAGAGTCACCCAGTTTGAAAAACATGATTTCGAGAAAAACAAATTTAAAATTTTACAATAGTGTTACGTTCAACGAGAGGTGTTACATCCAATGAGCAAAAAATATTGTAAGAAATTGGAATATCACAGAACCATTTTAGAGCAACCATCTACGCACTTGAGGGATGCAAAAATTGTAAAATGAAAAAAATAAATAAATTTTGAACCGAAAAAGTATAGAACATACCCTTAATTGCTCAATATTGTGAAATGACAGGTCTATTGCACGCAATGCTCTATTAACATTTACCATTTGTCTTTTTCATTAAACTAAGTTGTACTCATGAATTTTTTATACAGGAATAATTTATTCATCTGTATTTTTAGTAAATGAAGCATTATTATGGTACCGAAATCGTTTATCTCCACAGGATCTTTAAAATTATAAAGCACTTAGTATTGCTCTGTTAATGTATTGCCATTTGTCTTTTGCATTAAACTAAGTTGTACTCATGAATTATTTATACAGAGAATAATTTATTCGTCTGTATTTTTAGTAAATAAAGCATTAATATGGTACCAAAGTCGTTTACCTCCACAGGATATCGAAAATTACAAAGAACTTAGTACTGTTAATGTATTGCCATTTGTCTTTTGCATTAAACTAAGTTGTACTCATGAATTTTTTATACAGGAAATAATTTATTCATCTGTATTTTTAGTAAATAAAGCATTAATATGGTACCTAAGTCATTTATCTCCACAGGATCTCTAAAAATGCAAAATGCTTAGTAATGCTCTATTAATGTATTGCCATTTGTCTTTTTCATTAAACTAAGTTGTATTCATGAATTTTTTATACAGGATATAATTTATTCTTCTGTATTTTTAGTAAATGAAGCATTATTATTGTACCAAAATCGTTTATCGCCACAGGATCTTTAAAAATACAAAACACTTAGTAATGCTCTATTGATATATTGCCTTTTGTCTTTTGCATTAAACTAAGTTGTACTGATGAATGTTTTATACAGGGAATAATTTATTCGTCTGTATTTTTAGCAAATAAAACATTAATATGGTACCGAAGTCGTTTATCTCCACAGGATCTTTAAGAATACAAAACACTTAGTGCTGTGAAACCTAATTTAACGGCCAGAAAAATAGAGGTTGTCATTTTGGCACAAGAACCATTCCAAGATGAATCCCAGACTCAAAGATAATGGTAAACTTATGCGACCCAATCTCTTGGAAGATTGCATAATTGTTCCCCGTGCCAATTCGGCGGGAAAAACGGATTACACACAGTGACTGGAAAACATTACTTCTCTGGAAGCGGGCGGCAAAAACAATCCATTGAAAGTGACTGAGAGTGTGTCGACTTGTTGAAAGGGCGCCAACGGCAGAAAACTCCGCCATGTTTGCAGACGAGCATTGAGACGGTTGAACTTTTTAATCTAAAAATACATCGGCGATGCAGATCTAAAAATATATGATTAGTATTCAAAAAATAAGGGGCAGGAAATATATATTTGTGGTATTTTGTCTCGGAGATGAGTGAAAGCTCCTACTCCCACGACACATAATTTTTGATAACTTTCCTGTGCAACCAGCTGGAAGTTTTGGCGACAGTTGACAGTACAACCGCTGTCGAATTTTCTCACGTGTGCTGAGAATCTCAAACATATCAACTCAACAACGTCACTTTAATAACAAGAAGTTTGCATTCCTGCATATTACAACATAATTCTTCATTTAAGTTAAATCAATTGATTATATTATTCTTACATTGGGTTTTCAGTTTTAGTTTGGAAACTCAGAAATGGCGGTTAGATTCTGTAATTGGGAATTTTTTCTTATCGAAACCACGTTAACCAGGGCCGACTAATTATACATGAAGCCCTGTGCCAACAACATTTATGTAGACTCAATTTATACTCATTAAAAAAAAAAAAAAAAAAAAACTGCTTTTTAGTTTATGGGAACCTTTTCAAAGGTGGGGGGGGGGGGGCTGCCCTTGCGATAATCAGGCCCTGACGTTCGTGATGGCTAATGTTGTAAATATTTTAATTGACCGACGAAAAAATTTTCTATATTAAAAGCTTTTAAAATGTTTTATGTTTGCAATTGGGTCACCATTTTTGAGAATCGTTCTACTTATTTGCTTTAAAGCCAATTTTTGTTTTTATTGTTAAATTTTAACTGTAAAGATTACTTTTCGCACATGTTATCAATGTGAAATTTAGAATAATTTAACGATAAGATAATTAATTAGAACAATTAAGAAAATTTTTTTGGACTTCTCTGTATTTTGAATCTTTTCCGAAAACAAAAAAACAAAAATGTTGAACTGAAATGAATTGAAATGTTTCCATTATGAGAAAAAAGATGTTCATTAGAAATGAATAGCTACAGCACTATAATCCTGGCGGGATTTACACACATGTCCCTTCATTGCATTTTGTATCATAAGTAATACATGTCATTTGCATCATTAGCATACTTTTCGAAATGTCTATTTTATTTAGAAATTCTAAATCCATACCGAAAATTCCGAGTATTATTATTATTATTTTTTTTTTTCATTTGAATTTTAGAGTGTGAGTTTTGTAACATTTGTCACACAAAGTTTCAAAAAAGTAAATCACACTTTGTATGCCAATTATGTCAGGAACGACAAAACTTAAATTTTGACTGAAAGTTTGTAGTAATATTTTTAACACTTGAGGGGGTTGGTTAGTTAGATGTCAAACTCCCCTCGCTAATATTAAACCTATGGGAGTGGAATGCATTCTTATTTTTAAAATATCTTATTAGGAAATTACTATTTTCGACATTTCTGTGTACTTTTCTTAAATGATTTTTTTATTTTTTTTTAAGACGACTATAATGCCAGACATTGTCCGTCTGAGTCCACCTTTTTCTTTCTTTTTTAGAAATCTAAAATAACTCAAGGACCACTAGTGGTCTACAGTTTGAGAAATACTGTTCTGCGACATACATTAAAATTTTCATTAATATCGCAGGGGGTGCTTTTAAAACCTACATAATAGACTCGGTATTCTAATTTATTATAATTGGAAGCTCGAAATTTTTTTTAGTTAAGGACTTCAGTTATCCCAAACCCGTCGTTGACTGTAATTGATCTTCACTTTGACTGGAATTGATTGATCAGTACAAATTATACTTACGAAATAAGCATGTTACTAGAGTTTAAAAAAGTATACAGATAATAGATGATGACGGCTAACGCAGCTGAAATAATAGAATAAAGATGCAGGTGGCGGCTTCTATAAGCAACTGTTCCCCTCCCCTAATGTTCTCCAATTTTTTGCATCTTTTTTTTATGTTATACTCCCACTGAATTAAATTGAGTAAAATTTTGACAGCTTCAGACAATGCGTATATCAAGTCGACTTTGGATTAGTAAAAAATTCAACGAATGTGAACTTTACATTTTCCGCCTTCAAAATCAGCAGAGCTGCCATAGAAATTCATGCCGGCTTTTCTGAAAGCCATCTGTGCAGGGCAAAGGAAGCGGGATACAGTAGGAGAGGAGATCAGCCCCAAGTACTACAGCCGGAAGGGTGCCGATTTTTATGTCGATTATTGACTTTGGCACGGAGTAAAACTTTAAAATAAAAGTAAAGGAAGTTTCGTTTGTAGAATAATATGCATATGTCGTTCTTGTCTCCTCGAATAATAATATTCTGATGAGATTTGCGTGCTGACTTTATTTTATTGTTATCTTTTTAATTAACAATATGTTATGAGCGAAAATTTTTATTTACATGTTTTATTCTTTAGAGCGTAAGATAACTCTTTTGTTTGTAAATTATTTATATTTAAAACTTGCAAACAGAAAATTATAAATATAGTTTTATTTTATTTTTGCTCGAAATTTTATTTAAAATATTATAGCATTATATGTATATAAAAAAATCATTAACAAAAAAGGTTTGTTATAATTATAATTGTTATTATTATTATTATTAGTAGTAGTAGTAGTAATAATAAATAGTTAATAAAGGGCTTGCTAAAGATTAGAAAAATGTATGTAAATTTGTGAAAATAATAAATTTTTGTACCTTGATTATTTTATTTATTTGTTTATATTTGAAAGAGAGATTTTCACAAAAGGTCAGGCTTAGTTCCAAAGATTTCATGATTAGGACAGTGAAACCCTACTGTCATAAATATTTATATTACTTTCTGAATATACTGCGTAAAACTAATAAAAATGTGTGATTATTTTCGACGATGAGTAAGATTTAATATGCTTAAACATTTTTGGGATACTTTTATGTTAGCCGGACGCAAATCTCGCCAATAGCACTTGTTTTCTCTCTCTTTCAACAACAGCAGCTTTTATTTTCACCGTGTAAATTAGAAATAATATTTTGATGTTGAAATAAAATGTTTTATTTATGGTATTAATTTTTTTTCTTCTTTTTTGTATTTTTAATGAAATATATGAAATACATGTATTTTAAATGTATTTATACATATTTTTAATGTATGTATTTTAAATGAATGTTATGTGTTTTAAATTAAATGAGTGAAGGGTTTATATATTTCAATGAAGTGAATACAATACGAAATCATGGCGATGGATACAATATTTGGCGATTTATCCCCGGATTCCGGCGAACATAAAATAGTTCATTTTTTGTATTGCTACCTCTTTTTTCCTGCTTCTATAAAATAAAAGTTAATAAAACATATTAATGATAAAATAAGAATAAGAACATTTCTACTCAAATGTGTTATCGATTACAACCCAAAGCTCGATATTTGTTGAATATTTGAAAGTAATTTTTTTTTTTTTTTTTTTTTTTTTTTTTTTAAGAGTTGTTATACAACTGTAGCATATTTATACTCTTGTATTACATTTTTAAATCTCAAAAGAATATTTTATAAGAAAGTAAGCATGAATAAAAATAAGCCTGAGCCTAACAATGTAATCTATTAAATACATCCCCTCCCCCTCCCACAAATTTCAAACTAAGGGATTCATTCAATTACGCCTGCTTTTAACAAAGGTGAAGAGCGGAGAACGAAGTTCATTGGTTCAATTTTGCGTGGAATGACTGGGATGGCTACGTAAGATTGTCAGTGTTTTCCTTGCAAGAAAACGACTGTCACTTTCCTTCTAAAGTCATTCCTGAAAACATTCCTCCTGTGGAAATAAGATTAAAGTTGGACGACAGCCAATAAAACCAGCCCAATCCAAACCACCCTCTTAAAAATAATAGAGGAAGCATTCATGAGTGACTTTTCATTGATATTTGTATTATGTTTAATCGTACCATCGTAATTTTACAACAAATCTGGCTACAGGTTAGCATTTTAGTAAACTTTATTTTTACATAGCAATGGATTATGTGACTTGTTCAATCAGAATTTAGGATACAACAATTTTATTTTGCAAAACAGTTGCCATATCCTTTATAAAATGTTTCCCGGATAAACATCTTTTTTTTAAATATCCTGCTTTTCTACGTGCAGTATGATGTTTGCCTTACGCAGACTTCTTGCGTCTTACGCATGCGACAGATTCCTTATAAAAGCCATAGGATTACAAGAATTAACTTTACAGTAAAACAGAAGGCTGTATCGTATATCTTCATGCATCCGCCTCCCTTTTCAAGGTCTTAAAATTTGTAAGCTGCACACTTCCAGCACCATTGCCAGATACCGGTGTGTCTAGAGTTACTTGGCAGACGACATTTTCACAGTCCGTCGCTTCCGAGCCACAGAAGATTCAGGTGAAGCTACGGAATAAAAGCGAAAGGGTGTGTTTCATTCTATTTCTTTGTATGTTTCTGTTTTGCTTTCCTTGTAGCGGCGAGAAGAGAAGGTTTAAAAATAATTTCGAGGATGATTCGTATTTTTTGAGTTTCGCTGGAGACGTGTGCTTTTGTTTTGACAACATCTCAGTGCCTCTGCTGTTGGATATTCCGGAACAATATAAATATTTTGAGATCAAGAAAAAATTCTTACACGTCAAGTGTTTCATCATTCTCCCCCCCCCCCCCCCCCTTAGCTGAGCCATCATTCTTGAAATCTAATAAATATGTTTGAAAAATTAAATAATATCCAAGCAGGACTATTTTTATTTATGTTTCAATGTAAACAAACTCTTGCTGTTTACAGGAGTGCATTTGGCACAAAAAGCAAATCCAGTTGACAGTTTGATAAATTGTGAATTGCAAGCTTCTAGTTCTTAGCTAATCAGAGCAAATATCCATTACATTACTGCAGTAAGCTAATAGAATCAGCATTGAT
The DNA here is from genome assembly GCA_963931845.1 of Maratus michaelseni. Taxonomy (NCBI): domain Eukaryota; kingdom Metazoa; phylum Arthropoda; class Arachnida; order Araneae; family Salticidae; genus Maratus; species Maratus michaelseni. Next base: position 164,844,073 of record OZ007594.1, on the reverse strand, counting down.
GGATATCCAGTTTATGTGGAGAACTTGTACATACATAAATTCAAATTATATCACCACTTTAAGGGGAATGCATTTGCATAAAGTGATTGGATTACTCGCAATTTATCGTCCCCAAGCAAGTATTGAAAAATTGGAAAAGAGTCAAGAGTGACTTTTTAAAATCTTTTTGATGGTTACAATTGCAAAAAAAAGCATTTATTATAACACACACTGCATTCAGATTAAAAGAATCCAGTTACATATATATATATATATATATATATATATTATGTTTCAGTGTTCAATAACTGACAATGTACAATTAATGGTAAAAAGGAAGTTATAATTAGAATGCTACATCGAAATCATTGCATCAGAACTGGTATCTCAATTAATCTGATTTCAAATACGTCAAAGAAACATTTATTGCACGTTTCTGTTGCATTTTGATTTTATGTTTCATAAGAACCCTCAAGCACTTGATGGCAAACGCAAGTAAGAAAAGCCGAATGGAAAATGCTTTTTGAAGTCAGTGAAGACATTTTCAGATGAAAGTGTAAGTTCATTTAAATATTTTATTCTTTTCAAAACCTCTAAACCCCCTTTTTTTTCTGTAAGCCGGTCTAGGGTGCTTAGTTTGATATATGCTACAAATGGTCTAAACCGTATTCAAACAATGAAGTCAAGAGTCTAGATAAAACCTGCTCCTAAGTGCACTTGTTTGCACTCGAAATATTTCAGCTTCTTTCATCATTTTCCCCGTCGTTTCTCTTTATGACTAATATGCTTCATTATTTATGGTTCTTTGATATCATATTTTTTTCGTCGAAGTGGTTCACTTCCCACATTTTGACTGTCACAAAGTAAAATTGTGAAAATGATATGAAAATACTGTACTTATACTATTGGATATACGTAAAAATGGAGTTGCGCTTAGGAGCCCTTTTACAGTGATGGATATGAGATATAAGAATACATTTTATAACACATTTTATAATCATCAAAATGGATTTTTCTCACGTTTAAAATTCTCATTATAAGTTGAACCATTAGTCGGCTTTAGAAGGACGACTGCTTTCAAAAGTTCAAGTGTAGTTGATTGTTGATAGTGCGCTATGTGGTAGCGAGTTTTTAACTTACAGATATGTAGTTAATACAGTTCATAAAACGTGTGTTTCAACTATATAAATAATTCAAAGCAACATATGAGTTATGATATTTAGTATTTTAAAAATAATATTAGGATTATTAAAGCAGAATAATTAAGAAATTAGTTATTGCTTCAACTTACAGCTTATGCGAACAACCTTTGAGAATAAAGATTTCATGTTCCTAATCAAATATTTTTAGAAATCTTAATTATTTTAGCATTGAGATTACTTTTTGTGAAACTGGTTGTCTATCTCTACCCTCCTAATAACTCCGAATATATTTCTAAAATATTAAACAATCTGGATTTTCTTAAGATTCTACATATGAAATATTCTTCTGCTAGTCTAAAAAAATCCTTGACATAAAATATATTTTTTTAATAATTAATAAATTAACCATACACTTTTTCGTTATTATTTAGTTATTAAAGTTAGTTTAAACAGTGTCGAAAGTACTAAAATCGAAAAACGAAATATTTTATTTGAACCTTCTATGAATGCATATTAAATCAAATAAAGTTTTAATAAGAACTTAATTCCACTACTGTAACGAAAAGCCTTTGATATAGGAACAAAATTTCTATTCATCCGAATTCACCAATAATGGATCTCTAGTCATAGTTATTTAAGATATTCACGATGCTGAAATCTCTCAAGTTCTTGAGAAAGCTAGTCTTGTGAATTTTAACTACTCCAAACTTGCTGCCATCTTGAAAGCTTTCTATTTGATCGTTAGCAACACTTAAAATGGGAGTTGTTCTAAGTACAAGGAGTGGACGGTGGCTCGCTTTATTTGCAGAATATGTAATTTTTCTGCATCTGTAATATCCCTAGAAGATGATCCTATCTATCTAGACTAAATTCTAAGAAGTTTCTCATTTGTATGAAATCATTTTTGATCTGAAGTGTAGCTGTTTCTTTTGGATTTCTTAGTTCAATGATTGTACTTTAATATTTTATAGTGCGCGTATTCTTAAGATTTTTACACCTTGTGCCCCATCTTGTGTTCCATTTACATATCTTGAACTATATTATAGCTCCAACTGTTTGCTTAAAAATAAATTGGCATTTAATTATTCTTTTGAAATACATTACTATTTTAAGTAAATATGCATACATTTGAAAATTGTACATATTCATGTTATGCATATTTTCTTAAAAGAACTGAAGGCTGCCCTCCCGGGCAAAAATGTGTATTTCTGAAAATATTTATTTATATTTTACATTTCTTCAGCATTTATCTTTACTTTCTTCTTTTCTTGTTTTCTTTCTTTTTTAATTTTTCATATTTTACGAATCCCTTTTTTAATTGAGTTGCTGAAACATTCCCTCCTAAAAGTTTTCCTCTTTATGATTTATTATTATTATGAAGATTTTTTTAAGTATTTACATTTAACTTGCATAAATATATCAGGGGTGATTGAACAGAGTTGCCAAGTCTCCGGCTTTTTGAACACCAGTAATTTTTTTGAGAAAATGTTTTTAAATCGCAAAATGCTCCGATTCAATAAAACAACATTTTCTGTACTAAATTACTGGTATCCAAAAAGCCGGAGACTTGGCAAGTCTGTGATTGTGTTCCGGCATTTTGTACAGCACTAAATTTATATAGGAATCTTTTTCTTCTTTAATCGATGAAGTCTGTGATGCCATACTAAGAATATTGCTACATAAATTTAGTGGTGTACAAAATACCGGAACACAATCACCCCTGATATATGGAATATGTAAGGTTTTATGCAATTCACGCAAGGTTATTTGTTTTACCGTTCCATGTATTATTTGTGTTGAATGCGTAAGATAAAACAATTCGTGCAGTCATGTTTAATTAATAGCCAGTGTCGGTCCCCATACTTATTAAATATTAACGCTGATTGGTTAATCTTGTGTGTTGAATGTGTATATAGCAATACACACACATATATAGAGAGAGAAGTATATTTGTGTCTTCAGTTTATCTTTCTGTCTGTCTTTCTGTTTGGTGCAATTTAATTTTCATGAAAATGAACTTATTAAAACGAAATTTCAATGTCTTTTCAGTGATTCCATCATGTTATTTGTCAATAATATAAAATATGTGTTTGTGTGTGGTAGCAGGGAGGGGGGGGGGGAGGAGATCATGTTCGAAATTACATTTTGTTATATACGAGGTTGTTTTTAAATAGATTTTAGTGACATTAGTTTTTTAATTCAACGAAAATTAATGTTTTACTCATACTAACTCTATAAAATATACGGAATTGCAAATTTTGACAAAATACGTCAAACAAGTTCTATCAACAAAATCTTACCAAATCTCTAATTTAAAGATGGAAAGTATTTAGTTTATATATAGAATTACCTTTAAGTTAAAAATAACTTATCAAATTCGAACAACAAAATGAACGAAACACCGATTTAGAGATGGCATGTAGTAATACATTACATAATAGATACAGATAAAAGAAGAAGAAATATAAATAAATAAATAAATATATACAATGATAAATGATGCCAGATAAATTGAAATAAATATAAATTAATCATATATTTGAAAAAAAAAAAGGTTCGAGTAACAAATAACAAATGAAAATGAAAATGAGTTACCAAAGCGACATGTGTATATCATGTGCATATCATGTGTATAATCATCAGCCGGCAGGACACCGCACATGTCACAGGAAAAATGCATTATTTACTATAATAGAAAGACAAATTTGCCAAGAATATATATATATATATAGTATATATATGGTATCTAAAATACATTATTCTTACAATTTGCAATTCGTTATGTTTTATAGAATTAGTATGAGTAACATATTATTTTTTTTGCTTATATATATATATATATATATATATATATATATATATATATATATATATAAACTTAACGTAAAATTTAACCATTAAAACATAAGAAATTGACCATACACAATGAAATCACAATGCCATATAGCAGAGTCAAATTACGGATTAAATTATGTAGTCCTAATAAATGAAATATTATTAATTCAAATGAATATATATATATATATATATATATATATATATATATATATATATGAATATATGATCCTTTATTTTCCAAATAAATATTTGCTGATTAAAAATTACCTGTTTTCTTCTACTACAATTTTGTCATTTAAATAAAGTGCTTCCAAAAAATTATGTGCATCGTAATGAATTGCAGTCTTTTCGTTAATTTGGTAGGATGTCATAATCTATGCATAACCATTTTTTACCTGTTTTGTTTTCTTTATAATCAGCATGAATTCAAAAACAAGCATAAAAACTGGGGAATTCGTAAAATTTATTTCTTCAAGTTAATGTAATGAATTATCAAAATTTATTTGATCTCAAAAAACGATTAGATTATAAAATTTGTTTCTTTTTCAAATTATTTAAATATCTCAATGCTTTTAAATTATTTTACTAACATATGCGATCTTTACTTTTTCTCGTTTCTCTCTTTTTTTTTTTTTTTTTTTTTTTTTTTTTACAAAACACAGATGCTCTCATAACTTACATTTTTTAAACAAAATAAAAGAAATAATAATCATGGAAAACTTTTCTTTATTGAAAAAAAAATTGCATTTCTCTCTCTTAAACCGTAATTCAATTATGGTTTCATCTTCAGATTTTTATTAAACAAGGCGAAGTAACATATAACAGGTTAATCTTTAACAAACATAATATTTTATTTGCAATTTCTATAAATATGTATTAAGTAAACCTGGGAAATTTCTCTTTTGATCTTTTAGTATTTCGCTAAATAAGTTCTTTGTTTATTTCTTTAATTATGAAGCAAAAGTATTATTAAATGTGTGCTGAGAAATATAAAAAGATTTTTCTTCATATTTTCTCTCCGTCTCTCCTATCCTCCTCTAATTCGCCTCTAATTTCCGTCCCCAATTCAAAACGAGCGATTAAAAAATGTTCAAAAACGGAAATGACAAATTATTTCCTAAAGCTTGTCTTTCATCTCCCTCTAACTAAAATGTCGAGGTAAAAATTTTTATTATTTTTTTTTTCTCCTCCTCTTTACAGATTCATTTAAATCAAACTCTTTTATGCAAAAGAAAAGACTCTTCAGTTGGATTATGGTAACTTTTTTTTTTTTTTTTTTCATATTTTAGTTATGACTTTTTTGCAGTTGTGGGCGGTTTTCTAAATTTAACTCCCCCTCTGAAAAGGTACAGACAAGGTATAATGTTGGGAATAGCAGCGTAATATTAATAGCTGGAGTCGGTTTTTGCTTTGAAAGTGTCAGTTTGCGTTTTTGTGAGTGAACTTTTCTTTCAAAAGATGACTTGTTAAACTGGAAAAAAAAAGTAACTTTTTCGAAGAGTTCGAATGCTTTTTGATGGGTTTGCGATAAAAATAACGAGATGAAGGTACGCTTTTATCTAAAGAGTTTAATGAGTCATAATTCCGCAGATAAATTTAGCAAATTAGATGTAGGTGAAGATCACATGAACTTTATATAAGAGAGTGGGACGTAAATAGAAACTTAATGCAAGTCTTGCAGCTTAATAACTGAGCCGGAGTTTCTGACGATGTCAAAATATTTTCACGCTACTTATTACGCTCATGTTCATGCTTCACTTACTTGCTTCACATTAAGATATACAGTTGTAAGTTAGAGAGATATATCCGTTCGTACCATTAAACTTTTCATAGGAATGCCTTAAACCGCATATTTCCACCAGGGTATAAAAGTAATTGAATTATCTTGACATCTAGAAATGCGAGATGAGATATGTATTTGGATAAATTATATATCTCACTGTTTAATTCTCTAGGGAGATTTCTTTTAGATAACAATCTAGTCTTTTTTGCTAGTTTCATTTTATTTTTAACGCTAAGAGCCCAGTGGCTCGCGTGTATTTACAAGTCAACTGTGCTTTTGGTTATAGTGACTTACATGAGCTTCAAATAGGGAGGACTTTCGAATAGAAAGTGACCCAAACTTTTGATTTTGCAATAATTAGCACACTAACATGTTGAGTTTACAGGGATGGTTCACAATTTCTATTTTGCCGTGGTCAGAGCGGGATAGCTGTATAAAAATTTAAGATTTTCCTACTCTTAATTCAAAGAAACTTATTGAACTGCACATTTCCACTTGGATAAAAGGAGTTATACAACTCGTTTTTATTGTTTGCTTGTTGTTGTAATTTTCCCAACTTGACATCTAGCAATGTGATGTGTATTTGGCTTAATGTTGTATATATTTCATTAATTAATAAGCTATAATTACTCTGTGGGATTAATTTTAACGTTAATTGCATAAAGTAGTCCTTTATATTTAGTTTCATTTTATTTATAACAAAGCACAGAAACGATACTGCAAGACAACGACCACTTTTGGTTCTACTGCTTTATATGCGATCCCGGAGGAGAACTTTTGAAGAAGAACTGACGTAAATTATCAACTTCTCAGCTGTTAGAATTAGAATACTAGTCACAATAGTTGAGTTTAGAGCCAAACTCCGCGAGTTCTAGCCTTTGTAGTCAGAACGGGATAGCTATGTAAATTTTCAACATTTCCTTACATGAAAACTTCTTATTACGACCATGCTCATGCGTCACTTACTTATCTTCCAAATTAAAGAGGTATGGATAAAATCCTGACATACTTGAAAAGCGATTATGACATCGACTTTTCTGTCTGACTATTTATTATTTATTCATACGAGATAACTTGTTATTTTTATTTTCATTATTATGAATAAAAATGGGATTAGGAGTAAGTAGATTAAATATTAATGCTTTACTCATTCAAAGTTAAGCGGTGTTTTAAACTGCATCTACACAATGGTTTATCTGGTCTTAAAATCTTGACTATCAGACACACACTATAACGATATCAATGGTGTGCTAAAATTTATGCTTTTGTAATGGTACGAGCAACATTAACAGCAAATAAGCCACAAATGACAGCCTGTTTTAATGTAAAACTTCTTTATTTTTAAAGTACATAAATTAAGCTTAGTGGTTAGAGCAACAGCATGGTACGCTGTAGTACCAGGTTTGATTCCTGGCCCCGGCTAATTTTTCACTCGTGTTGGGGTTTATTGTGTTAATTTGTGTGTCTTAAATAAATTGTTATCTAATTGTTCTTTATTTTTGTTTTACTTTTAAATTTTTGAAAAGTAAAAAAATGTGTCATAAATTTTATTTCTATTTTTATTTTTAACTTTCATTGATATGCATCTTAGCATAAATATGTAGTAAAGAAAGAGAGAGAGAGAGACATTACAAACGCTTCCAATTAAAGATTTCTGTGCACTTGCACTCCACTTCTAAGAAATAATATTAAAGGAATGCTTAGAGGAGATATAAAATCACGTATAAATATAAGACTTATCTTACAGACTTTTTTTACTTTTCCCAGATCTGCACGTAGTGGTAGCCATCGCATCGAAATTTTTTCATTCTACCAGAAAAATAATTTCTTAACAATTTTGTTCTTTTGAAGTAGAAAGTGTTTATATATTTTTCGTTTGTTGACACGATGAAGCTTCTTCGAAAAAAAAAATGTCTGTCGCCATAGCTTGAAACTAAAACTTCTAATCCGAGCATGCGCGTCCTGTGCATATGCCACTACTCTCTTATAAAGGAACTTTAGATTTTAAAATCTTTAACCTCAATTTTGTCAACAAATAAGCCACTAGTTTGGAGTCAGCTGGACAACAGCCAACTTCAGTACCGGCCGAGAAAGCTCTTGTTTGTTTCTCCCGCCTTAGGACGGAATTCAGGACGTCAGACCACGCGATCTTCGGCCGACCGAATCGGCCGAGAAAATTCTTATTTGTTTCCCTCCTCCCTAGGACAGCTTTCTCGACCGATTGGTTAGACGGATATCACGTGATCTGACGTCATGAACTCCGTCCTAAGTCACCGCCCTAACAAGAGCTTTCTGGGCTGGCATTGAAGTTGGCCGTGGCTGGACCCACTATGGCCGCGGGCGTAAAGAGGCCAAGGTGGCGGTGCCGGGTTCGACCCCCGTTGGCTTCATTACGCACACTTTGTGGAGTTTTGGGTTGTATTCTTCAGTGAGTCTATTTCCTTGAGTGTATCCTGTCCTGTTCTGGACGAAGGCTCATAAGCGGGCATCGTTGTTGTCAAGCGCACAAGTCTGCTGTATGTTCTTAATAAATAAAATAGAGTCAACCTGACATTTTTATTTATGACGTATTTATTTTATTTTAAATTTTGAAAAATATGAACAACATGTTTTATAAATTATGTGGTTTTTTTTTAGTTTTGATTTATATGCATTCTGACACACTTTTCCATACTTATGTATGCAGTGAATAAAACATAAACAATCCGCTGAAAACATTTCCAATCAACTAAAATTTTTTGCGCAGTTGAACTCCACTTCTAAGAAGTAATATTAAAGGAATGCTTAGAGGAGATAAAAGTCTTATATTTCTAAGCGATTTTATATTTTACAGATCTTATTTTTACTTTTCCCGGATCTCCAGGTACTAGTCATCGCATCTTGAAGAGAGTAAAAAATAAAATTGTTAAACTGAAAATTTTATCATTCTACAACAAAATCCTTTTTCTTAACAATTTTGTTCTTTTGAAGTAGAAAATGTTTTTATTTTTTCCTCGTCCGTTGACAAGATGAAGCATTTTTCGTAAAAGAATGACATCCACATTATTTTTGTACTTATATATTTAAAGGCTTTTGTACGATGCAGAGTTATTTATTTTGAGTTTTTCCCATTTGCCGAGATGGTATCTTAAAGCTTATGACCTTTGAAAAATGCCGCGTTTTTGTCGCAGGCTATAAATAACTTTGAAGCATGACAGACGAATTAATATATGATACTTTTCGTAACACTAGATGAAACTGTTTTTCTGCATTCTTAAGTTTCTTTTTATAGTAATCATAAGCTTAAATATTTTGGTGACAGGTGATAAGTATGGGGGTGTTTGAATTGTTTTAATCGTTTTGAAATGACGTATAGAACTTGATGACTCCAAGAGCTAATCTGATTTTTAGTTAAAATGTAGCAAAATGTTTTCAATTAATTGACTTAATGAACCATGTTCGAAACAAGTTAAATTAATTAATCGAAAATGAAAATGAAATTATTGCGACATAAAACCCGGACTTAAAATTCAATAGTTCATTAAGTCTAATAAATGTAATTTAATATAGTTAATGTATATTTATTATAATAAATATATTCAATTATTATTATATTAATTACAATTATTATAACTAAAGCTTTATTAGAATTAATGAATCTTTTTAAACATGTCTCTTATTCACATGAAATAAGTGACAAAAAAAAAAAAAAAAAAAAAAAAAAAAGTTCACGTTTTAGTCTGTAGATGCTTCACTGTCTTAACCTCAAAATATACTCAAACAAATTTCAAAACCCAAACATGATATTTATAAAATTTTATTTGTTGTTGTTATTGTAAAAGTGGAACACCAAGAAAGAGTGCAGAAAAAAAAACTGATTGATCTTTGGTCCATAATTACACATTAGTTTAAACATTCGTAGTGGCTGACAACACAATATCATCTGTTGACAAAAATCTCAACTACTTTTAAAATTACTGTATAAAAATTTATGAGCTAACTTATATTTATTTTGAGTTTTTTCCATTTGCGGAGAATTAAAACTAGTTGAAAATGTTTTACATAGAAACATAAAAAAAGGCACAACTATTCCGTTGTATATCACATTACATTTACAATTCAATTTTTTTTTATCAAGTGTCCATGATTGATAAAGCGCTCCTCGTACTTCTTTAAAATAATACATCATCTGATAAGATACAATCCCTCTTAAACCTTGATGTCAAAACTAATTATCTGTTTTAAACCTCTGTGATTAAAAAAAAAAAAATCCCTCTCTTTAATGTCACATTGAAATACGAATATCATGAAAAATAAATCATCACTTAATAGAACAAAAAAGTTATTTATCTAGACAATTTTTCACGTTTTAAAGTAATGCTAGTTCAAAATATTAAGAAATGTAAAAGATATGAAGATCGTGCAGAGCAATTACTTCTTGTCTGGTACATTACATTGCAGTTTGCTTATTGTTATCAAGTTCAAGTGTTCGTGATTGATATGACTCCCCTGTGCTTGTTTAGTGAAAATATAACGTCTTTCCTTACAGAGATAAAATCCCTTCTCAATCTTGATGTCGAAACTTATCACCTACTATAAACATTTCTGTGTTTATTTATTTATTCATTTACTTTCAACCTCTTTAATGTCGCATTGAAATTCGAATATTGTGAAAAATAAATTATCAACTTATAACTTAATAGAACATAAAAATGAATTATTTTTCTATACACTTTTTTTTTTCACTTTTTAAAATAAGGTTCGTTTAAAATATTAAAAAATAATAATAAGATCGTGCAGAGCGATTTCTTCTTGTCTGGTACATTACATTACAGTTCTTTATATTGATATTAAATGTCCTTGGGCGGGGCTAGTTGAGCCTAAGCCGAAAGTTAGGCCTCCCCGCCCGGTTTGACTTAGACCTTGATATTAAGTGTCCGTGATTAATATGGCTCCCCTGTCCTCGTTTAGAGGAAATACAATGTATTTTCCTACAGAGATAAAATCCATCATAACCTTGATTTCGAAACTAATCGTCTATTATAAACCATTCTATATAGATGTACATATTTTTAACTTTCAATATCTTTAATGTCGCATTGAGATACAAATATTGTGAAAAACAAAATATCAATTTATAATTTAATAGAACATAAAAGTGAAAATTATTTTTCTATATACACCTTTTCACTTTTTAAAGTAAAGCTAGTTCGAAATACACACAAAAAAAAAATAATATAAAGATCTGCAGAAAGTTTGCTTCTTATCTGGCACATTACGTTCGTTTATTGTTATCATTGGTTCGTGATTGATATGGCTCCCCCTGTGCTTGTTTAGAGGAAATACAACGTTTTTGCCTACAGAGATAAAATCCCTGATCAACCTTGAACTTGTGGGAGGGCGAATATTATGCACATGCCTATTCTTGAAGTAGCAAAACAGAATTCGTAATAAACGGGGTGTTATCAGTTGCTGTTTCCTTTTTGCTTATTTTCCCTATTGGGTACAAATGTTGTTACTGATAATTTTTCTGTAAATTCCTGCCATTTGTTATCGAAAACGTATTTACTCTTTTCTCGTGGGATTGATTTTTAGCAAACCTCCTGAACTTTAACGAACGTTTTCTCAAAAAAGTTTTTAAATTTGTATGCTTGGCAACCGAGTAAATTAAGTACTCTTATAGCCACTGGAAAAAGATTATTTTCAAGTTCTTGCTGCTTCTATTCTTAGAAGATAAAGTTAGTTTTTTCTTCTTTTTTCTATCTTTATTTTCTTTTTTTCTTGTGCAGCTATTTAAAATTAAAAAATAAATGTAAAAGAAAATCAGCAATTCCCATTTATGACAGACAATTAACCGATGAATAAATAATAACGATTTCAAATGCATTATTTGTTATTCAAAAATTAGTCAAGTACTAGATATAAACAATTATAAATCGTTAAAGTAAAATTATTTAGTTTTCGGTTATTGCTTTTTAAAGATAACATATTGCATTCTGCTTCACTGGCATATCCAGTTTTCATATAAATCAAGAATATCAAGCATTTTTATGACAATCAAATCGCTAACAAACAGGCAGATATATCCTTCAATCAATGAAATTTACATGGGTCCTGCTCAAAAACTGTACATTCATTCAAACAGCAAGGGGGGTGGGGCAAAGAAATGGGAATTCATCTAAAAATTATGTAAAAACACATGTTATAGAGACACACATTTAGTAAATACATAGATTGAATAAATAATCTGTTGCTTTTAAATCTTTAAAAATAGATTAAAATTGTTTTTTAGTAATTTTAACATTTTATATTTTTAAAAATCAGACATCAAAAACTGTCTAAAATGATTTAAAAACTCAACTTTTATTTTAGAAAATAATATATTGATATGATTATTATAAGATCAGTTTCACACGTATATTTGCATAAATGTCTTTTTTTTTTCCTGGAAAACATTTCGACTGTTATTTATTATGTTTAAGATAAGATAATACACATCTGCCTATTTTAATTTTTTGATACCAAGAAAATAATGATAATTTTTCACCTAACCTCTTAGGGTTCATTTCTCACACTAATCGCTTTCTTAAATCGTGCGGTGTCAGTGTTGTTAAAATTATTGTTGTTTTTCAGGAGCTTAAGTCTTGAGTTACTAATTGAACAACCCATTTCGGAAACAGTAAATCACGTAATTTTCTGCATTTTTTACTGATTCAGACATTTAAAAAATGCTTTTCGAAAGTAACTATCTCTAATTCCACTCTTCTGTGATAAAGATCGCTTGCCGTTTGTCCCGTTGCCAGCTTCTCTTTTTTTAACATCGCAATAATCGTGATTGAAAGTTGACAAATTGTTTTAAACGTTCTTCCTAGCATTAAGAATCTATCACCTAGACCTTTCGCTTGACGCATAAAAATTTATTGTTCCTCCATGCATATATATATTCTTCTCCTTTGTTGTCAGCGAATTTGAAATTTTGACGTCGATTAATGATAGAATTTTTACCATGTTTTTAACCTTTTTTTGTTCTGGCAACTTAAATTCCAGAAAGAAATTTTCTTTTTGAATCATTTCTTCTCGATTTGATTGATTGGCATTTTTTATGTAAGATTGTGCTTCCTTTGTTGTTATTTCTTTTTCTTTATGAAAAAAAAAGTTATAGAAAAAGGGCGGGGGTTCAAATCATTATTCATTTTAAGCGCTGCAGAAATCGCTTTTTGATCAAACTTCTCATATTGATTTTTCACCGTTTTCAGTTTTATTTTACTCGTTCGGCCTCTTTCATTTTTGAATAAAATTTTAACTGCGCTTCCCGTAACAACTTTTTTTTTTTTTTTTTCATTCTTTTCTTTTAACTGATGGTCTTCAGAAAATGGGCAGTTTCTAAAATGTATTTAAAAGGCTTAGATTTTTTTTTTTTCCTTTCCGGTATTTTTTAAACCATTAATCTTTTTTTTTTTTTTTATGCTACTTAAAAAAATATAATAAAAAATGATTAAAAATAATGCAAAATTATATTTCACTTTTACTTAATATTTTTGTTGCTGGGCAATTTCAGAAATCTAAGTTCGTACATTATTTCTATTTTACATTATTTTCTGTAGCAATTTAACTACTTTTTATGTAAAATCTAATCTTTTATCGATATTAAATCGATACTTTACTACGATTATTTTGCTCTTGTGTAATTATTTCGCTTTTATAAAGGGTGCTTGTGCTATCAGTTAAATCAATAAATATGCAATCTTTACACAAGTTGTTAAAGATTACGAGGAATTATATTTTATCACAAAAAGAAAATGCAACAAATACACTGTATCAAATTTATCTAATCCTTTTTATATAAAAGTTAAAAAAGTAATAAAATTTTATCATAACATTGGAATTAATATGTACAACGGACACACAAATTCGAATTTGGTTAATTCGAACTAGCCATAAATTTCGAGCACTAGAGTCAGTGTTAGATTAGACAGTATTTGATCGTTAATTCCAACTTATTTTTTATTTTTTTTTTAAGATGAGGTATTAATAGAGAATAGTATCTAAGAGCAAATAATGATTTCAAAATTTCTGGAAAATTAAATGATGGAAATATTATTAAAATAATTTAAGCGTAATGCGTGAAAAGTAATTTTCTTTTATAAAATCGGGTTAAATACTTTATCGGTTTCTGAAAGTTCGAATTAACGAGCGTTGACTGTATTTAAGATAATAATGTTTTACTCCTTTATATAGTAATATATATATATATACAGAGATCTGTTTAGGAAAATTTGGGGTCCTTAAAAATAATACAAAATTATATTTCACTTTTACTTAATATTTTAAGTTTTCATCTTAAAACAGAACACTTTACAAAAATCTTTACCTTAAAAATAGACCTTTTACAAAACTTTTCTACCTCCAAACTAAACTTTTCACAAATTTAATCATTTAAAAGTAAAATCTGACTTGTGACAATACAATTAAAGTCATCAAATTACATATTATTTAACTTTTTTTATATATGCATTAAGGATAGATACTCAGGAACCTAAATATATATATTTTCAAATTTACAAGATTATAATTTTCACAAATATAAATAAAACTGTTCACAATTTCACAAAAACAGTGCCATAGAGAAAAATCTGGACAGGCCCCTGATATAAACAACGTCATCTATATGTATTTGCTTAAAATATTAGTTTCAGGGATGTATTCACCAACAAGTGTAAAACGAATTGCCACTTGCAAATTTTTAAGCTGAATTTCAGAAGAAAAAAAATTATTCTTTCTTACATCCCTTTGTTTATATTTATTTATATAACATTATATTTATTTATATAACATTATATTTATTTATATAACATTATATTTATTTATATAACATTATATTTATTTATATAACATTATATTTATTTATATAACAATATAAGTTAATCAAATTACCTTCATAAATCAACATTTTTGAATATGTTAATACATAACAAAATTATTAGTTGCTTTTTTATGTTGTAGAACAACAGTTAAATTATTACATTAACTTAAAGAGCACAGCACTTAATTTTAACGTTCACACGTATTAGTGAACTTTGACAATTAAATGTCATCCATTAGCCTCTACTCTACGCAACAAGCAGTACGTATATACGTGTCGTTTAAAGTGCACGAAATCCTTGAATTTGAACACCAGGAAATTTCGGAGTTTCCGGCACTAAAAAATCATCTGACCGTTTTTAGTGTAGGAAAGCTCCAACATTTCATAAAACTCAAAGTACATAACTCGGTGAGTTTTGGTCGTAGAAGAATGAAATTTTTACTGTTCTACTTGTCAGAGCATGGAGAAATTTTTTCTAGAAATAACTCATACGACCCAGAGACAATATAAATATTTAAAAAGTGTAACTTTTTGAAAATTAACGTTAGGCATCCACATAATCTTAATTCCTACCTTTATTTTGAACACTTTTACCATTTACATTGGCTACGTATCTCAAACAGGTAAAAATTAAAGCGCATTCCAATTTTTTTAGACACCGTGTATTAGAATAGGGTATTTAGAAAATATTCGGGTCCTTTAAAGGGGCTTTCACAAATTATTTTATCTTTAAACGGGACTCTTCACAATTTCATTTCATCTTAAAACAAGACCCTTCACAAAAAATTTCATCATAAACAGGGCCCTTCACAAAAAAGTTCATCATAAAACAGGGCCTTCACAAAATTCTTTGCCCTCCCCCCCCCCCCCCCCCTCCAAAAAAAAAAAAAAAAAAAAAAAAAAAACTTTTATAAAACTTTTCCATATTAAAAATGAGCTCTTCACAGATTTAATCATCTTAGACCTGTCGTAAAACATCTGGAATCACCAAAGAACCCAAATGTATCTATATTTATAAAGTATATATGTATACATAAAGATTTATATAATCTAATTTTAATGCATTTATGTACATTTGTTTATTATTAAAAGAAATCGTTAAATTGTCTAAAACGGAACTTAAATACAATGCAAATTTAAAATTCACAAAATTATGATTAGATTTTAAATTAAATATAAAACACTGTTCACAATATTCCGCAAAACAGGGTCCCGTGAGAAAAGTCTGGTCAGATCCCTGAAGTGTGCGGAGATGCGACTACCTGTAAAAGTGTTTTCTCCCTTGAAAGAATCTCTATGTTGAAAAGCGGGATATTCTGGTGTAAGGGAGAATGTAGCGTTTCCTTCAAATAAACGGTTGCCGATATTAACGATACTCGAATTCATTATTATTTGAAAATTGGCATAGACTTTTCCGAATTCAATTTGAAGAGAGTGGGGCAGGGTAGGGTGAAGATCATTAGAATATAAAAGGAAACCTGGTAATTTGTGAAGATATAACAGGATATATTTTTTTACACATTTTAAAAAAAGGGGGAGGGCGAGCGGGGGATAATAAATTTTTGGTAAATGTATGAAGTAAAAAAAAAGGGGGGGGGGAGAAAAAGATAGGATTTTTGTTATTGCGAGTCGGTTTTTTCATTTAGGGTTTCGAAACACAATTGGATTTAAGTATTTCGAGTTTGTACCGGGTTGACGAAAATCGTTTTCACCAGGTTCAGATTGGTTTGCTGGTCGACGAAATTTATTTTCTCAAGTTCGGATCAGGTTTCGGGTTTGCTTTCAAAATGAAACTATGGATGAGGAATAACACAACCATGCAGGATTGTAATCAGTATGCAATACATGTGATTTTTTTTTTTTTAACTATTTTGAACAGGATGTATTTCGTATCTGATTTTAATAATGTTCCAACACTCGAAAGATGGAGATGCAACTGACTGCAACTGATTTCTAAAAGTATATGTCAATTCTGTAAAAATGTTTTTTCCTTCGGAAGAATGTCTATGTTGAAAAGCGGATGTTCTGGGTTTGGGAACAGAATTTAGTTTTTCTGCAAATGGTATGATTGTCTGTACTACTGGTATTTTAAGACGATAGGAGCTGGACATTGACATAAATTTTCGAAACTCACTCGCATGGAAGGGGGTGGGGGTGGGGGCACTCGAACGTTAAAAAAAAACTGGTAATATGTGAAGGTATTATCATAAAAGCGAATCACTAATGTGTATACGTGTATTTTGTTTGATTTTATTAAAGATATCAAGTAATTTAACAATCAAGGTTTTTAAGTTGACTTGAATATTAATTCTGTTTGGTGTTGATTTATTTATTTATTTATTTATTTTAAAGATTTTTATGATTATGTTTTGCGTGTATTTATTTATTACAGGAATCTAATCAGTACATGTGCTACGATTTTTCTCTGGATGTATCACACATCTGATGTTAATAGATTTTTCTTTTCGTTTGCAGGACTATTCGAATCGGATAGTTACACCCCTACCAATGTGACTAGCACTACCACTGCCACGGCGACCCCCTCCATCAAATCTTGTCAGGTGGGCCGGACGTCAACTCTTGGACAACAGCAACTAGAAAGTACGGCCATGGACAGGGATTTTAGATCCTCGTGCCTGGCTAGGACACCGTCCGGTTCATTATTCATCCCTAGTGGTAAGTTTGTCTCTTCTTAGCTTCCATAAGCGTCAGCAAGGATTTTGTAATTTAATTAACTAAATTTATAGAACAAGATCTTCTTTTTTTATCCTAAATAATAAGTACAGAACACAACTATAGTTAAAAACAAGCGTTCATTTGTTAATGTCTATAAATTTACTATTTATTGTCCATTTTACCAATTTTTATTCAGACATTATTTAAAAAAACATGGTAAAAAATTCTCCACTAAACACAACTGATGATGCCCTAGCTGGGGCGAAAGCGCTTTTGTGGAGTGGTAAAGATTTTTTATTGGAAACTGTTTTTACATTTTTTAAATGGGGACGTTTTTAGTGAGGAATTTTTTACCATATTTTTTTAAAATAATGTCTGAATAAAAATGGGTAAAATGGACAATAAATAACAACTATAGTTTCTAGAGCAATTAATTATCGGCTGTCTTCATCTGTGAATAATAGCAGAGAGTAGTTAACCAGACAGCTTTTCTCCGAAAACAAATCCTATGAGATCAAAGAATTAAAGCGAATCAAATCTAAAAAGAAAAAAAAATCCCCGGTCAACAACGCGAAACTGTGTGACACATTTACGTTCTCATTTTTAAATGCAAAAGCATGGCACTTGCAAGCCTAACAATTGAAACGATTTGGAATCGAATGATTTTTTCCATTTTTTTTTTATAAATGAATTATATATTCAATTGACGAAGTCATTTCAAAACTTTATGCTATACTACCTAAATATCATTTTGAAATAAAATTTAAACTTTTGTATGTGTACAGACTTTAAATCCCTAAACTATTTTTTTTTTTTTTTTTTACTTATTTAAAAGATATATCAAAGTATATACAAATTCCAGATTCATTAATTTTAGAATGAATTTTAGAAAATCTTCTAAAAACAATCTTGATCACATGACAGCCAGGGGGGGAAAGGGGGGGGGGGGTTCGCAGCTTGTCTGTTTCGTTGGCTGCGCTTACAAACCACAATATATCATTCAAATTAGATCAAATTAGATTAAATATATCGGCTTTCTTCATTAGGTAAATAGTAGTAGAAAGTAGTTAACCCAACAGCTTTTCTCCGAAAACAGCAAATTCTATGTGATGAAAGAATTAAGACAGATCTCAATAATAATAATAATAATCCCCGGTCAACAACGAGAATCTTTCTGTCATATTTATGGTCTCATTTTTAAATGGAAAAGCATGGAACTTGCAGGCCTAACAATTGAAACGATTTGGAATCGAATGATTTTTTCCATTTTTTGATAAATGAATTATATATTCAATTGACAAAATCATTTCAAAACTTTATGTCTATACTACCTAAATATCATTTTGAAATAAAATTTTAACTTTTGTATGTGCACAGAATTCAAATCCCTAAAACAATTTTTTTTATCTTATTTAAAAGATATATCAAAGCATATAGTACAAATTCCAGATTCATTAATTTTAGAATGAATTTTAGAAAATCTTTCTAAAAGCAATCTTGATCATGTAACAGTCAGGAAAAGGAGGGGGAGGGGGGGGGGGGGGGTCGCAGCTTGTCTTTTTCGTTGGCTGCGCTTACAAACCACAATATACCAATCAAATTATATCCTAGAAGTGATGACAGCAAGTATGTTTTAGTCATAATTTTGTGCGTTGTGTACCTGCGAAAAATTTGGCCATGCATGAAATTTCAATTGACAAGGTCATTTCAAAACTTTATGTCTATCCTACTTTTATATCTCTACCTTTATGTCTCTACTTTTATGTCTCTGCCTTTATGTCCATCTCTATCCTACCTAAATATCATTTTGAAATAAAAAAGAAGACCCTTTTTTGCGTGTGTATAGAGTTTAACTGCCTCAGCTATTTTTAATTTTTTTACGTATTTAAAAGATATGCCAAAGTATATGAATTCCAGATTCATTAATTTTAGATAATCTTCCAAAAATAAGTGAAAGCAACAGTAACGGCATCATTCTAAGCTCATTACCAACTATCCAAAGAGGAAAAAAAATGTATAATCGACATTAGCAACTTCTTTCACTTTTTTTTTTTTTTTCTATCATTAATGTTATCGATAAAACGTCAGCAGAATTTTGAAGAGGCTTTTTCGGTGTAATCGGCTGCAGTTAGTTAAGTTCCTTAATATATATATATATATATATTTTTACCCTTTCAGCTTTACAGAAGTTCTTCTCGATGTTTCAAAAAATGCTCAGTAAACAGCTTTTTGCAAAAAAAAAAAAAAAAAAAAAAAAAAAAAAAAAAAAAAAAATTACAGCAATATTTATTTTAATTCTGACTTATTTTTCTGCTTATTTTGATTACATGTGAAACGATATCCAAGAAGAAATTACACTTCATCTGTAATATAAAATACATACCATTCAATTAAATTACCTGATATAAATGTATTTAATCTTGAACATAAACAGAAGTTAATCCCATAGGAAAGGGGATTTTTTTTTTTTTTTTTGGTAGTGGTTTTATTAATTTTCTTTGCAGAAAATACTAATTTTTCATGGAGAATTTTGAGCCCAAACCTTTCTTTTGCTTGTGCGAGTGTTTGTTAGATTGCATGTAATTTTTTTCATGTAACAATGTTTTAAACATCATCTCAGTTTTTTAGAATAAGTTGATATTACGCTAGGCTAAATATTGATTACAAGTCAGCATTGTATCTTTGAACATTCGACAGATGGCAGCACTACCAAACGGATCTTACTTCTCCAAGTTCATTGAAGAGTTGAAAATTTAATTATGTATGAATGTGAATTGCATTTAAAACTGAATAAATTCTGAATTATTACCCTACTATACAGATCATGATACATTTTAAGATTTCCACCAGATCATATAATTCGCAAAAAGCCAATCAGTCAAAAAGGGATAATGGGAGATCATTTATTTCAAATTACTATTCAAAAATTTTATAACAACGAATGGATGGAGTTTATTCCCCAGTTATAAATTGAAAAAATAAAAAATAAATAAATAAATCGTCATTAAAAAAAAAAAAAAAAAGAGAGAGAGAGAGAGAGGAAAGTTACTCTTTTTCCTAAAAATTTTTGGTTTGCCTCTGGACAAATGTTTATCAGTTTTTGTATTTACAGCATTTCTTTCAAAATATTTTTCATGCTAAATTATGTCTGTGATATTCTTACTTAGGTAGTTCCGTTATATTTAATATTTAGTGTGGTTTTCAATTATTTATTTATTTATTTTCATCATTCCAACCAGTTTAGAATACGAATCTAAGAAAGAGAGCAGAAATAAATCGAAGCTTCTCTTATCTCTTGAGTAGAAAACATTTCTACAAAATAAATAATAACTCAATTTATTATACATGGAAATAATCATTATCTGTATAGTGATCAAATTTACATTTTAAGATTGCCCATATACTGAATGATTAAATTTGGAATGTCTTTTTTTTTTCCTGAATTTTAATTACCTTAATATTCGTTATAACAATATTACAAATAACAGCCGAAAATTATTATTTTTATTATTATTTTAATTTTTCATATTCTTCACAGTCGTATGATATTTTAAGAACTACTTTTATTTATTTATCTATTTAGCTTCTGGTTAGATCCTTTTTAAGATAAACTTTTTTTCCAAGTAAAAGACAACGACGATAGACGAACTTAATTATACATCATTCGATACACCAGCTTCTTTTTTCTTATCTTTCTTTGTATGAAATGCAGTATTTTATTAATGCATTTACTATTCTTGGGCCACCATTAAAATGACTTATGCAGATACAATTACGCGATTGTTTTGTATTTATTCTGCGTTGAACAGTAGATGCATTTGACTGAGTAATGACGCTAATATCGCCACAATGGAAAACTGAATTATATTAGAAACCGATATATCATCTTAAATACGTAGAATTCTAACTGGCTAATGGGGGATATAATCTTACCCTAAGCACGTGGCAATAGTATTTTGACTGAAATAAAGTAAAGAATCTCTTTGGCTGTTTATGTATCATGGTATTTTTGAAGTTTATGTAATTAACAGTTATAATAGTTAATTCAAATTTAAATTCCTGAAAAATATTAACATATTTATTGGACTGTCCGGGAGATTCGCGCCGTTTGGGAAAATTAATTCGTACCGGAAAATTTTGCCCGTTAATTATTAGACATCAGCTATCTGAATTAATGTCTAATAATTAAATGATAGAATTTTCCGTTTGAATTAATTTTCCCAAACGGTACGAATTTTCAGGACAACCCAATATTTTATTCCTACTTTGTAATGTTTAAAAAATCGATTTTTTAAATACATTCTTAAAGTTGACTCAATTAAAAGTACCGTAAACTGGGATTACTTAGACCCTTCCACCACCCCAAAGAGAGAAAAAGAAAGGAAAATCCTGCTTCAAACATAAATTTTTAAACACCTTCCAAAACATTTACATACTGCAACAAAACTTCATCGTTTAATAAGGTGAAAGATGATGTCTAAGTAAACAAAGTCAAGGTCAAACCGGACGGGAAGGCCTACATTTCGGCTTAAGCTCAACTATCCCCTCCCAGTGTCTAAGTAAACAATTTGGAAATCGCATAACACATTTGAAAACCCAATTTCAGCAATTACCATCTACAGTCGAATAAATATCCGAATTATTTTGTGCAGCTTTGTATATGATCGGTAGATTTGTATCTATAGAACATTGTATACAAAAGTTTAGTTATTTTAGGAAACACATAGCACAGTTGAAAATTCCCCTTCAGAAATTTCTATCAAAAAGCAGAAGCGTACGCGAATTCTTTTGTGCAGCCCTGCATATGATCTATTGAATTTATACACACCAAATAATATGCGTCTACTTTACTTTTGGTCTACTTTAAACGAAACATCCTAAGATTATAAAATGTATTCAATTTTTATTTCGGACAATTTCTAGAGATTTCATAACTTCTACTTCACAAAGTCTACAAAGTAAAACCTCCGCATAAAAAATAAATAAATTAAAATAAAAATTATTCTTATGTTAAAAAAAAGTAGAGTGACAAAATTTATATCTTGTATTGGTGGAAATATGTTTCACATTTTATCATTGAGTTAGTAAGCAAGAGACATTTCAAACGAGATCCAATCAAGAAAAAAAAATCCAGCATGTTATTAAAATATCCATGCGACTTTCTTAAAGTTACATATTTATACAATCTCTTTTGCAAAAAATAAATAAATAAATAAAATACACTGAAAACAAGCTTAAGGGGGGAGGGCGGGATAAATTTTTAATTTTCTTTTACTTAAACTCTTTTTTTATTAATTTAATCATTATATCTTGAAAATAAACAAAATAACAATTAAGAAAGGAAACGACTAATATTTATTACTTGATCACATATCACCTTGCAACGATAATAATTATAAATTATCTTGCTTTTCAGAATGTAAAGTTCCTGCCTCTCCTTTTAACAGTCATTTATCCAGTCAATTGTCCAAATCAGTCAGCGAAAGCAAGACCAATCCAGAAAGGTAAGAAAAATTTTCCTAATCCAAGTATTTACTAAGTTTCATATTTCATTTAATTAACTCTTTCTATTACCGCGTTGCATATATGCAACATACTTTATAAACATGCCCACTTATTCAATTTTTATACAGAAGGTCGATCACGCTCTTTATGCAAACGATTTTCACAATTAATTTCTGAACCAGGGTTCATACTCATCAGGGGAAAATAAGGGGATAAAATTTTTGTCTGAAAAATCAGGAGAATCTCAGGGGATAAGCCAAAAAAAATCCCCAAACTTGGGAAAACCTGGTAAAACGATCGGCTACTCTGGGAAATGAGGGCAATTACTGCTATTTGCTTGCTCTGTGATGTCATAATAAAATCAAACTAAGACAACTCCTTCTAACATCGTGTGATGTAAAATTGGAAAGTCAAAGTAGCCACTCTTTCTCTCCGATTAAATATAACATATGTTATATTTAATCTCTTCTAACGTCTGCTTCTAATGTCTGGTGCATCTATTCAGACACTAGACCAACATTCTAACATTGTGAGGTCACGAAACTAAATGTCTCTCCTTCCTTCAAATCGGTCTTTCAATTTTGTGGAAAAATAAAGGACGTTTTTAAATTGATATTGGCATTTTTAGCCTTTATATCATTCGTAGTGCTTTTCAAGGAGGTAATAAAATCACAAAGTGGAAATTAAATTAAATTCTTGCAGCTATCGCCAAATTTTTAAGGAGTAGACTTCATCTCTGTTATACAAGTTAATGTTTTTCCTTTAAAATTCTGACCATATTGCTTATATATGTGGTGTATAAACTTTTTTTTAGATTACCTTGTTTTTATTTTATATTTTTTAAGGGGGGGGGGGGATGGGTATGATTCTGGTTTTTAAAATGTTATTACTTGTTGGCATGCGAAAATTATTTATCCCGAAAAATACATCAGCGGAATATAAGGGGAATTTTTTTGGAAATGAGTATGAACCCTGTGAACATATATACCATATTCTTTGCGACAATTTTACTGCACTGTATAGCCCTGACTCTTGATTATAACTCTGGATCGAAATTTCCATGATAGTCGATTTTTCACTTAGTACAATCATATTAATTTTCTCTCACACCTCTTGGAAAACTTTCCAAAGTCTTCCAATGTGTTGTGGATAGCGCTTTCTAACACTCGCTTTAACAAACTCATAGGTGGTGATAAATAAACATTTATCGTAACACTGGATGAAACATGGCTTTATTTAAGTGAGTGTATCAAAAGAAGAGTAATTTTTATCAATTAATAAAAAGGAATAAAAAAAAGAAATAGGTTTGTGAATCAATGTGAAGACAAATTTCCAAAAGAATTCATGATTGCGGCTGAATTTTGTTATGAAATTAAATTAAAGGTAAAAAAAATGCAGTAAAGCTGAGGTGATTTCACTTAATTATCAGTAAAATATTTTATAACCCATTTTTGAAGAAGAAATTCCAGCTTTATATGAAAAAGACATTAATTGAGCTTCATATGACCAAAGTCTCCCAGCCGCTCTTCCATGACTCAACTGGTGCATATTTAGCAAAGAAAGAATCCCAAACGGAAATAAATTGTGTCTCAATTGAAGAAATGCATGTAAAATCCCCTGACGCCCCCCCCCCCCCCCCAACTCATCAATAGCTTTTTCCTGCATTTAGATAGTTTCAATTAATTCGCGAAAATTGAAAAGACTTTGGAAAGTTTTGCAAGACGTATCGGGGGAAATTGACAACAAGAAAATTAACTGTAACAAGGAAATTATATTATCATAGAAATTTCGAGCCAGAGCTTTAGCCAAAAGCCAAAGCTTTCCAAAAAAAATAGTCAAATTGTTGCAGAGAATGTGTCATTTATGCGTAGAAATTAACTCTGAAAATCGTTTCCATTAAGTGTAAATGAACTTCTGTATTGATTATAATAATGAATTATTGAATTCGGTGCTCCTTTTTTGGGTCACCTTGTATATATTGTATATTGATTCGATTATGTAATTGGTACATATAATGCACATTTTCTCTCAAAGAATATACACTAAAAATAACCATAACCGCATACCTGAAAAATTTAAATAATTTAAAATATGTATCATTTGCAATAAAAATACCTTTGAGAACTAGAGTACGTATTGAATACTAACAAATGATATATACAATGCAGTATAATAAATAGGAAAAGGACGATACATGCAGCGAATGCTATAAATCATATATATAGTATAATTCATACATGCCTCGGAAAGTATCATACGTGAATAAAATGTAAAAGCGATTTTACTTTGCCGCACTAAGATTTTTTATCGATTTATATACGTTCTAGAAACCAATATATCTTATTTGATAAATCTTTAAATGCGGTTTTTCTATACTTATATATGATCTAAAGTATTATTCAAAATCAGAGGATTTTCCCCTGAAGAAAAATAAATTTCTCTGCTGTATAAAGACATTTTTTTTATTATTAATGTTATTTCGATCATTTTTGTCTTGCATTTATTACACAGCATTGCATATATTGTGTAATCTCTAAAGTATAATTAGAAGATTTTTCCTCTGAAGAATAATAAAATATTCTCGTGTATAATTTTTTTTTTTTTTTTTTTTTTTTTTTAGTTAAAGTTATTTTAAAAATTTTCTCTTGAATTTATTATAATTAACCCCTTATGGTAAAATGACGAGTCTAGCTCGTCATGCATTTTTCGTGCCAAATGGGTTGGTAAAATTCTAAGCTACACCCTTCGTGAAACAATCGACTAAAGTCGCTTAAAATATTACTCACCACAAAATTTATAAAGTTTAATATTAAAATTAATTTCGCGTCCAAATCAATAATATATTTTAGTTATTAAAATGTATAAATGTGTGAAAATAAATTTTATTTTTTGACGATTATAAATTTTTTACCAGAAAGGGTTAACAAACTTTGAGGAATGGAATTTTCGAATAACTTTTACTTTCAGAGTAATTCAGGATTTCGTGATTAGTTAAATATTAAAAATATGGCCTTATTTTCCAGGTATAAGTTAAATAAAAGAGTGCAATAAAAATAAATATTTGTTTTATTTAATGGAAAAAAAATATTTCTTTTGTGAAAATTTCTTTTTCACAATTAAATTTCTTACCAGAAAGGATTAACAAACTTCTGGAAATGGAATTTTCGAATAACTTTTACTTTCAGATTATTAAGGTCTTCCTGATTAGCAAAATATTAAAAAGATGTCCTTATTTTCCAGGTATAAGTTAAATAAAATAGTGCAATGAAAATAAATACTATATGTCTTATTTAATGGAAAAAAAAAATATTTCTTTTGTGAATATTTTTTTTTTTTTCACTATTAAATTTCTTGCCGAAAAAGGGTTAACAAACTTCTAGGAATGGAATTTTCAAATAACTCAGGCTTCGTGATTAGCTAAATATTAAAAATATGTCCTTATTTTCCAGGTATAAATTAAATAAAAGAGTGCAATAAAAATAAACACTGTATGCTTTATTTAATGGAAAAAATACTTTTTTGTATTTTTTTTTTTATTATTATTTTTTTTTCACGATTAAATTTCTTACCAGAAAGGGTTAACAAACTTCTAGGAATGGAATTTTCGAATAACTTTTACCCAGGCTTCGTGATTAGCTAAATATTAAAAATATGTTCTTATTTTCCAGGTATAA
Organism: Maratus michaelseni; assembly: GCA_963931845.1. Taxonomy (NCBI): domain Eukaryota; kingdom Metazoa; phylum Arthropoda; class Arachnida; order Araneae; family Salticidae; genus Maratus; species Maratus michaelseni. Next base: position 164,817,634 of record OZ007594.1, on the reverse strand, counting down.
CTTAAGTTACTCCTCAGCCGTCCCAGTTTGCAACAATGTACGGCGTTCCAGTCCAGGCCATTACTCCCGTTTCCACTTCCGTAAATCCTTCTCCTCCAAGTGCACGTGGAAATGTACAGCCATCGTCTGCCTCTTCATCTCCCTTGCCATCCTCTCCGCCCTCGCATACTTTGTCGGTAAGCTAGCTCTATTGGATCAATCATGCATGGCTCTCGAAATATTTCCCCGAAATTTTAAAAAACAAGCACAACAGGGCTTTTATATCGGAAAACATCAATAAATGCTCTTATAATTAGGCTTTCTCTGCACCTTACATACACATTTCTCAGCTGATGGATTATCCTTCCCCGCATCTGTAATTTTTAGAATCATGCATGTGGAGGGGAAAATCAAAAATTTTCCAAGTAACAATGCAAGATGATGCTGAAATAATCGCAGGAAAGACACCGTGACGAAATTAAACTAATTTTACACAAGGTGGTAATTGTCTTTTCTAGAAAATGGATAATGAAGCCTATACATATTCTCCCAAAATATTCGTTTAAAAAAATCTAATACTTCTAAAAATAATGAAGACTTCGAAATGATGCATCAGAATACGCCCATGGTGAACTGATTAATTGGTTTTATTTTTGTTACTAATTTCAAATTGGTAGTATATAAGTGCGTATTACGTGAACGCGAGATGAATTAACTACGGCTATGTTACTCATCAGTGATCTAACTTTATGTAAAGCAATCTAATCAACTGGTAATTAAGCTACACTTTTGCCTAATACCTTTTTTGATTTATGATTAAAACAGTAAAACTTGGAAAATACATGAAAGTTATTTTAATTACTTCATATTAGATAAAATCCTTGGAAATATTTTGAAGGGGAGGTTCTAATTCTTTGGGTCAAAATTTTCGACATATATATATACAGTAAAACTTTTGTGAATAATAACCATCAAATCACATAAATAATCGACAATGTAAGAATATATATATATCAATCATTTTTTGCAAACCTCAAATATGTAGATTTTAGATTGTTACCCCACAGCGATTTCGTAATATTTCATTTCCTTACAATCTTTCTTTGCTCGTTGAACGTAATGCTATTGTAAAACTTTAAACTTGTTTTTCTTGAAACCATGTTTATCAAACTGGGCGACCATTTTTCTCGAGAATTATTAGACCGATTTCTTCCTTTTTTATTTAAAAGAAAGCTAATCGTTTTTGCTGGAACTTATACCACCAAAAAGGTTTTTCAAAAATTTTCATTGATTAATTATTTTTTCGAGCTCGCAAAATTGAAAAAAAAAATAGGCAAAAAAATTAAATTTTTTGTTCAAATGGGCGTCTTTTTTTTTTTTTTTTTTTTTTGAAAATCAACTTTTTAAATTAAATTTTATTTAGTGTATATAAGCTCCAAAAGATTTAATGCCTTTTCATAATTTGGCGACGCAATTTGTTCTAGATGCTTGTGACCGGAGAAAAACAGTAGCCCGATTGGAAGTAGCCTGCAAATAATCCCCGTCACACAAGGCGCATTCTTATTATTTTTTACACACAAAAATTTAAATATATAAGTGAAATGTCAATAAATACAATGCAAAAAGTCTGAAGGTGATATCTCTTTTCTTTGTAATCGGGGAAAAAAAAAAAAAAAAAAAAAAAAAAAAAAAAAAACATAATAATCAAATAAATTTTAGGACAAAGAAATAGAAACTACCCTTAACTATTTTCTTATTCACTTACAAGGGCAGCTTAAAGCAATGAAAAATCACAATTCCAAGCAGACGAACAAAAGGCGGTATTTCGAAACATACTTTTAAATTCATTTAATTCATTTATTTATCACGGATACATTTTTTCCTTGTTTAAAAACAAATTTAATAAATCATTGTTAAAAAAAAATGTGCAGTATTGGTGTTCCTCTTCATCACACTTCACATCTTCTCTGTTTTCACATACTTTGTCGGTAAGCTTCATTGGATCAATCATGCACGCTCTCAAATATTTACAAAAAATTTTAAAGTAAATGCATGCACCACAACACAGGCTAATATAGTGGTAAACATCAATAAATCCTATTATAATTAGATAGGGATTAGATCTTTTTCATCACCAGTACATACAAATATTAATGAAGCTACCTATTCTTCCAAAATATTAGTTTAAAAAAATCGCGCATGCTTCTAAAATTAATGAAGATTTCTAAACGATGCATCAGGATACGCCCATAGTGGGATATTTAATTATTTTGGTTAACCATTTCAAACTGATATTATAAGTGCATAAAGTGAACGTGAGATGAATGAAATACTGTTATTTGGCTCGTTAACATAATCTGTTATCTAACTCTACACTAACAATATAATCAACTCATAATTTAACTTACTCGTTTTGACTATTACTTTTTTAATTAATGAATGACACAGCGAAAGTTTCAGAAATACATGAATGAGTTATTTTAATTACTTCATATGTTTGCATAAGTCCTTGAATTTTCTTTTTAAATATTCTCTCTCTCTCTCTCTCTCTCTCTCTCTCTCTCTCTCTCTCTCTCTCTCTCTCTCTCTGTGTGTGTGTGTGTTATTTGCTTAAAAGTAATGTAAAATTTCAACGCCAAGCAATCAAACAAATCACCACTTTTTCAATCATTGTCATGGATATTCTTCTCATGTTTAAAAACGAAATTTTAAAAATCATGAAAACGTCCTACAATTTTAAGACGAAAGGAATGTATTTTAATCCGAAAAATAGTTTTTAAAAAAGATCAGTGCCTCGATGAGTAAGTAATGGTTTAAATAAAATTTATTCTGTGCATGTGAACATAGAAAATTAAAACCATTTTTGAAATCTCAGCATTCAGAGATGTCCGTGCAATACCTCATTTTAGGCATATACATATTATTCAGTGCTCTTAACTACAGTGACTTAGGTTGGTACACACTAGCTAATACTATTATATGCTAACTATTATATAAGCGGTTCATAAACTCTTGGTTACCAAAGTTACCAAAGACATTTTTTTGTATTTCTCCGGTTTTCGCGGACCCCCATAATTTAAGATTAAAATGTTGTTGCGCTTTTTTTTTTCTTTTTTTTTTTCCCTAAGAATATTGAATACTAAATTTATAAACTAATAGATATACATAAAAACCTGCTAAAAAAGAATCGTTGTGTACCGGAAAATTTTTCGCCCCACCAGTGACTGAGAGGTTCTGCTCTCAAAGGTAGTAAACGGGAGGTGCTGGGTTCAAATCCATGTAGCTCCCGTCAGCCTAATCGTTCGGAGTTTTCTTCAAACCTTGCTTAGCTTCCGTAAATATGGGTTAGGATCCCTTAGAAATGCCCCCGCGGAGAGTATTCCCCTCCGTCGGTTTGTATTCCTCGTGCAGATAATCGGACATGACACCAGCACCAGAAATTTTTTCGCTTTACACAGGTTTTTTCCATAGAATATATTGATGATATTCCTTTCACCAATCCAAGGTTCCAATTTTACAGTATGTAAACTAATGATGCTGCATTTTTAACAGTATTATTAGTTTTTCCGTTCATTTTACTAGCAACATTTCTCTTAGGTTTCAGATAAACAATACAAAAAAAAACTTAAATTCATTGCAAGACCTTCCAGAACCCCTGAAGAAAATCGCCGATATGTTTCATTTTTTCACAATGGTTTTATTAATTATAAGTCACAATGTTGCTTTTTCTATTCTTTTTTTTTTTTTTCTATCGGCGTATGTAAAATTTGTTTAATAATGAAACAAAAATCTTCATCGACCATAAAAACTGTACCTATTTCTAATCATTGAAAGAAGAAAATTTAACTATTCATGATGAAAATCTTTGTTGAACGGAAAATACAGGATGAACATTTCTAGTTAATTGAGACTCCTTAGGAATTTTCAGGTAAGGCATAATCGATTGTGTGAATTAAGTATTCTTGTCATCTGCGTCGGCGAATGGAAGCGCAGTGCATGCTTCAGAATTCTTGTTCGCTCTCAAGATATAGTGTTATTCTTATCTTTTAATTTCTTATCTCAAGCCCTAAAGATAAAAGTTGAATTATTTGAGGTCTGAGGCTACATTTCTACTTTGATTAACACCCTTCGGGGCAAGCGTCACGCATACGTGCAATATAAGGTGCGTACAATTTTTATTTTTTAGTGCCACTATTTCCGAATAGTTATTTTCCTCTTACCTCGCATAATATCTGCAGCTAACTAAAGCAAAATACATTTGAAAAAAGTGGTAGTAAAAAATAAATTGTGTTTGGTACTCTCTTCGCGGTTAATGAAATTAATATAAAAATGAGGTTTCCTATAAAAAAAAAAAATACAATACAATACAATACAATACAATACAATACAATACAATACAATACAGACGTAAAAACAGATTAGGACGTGCAACTTTCCAAAGCATTGAAAAACCAGTTAAGTTGATATTGCTAAATGCTAAATCAAAGAATAATTTATATTTTAAAAATGTTTTTAATGCTGATATACCGAAGAAAATTTCTGTTATCCTTGATTTACACGGTAAGCAAATTGCATGGTTTCCATTAATGCGGTTAAAAAAATGCAGGACTTCCATTTACACGGCATTTGTGTCTCAATTTTACACAGTCTCACGAATGTAAAGATTACTTTTTAAAAAGCTATCAAAAGGATTAAAGTGATAAAACTGTTACTAGTGAAAAGAATAATAAAGGAAATGCTTAAGCTGTCCAATGAACAGTCATCTCACAAAAGCTTTAGCAAATTTATACAGTAGTTTAAGTAAATTCGTCTTTATAAACGTAAAAGTACAACAGAATCTAACATTCAGTAAACGGAAAATCTTTAAGCCCATTCTAATCAATTCAGTAGACTTTTAAATGCATGCTGCACCCATGCAAGTTACCTGTAAAAGTTGTTTTACTGTGCTGGTAGAATGGTTCCGGAAAAGCAAACATGAGATACATTGAATTGAAATAAGTATGTACGTAGTTTAAATAGTGTATGCACTCTTATTCACTCGCCTTATTTTAATGGAGATAAAATAGGACCGAGTGAAAACGTTTCAAACTTTTTGTGAATCCAAGATAGCGAGGTGTGATTTATGATTGTCTTTTTTTTTTTTTTTTTTACAAATATGTCATCTATGTACAATAAATTACAAGTATAAAATGTTTTAAAGACAAGCTTTTCTTATACTAAAAAGGGAATAAATTTTGAAGAACAATTGATTGAAATAAATACTTTTTTAATAAAATGGATATACAATTTTAAATTTAGCTTCTTGGCAAAAAAAAAAAAAAAAAAAAAAAATCAATCAACGTCTTTCTGAGGATCGAACCTACAACTATTCACACCCTACGTACAACAGAAAGATTATGCAAAAGTTACCAACCATGCCACGGTTCAATCGAAGAACATCGGCTTATTTCTAAAGCAATCAATGACATTTAAGTCATATACGTTATGACATTTACACACCCTTATTGGACGAATGTTTTTGCCCCCTAAGAGGTGACAGAAGCAAATTTCAAATATTTTTTTTACAGACTATTGTATTGTCACCGGAAATAGACACACTACCAAAAATTAGGAAGAATTCGAAACCGATTCCAAAAACAATAGTATCTTCATAAAAAATAAATAAAATCCGCAGATAAAAACGAAAAAGTAAAAAGGGGAAGGGTGCTATAGAGATTAATCTCAGCTATCCAATGCAAAAAAAAAAAAAAAAAAAATCGTTTTAAAATAGTTTATTTTAAGAATATTCAGAAAGTCTTTAATGTGTGCCTTCTTTTTATTCTAGCACTGATGTTTCCATATTGGCATCATGCAAGCTCACATCCATGTCCTGTCATGGTAGATGACATGGAACAAGAACTTGGAAGGATAAATACTGGTATGAATATTTTGATATATTTCTTAATTTTTTTTTTAATGATAATAGACTATATGACTAAATAACGATAAAGTTATATACATAGATCTACACCGCTTGCACTCTTTTCAAGGGATCTAGTCTAAAATATCTTACAACCGAAAATACGTTTAACTGAAAATTCACCTAACACATGAGAGGCGAGATATAATAATGATTTATAATATTTCAAGATGTTACTAATCCGATTATTGTTTATTAATACGATTAAGATAACTTTGAAATGAATTTTGAAATAAACAAAATAAGAATGATCTTTTGATACGATTAATACAAATAAAATATTCATTAATTTTTATATTATTATTATTATTAAATACTTTATAAGTTTATATCTTCGTTAAATGTATATCTTACTTATAGCAATAATTATTAGAAGTTTATGAGAGGAATTAACAATTATTAAAGAAATTACAAGTATGCTATAAAAGATGCGAGGAGAATGTTTGCTAGAGCAAAATTTATTACACCAAAATGAATTTTAAACTAGAAATTATTGGGGTAGAAAAACGTATAAATGAAATTTAAATTTTATTCTGCCGTAAAAACGAAACATTTTATTAGTAGTAATCAATAGCTATGAAATGGGACCCAATGTTTAAAAAAAAAGTATTAAAAAAAGAAGAAGAAGAAGAAGTATGAATAAGAAAAATATAAATTGTCTTTCACTATAAATGAAAGTGCAAATGTAAAATATCATACTTTAATCTTCAATTATCATTGTTTCATATTTTTATTAAGACTATGCAAAGCTTTTCGACATTATTTTATTAGGTGTAACTTTTACTATTGATACACTGAACAAAATTACTAGACATGCTCGTGTCAAAAAACAGTTACCTCCAGAAGAATAATTTCAAACCTTGACGCCAATTTTGTTGTTGTTACGCCCATGCACACTGCCTGTAAAAGTTGTTTTACCGCACTGATAGTATGGTTGAGGAAAAGTGAGCATCAGATATTTCGTTGGAGATAATGTACGTACTTTTATGCACGTGCCGACGTGCCTTGACTTGATTTGAAGAAGTTAATGTAATCTTCAATCCTAAATTTGAAATTAATATTGTTTATTTTATAGTAAGTATTATTTATAGTTTATTTAAAGTTGATATTAATATTGTTTATTTTATAGTAAGTATTATTTATAGTTTATTTAAAGTTGATATTAATATTGTTTATTTTATAGTAAGTGTTATTTATAGTTGATTTAAAGTTGATATTAATATTGTTTATTTTATAGTAAGTATTATTTATAGTTGATTTTGTTTGAAAATATTAAAGTTTAACTAAATAGTTGTGAAATTAATACAGTTTCTATCGGCATTTTTTACACCTTTCTTTCTCAAAAAGAAAGAAAAAAAATTGTTTTGCAAATATAAAGTAAAAAAATACTTATTAAAAAACATTGATGGATAAAATATATTATGTTGAGGAAAAGTAAACATCAGATACTACGTTAGAGAGAAAGAAATATGGCATTTGACTTCGTCTATGCGCTTCTATGCTTGACTTGATTTAAAGAAGTTTATGTAATCTTCAGTCCTGAATTTGAAATTAATATAGCTTATTTTATAGTAAGAATTATTTATAGTTTATTTAAAGTGGATATTAATATTGTTTATTTTACAGTAAGTATTATTTATAGTTTATTTAAAAGTTGATATTAATATTGTTTATTTTATAGTAAGTATTATTTATAGTTGATATTAATATTGTTTATTTTATAGTAAGTGTTATTTATAGTTGATTTAAAGTTGATATTAATATTGTTTATTTTATAGTAAGTATTATTTATAGTTGATTTTGTTTGAAAATATTAAAGTTTAACTACATAGTTGTGAAATTAATACAGTTTCTATCGGTATTTTTTACACCTTTCTTTCTCAAAAAGAAAGAAAACAATTGTTTTGCAAATATAAAGTAAAAAATATTTATTAAGAAACATTGATGAATAAAATATATTATGTTAAGGAAAAGTAAACATCAGGTACTACGTTAGAGAGAAAGAAGTATGGCATTTGTCTTTGTCTATGCGCTTCTATGCTTGACTTGATTTGAAGAAGTTTATGTAACCTTCAATCCCAAATTTGAAATTAATGTCGTTTATTTTATAGTAAGCATTATTTATAGTTCATTTAAAGTTAATATTATTTGAAAATATTAAAATTTATCTACATAGTTGTGAAATTAGTATAGTTTCCATCGGCCTTTTTTTTCTTTCTTTCTCAAAAAGAAAAAAAAAAAAAGGAAAGAAAAAAATTGTTTTGCAAATATAAAGTAAAAAATATTTATTAAAAAAACATTGACGGATAAAATATATTATGTTTTTAAAGTACACAGACTTAAATTGTCAATTAAAAGAGTTGTACCTTAACAGCCCAAATTTTGTCTCACACATTATAGAATATAATAGCGCAATGGCGTTCGTATTGTTCTCAGCAATGCAGGAGGACATTTCAGGTAAAGGTTCATTTTGCTTAACACAAGGTCAAATTCATCGATATATTCCGTTTGGGAAAGCCAACCAGCGTAGTGAGCGAATCCTGCTAGTTATTAAATAAAGGAAAACAATTTTAGCAATTAGTTGGTAACTTATTTAATTTCTGTATTCAATTTATTCAACGAAATGGATTATTTTACCCCTTTCAAATGCCTACATCATTTAATACGGACTTTGAGTTTACTGTGCTTAAATTTTTATTCACTTTATTCCCACAGCAAACATCCCAAGTAAAACACCTCCCCCAAGGAGTGAAACATTCATGGAAATCCAGCTTGGCAAGACATCCACATCTAGAATCGGAGCTTTTGGATACTGGAATTATCAGTTTCATCTTAGAAATCCATCCCTAGTCAAATTCAATTACACATTATCCAATGGAGCTAGTTTAGGAGTGTATGGGAGGCGAGATGGAGTTCCAACTCATACGCGATATGATTTCTTTGAGATACTCAAACCCAAAAGCAGAAGAACCAAACGATCGGAAAAAGTAAGAAATGTTTATTTCTTTTTTCAAATGAAATTTCTTTTAATCTGCATAACACATAAATAAATTTCAATGTTTTAAGATTTTTATAAACCAACATTTTCCTAAATTGGAAAATGCAGATCTTATAAGCCAATATTTCAAATAGTTTTCATAAAATACAGAACCAAAAATGAAATAGAGTACAGCATAAGGGAACTCCAATTTACCAAATTGTTTAATCATCCAAACTCCAATTACTATAAACAAAAATGAAAGTGTTGAGAAAAATCTAAAAATTCGATAAATGAATAAACAAATAATATCACATTGGCGACCTGGAATGAGAATTCTTGTGTTTATTTAACCAATTATTGGCTAACTAAGGGCGTGGCTAATACCTTACAAAAAATTCATTTATCATCGTTTTGTTCCTTTTTAAGATTTTAAGGCATTTTATATTATTTCCGTACATTGAAAAATATTTACTGATGCATAAACTTGAGAAACCTATCTAGGAAACCAATTTACGAAAGTCTTTCAGAAGGGGGCGGAGCTTCTACTGTTTTTAAATACAAAAAAATCATTTATCATCATGTTGTTCATATTTTAGATTTCAAGACATTTTATATTATTTTCGTACATTGAAAGATATTTACTGATGCATAAACTTGAGAAACCTATCTAGGAAATCAATTTACGAAAGTCTTTCAGAAGGGGACGGAGCTTCTACAGTTTTTAAATACAAAAAAAAAATCATTTATCATCATGTTGTCCATATTTCAGATTTTAAGACATTTTATATTATTTTCGTACATTGAAAGATATTTACTGATGCACAAACTTGAGAAACCTATCTAGGAAACCAATTTACGAAAGTCTTTCAGAAGGGGACGGAGCTTCTACTGTTTTTAAATACAAAAAAATCATTTATCATCATGTTGTCCATATTTTAGATTTTAAGACATTTTATATTATTTCCGTACATTGAAAGATATTTACTGATGCATAAACTTGAGAAACCTATCTAGGAAACCAATTTACGAAAGTCTTTCAGAAGAGGGCGGAGCTTCTACTGTTTTTAAATACAAAAAAATCATTTATCATCATGTTGTCCATATTTTAGATTTTAAGACATTTTATATTATTTTCGTACATTGAAAGATATTTACTGATGCATAAACTTGAGAAACCTATCTAGGAAATCAATTTACGAAAGTCTTTCAGAAGGGGACGGAGCTTCTACTGTTTTTAAATACAAAAAAAAATCATTTATCATCATGTTGTCCATATTTCAGATTTTAAGACATTTTATATTATTTCCGTACATTGAAAGATATTTACTGATGCATAAACTTGAGAAACCTATCTAGGAAACCAATTTACGAAAGTCTTTCAGAAGAGGGCGGAGTTTCTACTGTTTTAAAACCCAGATATAATACAAAATTGCCGGTGGCCAATGTGTTAACATAACAGAAACTGGTCAAAACAGATAGAATCTAATGAATATTTCATGAGTCAGTCTATTGTTCCAAAATAAGTTTTCTACAAATATGAAATCTCTTCACAGTGTAACATTAAATGTTTTAAAGCTTTTTAACTATCACTTGCATCCAAAAGAAAAACCTTTAAATAAACAAAACATTTTTTTTTTTCTGAATGGGTCTTCAAAAAATGAAATATATTAATGATTTTGATTTTTCACATATTAAATAATTTTGTTTATCTCTCATATCAATGGTCCAGTTAACCCTACAGTGCATAGTGTAGCCAATTGGCTACACTTTCTATTTAATTTTTAATAAATAAATTAAGTTTTCTTTGCAACCACTATATTTATATAGAAATATTAATCCTGTAAAAATAACATGAATATGCTACTAAATAAACTTAAAAATCTATCTTAAAATTTCTGGTGTCGAATTCTTAATAAAAGTATAAAATACACAATTCTAAAAAAAAAAAAACTCATGCACTGTAAGGTTAACCAAATGTTTGTGTATCTGAAAGAATATAGTTCAAATAGGTTCATATAATCAACACTCTCTACTATATTCAAAATTTTCTAAATTCCTATCTTAAAATTTCATTTCATATAAAAGGCTTTAGAAACTTACAGTGATGTTTGAAGAATAATATTGATGTAGAGCTTTACTTTATAATTCTGGTCTTTTTCTCTGAAATCAGAGGTATAAAATTTTTAATTTGAGCTTTGTAACTGAACTTTTAACTTGAAATTTGTAAAAATTTTAATTGGACCTCCATATTCTGCTGAAAAAGTACCCTCCATTAAATTTCATAGAACTAATTTGTAAATAATTACTTCAACATTTTTAATTGAAATTTATGATTAGATTTTTCAGCAGAAAGCAAAATTCCACATCTTACAAAGTATAATTGTGAATTTCTAAATTGAACAGCAAATTTAAGTGTTCGATCAGAATACAAATACATAAAAGGGAAATTTCCATTAGTTTATTCAGATAAATTGTAACAAATGAATAAATTATTACTTTAAGCTTTTTTATTATAACAGGATTTTTTTTTTTTTTTTTTTACTTCATTGACAGCCATTAGGGTGATTTTAAAATTTAAAGTAGGCTCTAATTTCCTCCAAATTAATGAAATATAAAATGATTCAATAATTATTCATTATTTTGACAGAAATTTTGAATATCTAAAAATGGACAACTCTTAAAAAGAAAGTCACTCCAAATAAATCATTTTGAATCAACTATTACTCAGATATTAATAACACTAACAAATTTTTCAATGCATCTTATTAAATTCCTACTATTAGCTCACACTCTCTCTATATATATCTTGTTCAAATTTTCAATCGTTAATAAAATATTTTCTATTCATCCACTCAAGTTCAAATAATTTTTTTTAAACTTGTAGTGGATGACACTTTATGTTAATACAGTTTTTTCAAATATTAATTCATTAATTTAATTAAATTAATTAATTTTAGTTTTAAATGGGAGAAAAAAATTCCTCCCCTTGTTTTCATAAATGAAGCGAAAGATTTATCTCAAATGAGTGATACCACAGAAATAAAATACCGCAACGATGATTATAAAATAATGTTCAATAAAGATAACGTGGGACATTAATGCTGCACGGGTTTATTTTATATATTTATGATTAAAAAGTAGGAATTGACTTTTAAAAAAAAATTATATTACTTGTTTTTATTTTAAATTTTCATTTTTATTTAGGTGGGTTTTTTAACATAATATATTCTTGTTTACAGGATAGCTTTACAGTAGAATTTGTACAGTTTCTCGATCGAGGTTTATGGTATATATCAGTTTATAATGATGGCGACCAAGCACATGATGTGATATTTTCATCAAGATTTACAGGTAATAAATTTAGTGAACTAATTTTCATATAAAATGGCAAATTTTAACTTTAAAAACCTAATCTCTCTTACATAATATATAATTTAAATAATAATGAAAATTCAATATTTTCATCAAGATTTACAGGTAATAAATTTAGTGAACTAATTTTCATATAAAATGGCAAATTTTAACTTTAAAAACCTAATCTCTCTTATATAATATGTAATTTAAATAATAATGAAAATTCAATATTTTCATCAAGATTTACAGGTAATAAATTTAGTGAACTAATTTTCATATAAAATGGCAAATTTTAACTTTAAAAACCTAATCTCTCTTACATAATATGTAATTTAAATAATAATGAAAATTCAATATTTTCATCAAGATTTGCAGGTAATAAATTTAGTGAACTAATTTTCATATAAAATGGCAAATTTTAACTTTAAAAACCGAATCTATCTTTCATAATATGTAATTTAAATAATAATGAAAATTCAATGTTTGTTTTAGTCCAAAAATGTTTTGTTAGTGGAATTTATTTTGAAGATATTTTCAATCTTCTTTTGATATGCTAATTTGTGCATAAATCTCCTTCTGTCGTTTAAAAAAGAGAGAAAAAAAATTCTGAAAATTTGTTTTTCTGTTATACAAAATATTTTGTACAATCTTCATTTAAATTCCTCCTTTAGAAAAAGAAATATCAGTTAATTACAAACTTTTTTTTTTTTTTTTTTTCAAATTTTCTCTCCTTTCTTCCCTAGTAAATATGAAATATATTGTTTTAACTCATTAAAATCATATAGTTAAAATGGGAAAAATTAAGACAAAAAGAAAAGAAAAAAATTACAGACAATGAATATACATAGAGAAAGAAGCTTCTTATAAAAAGAAATTAGGAAAATTATGTATTAATTATTATATAAAATTGTGTGCATAAATGTATATTATATGTACAAACATCTTTCCTATGATTGTCAAACACCCTACATAAACTTTAGAATTTATCTAACTCTCCCCCCAAACTAATTTTTATATAAAATGGCAAATTTTAACTTTAAAAACCTAATCTCTCTTATATAATATGTAATTTAAATAATAATGAAAATTCAATATTTTCATCAAGATTTGCAGGTAATAAATTTAGTGAACTAATTTTCATATAAAATCAGTAAACAGCTTTTCCATGATATCAAAATTAGCAATCAATATCGCTACTTTAAATTAGACAAATTACCATTCACAAAATACTGTTATGTTGTATTAAGCATTAATTCAATAACTTGTAGAATTAATTGAACTTTTGCCAAGAATAAAAATACAAAACCAGAAAAAAAAATAAACAAAAAAGGAAAATTATGTGTCAAACATAGAGTATGAAACACATTCCAACACTTCCTGAAATTTTAACAGAACTTCACTGTTTAACCCAGAACACCAGATTTAAACAATTATCGTCCATAGTCAGAAAGGTACCCGAATTCTTTTGTGTGACCCTATAAATGAATGATAAATGCTTTGCACTCCATATTCTACAGAAAGCATATTTTAGTGCACCTGAAAAATTCATATAAACTTTATTATGTTTGCAATAGTGTAACATCATTAAAGTACACTGTCAACAATACACAAGCAAACGATTTTAACCCATAGACAGACATATAATAATATAACAGAATTCTTTTGAATGTCTGTAAACAGACTATAAATGCTATACACAATTTTCAACAGTAGACATGCCATAATAAACTTAAATAAAATATGTCAATTACATAGCAATCCGAGTATATTTACGAAGTTAGAGCATGGACAGATGGCAGACGGTGGACAGACAAAACCAAAATCATAAACATTTTTCAATTAAGTTGTAAATGTTAAAAACAAGCAGCCTAATATAAGGTTAGAAGAATAAAATGCAGATAAAGATATACATTACACAGTCTATGCAAAGTCCTTAATCAACTAATTCCTTAGTTAATATATAATTAATATTTTTATATCTGTTTTAATAATCAATATTTTCACATGTTTTCTCATACCTTCATTTTTTGTGATTTTTCATAGACGATTCAAGTCTACCCTGTGCATATGATTGCCATGGTCATGGAGCATGTGTAATGGGTAGATGTGTCTGCAATCCTGATTATGCTGGAGATTCATGTGCTTACCGTAAGTTAATAAAATATTTGTCATAATAAATAAGCATATTAGAACACGAAGGAAAGAAGTTGATGATTTTAATTTTTCTTAAATTTTTCAATAGTTTTTTTTGAGTTGCACAATTTATAGGTTTCTTTTGAGCATAGGAAATGCATGGTATAAATTGTAGCAGTAATCTTGAACTTTTTTTAACCATAATTTCTTTTAGAATTAATTTATTTGTTGACAATCACAATACACTTTACCATTTATCTACATACCATCAAAATCACTCTAAATATTTAAATTTTGCTTTGGCTATAATTAGTTTTATTTTCAGCTTTATTATTATTATTATTATTATTATTATAGTGAATTTTTTACTTTTCATAAAATCAAATTAGCTTTCATGTGGAAAAAAATTGCTTGCCAAAAACTCAAAGAAATCAAAGTGTATATAAAGGGTGAACAGAAAATAACTGGCAAATTTTTAAAGGGTGGTAGAGGGAACCTAAACAAGCATCTTTTATTATAGAGTATGTGTCCATAAATGGTGCGTTTAAGCACTGATGATGAAGAAAATGTGAAAGGTGCAATGAAAGACAGCTTATAATGGATGGTGTTTTTACGCATCACTTCCAGACAACCGTTCTATGTAGAACTCCTATAATAGAGGCTGACGCATCCTCGCAGATTTGGTACCCGAATTGCAGCCCAGTCGAAAAACCAAGCTAATCAGAACCGGTTTAGCCAATCAGAACCGAGTCTTAGGCAACCCCAACTCCGGCTGCGGTAGATTGATGCTGAGCTGTGTACCAATAATGCGAAACAATATGCATCAGCTTCTATTATAGGAGTCTTAGTTCTATGGTAAAAAAATGCTTATTTTGATCCCCTTTACCACCCTTTAAAATTTAGCCAAGATTACTTCCAATCACTTTGTATAAATACTTATTAGTAATACTACTAAATGTAAAATTGATATGTTATAAATTACTTTTAATATATTTAGAAGAGTGCATTCAGTAGATTAATACCTAATCAGAGTTGAACTCTTTTTCTTTTTACAGGCGTTTGTCCAATTCTTTGTAGTGGTAGAGGTCAGTATGTAAATGGTGCTTGTGTCTGTAGTTCAGGATGGAAAGGCAAAGAATGTCATTTAAGAGATGACGAGTGTGAAACAGCTGATTGTAATGGGCATGGTGACTGTCTGGATGGAATGTGTAGATGTTTTCCTGGATATAAAGGTTCTCACTGTGAGGAAGGTATGGATGCATTTAAATATTTTGCTAATTTTCAGTAATATTTAATTCAAGTATATAAGTCAGTGGCACAACTAGGATCCTCATCTGGGAGGGTTTTTGAACCATTAAGTCATAAACACTTTTCAACTAGGTTGGAAAGTGTTAAAAAAGAGAGAGAGAGAGCAGTAACATACATACTACTTTGCTGCTATTGTATCTATCTTTTTCTTTCATTAATTTTGTGTTGAAATAAAGGCTCCTACTAGGAAGCCTTGAAAGAGTTGAGTGATAAAAATTTTATGCTGTTTATACTTTACTTTGGTTTTTACACATCATACATTTAACTTAACACAAGAAGAGTCTGTATTATAGGTGCAGATTCATGGTCGCCAGTCGACATGTGGCGACTAAATTTTTTGCTGTGGCCACTAACTTTCGGTGTTTAAGTCACCATGTGATTTAAAAGTAATCAATTTCTGGTATTCCCAGTCCCCATCGTGAAATGTTGATACTTTTTTAAAGATTAGGACCAAAACACATAACAAACATTATTATTATCTTTTAATAACATTTCAGAATGTTCTGTTTAACACAACAAACTATTAAATATATTCGAATAGCAATGTTATTCGTAACAGTTTGAATCTGATAATTTTACATAGACTGTGATATTTATATATATCTATAAACAAATGTTTGAAGTGTGTTTTGATTTTTATTGTGCAAAATAATCTCACAAATTCAAATTTTCTTTCATATGTACTTTTGTCAGGCAAAATCAAAATAAGAAATATTGTTTTTCTGATATTCCCTGCTATCATGATTGCTTAGCTTATACATATTTTTTTTAAACCGTATCTTGCCCAACTTTATCTTCTGACTGTACATGATTTAAGATTTAATTAATATTCAAATTTTGTTGTACATGTGTTTATATTAAATAAATTACTTTACACTTTGAATTCTTGTTTTTTTTTTACCCCATATAACACTATTGTTTTTATGCGTTTGTTTTACAATTGTGGCCACTGGATTTTTTGGGTTTAGGAGCCAGTGACTCCTTCCAAATTTTGGGAATCAGCACCTATAGTCTGTATGCATCTTATCAGTTTTTAAATTCCCTGGGAGGGGTTTTAACCCCCAAATCCCCTCCCTCTTTCTGCACCAGTGTTAGAATAATTCCCAATGAAAGCTGAAAGAAATAATTCAAAACAAGTTTCTCATGACATTTTCAATGTACATTAATCAAGTTAAATCACAAAAAAAACACAACCAATAAGACCGTAAATTTATTTATTTGTATCATATAGCATACATAACAGGAATAAAAAGGATAGCTTTTTTAAAATATTTATGTTTTGACTTGTTTTTACAGTTGATTGCTTGGATCCAGACTGTTCTGACCATGGAATATGTGTGAGTGGCATGTGTGTCTGCAGAAAAGGTTGGAAGGGTGCCGACTGCAGTGAACCAGACTCTGATGCTCTTAGGTGCTTGCCTGATTGTTCTGGACATGGACAGTTCGATCTCAAATATCAGAAATGCACTTGTGATGAACAGTGGACTGGGACTGATTGTTCTCAAGGTAAAATATACATGTCATTTATACAAAATTATGGACTCATTAGAAAATGATTACTCATTTCACTGTCATTTCTGGGTCTAGAAATCACACAGCCCAATTTAAAGTATCATAGGCCTGTTTACAGAGGAAAAAACAAACACACGTTTTCATGCATTATGTTCTTTTAGTCTTGTACAAATGTTTCTGTTTATATAAGAATACTTTTTTTTTTAATTCAAAATATATAAAGAAAATTATTCCTTTTGTAGAAAAATATTTTTATAAATGCAACAACTTCAAAGAAAACATATAAATTTAATTTTCTCCCTGTAGAAACAAAATCCTCCAGCAGATCCAATTATCCAATTTCTTCTATCATGTTACTTTCAAATGACATTATGGTGAAGAACAATGAATTTAAGTTGAGTATTTAGCACTGCAAAAGAAATACACTTCATAATAAAAAAAAAAAAAAAAAAAAAAAAAAGAGTGATGTCAAGTTCTATAGTGTGAGTTGCTGTTTGGGCAAAACCTTTTAATCTAATGTAAGCATATGCCCTTTACATATGTTCAGACTCTATCCAATCACAGTCCATTCATTTACATTTTAAGCAACTTCGGAAAATATTATTTTATATCCATAAATAATATTAAAATATTTCCGCTTTTTATAATAATTTTAGTAAATGTGGCCTATGAATATTCTTTACATTACATTTTTTAAAGCGAATGTAAACTAAAAAAAATATTAAATCAATTTATTCAAACAAAACAAAAATAAAGACATTTGTGCATCATTTCAGATAGCAGACGATATTCCATTACTTACCTTTCTTTTTCCTTAAAAAAAAAAAAATATATGAAGTTATTTAATTGACATCTTTAGAGAAACTTTGTTAAAAGTTACAATAAAAATTAATATCTTGGGAACTAAGTCAAATTTTTTTTAATTTTGAAAGCTTATATGACATTTTTTACGGGACCATAACCAGATGGGGGCAGGATGGGCTGAGCCCCCTATAGCAACTTCATGAGCCCCCTCTATACTTCATAATCTTCCAATACTAATTTAATCTATATTACATTTAAAATTTAAAAACTTTGTAATAAAAAAAATTCTGAGAGTGTGGGAGGGGGGGGGGGTGTTTAAATTGCCCTCTGTCTGTATTTGTGTGTCATTAAAATAGAGGGAAAAGACAAGCTGTGAATTACTCTAATCAAAAATTTTCAAAGCTCCTTTTGACTTTTCCAACTAGTTATGACCTTATCCTCGGATACATGCAGGTAACTGGTGTTAATTTTGCTGTGCTGTGTTTCATATTCTAGAAGGAATAATTATGAAATACAAACAGTCATATTTTAATATAATAGATTCTGGTGTATAATCACTCAGCATATAATAAAAATAATGTGTAATAATGCATTGCCTCTTTTTGAGAAACACTATAATAATAATTAATTCCTAAAAGAAGCAAATCTGTGCATTTAGTATTAATAAAAACCAATATGAAACAAAATCCATTCCTTATTTTTGTATTATTTCTGTTTCAGAAAAATGTGATCTTGATTGTGGAGAACAAGGCCATTGTGAAGGAGGACAGTGTGTTTGTCTAGAAGGATGGACAGGTAGCAAATGCAATGAAAAACTTTGTGATCCACGTTGTACAGAACATGGACAGTGTAGAAATGGAACATGTCTCTGTATTCAAGGATGGAATGGAAAGCATTGTACATTAGGTAAAATTATCAATTTAGATACTTATTAGAAAATACATTCTTTATGTTAACCACATGCCTGACATGCTCGTGTGAGACATGAACATCCATTTTTTAATGTCCAAATGTGTTATATCCAATTGAACACCAGTATTTTTGTGCAGAAAATTTTGCCTTATCTAATCTAAAAATTTCAGCAACTAAATAATGTAAAAAAAAAGTGGTGCCAAAACAATAACAATCAAAAACAACGCATTAAAAAAATTAAAAACCTTCCAGATATGTGATTAAAGTATAGGCAAGGAATAATTTCACTTACCTTGTTTGGCATCAGTGAGAAACAATATGTCTGAACAGGGCAGGGCGAAAGATTATCCTTGGATAATATTGTTGACAAAAGGAATAATAATTACATGCTATATATAATGAACATCCTTGGATCTACCTTAGAATAAATTTAATTTAAGATTAAAGTTACGCATATTAAGAATCTATATTAAAAAAAAAAGAACTAATTCGTAATAATATTTTGTTAAATGCGTGTTACATTGCTAGAAGTTATGAATACACTGAGCAAGTGATAAAAGTTCCCGTATGAAAGTTTTTTTTTTTCCCCAGTCAGCAGAAAATGTTGATTGCAGATTCAGTATTGATATTTCTTTTCATGGAAATCACTCATGTCTAACAAATACTTCCTTTAAATAATGCAAAATATCAAAATAGAGGTATATTCTATAGAAATTCATAGATAGACATACAATTACATTGTTCTAGAAAATAATTAATAACAGTTTTTAAGTAAAGTAAAAATTGTTAAATAATCCTATTTGTAAATTTAGTCTTTCTACAAGCATAGGAGAAACAGCCTAATTATCATACATCATTTTTCCTTAAATCCTATGCAAGTATTCCATGCACTAATTATATACATTTAAAATGCTCAATCGAATTTGAGTAATTTTAAAAACTCATTAAATAACTCACAGTCTCATTGAGTTTTTTTTTCTGTACTCATATTAAATACAAAGAGCTATGATTCCCTTTTGTATTATATTTCTTTCAAAAATTTACTTAAAAGAATTTTTCTTTTTCTAAAATTTTTCAGACATTTAAGCTTTATATTTTGAATTTTTTCTTCTTCATCTGTTCATTCTTAAAACTAGAATACCTTGCATATCAATATATAAATTTATTTCATGCGTAATAAGTTTTCTATTCTAATACTTACAAATAAAAGTGCAGAGTAATGCTAGATACTAGATATTAATTTATTACAAAATTCATTTACAGAAGGTTGCCCTAAGAACTGTAACAACCATGGTGAGTGTGTAACAAATGATGAAAATGAATGGACCTGCCACTGTCAACATGACTGGGATGGGTTTGATTGCTCCATACCTCTAGAAAGAAATTGTAATGATGGGAATGACAATGACAGAGGTATTTTTCTTTATTCTGAATTATCAAAAATCATTTAATATTGTGCAATTTCTTTTTGCATTTTGTTTATGGCATGACAAATTTGTCTTTTCTTTTTTTTTTTTTTTTTTTTTTTTTTTTAAAGCATAATATTTATTTAATCAATCTCAATATATGCATATTGAGCCTATCCAGCCAAATTGTTATAAGCAAACATTTTTGACAAAATGAGGTTTTTATTATTTTTATTATTATTGCAAACGGTGTTATTGTAAATTTACTGCAAGTGCTAAAGCAATTATGTTATGTGACAAGGAACTAAAAAAAATTAAACACTAATTAAAAACAACAGTAAATAGCATTTCAAAATAAACTGTCTTGCAAAATCAATATTTTGTTGCTTATAATAATTTGGTAGGGAAAGACTTCATATTGACATTAAAATTTTTTAAATGAGCAAAATCTGTACAATTTTTTATTTTAATCCTTTTTTATTATTTATTTTAAACTGCTAAACTGAAAAATATTTTTTTTTTTTTCATGGCCTACAATTTTATAATGTTATTAAATTATTATTTTAATAGTTAAAGTGATCCTTTTACACATTATTAAACTAAAATTAAAAAAAATACTTCATGAAAACTAAAAAAAAATAATAATTTTTCCCCTGCAGATGGCCTAGTTGATTGTGCAGATAGTGAATGCTGCCTTGAAAAAGCTTGTGAAAATAACCCACTCTGTTTCTCAGCTGTAGACCCTCTCGACATACTATTAAGAAAACAACCTCCCGCAGTCACAGCATCTTTTTTTCAGCGAATGCAGTTTTTAATTGAAGAAGGTTCTGTTCAAAGTTATGCTCACAAAAGTGTCTTTAATGACAGGTGATTTTGAAATTTTTTATTGTGTTATTTTTAAATTTTCAATGTTACAATTGTTTTGTGGACTGACCTTATATATTTTTAAATTGTGCTGCTTAGTATGCTTGGGATTTTGTTTAATACAAGGTATGTAAAAACTGATACTTTGTGATATTGTAAATATATTTATATTTAAAAAAAAAAACCATGTAAACAAGATGAATATTACTGTCATAATTAACCCATTCGCAATCCAGACAAAATAACTTTATGGAGCATGTATCCACTGATGGATAGACTGATAGAAGAAGGATTAATGCTAATACTACTACTAATAATAATAATTATTATTATTATTATTATTATTTAATTAGATAAATATACCTAACATTTATAATGTATTTTTAAAAGAAAATAAACATGCCTGTTAACCCATAATTAACTCATTCACAATTCAGACAAAATAATTTTATGGAGCATGTATCCACTGATGGATAGACTGAGAGCAAAAGGGTTAATGCTACTACTACTACTAATTATTATTATTATTATTATTATTATTATTATTATTATTATCATTATTTAATTAGATAAATATACCTAACATTTATAATGTATTTTTAAAATAAAATAAAAATATCAGTTTATTAAAATACCTTTAAAAAAAACTAATTCACTAGACCTATAAATATTTAAAATACTAATACCTCTATATATTTTCTTTAAATATGAGTATTAAAACAAATAATTAAATCATTAGTTATTAAGTTTTCTGAAACACACAAATGAAAATTGACAAGTATCTCAGACATATTCCATTTTAATCCATAAGCTATTTGTATTTGACATTTTCTCTGCTGGTCATACACCTTTCTGAATTAAATCAATAGGAGCAGTATGCATCAGTATATGGTTGACAATAAACATGTTAAATTCTAATTTACTTATGAGATTTTAAAAATATGTTACATTTACTAATCCTGAATATGAAGATTAATTTGAAAGAGGGAGGAACCACATTTTTTAATGCAAAACTAATTTTAAATGTTGGTTTGTTGAAATAATTTAGTTTTGGCCATGTTTTTTATTATAAGAATTTAGTAATATATAGAATGAATTATAAAATGAAAATTTAATAGCAAAAATAACTAAGTAATAAAAAAGAAACAAGCTGTATAAATAAATCTAAATTTACCAAGCAATCTCTGAAATTATATCCGAGTCTTATAAAGTATTATACTTTATCAGAGGCAAATTTTACAGAATAACTATAAAAATCAAATATTTAAGTTAACATATGGATGCATGTACTTTAAAATTTCAGCTAATTAATATTTTAAAATAAAAAAAAATAACTTATGTTTTCATATCATTATAATGTCCATTTGAAATGTTAACATTTAAAAATCTTAAACAACATCTTGATTAATAATTTCACAAAGATAAAATAAAAGTTCTATTAACTGTTTAATAATATTACAGTTCTCTCAAATAATACAGTCAGAAATACATTTCTGCTCATAGCAGGAAAATTCAGAAATGTTTGTTAATTTATTTATACAATAAATGAGTGCATTTTATGACAAACATAAAACTTTGTTTTTGCAAATGGCATCCAAATTCAAATTCAATTTTCAGTTACTGATATTTCCTCTAGCATGTTTCTTATGACTGTTATGAAAATTCTTGCATTTGTACTAGTGTGCATACTGTCTGCAAAAAATAGATCACATGCCCGTTTGTACAAAAAAAAAATAATAATAAAGCTCTCCCACTGAAAGGTTAAACACAATTTATTACCTTTAAAGAGAAAATATATTATTTACATGGAAAACAATTGTAAATGTTGGTTTGCTTAGATAATTAATTTTTAAACGTATTCTTAATAAAATATTTTGAGATACTAACAATACTGCTATACATAAAGCTACATAATGAAACTGCTGTAAATAAATTTATTAAAATTGTTATTCCTTATGAGTAATTATATTTTTCAAAATACTTACAGCCGGGCTTCAGTAATAAGAGGCCAAGTGGTGAGCTCTTCTGGAAGTGGAGTAATGGGAATTCGAGTTGGACTTGCCGGTAGTGCTCAACCAGGATTCACTGTTACAAGAGAAGCAGGATGGTAAGAAAATTAGATTCTTTACTTCATATCATAATTCATAAGAAAAACATAATAAAACTAGTAAGTTCAAAATACATAAATAAATATTGCATGTCTGTTTTTTTTTTCTTTTTTATCTGGTAACAGATGAAAAAAGGGTAACAAAATTGACTAGTATTAAACATAACGTAGAAAGAAGTATCTAATTAAACTAATAGGTGGAGAATATATCAAAATATATAAATAAATATTACTACTGTGTTTTTTTTTTTTTTGTTTTTTACAATAATATTTTAATGCATCATTTAAAATTATATATTATATTTTAATAACTGTATTTAAAATTTTATATTCAAAATGCCCTGACAAGGTTATTACATCTGATTAATCTATTATATATATATATTTTTTTCAAAAAATTGTTATATAGTATATAAATAAATGCATTAAAATATATAGATACTTCTTTTTATATGTGTTTATCTATAGATATTTGTATGTATATAAGAGATGATATTTGATCGAAAAATAAAACAATACATTTCATTTTTTTTAACACAGGTTTGATATCTTGGTAAATGGAGGAGGTGCTGTCAAACTGCATTTTCAAAGGGACCCCTTTCGCCCTCTTGATAAGACTGTTGTAGTGCCATGGAATGAAATTGTTGTCATAGACAAAGTGGTTTTAAGTTTAGATGATGAAAAGCCCCAAGACTATAAGACTCTTTTATGCTTAGATCACGACTATGACAATATGAAACCAGTTGTTTTAGCTACATGGAAACATGGATTTCAAGGTGCATGCCCAGAAAAAAGTTCAATCCTTGCTGAACCACAGGTATAGCATTAAAATTATTTCAGATAATGTATATCAGACAATACCAATTACCCATATAACATGAGTATTAAATACAGATTTTCTCTTTCTTTTTGAATCTCTAAACACTTCGATATAATAAAATCAAAAGGTGTAAATTCAACACAGAATTGAAATTTATTTATTACAAAAATTGTGTGCATGTTTCTGTGACTTTTCACATAATATAAATGTTTTTTTATTTCTTGTAGATTATACTAATTCTTTAAATTTTCAGTAAAACTACAAAAATGTTTATACGTTGAATTTGTAGAGTTGCCTATTTACTGATATTCAAAGTGTTATATAAGTACTTAGTTGGGATAAGACTTGATAATTTTGTTTAAATTGATACTAGAATTATTTTAATGGCAAATCTTTTGAAATGTTTTTTAACAGTATGGTTTTAACATGAATAAATATATATATAGATTTTTTTTTTTTTTTTTTTTAAAGAGAAAGAGAAAATAAAGTAATTACTGTTAAAAATAATTATAATTATCAAATCAATGATAGTTTTATTATTTTTATACTACTTTAAGTAACTTGAATACATGGTCCATGAAATTTCGAAATATGTTTTACTGAATGATGTGGATATTTATTTTTTATTTTTTTACCACACATTATTAAAAAAGTTCCACAATACATACACCCATACATTATTAAAAAAAAAATATACCCACAAAGTTTTTGTATAAGCCTACTACACATCTGAAATGCCTTATCACTTGTTAGTGATTTTTTTTGTTTAAATTACTTTCTGCAAGCATTTCAATCCTGTTATTTCAGTGAAATGTCAAAATTGATTAATTACAACATATTAATTTAATTAAAAGTGAACTTAATAATAAATTAAAATGGTTTTAGTATTCTGTTTTTTATTTTGAATGGAAAGGATATACTGAGATAGAATTATAACATGAATGTAAGCTTAAAAGTCAGTTTTATACCTAGTTTTTTTTTTTTTTTTCATCTCCATGTTTTGATAAAAATAAAATAATTTTTGACAGGTTATACAAGAAAGCCTCCCTATACCAGGAACAGATCTACATCTAGTTTATCACAGCAGCAGAGCAGGAGGTTATTTATCAACAATACAACTTCAACTTACTCCAGATACTATACCTTCTACACTACGCTTAATACACTTGAGAATATCTATAGAAGGCATTTTATTTGAAAAGAAATTTGAAGCTGATCCTGCCATCAAATATACATATGCCTGGAACAGAAGGAATGTCTACAGACAAAAAGTGTATGGAATTGCTTCAGCGACAGGTATTTGCAAAATTTTAATTCATAGAAAAGAAAAAAAAATATTATATTTTAAATGATAATAATAGTATATTGTATGCTAAGCTTAATATTAAATGTTATTTATTTATTTTACAAATTTCAGTTTCTGTTGGATATGAATATAGTTCCTGTCATCATATAATATGGGAAGTTCAAACTACACAAGTTAGTGGACATGATATGAGTGTGTCAGATATTGGAGGCTGGAATCTTGATATTCACCATAAATATAACTTTCATGAAGGT
This sequence comes from Maratus michaelseni, assembly GCA_963931845.1. Lineage (NCBI taxonomy): Eukaryota > Metazoa > Arthropoda > Arachnida > Araneae > Salticidae > Maratus > Maratus michaelseni. The sequence continues at coordinate 164,791,936 of OZ007594.1, read as the reverse complement.
ACGGAAATATATTTTTAAATTATGGGTTAAAAATTGAAAACAAATAATTAACTTTGATATCAATATGTAAATACTTCTTCTGTAGATTAGAATAAGTAATTACATATTAATTGATAATTCTATATATAATTTATTGCAGATGGAATAGGTTTTACACATAGGTGTACAAATTCAGACTCGGACCTCACTTTTCTTTTTTTCTCTTTTATACTTCTTTTTTTTAAAAAAATACTTACACACCAGAAATAGTTGATAATGAGATGAGAGAGAATCCAATTAACATTTATCTTTAGAATTACATTCAAAAGCTTACAGTAGTTGTAAAAATAACAACATAACATAAAGTAAAAAATTTCATATACAAACAAAAACTTTTCATTTAAAATTACAATGAAGCATGTATTTTTCTTATCATATGTAGAAATCTATATTATATAAAAATTTGGTATTAAATTGAATTTTACTCATGTGTAAACTCATATTGATTAGACAGCATTAAAACAAAATCGGCTTTTTTTAGACACTTAAAAACATTGATTTACTTGAATTAATTTTGTTTTAAATATTTCTCTGTTTTTTATACAAAGCACAAAATAAATAAATAAGTAATGTAACATGATAAAAACACTTAATCATTAAAAAGTAACATTTTTTTCTCCTTTTTACCTTAAGGTATTCTGCAAAAAGGTGATGGAAGCAACATATACTTGAAGACCAAGCCTAAACTGCTGTTAACAACAATGGGCAATGGTATAAGGAGACCACTTGAATGTGAAAACTGCAACGGATCTGCAAAACAACAAATGCTTTTAGCTCCTGTAGCATTAGCAAGTGCACCAGATGGTAGCATTTATGTAGGAGACTTTAATTTAATAAGGAAAATCACACCAGAAAGAACTGTATCAACTGTTGTACAATTAAGGTATGCATTCAGATGAATTTACTAAAAGTATATCAGTCATTCTCATTTTTTTTATTATTCTGCCTAATTTATTAGGAATAATCCAGTTTATTGCAATATAATGTTAAATATTTATAAATATTTTATATTATTAAAAAAATCTTCATTAGTGGCCTTATGTTAAAATTCTATAATTATACAATAGCATATAATGTTTTAAAATTTTTATTAGCTAAATTTAAGTAACATGTTCTGCATATGATTTTATTAAATTCAAAATTCTAAAATGATTTTAAGGAACAAAGTAAGTTTTGAATTACAAAAAGTCCTTCCGGCCTGTACCGGGAGGAAAAGGTAGCTTTCCTATACCTTCGTTTTAAAATTTTAGCTAATGTTACACGAAAACAGCAAGTTAAAATGCAAAGACACGTTTACAAAAGATTCGTTAATACTGAATTTGAATAAGAATTTCGCGAATTTATTGAGCAATAGCCAAATTGGCTTCATTTATAAAGACTTATTTTGGTCGCCAAATTTGGCGATATTTCGAAAAATGTCACAAATTTTACCCATTTTGTCACCAATTTTGTCGCCAATGTCGCCAATTTTGGCGCTAACGGATATGAATATATAGTTTTATGCGTATGATTGGGAAAATTATTACAACAATGAAAGAAAATAATTTGTGAGTAATCGCGTTAATGTACTGTTTTGTTTCAAAATGTCAGCCACCCTAGAATTTCAAACTGCTCTATCTCAGCCATTTTTTAAGATAGAGGTAAACCAAAAAATGCTCCGGAATCCTTGTATCAAGGCCTAACACGTAATTAAAAAATAAATTTTAATTTTTAATTTTTTTGTATATTTATTTTAGTTTTAAATTTTTAAATGGCCGCCATCTTGAAACAAAATGGCGGACCAAGCTGGCCAACGAACTCGGTCGAGACATTGGTGACCTTAATACACACAATTAGTTTCATAAAAATCGATTTATAAATGCGAGCGTTATCGTATGACATAGGTCAGATATATATGGATATATCTATATATATAAATCAACATTTGAACGGAGGGTGGTTTTGGGGTCTGGGGGTCATGATCGGTGAAAATATATCGAAATTTTCCGGAACTGCTTTCCTCCGAACGGCTGCAATAGGTAGCTTTATACTTTTTTGTATTGAAAACTACCTAAAAATATGCATAAAAAGTTAAAGTAATAATTTAATAACTTTTTAGGAAGCTTTATGTTTTATGTAAGATTACTTTCATGTTATTTAAAAGAAATAAACGTAGCAAATAGGACCTTGTAATAGTGGTCTCATGAGATTGTAGATATTAATTACAATGACACCAGCCCAAAATATTAAAGGAATTGGTTTAGTATTTTCTTGCCTATTTTTGAAACAAGCAGTTCAATCAATCAATTTTCAGTTTGTCAACATTTTTTTTTCAGTCTACTTAAATTTCTAAGCAATATAATTCCATTGCACATAATAAAATAAATAAAAAAACTATACAATGAAGTCACAATAGTTTTGTACATTTAGCATGATTATCTGAAATCTGGTTCATTGTCTACTTAATATAGCATGCGAAAAAATATATATACTATATTAAAATTAACAAAAGCTTTCATTTTTTGTTCATACACAGCAATGTTTTTACTTTAATTGAATCTTGTTTATTTCTTATATCATCAACTTTTACATACAACTACAATATCTTAAAGTTAACTTTAAGATAATAAACATTACAAAAGCAAAAAATTTTTAAAAAAAGGCAAATAGGTATCATTAGTAGTGGGTGGTTTGCCATTTATCTAGTAAATTAAAAATAGCATTTCAACCAGACATACACTACAGGTTAAAAACTGTGCAAAATTTATTTGATTATATAAGATATAAAATAAGACGCAGTGTATATTACCTCCTACTAAATGCTATTCCAAAAGCGGTATAAAATACAACAAAGTTCTGTAATAAGTTTAGAGCTTCATCTTACTTATACCATAACAACTGTGGTGCAAAACTGACTTGTGACAACTAGTAAATCCAACATGAAAGCATAAATACACCTGATGCATCCATTATCAAAGAAAAAATGGGCAAAAGCAAATTCAGCACCATAGTCTGAAAATCATAAACAAAAATTTGGTCACACTATAATATATATATCAATATATAAAATGTATGCATATTTACACATATATACAAAAATGAATAAATAAATATAGTTATTTTTTCTGTATTATTGCACTCTGTAGTTGAAAACTGTTAAGAACTAAGTATATTATTATTGTTATTTTATATTGTTTCTTTTCCAAACAAGAATATTTTATAATGTAAATCATTTTTTAATAATCAGTGATATTCAGAACTTTTGCTAACATACAGTATGTTAGAATTATGAATATGAATAACTATTTTTAGTAATTAAAAAAGGTTTAAGAATCTAATTATAATAACAATCTAGGCAATTGATAAATTAGTCAGAGATTTCAAATTAAGACAAATCCTTTTCATTAACAAGTAGTTGAAGTTGAAGTGTCATCAAATGTTCTATTTTTATTATTGTTATTTAAATGTGCCATATTTATTTGACAAACTAGCATTAATGATTAATTTTAATATAATTTTTAGCACTGCACAAGTAGCCTATAGATACCATTTAGCAGTAGGACCTGTTGATGGAAGATTATACATCTCAGATCCAGAAAAACACCAAATTTTAAGAGTAAAGTTACCAGAAGAAACAATTGATGTCAAAGATAATTTAGAAGTTGTTGTTGGCAGTGGAGAAAAGTGTTTACCTGGAGATAAATTCTCTTGTGGTGATGGTAGATTGGCTAAATTGGCAAGACTGGCATATCCTAAAGGTAATTTACAAAGTATAATACAAATGAGTATAATATTATTCTTATTTTGATATTGCATTTAAACATTTACACACTACATGCTATTGAATAAAAGATGTTAGCATTTCATTAAACTATTAAATTAGAAAATGAATTTTATAAACGAATTTTAAAATGTTCATTATCCTTATATCTGTTGACTAAGTAATTGTATCTCAGTGTTTAATTGCAGAACAATATTTTGAAGTCATTATTTTCATCAATTATTTAGGTATTGCTATATCAGCACAAAATGAAATATACGTTGCAGATGGAACTAACATCAGAATGGTTGATAAAAATGGAATTATTCATACAATCATAGGGGACTATTATCATAAAAGTCATTGGAAGCCAGTTCCATGTGGAAGAACAGTTAGTTTGTCCCAGGTTAGTAAAGATATTCTAAGTCATTTTAGTTATGTATTGAAATGACTATCACTAAACAAAAACATATATATTAAAACTTACAAATTACAATATGTATATACCCTGTCTGAATTTAACATGTTTTCAATTTTTATTATTATTTATTATTATTTTTTTTGTAAAATTATATTAAAAAATAACTTGATATCAAAAATAACTTTATTTGGTACTTTTTTATAGGTCTTGATGTGATAGAAAAAAAAATAGCTACATTAAATTCGGCAGGAAAAAAAAATTCTAAAGCACTATCTTTCTTATCTTTACTAGATAGCAATATCTATGTCATTTAATATATACATTGAGAAGCAATTTATTTATGTATGCACAAAAATAAGCCATATTACAAATTCTTTCATTGGTCGCTGTTACATTTTCATAACTGTTTATAATATTTGGCAAGAAGTCTCACTTTCTTAAGACTGAGTTATGCCAAGGTCCCTACAGAAAAGAAGTATGATTTATTTTTATAAACTTTGAACATTTGCATTTCTGAAATATATATAATTTTGTAACTTTCAAATTATAGTAATGTGCTTTTAAATGTAGAAAGTTGCAAACAATTTTGATATACTTGCTTTAGCACAAGTATTTCACGGAGATTTCTTTATACATGTTATGTGTGTGCACTAACTTTCATATTTGAATAAAAATACATTTCATACTTTTTCTTTAAAAAAATATTTTTAATTTTTCAGGTCAATTTGAGATGGCCAACTTCTCTCGCCATTAATCCATTGGATGGATCTCTTCACATACTAGATGACCACATGGTTTTACGAGTTACACCTGACAGACGTCTGAAAGTTGTTGCTGGAAGGCCATTGCAATGTGCATCTCAGATGGCTAAAGAAAAAACAGAAGTACCTCCTGAGATATATTTAGAATCTCCCCAGAGTATTGCATTTGCTCCAAATGGAGACCTTTATATAGCAGAAAGTGACTCCCAGATGATTAACAGAGTTCGCATCATAGGCAGTGACGGTAAAATTACACATTTCTCTGGTGCGGAATCAGACTGCAACTGCATGGATGAAGGTTGTGAATGCTTTGATGAAGAACATTTCCTAGCTTCTAACTCCAAACTTAACAGCATATCAGCAATTACTGTTACCCCAGATGGTAATCTTCACATCAGTGATCAGGGCAACCTAAGGATACGTTCTGTCACAGCTTCACTGCCAGTTCCTAATGAGGCCCATGAATATGAAATTTATGCACCAGAAGTACAAGAAGTTTATGTATTTAATCGTCATGGGCAGCATGTTATGACAAAGAATTTGATAACAGGAAAAGCTATTTATACATTTTCCTATAATGTAAATACAAGTTTTGGAAAGTTAAGTACCGTCACTGATGCAGCTGGAAATAAAATTTACATCTTACGGGACTATAGTAATCAGGTACATACACATTTTAAAAATCTCAATTCAATTCTTTAAGAGTAATTATTATATGTTATTTAACTTTGCCATATTCTATTACCATATACTATTTTTTCAAAAAAATAAATAAATAAATAAATAGTAAAGTATTTTATATATCATGAAATTTTATCAAGAAAACACTATTATTAAATATAAATAAACATAACAGTAACACAAAAGAATTTTATAAAGTAAAATAACAGTATTATTATTGTATAAAATATACTGACTTGTTTTTTTTTTTTTTTTTTTTTTTTTTTTTACTTACTTTCTTATGTGGATAAGTACTATACTAGTACTTTATTTTGTATTTAAAAACAACTGAAATTGAAACACACATTAGAGATACTATTTTTTATTAGACTCTTTTTTAACAACAGTTTATATATATTTTTTAATTATATGCAAACATAATATTTCAACTATATATTGTTATTGGGTTGTTCGGAAAGTTCTTTCCATTTGGGAAAATTGGTTTGTACAGGAAATTTCTGTCATTTAATTATTAGATATTAATTCCAATGTCTAATAATTGATGGGTAGAATTTTCCGGTACGAATTGGTTTTCCCAAATGGAAGGAACTTTCTGAACAACCCAATATTTACAAAACATTATTTTTATTATCTGCAAATTACTTTTAACAATGCTACATTATTTTCATAACTTTATTTAGCTTATAGCAAAATCTTCACAATTTTTTGGTTTGTTGATGAGTGTTTAAATTTACACTCACAATTATAATATATAGAGAAGATATGTAAATCTACTAAAATAATTTCCCAAGCTGAAAATTGGAATTTTTTATAACTTTATTTTGTATTTAATGTTCTAATTAATGGGTTTTTTTCTATCTTTATTTTTCTAGGTAAATACCATAGAAAATACTCAGGGAGGAAAATGCAGGCTTGAAATGTCGAGAATGGCAATGCTTCAAAGTTTTACTACCCCATCAAATTTCAAAACTCAATTTGATTATCATGGAAGCAATGGTCTTCTTAGAAGCAAATCAGACAGTACAGGAAAATCATATGTTTATCAGTATGATGAATATGGCAGACTGACTGAGGCTGTTACTCCTAGTGGTCAAATAATACGACTTTCGTACAATTTGAGTTTAAAAGGAGCTTCAGTTACAGTTACCAGAGATGACAAAGATCCAATAGTGTTACTTATTAAAGGATCAGATGTTACAACAAGAATAGGTAAGTAAATTCTTAAAGCTGTAATTTTTTTTATTTAAATATTGCTACCATTGCATTTTTTCTTCTATAATATTCAGCAATGAAATCATTGTTCAATAACCATTTATGTCCCAAATTATGATTGAAAAAAATCCACCTCAATAATTCACTCCTTCAATGTCTCAAAATAGATTTAAAAATTTACTTTATAATATAAAATTTAGAAAGGAGTATTGAAAAAATTCACCTTAATAATTCACTCCTTCAATATCTCAATATAGATTTAAAAATGTACTCTATAATATAAAATTTAGAAAAGATTATTGAAAAAATTCAACCTCAATAATTTGGTTTATGTATCAGAATGCAAATTTTTCCCCATTCACTCTCTATTTCTACGAAGGATTTGAAAAGTCAATCCCGAAAACCATATCTTAAGCATTTTCCCCATTTATATCTCTCTCTTAGTTGCATATCCAAGATCTCACCAATAATTCACCCCTTTAATATCTCAAGATAGTTTTAAAAATTTACTTTATAATGTAAAATTTACAAAGGATTATTTAAAAAATTCCATCTCAATAATTCACACTCTCAATATCTCAAGATACATTTAAAAATTTATTTGATACTATAAATTTAGAAAGGGTTCATTCATTAAAACTCTCTTATTAAATATGAAATTATGACTTATCTTTTGTAAAATATTCACAACAATACTTGGATTAATAGGCATATAATACTGTGTTTTGAAATATCTCAATCCTTATGAAATAATAAAAAATAAATATATTGTGGTTTTATCTGCAAGAGAGAGATTTTGTTTTGGTGTGAACTTTCTACTACTCATATTTCAATAGTATAAAAGCTATTCATACTTAAATGGATGAGAAAATATCCGGCTTTGTAAAATTGGCAGTGCTTTCTAAACATTATAAAAGCAAATTATTTTTGCTTTAAGAATAAAATATACTACTGTTAATAGGCATATTAAATAAATTTGATATACCGTAATTTCCAGCGTATAATCCACGGATTAAAGAATCAAGTTTTGACAAAGAAATTTTATTTTATAAAATATAATTTACCAGATCACTGTAAATATTTGACTTCAACTATCAAATAAAAATTCTGGGTTGAAACATGATTGTTTGATCTGCAGATTATAGGCTGGAAATTACGGTAAAATTTTCCATAAGGCGGTTCTCAAATCCAAACTGGCTACTTTCTGGCACATCTTTTAATTCAATTTTGTTCCCAAGCACATAGAAATGGCATGTGTTCTTATTCAGAAATTATGTAATCCAACAGTTTTTCCCATTTTTTGTTAAAAGCAGAGGATCTTTCAGAAAAGTCTGTCAAAGTTGGCGTTTTGATCTGAAATTCTGGACGCAACAGCGTGGGAGAGGGAAGAAACTGCTGCCATAAGACAATAATCATAATAATAATTCATTTATCGGAAAATGAAAAAAAAAAAACTGTTTGATTACAAATTACTTCAACAACTATTCCTGTAAGTATCATGCTTTTATGTTTAAAAATGCGTTGTTGAACGGGGTACGAGGGGAGGGGCATATTTCTTTTAGAACTGCCTTAATGAGACTTTTAAGTCACATCGGGGCATAAAGGATTAGGGGGAAAAATATTATTCTAAAAATATTTAGATAATGAATGGCAAATTATAATATATGCTTTTTAGTATTTTTCTCGTATATGTTTTATTAAATATATTTTTAAAAATTCTTGATTTATAATTTTAGGAACTACTGAAAAGAGAGTCACACAGTTCCCAGATGGCAGTCTAATAATGACTTCTCCAGACTCAAGTACTGTTGAAGTGGATACATCATCCAGTCCAATTTTGAAGGATATCAATTCATTAATTGCTGAAGTGTATCCCTTACCAACAAAACTGAAAGTAACTTTAAGTGAGGATAATGTTCAGCATCTTGACTGGAAGTACTTAATTAAAAAGTCTGGTAAAGGACCAACAAGAGAACTTACTCATATAGGAAAGATATTAAAGGTAATATTGTAACAATTTATAGATTACATTGCAAATACTTATATTTTAATTTTTGAAAAATAATCTTTTTATTATATCAATTATCATATTTTAAATATACTAGTTTCAGTGGTACAAATTTTGAAATCGATTACTTTTATCTAAATAATATATATTTTTTTAAATCCTATGCAACAATAATCTTATAAAGAAGAGAAAGGTGTTCTGAAAATACATTTTACCTAATTAAAACAATATTTTTGTGAAGCCCAATTTAAATTTAATAATAATAAAAAAATATTAATAATTAATATATTTATATATAATATATTAATTTATTTATTATTTATTTATTTATTAAGATAAATTATAAGACATTTTCTCACTTAGAGGAACTCGCTACTCTTCACTTCATAAAAAAATGATGAAAATATCGATTTTTCAATTTTTTGCTTAAAATGTATTTAGAAATCCCTAGTATATTCTGGTGAAGTTCCATAAAGATTTGATGATTATAAATATGCAAAAAGTACTTTATAATCTTTAAATTCATTTTTTTATTCGTTTGTGTTTTTATAATATACACAGCAATATTTTATTTAAAAATATATTTTACAATACAGCATGATCAAAATGCTAAAACTTCAACATATACTTTTCAATTAACTCGCCTTTTTTTTTTTTTTTTTTTTTTTAATGATTCTCAAGATGTATTTTATAAACTAAGAATCAGGTTTTCGGTAATATAAATAGTTTACTTTTTAAAAATAAAAATGTTAAGTAAATAATCATTTTTACTGTATTTTTTAGACATGACATTTTATTTATTTTTTCTTAAACAAGTTAACTTTTTGGAAATCTGGTCCCATTAATATAAAAATTTTATCAAAAAGTTATTAATGAATTATGTAAATTATCTGTAAAATAATTAAATTAAAATAATAATTAAAGTAATTAAATTATCTAGTGAATTATCTGACTTTGTGCTCATAATTCATTAACTTTTTCATAAATTTGATAAAATTTTAATATTAATTAAGAAAGTAATTCAATAAAAAGTTTTAAAAAACTCAAAATTATAGAAGTAATTTTAATTTACTTAATTTTTTTTTTTTTTTCTCCTTAAACAGAAGACATTATTTTTAAGAAAAGAAAGATTAGAAAAACTTTCACTGCATTTAGAAATATCTTCATTTTAAATTGCATTATAAAAAAAATAAAATATATAAATACATTTTAAAAAATAATAAAAAGAAATTTTATTCTTCTAAGATTGGCCACTATATCCAAGAAATATTGTCTGTCAATCTTGCTAAAAGTATAAAATAGATTTAAAGAATAAAATAAATATACTAATATGAAAGTAAAATTATAAAAGTGTTGGAAAATTTAGTATTATTTGAACTGAAAAAAATAATAATCACAATAAAGATTTTGCAACTATCAATTTCTTAAAAACATAGGTTCTGGTTAATCGGTCAGTTCCAGAATAACTTATCCTGATAAAGGCCCCAGCTATCAGAGAAGTAACTTCAATGATATTTTTCAATTTTTTTACATCTTGTCCCAATTAAACAGTGTCCCAAATAACCAGAATATACTGTATTTTCTTTACTTCAATTAATTTTGTAATTATAGCAGTATAAATCTTTAATCTGATATACTGTACTTAATATAATATTCTAGCTCTTTCTCTCTCTTTCTTTTCTTTTTTTTTACTATCGTAGAAAAAGAAAAAAAAATCAACTATTATTATGATAAAACTCTTGCTTAACTTAAAACATTTTCTTATACATATCAAAGATTAATTCACATTCACAAAATAATGAAAATACTTCAACATCATGTGGTTTAACTCGTATCTAATTAAATTTTTTTTTAATCTAGGTCAATGGAGAGGTGCTATTTTCCATAGAATTTGATCGAGCAGAACACAGTGAAACAATATATGATAGAAATCAAGTACCACTACTAACTGCTAGTTATGATATTCTTGGACAACCAATGCAATGGAAACCAGCTCATAATTTTACAGCTGTGAAACTTGAATATGATAGATTTGGAAGACTAGCTTATTGGGAAAGAGGCTATATGTTTGAACGCTATACTTTTGATATACAAGGAAGATTGGCTGAGATTAGGCATGCAGATAATACTGGAATCATGTATAAATATGACGAAGGAGCAATCAACATGGTAAGTATTATCTTAACACAAGAACAAAATTTTTAATTTATTTATTTTAGAACATGCTGTTTGTGTTGTATAAACATACACATTTTTTTTTAAAGTTTAAGCATCATTTTATGTATTCATACAAGCATACTGTTTTTAATTTATACAAATGTATGTCATGTATGTAGGCATGCTGAATACACAGATGTGATTGAAATAAAAATCTGTATTTATCTATACCAAGCAACTAACACAGCATTTTTAGATTATAGTCTCTAAAATTACAAATTAAGTGAATTATTTAAATATATTTTACATATAATCTGTACAAAAAGAGTAAAATTTCCATTACAGATATTGCAGCTAAGTTTTATTACAAAAAATACCAATTATCCTCATTTAAAAAAAAAAAATTATCAAACTACATTCTGAATAAAATTTAATATTATAAAAAATAATGAATGCACAAAAGTTTTTTTTTTTTTTTTTTAATTATTTACAGTGAATCAGCTATGACCATGTACAAGTATTATTTTCCATAAATTTCTGAAATCAGTTACCAGAAATAATAAATTATTAATAAGCAAAATTTATATACTAGCATAAGAAAAAGATATCTTCAAATATAGTTTTTAGTGCACTCCCATTCAAAACTGTTTTACATTAAAAATAATTTAAAATAGGTAATTTTAATCGTTTAAAATCTGTTTTGGCATTTAAGTATATTAAAAATATTTTTTTTTTTATACTCATATTTAATTCAAATGATTTTTTATCCCTCAAAAAGAAAGATATAATTGCGTTATAAAAATTTACTATTAAACAAAAGAATTTAGCTGCATATCTTTTAATATATCAAGTAGTATACAACTTTTATTTAATAATGTAAAATTGCTTATAATATTACATAGGAAATCATATGGCATTAATACTCTTTATGAAGAAAGCAGTGACACTTATGACAAGTTAGTTATGTTAGTTAATCAATTAAAAATATAAAAATAGAATAGCATGTTCATTCTTATCTCTAATTCACAAATAGTTATATTTGCCTTTAAATAAATTTTGGATATGATATAATTTCACATTCAGTTAAAGAACTTTTTAATTATGCCAATATTAGCAAAAGTATCAATATCATATGAGTTTATCTCAACTTTATTTCTAAGATTTTTTTTCTAAGCTTTATTATTATAGTATTTGTTTCTAAATAAAATTCTTTTTTTTTTCAGCCAAGTGAAGTGATAGTACCAAGTGGAAGCAGGTATGTTCTTCAGTATGATTCATCAGAAGGACTTCAAGCTATTATTACTCCTAATGGTCATAAACATGAATTGGCATTCCAAACATCATTAGGTTTTTACAAGATGTTATATCTAAGTCCTGGAGTTCGCTTCCCTTTTGTGTCACATTTTGATGATAATGGTAATTTGATGGCAAAATTATACCCAGAAAATAATGGAAGAGTTATTTATTTATATAATGAAAATGGAAATATAAAAACAATATTCAGTGGCCCTGAAAGAACAGATTTTTCATATGTGGAACAGAAAACACTGGTTCGATCCTGGACAAAAACTGTTCCAGAGTTAGAATTAAAAACTGATTATCGTTATCATGGTGTTTTAGTTCAAGAAGAGCGATTTAGAGTTAGCAGCAGGAGTGCATTAAGCAATGCCAAATTTAGGTATCAATATGAAGGGTATATTAATGTTGTTGAAGTTGAAATTGGCTCAAAGATGGTTGGAGAAATACGTTACCGCTACAGTCCACAATCAGGGATGCTAGAGCAAGTACAACAATTCCTTATTCATCGGCCAAAAATTAATAATGTATTTATTCAAGATGATCAAAGACATTTCTCTAAAACTATCGCCCATGATTCATATGGTAAAATTTCTCTCTTAGCCATAAGTTTGTGGAATCGAGAAGTATTTTCACTAAATATTCGATATGATAATCGTGGAAGGGTCAGGCAAATGAGTATTAAAGCAGGACATGATGTTTCAGTAGTTACAAACAATTGCACTTATACACCTGATGGTTACCTTAGTGAAGTAGCTGGACATCGTAACTACAGGTTTTTATATGATGTCAATGGCAATATGAAAACATTCTGGGAAGATGAGCACCAGGTAACTTTACGATATGATGATGGTGATAGACTTGTAGGTTATAATGATATGGATCTATATGAAGTAGATGGCAGAGGTTTCCTTGTGCGTAAGGGTCAAGAACAATTTACCTTTAATGCAAAATCACAATTGATTCATGCTGTTCAACCTGGTTCATACGAAGTCTATTATTATTATGATGCAATCGACAGGCCTGTTGCTTGGAGAGACCATAAAGGGAATTTAACACAGTTTTTCTACACAAATCCTAAAAATACACATCAAGTGACTCATATTCATACTAGTCAAAATAAAATAACTCTTACTCTTGTTTATGATACAAGTGATCACTTGATGTACATCGAAGATACATTTTCAAACAAATATTTTGTAGCAACTGATCACTTGGGTTCACCTCTGATAGTGTTTACCTCAGAAGGGAAAATTGTGAAAGAAATAAAACGAACTCCATTTGGTAAGCACATTCATGATTCTAATCCTGGATTTGCATTACTTCTTGATTTTTGCCAAGGTTTAAGAGATCCATATACAGGACTAGTATTTTTCAAAAGTCGTGCTTATGATCCTACTGGTGCTCAATGGTTGACACCAAACTGGGAGGATGTTCCAAACTATATATCAAAACCATATTTGCTTCACCTATATAGATTCCGTGGCAATAATCCAGTGAATGAAGAGGATGAAGATTACCATTTGGATGGTAAAGTTTATTTATTTATTATTATTATTTAATTTTAGCTTTAAAATATAGTTTAGCTAAATTTGACTCCTTATTAAACTAGGAAAATTAAACATTAGTCTTGATAACTATTGCGAAATCTTCTAATACATATACTTATTTTATAAAGTTTTATTACACTTTTATTGTATTTTACTTAATTAACATGTATTTATTGGCACATCTTATTTGAAATATATTATAAAAATTAATATTACTTGTGTGCTGATTAATTATTTATATTCTAACAGTTAAAATTAGGTTTTCTTAACTGCATATTATATAATAAGAAATTTTAGAACAATGCGTCTTATTGTAGAAAGAGTTCAAATGCATAGAAAAAAGAAAATACATTTCTTGCTTTAAAGAAACAAAAACTATAAATATTATTTACCAATTCAAAACTTTTACATGATAAATTGCCTTATAAAGATTTATAATCTTATCATATATTATGTAGCATATGATAAACACTTCATTCCCAAACCAGATTGCCAAAATTCTAAAGATTTGATCTTCTTTTTGATTAAAATAATAATAATAATAAATTTTCGTAAAATTAGTATAAATAATAAATAATGATAACTTATATTGGTATTTTTATGTTAACCAGGCACAGGAGATAAATTGCCAAATATTGTTTCAATTGCCATCATTTGCACTGAAAAAATTTCCTGTCATATTCTATGCAGATTTTTGAAATCCAATATTTGATTATTTTACCAGGATTCTAGTATGCATACTTCAAAAAATTATAATTGTGCATTTAAAAATGTATAAGTGGAGTAATTTATTAGCTAACAAAATATATAATACACATACTTTTTTTTTTTTTTTTTTTTTTTTTTACAAATTTAAATTTTAAAAAAAATTATATTTTTAATTTTTAGCTTATGAATCTTATTTATTAAGAATGATAAAATTCATAATAAAAAATAGGTTATGCACTTCATCATATGATGCAAAATATATTGTAGGTTATTAAATTTCAGTTATATATATATTATACATATTTCATTATATAGCGTTCTTTATTACTCAGATTTTTAAAAATCATGACAAGATTCAATGAAACCATATAGAGTGCCTCTAATCTGCAAACCTGTAATTTGCAAATGCCTGTAATCTGCACAGCATATGCATATGTAAATGTAAACAAAGAAAATTAATTCTTAAAAATAACTTTACATTTCTTTTTTCATTTTCCTTCTGACTTTAATTTTACTTCTGGTATATATCGTTATATATCATTTAAATACTCTTTTTTATAGTTTAAGATGATAATACTTATAAAAGTGTTTTATTTAATTAACCATTCATATGGTAAAATAAAATTTTAAAAATATTTCCTTTCAAAAAGTATTTTATTTGTCTTACACATATATATATTTTTTTACAATAATTTGCCAAGAATATCAAATTTTTATGGTTCAGCAGACAATTATGGCCATTTGTGTACTACTACTTACAATACAAAAACATAAACTATATCTTTTAATACCAAAAACTATTCATGATAGATTTAAAATATATAATGACCATTAAAATTATTTTTTAAATAATTCTTACTTTGTATACGTGTGTAATTTGTTTATTGTTAAGCACTGGCAATCTAAATTTGTCCAAAGTATAAATTTTAAAAAAAATGCAAACAAAGATTAAATAGACATGACCTGTAATCCACAAAAATTCTTAAATCTGCTGAACGCTTGGTTGGTTGGTTATATTAAGTTTAATGGCACAAGGTCCCATTGGGGACAAGCTGCACCAAAGTAATAGTAAAGAAAAAAATATCAAAAAAAGCCACAACAAAACCAAAAGGGAAAAAGTTAATGAGAAAAACATCTGGATGGGGTCACCCGTCCAGATATAGTCATACAATGTATAAAACAAATATTATGAATTCTTAAAAAAGTAAAGTATAAAAATAATACACTAAGAAATATTATCTGGATGGAGTCACCCCATCCAGATGTCAAGTTGAACAAGTATAAACTAACATTGTTATAGATAAAACATAAAGGATATATAAAAACTATGTCTCAAAATAAAAGCCAGTATGTTTTAAAAAATGAAAGAGTGCCCCATGAAGTGTTTCCCCAATGAGGTTTGTCAAGATTGGTGATGATGAATTAAAATAAATTCTGTACAAGTGCTGGAAGCCCGGACAGTCAGTTAAAACATGATAAATTGTCAAATAATCAAAATGGCAGTGTGGACACATGGATGTGTCCTCCCGAAGTAAAAGATGTTTGCAAAACGCTTGGAACCAAGCTGTGCGGATTAGTGGTCTTCTACTGTACTAATTATTTTTTTCCTTCCTTTAGATCTAAATGAGTGGATATCAGCATTTGGACTTGGAAAATTCAATGCACCGCTCACTGAACCTCTCAATGTCAACCCACCTAGGACTCTACAAGTTGGTCCAAGTTTACCTGTGATATCAGGTCTGAGTTGTACAGCGGATGTAGTATCACATGAATTCTTTCACATGACAACAGTTCCAAGGACTGAGATTCGAGGCCATATCTCTGGAAGTGAGTTGCATCCACAACTGGCAAATCTACCTTCTGTGCTAGGAGATGGTCTGCTTCTATCGAAAAGTCAAGATCGTGCAATTGTTCATGTACTCAGTGATTCTAGTCCAATTTTGAGAGATGTTATAACAACAGTGCTAAATGACACAGATTATGTTAATTTACATTTTTCATTGCATGGTCAAGATTCATTTTTTCTGGTCCAACCTGATCAAAAGCGTGTTCAGGAAGATTGGGACCAGCTTCAAAGACTTGGAACAATGTTCAATGTAACTATGCATGCTGGTGAAGGTCATGTGGACCTTCGGCTGCGTAGTCCAGCAATTTTGCTCAACATTCGCTATGGTGGAAGTCTTGAGGAGGAGAGAAAAAGACTCTTAAGTCATGCCAGGAAAAAAGCAATCAAAGATGCTTGGCAGAGAGAAATAAAACTTGTACAGAAAGGACTACGAGGAAGTAGAGAGTGGACCAAAGCTGAGAAAGAGGACTTACTTACTAAAGGGGTTGTGACAGATTACTATGGCACTGACATTCATGATGTTGAAAAGTTTCCACAATTGGCTGATGATCCAACCAACATTGTGTTTCGTAAATGTAAGTCTTCAGAATTATTTTATTCAAATATTTATGTATAGTATTTGATTATTATTATGTATAGTATATTTTAATCAGCAAATTTAAATGGTTTTTCCTATATTTTTTCATTGACTGTCAAAAATTGGCATTAAACTGAAACACATGATCAAAAGAGCATGAAATTTTGAGAATTATGGTTTACTTAATAACTGAGATTTAAATGATTGAGTTTCTAAATTGTTCTAAAAGAACATTCGTCATCTTGTAATCAAATTAAACTGTACTTTATTGATAATTAAAGCCAACCTAAAAAGTTTATAAAAAGAAGGGAATATTTTTTAATTGAAACATTAAAATTTTATTAAGTTATATATATATATTTGTATGAATGGATTTATATTTCTTTCTCTATATTTTTATTTATCATAAAAAAAATGGGCAATAAATTGAAACACATTACCAAATGAGCGTGAAATTTTGAGATATATAGTTGGTTAAAGCAAGAAAGATTTACTTAAGAACTGAGTTTTAAATAATTTAGTTTGTAAATTGTTCTAAAAGAACATTTTTCATCCCATAATCAAATTTAAATTGAATTTATTTAGTGATAATTAAATTATCAATCAAAACACTAAAATAATTTATAGAATAGGAGGATTATTTTTTAATGAAAACATTAATAATTTTATAAATTAACATATTTTTATTTATTTTTCAGGAAATGGAATACGTACTTCCTCATCCAAAATTTATCTGTGATCTGTGTATATCAAACTACAGGGAAGTAAAAAAGAACTGAAATATTTGTAGACTGCCTTATAAATAATGGTCTATTGATCTATTGAACATTAAATGATAATTCTATTTATGAGTTTTAACCTTCTACTTAGATAAGTTTAGTGAAAAGTAATGAAATTTGTTAAATGTGAAGTAGCAGTTTATTGATTATGTGATGCCAAATATTTAAAATTTAGTAACAATTGATGTATAACTAATTTCGTGTACTTAGTTTAAGCAACTTAGTAAGTCGAAAAATCACTTGTTTTACCATTATAATAGGCAGGTCTATACATGAGTACATATATTTATTTCTTTGTTTTGTTTTGAAGTAACATTACTTGTGCAGGCACTTGTTTGTTGTCAACGATCGAAAGTGGCGTTCATAATTTCTTGATTGTACAGTACATTGTGTTTTAAAATGAGTGAATGAATTTTTAAAATAGTATCATTACTTCATTTAAAAGTAAAATATTTTTTACGCTCCCAGTCAAGCTGAAAAAAATAAAACAATAAATAAACTGCATTCCAAACTTTTTCTTTTTGGTCATAATGTTGAATTTTATGATAAAGATGTACATTTCATATTTGCATGATTCTTCTAACAAACAAGTACCTAATATTGAAGAAAATGAGTGATTGCAATGTATGGTGTGAAATGTTGTTAGTCCATGTGGTTTCATTTTAATATATGTGTTTTTTATGCACACACTTTCACCAATTTGTAAGTTCTTAAGTTCCAGTACCATTACCTCAATCTAGATTATAAAAACATGCTATAGAATGGATTATTGGAATTCTGTAGGGGCTAATGAAAAATTACAAATCAAGACTAATTAAGAAAAGAATACTTTTCCACTTTTACATGTGATTGTAGGTTTATGTTTCAAATGATAAAACATAATAACAAAAATTTATAAATTATGACAATGATTTTATAAGCTACATTCTTTTAAATAATTCTCGAATTTTGTTCAATAGTATTTTTAAGAGCTGTTTTTATTTTTTTTTAAACTTGAATGAATTTTATGCATTTAGAATCAGTTATATAATTAATGTAACAATAAAACTGATGAAGAATGATCAATATTTATACAACTTTTGTTAATATTTATTGCAAGCATGTTATTTATTACATTGTATCATATGAATTTCAAATGTGATTTAAAATTCCTTTCATCTGAGCAGAAATATTTTATCTTAATAACTACCTAAAATGTCCCCAGAAACAAACAAATGAATGTTTAAATTATGTCTTTTAAATTTTTTCAATCCAATTACAGCTGTACAGATTTTTTGTTTAACAAATATTTGTTTTTGTTTTTTCTAACAAATGCATTAAAATATATGTGAATATACAGACCCAAGTGCATGCATACTAAGATATATAATGCATTATATTAAAAAGAATTCCTATAATCTATTCTTCTGGGTTTTTTTAATTCAATTTACTATACATGTAATTCATATTGTATGTACATTGAGAGTTAAGAGGCATTGAATTTAATAGAATTCCTATAAATTATTTAATTGATTATAAAAATCTGTTTACTATATATCTAATTCATACCCTTTCTGAAATATGATTTATAGTGACGTCCAATTTTTCCCATTTTGCCTTAAAAAATGAGTTTTAAGGTTCATAACTGTCTTGATATTTGCAAAAACTTCCTGCAATGTTACTATCTGAAAAACAGGGTATTAATAAATTAAACAATATCTTATAAAAATCAAAATGTTAACTAGTAAATCATCATTACAAATGAAAAAAATATACATTTTCATGTATTAGGAATAAAATAGTTCAATGTCCTTAAATTTAGTGACATATTTTTATAAATAAAATCCATTTCTCAAAGTCACGAAAAATCAGCTAACATGTTAAGTGATTCTTCAGTTACTTATGACCAACATTTGTACTGCTACTAAAGTATAATATTATATATCAGTGACAGAATTTTTTATTCAAACGGGATCAATCTTTGATGATTACTAATAATATTTAAATTACACGACCGTATGGAAAAAATATATATATTATAATTTATAGTAAAAACAAAATTTATTGTTACTTCAATCTAATGAAAATTTGAATTGCAAAAATTAAGAGAATAAACTGAACACTTAACATGTTAATGTTTATAAATTTTTAAATGATATTTACTAATATGACAATTACTCCTCAAGGAATAAAGGCCTAATTAGACAGAGGCAGATTAACAAATACTTTTAGTCATGATTTGACTGTTTGTCCACTACAATCTTATAAATTCTTCTTCAGTGATACATGATGAAATGATCTCTAGTTCATGAACTCTACATATGAAACATGTCATTTGAACCATGCTAAACTCACCAAATGATAATTTTATCTATTTAGAATGAAATTCTTGGCAGAGAAATAGCCAAAAAATGAAACACAAATCTGATGGAATTTTACACCATTCATAGCTGAGAAGACATGTCATTACAATGAATGATGATATAATAACATTATGATAGTAGCAGAAACAACTTTTTTCTTTCAAAGTCAGTTAAAATAAGACATGAAATTTCATTGACTAACCAAGTCATAAATCTTTTAATGCTTTTTTCTCAAAACCAGCTTTTCCAATTTAGTGGCTTTAGCATGGTCAATATGTAAAATTTAGTAATTATGAACTGGAATTCAGAAATCAGTGATCAGCTGTAGTTATCAATTAATAATCTTCTATCATTAATTTGTTAATTATTTATAAACAATTTTATACTGTTAATGTTCTATTATGGCAAAGGATCTTTGAAAAGATAGATAGCTTTAGTCAGCCTCGGATACCTGTGTGTTTTATAATTGAAAAATACATCTGACATATCTTCAATATACTGTGTGTTTCAAAATGAATTGGTAATGTAGCTTTGAATCAGTAATTGAAAATTCAAAGTTTTTCAGCTGCAAAAGTGCTTTAAATTACAGTGGAAATTCTATTTAACTCACTCTGTAAAACTAAACACCTGTTGCTTGAAAATACAAAAATTAACATTTTGTAAAATCACTCAAATAAAAAATAACAAAACTAAATTTAAAAAATAATTTTATGAAATGATGTTTTTAAAAAATCTTATGAAATTTCTTTTTAAGTTGTAATTAGCAGAATGCAATGTATATTTGAAGAGTTTGTATTATTCATCATGCAGAAATTTCATTCATAATCATTCATTTATTTTAGAGATTCTTTGAAAATCTTTACTGATCAAATTAATTCAAATATAATTATTAATTTCATACTTTCATATCTTAATTTTATGCAACATAATTGGATAGATAATAGGCATTTAAAAAAAAGAAAAGAAAAAAGAATAGGGGTTATACAGAAACAGACTTTCCAAGTTCTAAAAAGCAAAATCTGAAAATATTATTTTAGCAATTAAGAGGTGTTTTTTTTCCCTTCAATGTAAACATGTTTAGTAAAAGTTAAAGATTAAAAAATATATATCATTCTTACTCAAATAAGGAGACTATATATATACTACTTACACATAGAAAACACTTAAGCAAATTAATTCAAATATAATAATTTATTTCAATATTAATTTCATACTTTCATATCCTAATTTTATGCAGCATATTTAGATAGATAATAGGCATTTATAAAAAAAAAAAAAAGAATAGAGGTTACACATAAACAGACTTGCAAAGTTCTAAAAGCCAAAAACAGAAGATGTTATTTTAGCAATTAGGAGATTTTTTTTTTTTATGTAAACATGTTTAGTAAAAGTTGAAGGCTAAAAAATATATATACTTCTTGCATATAGAAAGTACTTAAGCATATGACAGTTAGGATGTTTAAGCATAATTTTAAATTAACTACAAATAACAGAGGAAAATATTTTCCTCATAAACACATATGAAACTATAATGATGATCTTAAATAATCAAAATTTATTTGATAGTCAAAAACATGTTCATAGTAACAGTCACAATGTTTTAAAGATTCATCCCTCATATGATTGCAGTTAATATCACATAAAACTACTAATCAATCATGCTAAATAATAATTATTTTATTTGTAGCTTTTATTCTCCAATTGCAGTACATTTGAGGATAAAGTAACAGAATATTGAAAAATATCTAAGAAAATCAGAAGTGTGGGAAAACATGTGAAAATCAATAATAACTTGACATGTCTTCATAAAGTCAATTTTTGTAGTAATTTATAGAAATGAGTTTCAGTAATAACGATTCTTTAAGTATAATTTCCTATCATATTTAAAGCAATGCTGCTAGCTGAACTATAAGTAAACCAGCAATAGTTTAACAATCAGAAAACCATGTTCACTCATTTTGAAACATATGGTACTATTTTAAATTTTATGATAATGACAATTTTAGTTGAAGAATATTTTTTAAATTGAAATTTAAATTAGTGCTTGAATGAATATAAAACATAAAATCATTTATTAAAGCATAGTGTTTTTATCTCAGAAATAAAAACAGGAAAGAAAAATTATAAACTGTGAAGTGATTACCAGTGGGAATATAAAAAAGACATATTTATGAGATATATTGGAATGGTTCTATGGATAAGTTATATGTTAGGAATATTGCAAAAAATATTATTTATAAATCAAATTAACATACAAACATTAATCAAGTATAGTAATAAATGTAAAATTTTAATCAAGTAAAGTCAAACATCTGCAGTTTTTATAGTAGACTTATTTTCATCTCTAAACTTTTTTTAAAACTTAATAATAATTTTATGATTGATACATTAACAAATATTAATTATTGAAAGTTAGTTAAATTTATTTTGAACAGCTGACTTTTTATTGTCACAAAGAAAAATAAATCATAGATTTAAAGGGATAGATTTTTATTTATTTTTATTATTTATCTTCATAGTTTTTTTTTTTTTTTTAACTTATTATTTTTAAACCAGAAAGAACAAAACAAAACAAACACAAAATAAAGAAATTATTTTCTCCTAATAATCACACATAACAATTTCAATCTTCAATTATACTATTTTTTATATATTTTTATTATAATTTAAAGTACTGAAAGTATCATCAAAATTAATCCCCTACCTGAGGCATTTTATATTGTGTTTTTATGTTATTTCAATAGATTTTTGTTTTCTTAAGTTGTGCATTTTAAGAAGTAAAACAGCAAAATTATTCAGGTGTTTGAATTTGAAAAATACTGTTAAAAAGAATTTCTGCTGTAAAAGCACTGTGCTTTATTTTCATGGCAATGCTTATTTTATATCTGTAATTGTAAAAAGCATTTTTCTTTTTCAAAGTATTTTTTAAATATGTAATTAGAATATATACACTGGTGCTTGTGTTAAAATTTTAAATATTAAAAACTGTTATACTATTTAAAGATCAGCATGTATAAGCAGGGTCAGAATGGATGTAACATATTGTACTTACTTTAAAAATCCTCCCTTTTCAAAAACAATATAAGTTGTTAAATTTCATGTGAAAGCAGCAAGGATACATCCATGACATTTTTCCAAATATTTAAAAAAAAAAAAAAAATTATAAAATATCAAACCATTTTGTTTTGATAAAAATCATGATGTACTTACTTTCCTTTAAAAAGAAAAAAAAAATATTTATATAAAATGTGTAAATATATTCTTTCAATAGAAATTGGAGGTTTTTAAAGTAAAAAAAAAAAAGAAATACCTGTGATTTTTTTTGTGCTTTTATACATGACTTGTATCCAATATTACTTGTGCAAGTGTTGTGTATGGCGCTAGGACAGCGTGGACAATCATACAGTCATTGAAAAAGTACAGTTAATACTGCAGTGCTGGACACTTAATTCTCTCAATTTATCTACTTTTGTGTTGTCTTACTGTGTGTTTTGTGGCCGTTATAGGTCACTCAAAACTTACTCACTAAAAAAAATAGCATTTTCATCGTGACAGATGAAAAAACTATGAGTAAGGAATTTCCGTCGAATTGCAATGCCGAATTCTTTTAATTTATCCCACAGGCCTAGCTGTGGGTACTCTGTAAATAATGTTAATAGCCAAAAGCCTTGTAAATATTTGCCTATATATAAACTATTAAGAAATGTTTGTACTTAATTGTTGTGGTTTTATTACTGCTTTCAGTCAACAATAAGCAAAAGTAATAAACTGGACCAAAGTCTATGTGTAATGTTACGAATAATTTCACACTATTACACTTTACAATATGACAACAGACAGAAACATAATCATATAATAAAATCACTAATTATCATTAAAATACAGATTTAAATGCTTAAGTGATAAAAGTAGGCTTATAGAAACCTTTTAATACAATGACCGACATGTTTCAAATGCACAAACGACGCCATTATTCAGATCTACATGATAAATAAACTATTTTCACAAAAATATTTGAAAATAAACCTGAAAAATATAAGTCACAAGATCATATATGTCTAATAAAAGCAGGTGCTTAAAAATAGTCAACTGCAAACATGGAAATTAATATTTTCTTATTGTTTTATTAAAACTGAACACTAAAACTTAAAACTAGACACTTTTTTGTGCCAGATTTTAAGTAATTCAAAAGATGCTGATTCATTGCATATGTTCTCATGCATATAAATTTCAATTGATTCATAGGTAGTAGATGGGAAATAAAGTCTTGATGGATAAATTATTTTACTATTCTTAAAATCACAGAAACATGTTTCAGTTTTTCTATAACAACTTAAATTTTTTTATGAATCATCCATCACTTTTCTAAATTGGTCTATGAATTGATGAAACAGCCTTTGAAAAATATTTAATATGGTAAATATCAACTAGGATACATGTTTTTTTAGTACTTCTAATAAGTGACATAACTTTTATCAAAATCCAAAAATTTTAAACTAATTACCTTTGTTTTTTCCTTGATATTTCCCACACACACACACATATTCAGCTGTTCAATGCATAACTGGCCAAAAGAATAAAACAATGAATAGCAGATTATATATATTAGGGGAAACCTTATGATATGGTGGCCAGAATTAAAACACCCCTACTCTGATCTCCCTATACGTCAAACTACTCAGTGTAAAGGCTTCAAATTTTCTGAACATACTATTCTAGACATGGAAGAATGTCTCCACACATCGAACTCTGTGTACAGAAGTTTCTTCAGCAGCATTTTATTTAATGACAGAGTAATCACTCGTGCATTTCCAACAACTTGGCCATCTTGTTCTCCGGATCTTAATCCGTGTGATTTTTGGTTGTGGGGACACTTAAAAAAATCTTGTTTGAGCGTCAGGTAACCTTGGCAGAGTTGAAAGAAGGTATCATTCTGCATGTGAGAAGCATCTCAGTCGATCAGTTGCGATTTGCGGATGAACAAGCTGCCACAGACTGCAGTTCTTACATCTTCATAGTGAGCGGTATTCCCAGCGTTGGTAAGGTCCTTGTCACATAAATGTTTGGTACAGTCACATAAAATGTGTTTTTGTGTCTTTCCAACATATGCCTAGTTGTGTAGCGCCATCTACCGGTGATTTCTAGAACTAATTTTTTCGCATAATCAATTTTCCCATGTTTTCAATAGTATGTGTTCAAAATTTGAAGATTATACATTGAATAGTTCAATAAATAAAGAGGTCGGAATAGGGGTATTTTAATTTTGGCCACCCTGTATATCAGGGGTGTCAAACTGTGGCCCACCAGATACCATTAAAATTTTACAGTAAACTTTGCCGTATCTAATCATCGAATTTCTGCGATTCAAGATGTTGACTATTTCTTTAAAAAATTAGTGGTATCTGGCGGGCCACAGTTTGACACCCCTGCTGTATATGAACAGCTGATATTATTTTGAAATTTTATCTTACATAATTACAATAGATACTTTTGAAAAATCAGAATGATACACACTCTACACAAAATGATCACAACTTTTAGTAGTAATTATCTTCTTCCTTTTTTTTTTCTATTAACTAATTTGCAGAATTTATCTTTCTTGACTTGCCAAATAATGGCACTGGGACTATTTTTTCTTTTATGTTTTCCTAAAACTACAAGCACTATTCAAAAGCTGCAACAAAAAATCAATTATTATACACAGAATAATAGGATTTTAACAAAATACATAATTTTCCAATTATGTAATATAAATATTAAATAAAGAAAATATTTTTAAAAATATATATTACACTATTTCAGGTAGATTTCATAAGAAATACTACCTATTACATTCTCCCCTAAGTTGGAATTTTTAAAACATTTTTGTAGATCTGCACAAATCATGACTCCCAGAACCCAAAATCACCCCCAGTTCAAAACTTTATATACAGGATGATCTTTTTTAAAGTGGCAGTGTTTGGAGCGCCCTGTAGCGCGATCTAATAGCCGAAATGGCACCAAACTTGGTATTTATACTAATCAAGACATGGGAAAAAGGATTCCGTGAAAAAAATATAGTTCCAAAAATCGCCACTAGGGCATTTTGTGGCGCTGCTGTAGCTTACAATAACGAGAATTAGCATAAAACAAGGGTATCAAAGAAAAATGCAAATGTTGTGCGATGACAGCGCCAGTAATAAGGGCTATAAAAGCAAGTAGTAGACAGCTCCGACAAATAATCTCAGCTGAAGTAAACGAGCTCCAGTGGACATGCCTCTCACGTTACCGGAAGCGTTACTGGTGAAGCTGTATTATATGAATCAATGTAATGCATTCGCAGCTCTTCGGGAATTTCGAACCAGAAAAAAATTACGAATTACTTTATCGCTGAATGGTCTTAAAAAATTATTAAGAAGTTCGAGGAAACGGGGTCACTGACCATTCGCGCTGGGAGAGGACGTAAACAAGTATCAGAAGATGTAATAACTGATGTGGCAACTGCAATTGTCACGAGGCGATAAATCGCAGCCATCCAAAAGTCCATAAGTTCAGTTTTCTCAAGCACTGTTCCGCGCATGCGCATGGAGTTTGGATTTATTTGTGGTTTGTTTCGGTTGTGTTTTGTTAATGTTAGGTCGTTGGGGACGTACGAGACGTGAAATTAAATTTCAGGAAAGTTCCACGAAATAAAAATGTAGAAAAACAATGTTAGTTTTATTCAACGAATCCAGAAAAAAATAAAACAAAACAAAATTTGCAAAAATTATGTCCAAAGGAAAAATAATAGATCTACAAGAAGAAATTTTAAATGATTCTACTGAATTTGAATCTGTTGATCACTCTTATTCTTTAAAAATACCAGTTTTGATGCAGGAAAAAGAGAATGTACCAAATAAATGAATTTGTGGTTGTACAAAATTTAAGTCATTTTTTAAAGGCTTACTTAAGGAGGGTTATTCCAGATATAAAAATTTTTGACCTTTTTACAAGTCCTTATAAATTAAAATTAGCTAATTTCTGGCTATTTCCTCCCCTTATGATTATGTAATATTTTTTATCTTAAATTGCATAGAAAATCGTAACATTTTAAAACAATTTATTTCTATTTATATGGGTTTATATCTAATGTGCTCACAGTTCAGAAATCCCTTGGCTTTCTTTAGGTAAAAGATAATGAACCCCCATCCCCCCCCCCCCCCCCCCCACACCCAACAGGATTGTATAGCACTAGAATGATACTCAGGAGAAATTTATAAGTATAAAATTTAACCTTATTATTAAGATTACATTTTATACTTATAAATTTCTTTTTTGCTTATTAATAAGAAAACAAGTATAAGGAGTTTTTTACTAAAAATCAGAATTTTGTTAAAAGCAGTAAAAAATTTTCAGTCAATATTTGAGCTACCACTGCCACAGCAGAAAACTGGATTTAGGTTTTTTAAAACTCCTCCCAGACCAATTGAAAGCATACAAGGTCAGTACAAGGACCGTTATGGTGAATAAATAATGTGTAAAAAGTAACTGAAACACAAAATAGCTAAAAAATTAGCATTTAAATTGTTTCAAAACTTCATAAAAGGAAGCAATTTAAGAGCAAAATGGGAGAGGAAAAGAAAGATAGAGAGAAATAATTAGAAATAGCAGCAGCACATGCATTTTGACTCTTCGTTTCGTTCTAAAAGGGGGCTCTTTTATGAAACCTTGAAATAGCTTACAACTCATATCTAGATGACTATGTGGTTTGCTTTACTTCGGTTATAGCACATTTTTTTTTAAAGGAAATAAAAAAGTCATACATATATAAAACAATGAAATTGTTTTTTTTTTTTTTTTCGGTCGGAGGGGGGGGGGGGGGCATTTTGTGAAAAGTAAAAGTTATTTTTGTGAAATTTATTATATTTTTTTGTGAATATTAACATTAAGTAAAGAAAGATTAAATCCAATTACTCAAATTCGAAACTAATTAATAACTTTGTTAAGTACTTCTGCTAAAATTTACCTTTCTGGTGAACTCATATTATTTGAAAATTACATATTTATAAAACCTAACAAAATAAAAATAATTAATGAAGAGTATGTTTTTTATGAACTGGAATTTAGTGAAGGGGTCTATTTTATGAAGAAAAATTTCGCAAAGAAGTCTGCTTTAAATAAAAGGAATTTTATAAATAAGTCGTTTTATTAAGAAATTTTTTTAAGAAGAGTTCTATCGTATTAAATGGAATTTTGTGACGTGGCCCTAAATATGCCCCAAGTTTTGCCTGGTTCAATAACAATGATTCAAAACCGCTCCCAAACGGAAATCTTGGCTGCACCAGTGAAGACACTACAACATTTGAATATTTTCTTAAAGTAAAATCTCAATTTCGATACAATAGCAGTATTTTTACAAGAAAAAAAAATCTACATGTATTTTTGAAAAAAAAAGGCCCAAAAAGATTGTACTAATTAAACAAAAAATCTACATAATTACAGTTTAAATGTTTAACAAGATTTTGGTTTTAAAATATCTCATTATAAATATTTTATTAATAATTATAAATATTACCAATAAAAGCTAGAAAATGTAATTTATATTTATCTATAATGATAAATACGGCTTTTATCTAAGGTCAATACGGAAAAATTGGGGCCTTTTTAAAAAATTCTATTTACTAAAAAGGGTCTTTCACAAAATTTATTTTAATCAAAAGGGACCATTCAAAAAATTCTATTTCACAAAATAATCCTATATATAAAATTCAATTCCATGAAATTAAACTCATCATAAACTTATCTTGTTAAGATTTGACATGTATATTTTATAAATAATGAATTTCTAAACATTAAACTGCTCACAGGAAGGAAAATGTCAGCAATAGACTCTTAAAAATCTATTATTAATAAATTCTTATTTTAAATTGTCTTTAATTGCAAAATTTTATTTTTCAAAAAAAATTATACTAACCCTACATATAAAGTATCCCCCCCCCTCCCTTTTTGTTTCAAAGCAGTTTAAATTAAAAATGCTAATAACTATAGAAAAATATCAGCTTAAACATGACGAATGCTCGCTAGATGGCGCCACCACGGTTATTTTACGCTGCGTTTGAGACTAGACCAACGTATGATCCCAACTTAGGATCATATGTTGGTCTAGGTTTGAGAAAACTGAACTTATGGAGTTCTGGACGGTTGCGATTTATCGATTCGTCAATTGTCGAAGGATCGCAGGGACCATTGCTGGTACTAGCAGCGCCCGGGGTGTAGCTCGACAATTGGACATGAATTATTCCACGGTATGGAGAGTTTTGCGGCGCGTTATTGGATTTTACCCCTACAAAATCAGCCTCTTGCACGAACTGAAACCAAGTAATTATGATAAGCGAGTGACATTCGCTCTATCGTTTCTTGCCAGGGTCATAGGCGTAACTAGTGGGGGGGCCGGGTGGGCCGTGCCCACCCCAGGTAGTTCCAGTGCCCACCCCAGAATTTCAAGTTCACGTGAAAATTTTATGACTGCGATATGGTCAAAATTTCAATTTTCAAATTTTTGAATGATTATACCAATAAATTATACTATATATTTCTGATTTGAGAACTAATGTAACGAAAACGGCGCGCACGCATATGTAAATGTGTGTGTGTGAGGTATAAAAGAAGCAACAGACAAAGAAAATCCTATTAGTCTTCTACATTCTTTGCAACAGTTATATGATCCGGAGTCTATAGGGTTCCAAAAGGAACAAAGTGAAATATTATCTGAAAGCTCTAAATCTGAACGAGAGTTTTCTTTTTTGTCACGAGGTGATGGGGAAAAAATCAGTTCCAGATGTCCAGTTCCGTATTCTTTCAACTAAGTCAAAAAATATCATCTGCTTGCTGTGGTGAGAGCCGATGAGAGAGGGAAGAGGATAGTGGGGGGCACAGGTGCCCGAACGGTTTTTTTCTTACAAAATAATGACCAATTTAAAAAACAGGATGTAATTGACAAATTACTGATCAATTAGTGATGAGATACAGCAAAAGTCGTAAATGAGAACATCATCGCAGGGGGCTTTACTTTGAGGGTTAAGGTAGGGCGAATTTTTTGCAATTTGCCTGCGGCTGTAAGCGTCTGGGAGTATTTCCCTTTTCCAAGTTTGCATGCGTAATTATCAGTACGCAAATAAATTCTGTAGTTTAGGAAATTTTTGTTTGTATTGCTGCATGCTGCTTCATGGATCAAGGCTTTTTGCTTCATGTTTCTGAATGTACTTTTTGTGAGTAATATTTTCCTTATCAATCTTTGATATTCTGAATAAATAGAAGGGCTTAGTGAAATAAGATGTTACGTAACAAAAATAAAATTCTGAGACAATTTAAATGAAAGCTTTTAGTTGCAATTTTTATTTTATTTTTGTTCTTGTACCTTGTATTTAGTAAGTTAACGAGTAGTACTAAGCTCTCTCAGAAAAACTTAGCAACATTTAATTTTCTAATATAAAAATTATTAATAATATTTAAGTTATTTTTATTAAAATATTAACTTTTAATAAATAATATATCAGATTTTAAAGATTAATTAAAATATTGGTATTTTACCTTTACCATATGACATATTATCTCATAACAGCCTCATCTAAAAAATAAACTGTATTTTGAGAAAATGTAACATAACAGGTTCTTGCTCGAACTTCTTTAATTAATGTCATTTATTATTAAAAAAAAACTATTTGGTAAAGACAGAAATTTATTTTTGAAATTGTCAAATTTAACCTTAAATTTTTTTTTTCAAAATTTTAGGAAAATCCTGTATGTTTGCAACTTCTAAAAATGATCGCCGGCTGTGGTGCATTTAAAAATTTCATTGATAAATCAAAAGGAGCAATAAGTTTTTTTTTTGCCGAGTTGCCAATTGAATAGAATTTTTTTTTCTTACTGACTTACTGTTTCTTTCTGACAAATAACACTATATAACAGTAAAATTTTCCTTCTATGTCCTTAAAAATTTCTTTTCAATTTTGGAATATTTATTTTAAAATAAAGGAGCTCTTATAAATTTATTTTAATTTAGAGAAGGAATTATGAAATTTAACGTTTCATTAATTAATAATTTTTAAGATCATCCTCTTCTTAAAAAAAAAAAAAAAAAAAAAAAAAAAAAAAAACTGAAAGCGTTTTTTTTTGTGTGTGTGTAAAGTTTACTTGTAAAATAACTCATTGTTGTACTCATTCCTCAAAACACAAGTATTTGTGTTAAATATGGTGTACAATTTACTTTAAAGCTTATTTTTGAATACTTTTAAATCTTAAAATACATTAATATTAGGCCTACCGAATTTTCAGCATCTGGTTTACAGATGTCGAATATTCGCTATTGGATCAAAATCACTAATCGATGCATCTCTATAAGCAACTTTGAAATGTGATAGAAATAATTTTGAAGAATACTTTTGTTTTCCCATGAAAAAAAGGTAAAACTTAAGCTTTTTATTTATTTATTTTGGGCGAAAATTGTTTTAGGTAAAAATGTTTTCCATGTGAGTTCTCTTTAATCAAATCTCTTTCTGCTGAATTCTGATGGAGCTAATTAAATTTAAAATCAATCCACTACTATAGAAATCATCGTAGTTTTACAATTAAATTGTACTATTAAAATTTAAGAATATATATATATATATATATATATATATATATATATATATATTTTAAACTTTAAAATACTTCTGACTTCTTTTTCTTTCTTTTTTTTTCGAGATTTTATACACTATTTTATGTGATATGTCAACTTTTGAAAGGACTATAACTTATACAGTATCGAATTTAAAAATTGTGTTCTTATAAACATATCTTGCACATGTTAAAAATTGAGGATTTTATGCAATGAAACAGTGGAGTATCCACTGAATTTTAAATAAAAAACGCATCGTTTTCAGTACCGGTTTCGAAGATAAAAAAATCCTCGTAAGAAAAAAATAAAAAGAAAACTGCCCAGTTAAACTGAGGGCATTGAGCTCACAGGCTATTCACACTAATTGCATATTATACTCGTATTTCAAAGAATTTGAAATAAGCGCCTAGAAAAATAAAGAAATCGACAATATATTAAGGGGGGTTATCCCCCCGTTACCCCCTCATAGTTAACTAATGAACCCCTTAAACTAATCAGGGAAGCCTCTTATTACAATGAATATATATATACAAAATTTGAAGAAAATCGGATAATGCTGCATGAAAAACCCATTTATCTAAATTAAGGGGGGATTAGCCCCCCCCCCCCTTCTTTCCATCTTTATACTTAACCAATGAACCCCAAAACTATTCAGAGAAGCGCATTATCACAATGAACCTATATACAAATTTTGAAGCAAATGGGATAATTCTGCTTGAAAAACCCATTTATATAAATTAAGGGGTTTAGCCCCCCCGTTCCCCCCCCCCTTTATACTTAACCAATCAATCCCGAAAACTAATCAGGAAAGCGTTTTAACCCAATGAACCTATAAACAAATTTTGAAGAAAATGGGATAATTCTGCATGAAAAACCCATTTATATAAATTAAGGGGGGATTAGCCCCCCGTTCCCCCCCCCTTTATACTTAACCAATCAATCTCGAAAACTAATCAGGGAAGCGTCTTAACACAGTGAACCTATAAACAAAATTTGAAGGAAAACGGAATAATTATGCATGAAAAACCCATTTATATAAATTAGGGGGGGGGGATTATCCCCCCGTTACCCCCTTTATACCTAACCAATCAATTCCAAAAACTAATCAGGGAAGCGCCTTAACACAGTGAACCTATAAACAAAATTTGAAGGAAAACGGATATTTCTATGAAGAGTTATCGCGTTACGTACATACATACAGAACCGGCGGGCACATAAGCTCTCAGACTTTGATAGCCTGTGAGCTAAAAAAAACAAAACAAAGAAAAAGTAAAATGCGGGCTATGTAGAGATTGACCTCAACTATCCAATACAAAAATTAAATAGAAAATCATTTTAAAAATATGAAAATGCAAACTAAATATTGGATGTTTTCGCGTAAGTGAAGTACCCCCCCCCCCCCCCAAATCTCCTTAAGAGCTCAATCATACATCCTCCCTTTTCATTTAAAATAAACGAAATTAAAGGTGAGTCAAATTGAAGTCAGATTTTAATTTTTCTTGTCAGAATCTGAGGCTGACGTAAAATTTTTACTGCATTTAAAGGAAACATTAATTGTCTTTTGCTTATTCAAATGTATTCGCCCCTCAAAATAAAAACTAATATTTTCCTTCCACTTCTCAAAATATTCTTTTTCACATTCTTACATTTCTTAGAATTTTTAAACAAATTTAGAGTTTACATTGATGATTTCAAGAAAAAATTTCTCTGATTTTTCCGTTTATTCATTCTTAAAATAAATAGATTCAGTTTACTTTACCTGCATAAAATTACAGTGATCGGAAAACTTCTACATTTTAGACAGGTTTCAGTTGTATACATTTTTCAGACATGTATAAATTATATCTATATGGTATTCCTTCTATCGGAACCACGAAATTTTTCTCAAGACAGTTTTCTGTAATAGACACAGTAATAGACACAATTCAACATTTTGCTGTTGGAGAAGTGGAATTCGGTAAGAATCAAAACATTCATTTTTTTTTTTAATTAATTTTGGAGAAGTGATAGTTGAAGTGCTGTGTTTAAAACCGGGACATTAAAGAGATGTATTGGAACACCCAGACATTATGCCTAAAATTGGGTCTCTCTCGGAACTTCTAGTCATCTTAAAAATTTCAATGGCACAATGAATAGCAGTGGTGCCGACTTATATGGGCCCGTGGGGCTTTAGCGTCGAGCCCGCCCAATAATTTGCTCCCCTGACCCACCTCATTTCCCTTGTTTTATTTCACTACGTATTTATTTAAATTTTTAAATCTCTGAAACAAAATTTCATTTTCTATTTGTTGGACAACAAATAAGAGTGAAATATGCCAGCCCAGGATATCGTGGGGATAGCTCAGTAGGGAAAGCGTTGGTACGGCAAACCAAAGTACCCAGGTTCGAGTCCTGTGCCTTGGATATAATTTACTTAGTTGAATATACTTCCCTCTGTTCATTATGAAAATTTCATTTTGTTGACGTTGAAAAATAGCATTGACATCCGTAACAGAGACATCAAGAGCACTAAATGTTCTTCAGTACACATATAATTATTAAATTTCTCTCAACAGTTCAATTTCCTATATACTTGATCAGCAGTATTGTTGTCGTATGTAAACCAAAAGGTAAATGTTAGAATCATGTGAACTTTAATGACTATGCTATTATATTTGTTTGAGAAAGAGAATGTATACGGAGCATTAAAAAAAAAAAAAAAAAAAAAAAAAGATTCTAAAATGTATACGGCGAGTAACTTCGTATGCCCTCCACTACACCCCTTTTGATCAGTGAGTATAAATCAGTGAGTGAACATTATTTATATTTTAGTGTCCCAATCCTGATAATTATAAAGCTCATAAATGACTGAAATGCTTTGCTTCTTGTGTTTTTAATTTGTATTGATATTTATGATATTATAGTAAATATTAACGTTATTATGCAAAAGAATTCACGAATAACATAAGCAAATAATAAAACGTGCCGTGCTATTTTGCTTAAAAAATTTGGGCCCATACAATACATTTCAAAAGCTGGCTCCATTGATCAATGGCATTCCTAAATAATAACCTTGATAATAAGTTGTTTCTAATTTTAAGTCAAAATTTTCATTAAATTAACGAGTTTGGTCTCAATGCAGTTTTTTTAAATATTCTTGCACGCATCAGTGGCGCAGCCAATATGGTGCTCTATGGGGAGGAGAGGTTGAATTGTTGATAATGGTGGTCGCTAGTTACTTGAATCACCGGCTAATCGAATCAGTTTAGCTAATGAAGTGATAATCATTTTTTTCCCTCGAAGAGTAGAATCAGTAGTTACGTTGACCATAATTCATTTCAGCAACGTTTACTATATAAGAGTTAGAAAACATAAAATACACCAATGAAATAACAAAAAACTGTTAGATTAATATAGTGTTTGAAAAATGAGGAGGCAAACTTAAGAAATGGAAGGGAATAGTACAGCAAACAATTTTTTGTACAGAATATCAGGAATCGATTTTTAAATCAGAAATACATAGGATTTCATTCCAAGACAATCCCGAGTTCTTGTTCCCAACTTTAGTAACAGTAAAGCAATTTTAGCAAAATTTCCAATAGACTTTACTTTGCTTTGTGTCAGATATGTAAAATAACACGAGAAGAGGTAGAATTTATTATAATCCGCGTCCAAACAATGCCAAATTAAGTATTCCATATTTTAGGATGTAGTTGACATTAAATGCGGTATCGATGACTGAATTACTGTGCACTTCCAGCACTTTATTTGACATCTAATTTCGTATACAGTACACTGAAAATTTCGTTAAAATATCTTCATTATTATTAAAATTCTCTAAAAATACTTGGATTCGACTTGACTTCCTATATCCTATATTTTTCACTAAATAAATGGATCGCGACCTGGTTTCCTATACAAAAAACTTTAATTGTAGTGTGCTCTACCACCTTTTACAAATTGTTCTACTTTTTTTAAACACATTGTTTATGTCTTAAGTATGTGTGCTTTCTAAATATTATTTGTTTTTAACCTTTTTCATGATGTTGGAGAATATTTATCTATTAAAACACACATAAATAACGCCTGCATTCAAGTCTAAACATAAACACAAATATTATACACACATACCAACTATAAATACAATAAACCCAACAAGTGGGAAAAATTAACCAGAGCCAGGAATCGAACCTGGGACCACAGCATACAAGACTCATGCTCTAACCACTGAGCTACCCCGGCCAATACCTGGGTCTGCAATTTCTCACTAATAAATTGCCGACCCAGGTGCCGGGGTAGCTCAGTGGTTAGAGCATTAGTCTTGTATTCTGTGGTCCCAGGTTCGATTCCTGGCTCTGGTTAATTTTTCACACTTGTTGGGTTTATTGTATTTGTAGTTTGTATGTGTGTATAATGTTTGCGTGCATGAATATTTATCTATATTTAGTTTTCTGTTAGAAACACCTATGCAGAATGAAATATAGGTTGTACCTGCCTTCGGCCGTGGAAAAAAAAGAAAATACATTACAATAACATTTTTGAAAAAAGAGGGTACTTTTTAACTTTCTCTGCCCCTCCCTGAAAGTAGGGACAAAATGATCTACTTATATATACTTTTATTTAAATGAAATACATTATAGCTAAAACTCTAAAAGATATTCCAGTTTTTACTTCTTATCTGATTTAAACACGACTGTAATTTTGTCCACATGAAAAACAATATGTCATAATTTTGATGATATATAGGGGCAGCATTATTTAAAATTTAATAAGTATAGATCAATGTATAACTAATTTATTACTTATAAATTTCAGTTAAAGCATAATTAGCATAAGTTTGTGTGTAATTATAGTAAATTTTATAAATTCTATGAAAATCCTTCATATTTAACGCTTTTCTTTTGAAACCCTTGCTCATAGGCATGTATCTGTAAGTCAAAGTCAATAAAATTGCAATCAGTACTTCTTTCCTCCGTGGCCTGAAGAACATTTCGAGCTACCTTACTTAGCTAATGAACTACACTCTTTAAATATATAGTCCCACCCCCCCCCACCCCTCAGGAACAAATTGTTCGAATGAAACACTACAGTAATCTGTTCAATCAAAAACACATTTTACATTTATATCTTTATAGCACATTTTCTTAATTCTTACTTTGTCAAAGATTTTTACCTGCATCACTCACATACCTTGGTCTTAGAAATAACTGATAGCAAAAACACAAAACAAGATGCACATGCAGAGGTCTGTTTGGGCTCGGTCCTGGCCCGAAACCGGACCAACCCACGGGCCAGTCTCCGGCCTATTTTCATTCATGGCAATCGGACCGGGCCTGGCTTCCTTTTTTTCAGACTGGGCTGAAACTGGAATTCATTTTTCCTAAAGGTCTAGACGAGTTGAAATTTTTGGGTCCTGTTTTTATCAAGCCCATATGAAAATAATTGGCCCTGCCTACCCCATGCAAAAATCAGTAAAATTTCGATCGGCCCAACAATTTTTGCAAAAAATGCATATATTTTTAAATGTCATTGTTCTATATTAAAATTTTCAATTTATTCTTTTTAAAGAATAGTTCATTTTCTAGGCAATAAAATTAAAGTACGATAAAGCGTGTGAAAAAGAACCTGCCCATGACAGAATTCTGTTTCAAACGAAAAATGTATTTATCCATGCAAAATGAACATAATAATACCTGAGAAAAGAATGTAATATATTTACAACCGACAGTGTATATGCTAAGAAGGTAACTTTCCTATAACGGATATTTCCGTTCTCCTATGCGATTCCGTCTTAGAAATTTTTACTATACTATAAGAATTTTTAGGTTTTTAAGTCTCCAAGTCATGTAATATGGATTAAAGTTATTAATAACAACTGAGTCATTTCCATACAAATCGAGATCCAGTAACAAAATAAATATCTCAGCACAAATCGTTTTTTAAAAAACGAAGAATGCAAACAACATGAAAAGAAAAACTAAAATCGATATTTTTGTCAGAACTCCTCGTAGAAGACAATTTTTAACCATACCAGTGTAAAAATATGTTTTTGTTGAAATTCAGGCGAGCTGGGAAGGGATAATTACGTTTTTGTATGAGCCGGGCCGGGCTCGGGCCGAGATTCTAGCTTTTATACTGGGTCGAGCCAATAAACTATGTGCATGGCCCGGACCGGATTCGAGTCTAACTTTTAGCTTTTTAACACTTTCCAACCTAGTTGAAAAGTGTTTATAACTTCGGTTTGTCTGCCGTATGGCCGTCTAGCCGTCTGCCGTCTGTCCGTACTCTAACTCCCGTAAATATGCTCGGATTGCCCTGCAATTTTTATATGTTATTGTCGTTATCTATAGCATGTTCCCTATTTCAACTGAAGTGTGTAGCAGGTATAGTTTTTTTACAGGGGCACTCAAAAGAATTCCGTTACATTACGGTCTATGGGGAAAAATCATTTGCGATTTATTTCAATGATGTTACACAATTTCAAACACATTGTAATTGATATATATCACTAAGGTGCGTTACAAGAAGCTTAATATGGAATAGGGTGTGCATAGCACTTATGGTTACTTTACAGGGACAGATAAAATAATTCCGTTACATTACGTCTATTGAAAAAAATCGTTTGCGGTTTAATTAAATAATATTTCACGATTTTAAACACATTGAAATTTATATATATCACTAAGGTGCATGACAAGAGGCTTACTACAAGAATAGTGTGTGTATAGCAGCCATCGTTCATTTACAGGCACACACAAAAGAATTATCTACTGTCTGTTAACAATAATTCCTGGAAGTGCGTTTTAAGTTGCTGAGCGCGATTTTAAATTTTAACTCACTTTTTGTCTTTTGCTTGGTGTGTATAAATTCTGTAGATCATATACAGGGCAGCAAAAAGTTCGCGAACACATTTCCGTTTATAAACAGATACTCCAGAAGGAGAAATTTAAACTGTGCTGAGCGTTTCCTAACTAAACTAAAATTTAGCGTCCTATGTAGTATATATAAAAATCTGTAGATCATATACAGGGCTGAATAAAAGTATTCAGATATTTTTACGAATATTGTATATGTTGGAAATTTCTGAAATTACGTTTTTAAATATGTTATGCGTTTTCCAAATTGTTTACTTTGATGTTATCTTTCAGCTTATTAAACGGTAATGATTTGTAAAATTATTTTGGAAGCGTTGGAAAGTGTTACACAATCTATGCTTCACGCATGATTTTTCGTTCTTGTTTTTTTTGTGCCAGGCCGGCCTAATATACATACATATATTTTTTACGATCCGGTTCGAACTTTTAACTTTTATGCCCGGCTGAGGGGCAAAAAAATTTCTATAAGTCGGGTCACGCTCGAACCTAGAAATTTCTCCAGTGCAGACCTTAACAGAAAGTCTGAAACTGAGAAAAACCTATAAACACATATTTTTTTTTTCTTTTTTCTCCTGGAAATTGATGTCTATTATCCTTTTGAACATGGAGCAAAGACAGAAATTCAATTTAAAAACTATCCACGGTATAATACTCAAAGCGTATGACGGTCGAAATAATCATTCTTTTACTCTAAGATGTCTGAAAAATGTAGTTGCTACCCTTTTTCAAAACAAATGACAGTTTTCACTTAACCAGTGCATCTAAGATCTAATATACGCTTCCACAGTTTAAATATAATATCCGCGGTCTAATTGAATCACTTTGTTGAATATAATTTGATTCAACAAAGCTGCGAATTTCAAATAAACGAAAAAAACTTAATATTAACTTTAGTTTCGATTCATAAAAGCGTCTAATTTGCTTAACTAGTGATTCATATAAGCGGCAATTATAATATTTTTTTTAGCTCTGAAAGGGGTTTTACCCCTACCCTCCCCCCTTGGGCTGTGCCACTGGACGCATACACACATACAAAAGAATTATGAAGTTGGGGGCCTGTGCCCACCCCACAAAATAGCTCTAGTTACGCCTATGGCCAGGGTAGAAATTGATGATGCTTTCCCATGGCACATTCTGTGGGGAGAGGTTATCTCAATGGGTCCGTAAACACAAAATAACCGAATTTGGGCTTCTGAGCATCTCCACACCGTGCATGAAATCCCATTAAATTCCCCAAAAGTCACTGTTTGGTGTAGTTTCACAGCCGAATTCGTAATTGGGCCATTCTTTTTTGAGACCATCACTCCGACAGGACCCGAAACGTGCACCATAAATGCAGAAAGGTACCACGAAATGCTGCAAACGTTTGTTATTCCACAACTTCAGCAAAGAAACCGTCTCCAACAGACAATCTTTATGCAGGATGGTGCTCCGCTACACATTGGTAATAAGGTAAAGCAGCTGTTGCGCCAAACCTTCACTGATGATAGAGTCATAAGTCGGAGTTTTCCAGTTGCATGGCCGCCTCGTTCCCCTGACCTCACGCCATGGGATTTTTGGCTCTGGGGTTATTTGAAATCTCAAGTTTATGTTGGTGGAGTATCAAATTTGTCTATTCTAAAGGACAACATAACAAAGACAGTGCGGAATATTCCTCGTGATATGTTACGTACGGCTGTGGAGAACGTTGTGCACAGAATGCACGGTGTTATTTCTGAGAACGGTGCTCACATTGAAGGTGGTCTAATTCCTCACCGGGGAAGTTAATGTATTAAATAAACATTAATAATTTACCGTAATTTCCGGCGTATAAGCCGCAGCTCAAAGAGTCGTTTTTCGACCCAGAAATATTATTTTATAAAATGTAACTTAAAAGATCGCTGTAAATATTTAACTACAATTATTGAATAAAATTTCTGGGTAGAAAAACGACTCTTTGAGCTGCGGCTTATACGCCGGAAATTACGGTAACTGTACGATTGTATGTGTTAGTATTTTTCTTTTCTCACATTTTATACATTGCAAAGCGCCACAAAATGCCCTAGCGGCGATTTTTGGAACAAATTTTTTTTTTCACGGAATCCTTTTTCCCATGTCTTGATTAGTCTAAATACCAAGTTTGGTGCCATTTCGGCTATTAGATCACGCTAAAGAGCGCTCCAAACACTTTCACTTTAAAAAAGATCACCCTGTATATATAACCAACTATCTAGCTATCTATATCACTTTTTTATGGACACGATAACTTCCATAATTCTGCACAAATCTCTTCCAAACTGATACATAAAATCTTGCTCAAGTTCGTTAATGGGCAAAATCGAACCAAGGGGTGGGGGAAATTGGGGGCTTTTTGTAAAAACAACCCCCCCCCATAACTTCTTAATTATGATACATATCGAATCCGTTTAAAGTTATTATTACTTCTAGGAAAAGGGCCAAAAATGTATGTATGACAGATTTTTGACTCCATTAAAAATGCCCCCAAGGGGAGGAAAAATAGGCGTTTCAGAAGAAAAAAATTCATAACTTCGTCAATTCACAAGATATCAAATCCACTTAAATTTATTATAAATCTTCTTAATATTATCTACAACTTTTATACTGACAAGTCTTTTATAGAACCAACTCTTACAGAAAAAAAAGAAAATGAAAAACAAAAAGCCCCTGCTGGTTCCGCTTACAGGCAGAGGTCTATTTCGAAGTGGGCGGTCCCAACTGCCGAATCATGGCAAATAGATCTTTCTTCTGCAATTCCCAATAAGCAGGTGCCCCACGGTCTGCGTCTTCGAAATCTACCTGTGCCTGTAGGGCGAGCCGACAGAGATTTTTTGCAGTTTCACACTCAGTTGGCATATTTTGGCGAGTGTGGTTCGGTGCATAATTAACTCCATTCTTTTTGTAAGTCATATACAGTTGTAATCACAAAGATTATTTGGCAATTTATCATTTGCGGACGGTTAATTTATAATTAAGTTCTAAAAATATTGAAATGTGCTGTCATCGAAAACACATCTGTATACGTAATTTCTGTAATCCTAGCGTATCACGAAGTGAATGAAAAATCTATTTCAAAATTCCACCTTTATATACAATAAATCGGTTAAGTGCGAGTATAATTCGCACTCAAAGGGCTCCGTACATTAAATTTGTGAATTGCTATTTATTAATTAATAAACTCTTACTGCTCCTTTTTCACAATTTTAGTTTAGTAGACTTGGAAATTAGAGAGCGGGGGGGGGGGGATATTTTTCCAGTATACTTTCGACGATATCTCTGAAAATATAATACCTAAAATTAAGACAACAAGTAACTTAATTAATATCTCGGCTAATGACCGACAATGTTTTTCGAAAATCGTTATCAAATATCCTTGGATGATTCTACGTCGATAGATACCTCGAGCGCCCGAAAAGTAAAGTTTGTGTGTAAAGGAAAAATGTGTTTTTCTCAAAAGCTATGTTACCTAAGAAAATGACTATAGTTTTCCCGCAAGGTTTAAATAAACTACTACCCCTAATTTTTTCATAATTTTAGTTTCAGTAGATTCGGAAATAGAGAGGTGGGGGGAGACTATTTTTGCAGTGCATTTTCGACGATATCTCGGAAAATATACCTAAAATTTAAAAAAATATTATTTTTGAGTTCGATATTACCAGATCTTTCACACAACATGCAAAACATGCACGATATGCAAAAAGAAAAAGAAAATTTCAAGTAACTTAATTAGCCCCCTAATTTTTTCCTAAACATATTTGTGAATGGCTAATAATAAAAAAATATGTGGGGGAAAGGCTTTATAACTTTCTCAAGTTTGAACTTTCCACATCCCATAGTTCATAAAAAAAAAAAAAAAAAAAGGCTCAGACAGACATAGGGGTGATGGTGATCTTATAATGATTCCGATTTTTACTTTCTTCTATCTTTACAAGAAGAAAGTATTGGATTCATGAAAATTTCCGACGGATTTATACGTTTTAGAAGGTCCTGAACACAATTTGACTGTTTTTAGAAAATGTCTGTGTCCATCTGTCTGTATGTGACAAAAATTTTGTGGGACTCTATCTCAAGAACTAATGCGCGAAATTTAATAAAACTTTATATTCAGTTAGTCCCTAATATAAATTGGTACTGATTAATTTTTGGTGAAAATCGCCCGACAGGTGGCACTGCTATGCAGCATTTTTTGCGATTTCCGCAATAGCTCTATCTCAGGAACTAATGCAGTTATTTTCATCAAACTTCAGATTCAGTTAGACCTTGACATAGATAGACGCTGATTACATTTTGGTATAGATATCCCAACAGGTTGCGCTGCTATACTACTTTTTTTATTATTTTTACGATAGCTATATCTCAAGAACTAATGCACGGAATTTCATCAAACTTCAGATTCTGTTAGACCTTGACATAAATAGATGCTGATTACGTTTAGGTGTAAATAGCCCAACAGGTGGCGTTGCTATGCGACTTTTAGGTAGATTTCGTAAGAAATACTACCTATTACATTCTCACCTAATTTGGAAATTTTGAAAAATTTTTGCAGATCTACGCCGATCATGACTCCCAGAACCCAAAACCACCCCCAGTTCAAAACTTTATATATATATATATATACATATATATATGTGTGTGTGTGTGTGTGTCACTTTTTTATGACCACGATAACTGGAAAAATTCTGCATAAATCTCTTCCAAACTGATACATAAAATCAAGGGACATAAAATCTCGGTCAAGTTCGTTAATGGGCAAAACGAACCAGGGGGGGGGGGGGAATGGGGGGGCTTTTTGTGAAAACAGAACCCCCCCCCCCCCCCATAATTTCTTAATTATGGGGGGACTATTACTAACTTCGTCAATTCCCAAGATTTCAAATCCGCTTAAATTTATTATAAATCCTCTTAATAATATCTAAAACTTTTATATTGACAAGTTTTTTACAGGACCAACCGTTATAGCAAAAAAAAAAAATTAAAAAAAAAAAAAAACCCTGCCGGTTCCACCTGTAAACAAGTTATTTTTCGAAGTAGGCGGTTCCAACTCCCGCATCTTTTCGAAACTGATACATGAAATCAAGGGGCATAAAATCTCGGTCAAGATCGTTAATGGGCAAAATCGAACCAAGGGGGGGGGGGGGGATGGGGGGGGGGCTTTTTATGAAAACAGAAAAAACCCATAATTTCTTAATTATGATACGTATCGAATCCGTCTTCGAAAGTTATTATTACTTCTAGGAGAAGGGCCAAAAATGTATGTATGACAGATTTTTGATATA
This sequence comes from Maratus michaelseni, assembly GCA_963931845.1. Lineage (NCBI taxonomy): Eukaryota > Metazoa > Arthropoda > Arachnida > Araneae > Salticidae > Maratus > Maratus michaelseni. The sequence continues at coordinate 164,748,076 of OZ007594.1, read as the reverse complement.
ATTAAAAATGCCTTAAGGGGGGGAGGGGGGTTTTAGAAGAAAAAAATTCATAACTTCGTCAATTCCCAAGATTTCAAATCCGCTTAAATGTATTATAAATCCTCTTAATATTATCTAAAACTTTGATACTGAGAAGTTTTTTATAGGACCAACTCTTATAGCAAAAAAAATAAAAATAATAATAATTAAAAAAAAAATTAAATTAAAAAAAAAAATCCTGCTGGCTCCGCCTGCAAACAAGTTAGGTTTCAAAGTAGACGGTTCCAACTGCCGCATCATCGCAAAAAGGGCATTTCTTCCGGAATTCCCGACAAACAGGCGCCCCACGGTCTGCGTCTTCGAAATCTACCTGTGCCTGTAGGCCGAGCAGTCAGGGATTTTTTTCATTATTATCACGATAACTATATCTCAAGAACTAATGCACGGATTTTCATCCAACTTCAGATTCAGTTAGACGTTGTCATAAGCTATTGTTGATTAGGTTTTGGTCTAAATATCCCAACAGGTGGCGCGGCTATCCTGCATTTTGCAGGATTTACACGATTTTAGCAATAGTTATATGTCAAGAACTAATGCACGGAATTTAATAAAACTTTAGATTCAGTTAGAACTTGATATAAATTGGTTGCTGATTATTTTTAGTGTATGTGAAACCTGCGTGAGATAGAAGAAAGTTTTGGGATGGACACATCCGACTAGTACTTTTTAAGTATGGAACCTTAAAAATCAATTTAAGTTAAATAAAAGAGTCTAAAAATTATTGCAAATGGAATGGGAAATAAGAAAAAAAAATGTTAAGCACCTATTAATTACAACACACTTTTAAAGGTTTAATGTCTGGAATATTTTTTTATTTTCTTTTAAAAGACATGTTTTAAAACTATGCTTTGTGGTAAAGTTGTAACAAGTACTTTCCAAGAATAGGTGTAAGCATCATCCAGCTTTATGATATTCATTTCATATTGACTAACGTAGCATTGGCACGCATGCGTAAATCAGTTTCAAACTAATGACGGGCTTGATAATATGGCCTTTTGGCAGTCCTAACACAGGGGACAATTCAAAAGTTTGGATGGTAACTTCTTCAACATCCAACTTACAGCCTCGAATTAGCCTCGAGCGATTTTCATCTGTTTAATCCACTGAAAAACATCTTGGAGGAAAGATGTTTGCAGATGATGAAGTTCAACATGGTGTCCTAATGGGGCTGAGAACCAGTGTTGAATTCAGACACTTTTCTCCGGGAGGGATTTCTGAGTCTCCAGGGGGTACATTATAGAGTTTCAGGGGAGAAATTCCACTTTTTGACCATTGAAAGCATAAAATCTCAAATCTTCCGGGGGGGAGGGGACATTCCCCCGGGCCACCCCCTGAATTCAACACTGCTGAGAACAGCAAAGCAACCCAAACAATTTTATATAGCTTGTATTGCGGCACTCATAAAACGATAAGTGCATAAATATAGATGGAGAGTATGTTGAGAAATAAAAATTGCTTTGAAGTAATTATCACTTTTAAGTTATTATTTAATTATCTTTTGTAACTTACTTAAGGATTTTCCCTCGTAAATAATTCAGCATTAGTTTCCGGCTAATATTTTAGAACGAAATTAAAACTTCATCAATAAATAAATAAATAAGAAAATTACAGACATGTAATCGAACATTGCGCTTAAACCACTGAAATTAAGAATCAAGAATTATGCGGTAAGTAGCGAAATCTCTGGAATATATCTGGCTTTTAAGTTCTCGGTGTTAAATTCAGGGGGTGTCTTTGAGGAGGGGACATCCCCCCAGAGCATTGAAATATGTCCCCCTCGGTAGATTCGAGATTTTATGCTTTTATTGGTCAAAAAGTACAATCTCCCCCCCCCCCCCCTCAGAACTCTGTAATCTCCTCCTCGGAGCCACAGAAATCCCTCCCGGAGAAAAATATCTGAATTCAAGACTGCCTGGCTTGCGGCTAATGCGAAAGTATCACTTTGAATGAATTTCAAAACTTTATTTGAATACACAAGTGATATTTTTCATATAAAAATGCTTTTTGATATTGTTAGTGGGCAATCTAAAAATATACACGGTGTGTGGCTATTCCCTCTGGGGTTTGTAAGGCTTATAAAAACTAGTCGGATGTGTCAATCCCAAAAACTTTCTTTTATCTCACACAGGTTTCGCATACACTAAAAAGAATCAGCACCTATTTATATCAAGTTCTAACTGAATCTAAAGTTTTGTTAAATTCCGTGCATTAGTTCTTGAGATATGACTATTGCTAAAATCGTGTAAATCCTGTAAAATATAGCATAGCAGCCAGGGGTGCCATTTCAGAACTTTCTTGGGGAGGAGGGGGGGGCAAAGTTTTTTTAAGGTAGTGTCATAGCCAAGGGTGGAGTTCTCCGCAAGCTCTCCGAACGAGAAACGTTTACTAAATCATATATACAGAGACAGTAATACTTCTAATACGGAATCTCAAGTGACCTCTGAAAAATTCCGTTTTAGGCAGGTTTTCATCGTTTTAGCAAGTAGAATTTTAAAATATTATGAAAGTTTTCAGTTATAGACAGGTACCATTTTTTTCAGGTATTCTTTAAGACTGTTAAAACCTCCTTTCTATAAAGCACTTCTGAAGAGCATAGGCGTATTACAGTGAAACGTGTCCAAGCGAAACCTGTCTATAACATAATTTTTTCTCAAACGGGCAAAAAAATTCAAGTTTCGACGAAAAAAACACCATACAAATATACTTGCTAAGATGGAGACTTGTCTAAAATGGAACTTTTTTACAGTCCTTTTCAACTCCTCCTTTGCAGGTTTTACTGCAGGGGCACCCTTTCATGAGTTTCTTCGGGATGTGTGTGTGTGTGTGGGGGGGGGGGGGTGCAAAAAAAATTTTTTTTGAGACAGGGGTTGAAATATCGTGCACAAAATAGAGAAAAGCCACCACAATAAAAAATGCAGTGTGAGATTTTGCTTTCTTATCTTATTCTTTCACAAACATGTGATTCTTCAGTGAATATATTTTTAATTTTAGTGGTAGTCCGCGAATTTTTCTTCTTTTTTTACGCAAAAGTCAACCGACATCGCGAGTTTTACGAATTGGAATTAGAAAAAATAGTTAATTTGGCAAAATTAGTCGCGAAAAAAATCGTTAATTTTTTCAAACGACCGTGGAAAAATATTGCGAATTCCGTCAAAGATCACTGAAACAAATAGAGAGTCGCGGAAAAAAATCGCGATTTTAGTATAACTATTGAGGAAAAATATAGTGAAGATTGAACAACAACAACAACAACAAAAATCACGCATTTAGTCAAACAATCGTGCGAAAAAGGGGAATTTCGTCAAAGATCCGCAAAAAAAAATATCTACTTTTGTCAGTCGGTTGCGGAAAATGACTTCTGCATTTCAACAAACGATCGTAGAAAAGAGTCGCGAATTGCGTCAAAAGATTGCGAATTTCGTCGATCAGTTGTCAAAAAAAAAAAAATCGTGAATTTCGAGAAATGGTGGAAAAAATTTTGCCAGTGATCGGAATTTCGTCAAAGATTGCGCAAAAAAATAGCAATTTTTGTCAGTCGGTTGCGGAAAAATACTCCCGAATACGTCAAAAGATGGTGAAAACAAATAGCGAATTTCGTCGATCGGTTGAAAAAAATGTCGCGAATTTAGATAAATGGTCGAAAAAATCAATTCCGTCGATGATTCACAGAAAATAGCGAATTTCGTCGATCGGTTGAAAAACATGTCGCGAATTTAGATAAATGGTTGAAAAAAATCAATTCCGTCGATGATTCGCAGAAAATAGCGAATTTTGGACAATTATCACAAAAAAAGGGGGGGGGGGGGAGGGAATCAATCACGAAAAAAAGTTGTGAAATTCAATTGGTCACGAGATAATTATCACACGAACACCATCAAGAAGTTACGAAATTTACAAATGTTGTAATCCATAGGTATAAGAAAATTTTCATTAATGATTTTCTGTCCGTAAAAATTTTCCGCAATCATTTTCTGCCTTCCTCTTCAGACTATGATCTAAATTCCATACAATTCAGAAATCTGCAAAACCCTTTGTCTCAGGTCCTGCATTGGGTGGGGCAACACGACCCAATCTGCAGTACGGATCGAGCCGGTTGACGCGGCTTATTTTCGTTGCGGGTCAGGTTGACTTGGAACATTTGACTACGGTTGGGACATATATGTCCCAGTGGACTATTTTTTATTCTATTAGTACGACTTTTTGAGATCTGTCATACAAGGACATTTTCAAGAAAAATCTATCACAAGGAATTTTTTTGGAAATTGTAGAACTATTGAATGCAAAATTAGTAGTCAATCCTGGCCCGTTATCAAAGTGTTAATTGTTTCGGGTTCAAGTTGGGTTTTCACTATTTTGAGTCGGGTTCGTGTGACCCGAGTTTTCAAAGAAATCCTAAATATTTTCAAATGAAAAAAAAATTATTTTTCTACTTAAAAGATAAAATTGTTATTAGAGATATATTTGTAGTCTACTTTTCCAAATCATATTGAAATACGGATTAATTTTCTTTCATTTCGGGTGGGGTTGCGGTCAATGAAAATTTTTTAGACGTTTCCGGGTTCACTGAAAATTACAGTCCTGCATCGGCCTCCCGAAATGCATTTCGTTTTGGGTTTGGTTGATTCACCTGTTTTGGGATTGGCACATCAGACTAGTTTTTTTAATTGTAATCAAATCTGTGAAATCTAACGTTATTTTAGCTTTTGACATCTTTTTTTTTTGTCTAACCTGTGATAACTGATAAATTTTCTGAAATTTCAAATTCCTTCCACCCCCCCCCCCCCCCCGAAATGGCGCCCCTGATAGCAGCGCCACCGGTTGGGATATTTCGACCAAAACTTAATCAACAACAACGTATGTCAACGTCTAACTGAATCTGAAGTTTGATGAAAATCCGTTCATTAGTTCTTGAAATATAGTTATCATAATAATAATGAAAAAAGTAGCATAACAGCGCCATCTGTTGGGCTATTTGCACCAAAATGTAAGCAGCATCTGTTTGTTGGGATATACCTACACCAAAACGTAATAAACGTCTATTTATGTCAAGGTATAACTGAATCGGAAGTTTGATGAAAGTAAGTGCATTACCTCTTGAGATACAGCTAATGCGGAAATCGTTAACAATGTCGCATAGAAGCGCCACCTATTGAGCGATTTTCACCAAAAACTATTCAGCACCAATTTATATCAGGGACTAACTGAAAATAAAGTTTTATTAAATTTCGTGCATTAGTTCTTGAGATAGAGCGCCCACAAAATTTTTGTCACATACAGACAGACATTTTCTAAAAATAGTCAAATCGTGTTCCGGACCTTCTAAAACGTATAAATCCGTCGAAGACCGGAAGTCAAAAATTTTCATGAATACAATACTTTCTTCTTGTAAAGATAGAAGAAAGTAAAAGTAATATATATTAATATAGCAACAAAGTTGACTTTACTGGAGAAAGAAACATTACAAGTTTTATTTCACAAATGTGTTAGTAGATGGCGCCACTACTTCTGATAGCAGTTGAAAATAATCGAAAAGCGCACTTTTAAAATTTTGCACATAAGATAATGGCGTTTCCATGCGATTTTAGGTAGATTCCGTAAGAAATACTACCTATTACACTCTCCCCTAAGTTGGAATTTTTGAAAAATGTTTGCAGATCTATGCCGATCATGACTCCCAGAACACAAAACCACCCCCAGTTCAAAAATTTATATATCTATCTATCTATCTATGTCACTTTTTTATGGACACGATAACTCCCATAATTCTGCACAAATCTCTTCCAAACTGGCAAGGGGCATAAAATCTCGGTCAAGTTTGTTAATGGGCAAAATCGAACCAAATGGGGCTTTTTGTGAAAACAGAAGAAAACTCATAATTTCTTAATTATGATACGTATCGAATCCGTTTAAAGTTATTATTACTTCTAGTAAAAGGGCAGAAAATTTATGTATGACAGATTTTTAATGTCATTAAAAATGGACCCAAGGGGGGGAGAGGAAACTTTTATATTAACAAGTTTTTTATAGGACCAACCCTTATAGCAAAAAAAACAAAAAATAAACCTGCCGGCTACGCCTGCAAACAAGTTAGGTTTCAAAGCGGACGGTTCCAAATGCCGCATCATGGCGAAAATGTCATTTCTTCCACAATTCCCAACAAACAGGCGCCCTATGGTCTGCGACTTCGGAATCTACCTGTGCCTGTAGACAGAGCCGTCAATGATTTTTTTTTACGGGGTCAAAGATCGAGTGTTCGTGCCCCCTATGCCACGTGATTCACAAGATTTACGCCAAAGGATCACAATCGCATTCGCTACCATTGATCGGGACATGTTGAAGCGAGTATGGGAAGAATTTGACTATAGACTTGATATCTGCCGCAAAAACAAAACTTGTAATGTTTCTTTCTCCAGTAAAGTCAACTTTCTTGTTGCTGTATTGGTAATTTTTTTTAATAAGCTTTTCAAACATTGGAGGGAATTGTGACACACCCTGTATATATTAAATGAAAATTTCAAAAGAATATAATAATTAAAAATGCGCATAGAACGTTTTAAAAGTTAGAAACGTGCGAAATTTTCAATTTTGAGAACACAGCAGTTTAAGTAAAAAAAGAAAAATATATATATAGAGTTTCTAGAAATATAAAAGATCATATATGTCTGGGGAAGCGTCAGAATTGAAAAATTCTTTTTGCATCAGATACATTTGAACATCTACTTTCACAATTCTTAAAAAAAAAAAAAAAAAAAAAAAAAAAAATCGATTTTGTTATTTTGAATGTTCATTGGCCCCTTAACACCACTCTGAAGCCCTGAAATGTAAGGGTTCCTTTCAGGATTTTATTATTATTATTATTATTATTTTAAGAAATGCAAAGTGTTTGCAAAATTCCACTTGCACTAAACTATTACACATATATTGAAGTAGAAAACTTTATTTTGGTGGCTTGACAGCTGATGAGTTGGAGCGCTTTGGTTACGTTGGCGTAAGGGAGAAAACATAAACCCGTGAAAACGACTCTTTTTCAAAGCGTTAACATATTTTTTTTTCGAATTGATTACGGCATTGGAGACGTAAGAGTGCGATCTTTCAGAATATGCTTTTCGTTTTTAAATAAACAAAACGGTTTAGTCGATTAGAATATAAAACAGAATTGCGATTCTTCTTGTAAATGGTTCTTGTTCTTCATTCTCGTTTGATGAAGTAAATCGGGTTCTGGGCATGCGCGAGTTCTGAAAGCCGGCTCGCAAAAAAAAGAGATGCGTTATTGATCAGTTTTTAATTAATATTTTTGTTATTTTCAAAGTATTAAAATTCTAAGACTCAGGTGCACCAGGCCAGGCCTTGGACTACCCACACCTAAATTTTCAGACTTCTAGGTGGGCCATCGCAGGCAAACACGCACACACACAGAGCAAAACTTTCTTTTATAGACGCTTTCAGTGTGACGTCAATCATGACGTTTTGCTTTGAAACTGACTCCAAACAAACGGTTGCTATGTAGTATTTTCTATTTCATTTGTATATTATAGCTATAATTTATAGCTATATCTCACAGCTAAGTGTTTTAATACTTTATAAGCAGTCGTAACAGTTTCTACGATTTATATTAAATAAGAAATGAAACATAGCAACCGTTTGTTTGAAGTCAGTTTCCAAGCAAAACATCATGTCTGACGTCACGACTGAAAGCGTCTATTAGTATAGACTATCTAACCCTCCCGGGCCTGCGATAATAAAATTAAACAAACCTAAAGTGTGCATGATTTTATAGCTTTAATCCGATTTTGTATGAAATTATTTATTTAAAAGTGTTGCTAACGCGATGAAAATCCACTTTCCGCCGATATAAACGAACCTCCGATACGTGTTCCGGCTACCCAGGCGTGCGGCGCGCGCTGCAAACTCTTTTAGTTCCACCTTCCGCCGCCAGGGAACTCACCTGTTCTAAAGAAACCACCTCCGAACAAAACTCTAAATCGTATCCTCGCTGTCTCCGGCGCTAATTTGGAAAGTTCCCTCGATTCACGCATTTGGCGAAAAAATCTTGGCGCGAGTAACCGGTAATGGGGTTGCACTCATGCAGGATGCGTGAAACGGGGGAATTTTTTATTTGCGTAAACAAACATTCTTTTTTCGATAATTTATAAGTAATTCACGTTCAAATATTTTATGAATTAATAGTTTAAATAAAATGGCTTCGCTTCTTAAATGTTTATGAGCTTAAAATGATGCTAAAAAAATATATAATCTAACAAAAAGGGCAGACTTTTACTTGGGATGAGCTTTGAAAGAACAAAGTCTTACAGATGGTTTTTATTTTGAAGCTATTGTGATTTGTAATTATTGCAAGGGAGTTTTAGGACAGTGATTTGAATAATTTAACCCTCCAATGCATGGTATAGTTGATCAGCTACATCTAAGATTTTAGCTCATTGTTGTGGAGTTTTGGGGTTCTTTCTAAAACACAACTTACTTAAACTTAAAAAGCTCATTTATTACTCAATCTTCACTTGACAATTAAATATTTAGAAAAAAATAAGTATACCCTGATTAGCTCCACTGAAATCTGTTGCCATGGAAAAGGTAGCAAATTATATTAAACTAATCAAAATATCAAAACTTAAGAATCCGAATAGGTTAATACAACAATGATAATTTTGAACTCATCATTTTAAGACAATATTAAATGTAGTAAGGGGCAACAGATTTCTAAATCAAGTAGCATACTGGATTGCATAAAGAACACCCAACTCCACTCCAACCCGATCAAGCTCAAATCTCCATACACATTAAATTAACAAAAAGTGTAATCATCATATAATTTGGAAAAATGCAGACAACCTGAAATTCCTCCAATATGAGGACCAAAAGGGGAAAGAGTTAAATCCGTTAATAGAATAGGGATATGATGATGTACTAAAATTTTGGAACAACCATAGAGATTCTGAACAAGATCCGATCGGTTAACCAAGAATCGTATAGTGGTGTATAATGACTGGATATATATATATATATATATATATATATATATATATATATTTTTTTTTTTTTTTTTACTTTTTAAAATAAAACAATTTTGGTGTATATTTTAGAAAAACAATGTTTCTGAAAGAGGAGAGTTAAAGCTTAATTTAACATTTTATGAAATTAAATTTAATATTACTGTTTCACTTATTAATCTATCCATCCTTAAATCAAGATCAAAAATACGATTGTATAACATTGAGTGAACTTCAATTTATGTTCATTAAAACAGTCAGTTATGAATTTAAACTTAAGAAATTTTAAAGTCCTAATTTAATAAAGTTGAATTTTCTCTCCCTTTTTTTTTTTTTTTTTTAGTTAATCACAGAAAGGTTAGGCCATTCTTATAGGTCTACTGTGAATATAAAAAATTAATTATTTAGAGATTTATACAAAGAAAAACATACCAACTTTGATAATAAACAAAAAAAAAACACAATTTATTTGAACATTTAAAATAATGAAGCAACTAAGTTATCAAAAATAATCTTAATAAAACAATATAACAGCTGATCTTTTAAGTTGAAACCACTCACTGGTTACTTTTAAATTACACATCATATTTTTAAAATTACCATCATATTACCATTTAATGGTCGTTCAAACATACAAACATTATATATTAACCTACAGACTATTTCTGTTCATAATGTTTATTCTTATTGAAATTATCCAAAGATATTCATTTCACTTTTAAACTCTGGTATAGCAAACATATTTTTTTTTTTTTTTTTTTTTTTTAAAGAGGTACAAATAAATAAAAAGAAAAACTATGCAAATAGTACTTACAACAGGTAGAGAGTTCTACAATTTTAGTCAATGGGCACTTAGGAGCATTTCCTCCTTTTTCAAAATCTGATGAAGCACCTAAGCTGGAGTATTCAGGCTGGGGAAAAATTCAGACGTGGTTTCAAGCTAACATTCATCAATCCTCTCATCTCACTGCATCACTTGCCATCAACTACTAGGTCCATCATCTAGTCCGGAGGGGAAAATCGTTCTACGGTCCAGAACTTCACCGTCGGAGTCAGTAATTTCACCTTCCTGAAGCATGTGTTTTATTCGAAGATAGCCATCACCGTAACTCAGAACACTACGACTTCTAACGACCGGTTTAGTTCAATATCTATGATCACTTCTGATGGTTAAGAAGTCATAATCTTGGAGCGCCACTACGCCAAAAAAAAAATAGGCTACACATATCTTCTTCTTAATTTCTCGTTAACAGTTATAGATCCGCAATTCGAAAATGCCCTTATAGCCTCTTTTCATCATAACATCATGATTTAGGATGGTTAATGTAGGGCCATCAATGCCCCACTCTCAAAAAAAAAAATCTTCCAGAAACCTGTCCGCCTTCAACAACTTCGCGATCCAGCCCACAGGCCAATCTTCGAGCCCCGTAATAAGTCGAATTTTTTTTTTTACGAGTCAAACGACAGGTCTCTTGGCCAAGCAACAAGTGTCGTAAACATTCATTCTCCCGCGCTGCTTGAAAAACGGGACCGATCCACTCTGCCAGGGGTACGGGAATGGAAACAAAAGGAAAAATGGACTCATCGTGAAAACTACAGCTTGCCGCTCCACTCTGCCGGCCGCTTCATGGGGGAAGGAAACCATGCATCACCCCCATGGCGTGTGCTGAAGGGGGGTCCTGTTAGCCTCTGTTTACATGGGCGCCAGCTATCCGCCTGATAGCAGAGCCAATTGAAGCCTGACGTAAACTTACAAAGCCTAATTGCGTGTATAGTACACTCATAAGATAACGTAATTCTTATACAGGGCGGTCGGTCATTCTTATATCAAAGTCAGACTAGATGACTCCAAATTTTCCACCTGTGCAGTCTACTGACAAAACATCCCTCCCTTGCTGTCTGCTTTTCGTATTTGAAAAAACAGGAAGCTACGTTAGACTATAAACGTTGAAATTACTTTGCAAAAAGAAAAAGAAAGAAGAAAAAATAAAAACTGATTTTATTATAATTATTACAATTACTTTTATTTATTTAAATTTTTATTAGAAACAGAAAAAAAGAGTGCTTTTAAATAAATGTTGAGAAAGTGATTTAAATAATTAATGTAGATTAAAAAAAAAATTTTGTTGAAACCAACCGTAACAAGATTGCTCCCCCCGGCTAATTAAAAAAAAAATTTTTTTTGAGAAAACAAATTATTTTTTTGAAAGGTAACTTGGTACCACATGGCATGCTGGGACCTCAACACTGAAAAAACTGACCTACAAACACAGATCATACATCGATCCGGGACGGGATCCAGAGAGTTCACCGCTGAAATACACCCCTGACAATATATTCCGGATATATACAACCAGAGCTCGCACATCCGTAGAAACCATTACCTAAAATATTACCTGAAACATGACCATAAAAGAGTACTACCAGAGGAGGGACCACAAGGCTGATTTTACCACTAAAATGACCAAGATATTTTCTGCACCTGTAAAAGAACACATGTTCCACCTGATTGTGAAACCTCACTTCCCTACTACTGTCATTCCTACGCATAACTGCATCCTTCCTGAGACTTCTGGCAACAGAACTGTAAATAATACATAAATTGAATTTTGAAAAAAAAAAAATTAGCCGAAAAAGAAGAGAAGTGCCCACTGATTAATTGTCACTATACTGCTTATATACATAACTTCAATAATTGGCATCACAGTATATTACAACACTATCTATTAATGTAAATAAGTACTAGTAATATCATAGTTACAACACTGTAAATGTCAATGAAATTTGTAAAACACATATTAATTCTATTATACAAAAATACACAAGAGCAACTGGTGACACACAAAAAAATATATATACATATACATCTGTAAGACACAAATTATGGTATCACAGACCATGTTAGAGAATTACGCACACAATTGTAACAATTTTATATGAGAACACATGTTTGTTTTCGAACACAGTCTAATGATTCGGGATATTATGTAGATTTTACAAATGCACGTACAAGTAATGTGCATGGGAAAGAGTATCTCTGCCTCTGTGCTACTTATAGCAAAAAGCAGTTTCGGGCCTTTTGGGCACTACAGGGAAAACATTCCACAAAATAAAATAAAAAACAGGGGTGGTGACATATATCACCAGGAAGGAAAACACACATTCCACAAAAATAGGAAGTAGAATAAATAAAATAGTTAATTTTAGCACTTTTAGCCACACACAACAACATACAGGCATGTACATGAGACAGTATGTACTAGAAAAAGAAAAAGGGCCCACACTCCTTAAAGTTTAAGCTCAAATAAAACCACAAACTGTATAGTAAATAATAAATCTATCTAGTTAAAATGTAGAAATTAAAGTACACACATACTTAAAAAGTTATATACAAAACACTGATGCATTAAAAAAAACTGAACTAAACAGATCTACCTCGGCAAAAGGGCATACAAAACACAACATCCTAAAAAAATTTTAAAGTAACAAAAATTACATTCGTTTCTTTTTTTTTTTTTGCAAAAATATACCCAAAATCTACGAAAACGGGGTGCGGACGGGTATATACCACATAATCTACCATAAAACAGACAAAAACCTTAAGTATAGGCATAAAAAGGGTTAAAAATGCCTACATGAGAGTATCAACACACAACCAAAACAAACCTTTAATACGCTAGAAAAACTAAGTTCCGTTTTAAAAATGTCAAAAAAAAATAATTAAATATACATACACATTAACTAAACTATAAATAAATACAAATAAACAAGGTAAAATTGAATAAAAATGCTTGAATAACGAAAAAAGGTAGTTAGTATTTATAACTCGGACGGTCTCTTCTATCCCGTAGCGAATAGTCGGTTCTAGAAATCGATATTGAACGACTACTTCTATTCGATTTAGCAGCTGGACGAATCGATGAACGAGACCTGCGCGAATCGCTGTGCTCAGCAGTTGAACTGCTTTCTGCCGTGGCTGAATTTTTACCTACGCGCATTTCACTGCCTTCTGCCGTTGCTAAATTTTTATTTACGCACATCTCGTTATTCTCTGCCGCTGCAATCTCCGGAGAAATGGGAGGTGGGGGAGAGGGATTTATGATTTCAGTCGCGTCGCTGTCTGTTTCCTCCACTTCCGGCGCTACCGGAGTTTCGTTATTGTTGACGTTCACTACTGCTGGTGCGCGGTTACTATCATATGGTGCCCAGGGAATGAATCGGTTACGCTTACACCTGCGTACAGGAGGAGAATCGCGCGGTTGGTGTGGTGAATCGATGGTCACGTTTTCAGTCGATCCCAGGCCAATTGTTTGTTTTGGTTTACTGGACCAGATGGGGAGTCTGTCTTTGAAAGAAGACAACCTGTCAACATGGACAACCTGACAATTTTTGGGATTAGCAACTAGCGCTATTTTAAAATTAACCTCATTTAGCTTCTCAATTATAGTAAAAGGACCATTATTTTGCTTGCTTAATTTTTTTGTATTACCAGGGGCGACTGTGGGTGTAAATAACCACACAAGATCTCCTATTTTAAAATTTTTATCAACAGCTGTCTTTTCACGGTATTTTTCCTGCTGCTCAGAAACTTTAATTAAATTACTATGTACTTCAGTGTATACTTTTTGAAGAGCTGGGATTAAGAGTTCGCAAAAAGAGGGTGCATCATTATAATTAAAAGAAGGTGGTTGAGAAAAGAGATTATATGGTAGATTCATATTTCTGCCATACATAACTGCAGCTGGGCTAAGTTTAGTTGAAGAGTGGACAGCTGAACGCATAGCTAGTAGTGCAAATTTGAGTTTAGTGTCCCAGTCAGATTGATTTTGGTTGACTATGTGACAAAGTGCATTTTTAAGAGTACGATTCTGTCTCTCCACTTGCGAGTTGCCAGCCGGGTGATAAGATGAGGTCTTAATATGATTAATACCAAACATTTTATATACGTGCTCTATCGCATCTGAAATTAGATTCTTCGCGTTGTCCGTCGTAATAAAACAGGGCGCACCGTAGCGTGATATGAAATCAGCTAAAGTGTCCGCAATGACATCTGAAGTGGTTGAACTAACCGCATATGCTTCTGGCCACTTAGTAAATGAATCTATATATGCGACAATATACTTATTTCCCGAAAAAGTTTGCGGTAAGGGTCCAATGAGATCCAAATGAACCTTGTTCATGGGAAACTGGGGGGTCGGCATACGTTGCAGAGGGGCGAGCTGGTTCGCTCTATAAGCTCTCTTCTGCTGGCAACTAATACATGACTCCACTAGATGCTTGACATCTGACGACATTCCTGGCCAATAGAAGTGCTCACGAATGCGATCAATGGTCTTTTGAAAGGCTTGATGACAAGCCGCTAGGGACTCATGTGTTAGTGCAAAAACTTGAGTAACCAATTCTTTTGGCACGACTAACTTTACAGATTTATTCAAAATAGCTGACTCCCTTGTATCCTCACAAACTAAAATGTCATCTCTAAAAAAAATTTTCATGTATTTAGGAGCAATTTCTACACCTTGGTCTAGTTTTCTTGCAATCTCGCAGCATTTCTTGTCTGATTTTTGTAATTCACCAATTTTTTCAAGTAGATTAGAATGAGGCATAAAAGTAACTTCCTTTTCGACTTGTATACAAAAATTACAATTAACAGTATCATTGGAGTTATCATTGTTGACATACCTCGAAAGGAAATCTGCGACACTGTTACACTTACCTTTAACAAACTTGATTGTAAAATTAAAGTCTGAGAGAGTGCAGATCCATTTAGCCATGCGAGATGTAGGGTCGTGAATTTTTAACATAAATGTTAGAGGCGCATGGTCTGTATAGATGAAAAAATGGGTATTAGCAATGTAACATTTGAAGTGGGCAGTAGCCCAAACTAAAGCTAGTAATTCCCTTTCAGTGGTGGAGTAGCGGGTCTCAGCATCTTTCAATTTTCTGCTGGCAAAGGCAACAGGATGGAGCATGTTATTTTCATCTAATTGTGATAACACTGCCCCTAATGCTTCGCCACTGGCATCAGTATATAAATGGAATTCTTTCTCAAAATCAGGGAGTGCAAGACATGGTTTTGAAATAAGAGCCATTTTAAGGTCTTCAAATTCTTTCTGTGCATCTTCATTCCACGAAAATTTTCCTGTCTCTTTCGTTAAGTTGATTAGATTTTTAGCTCTCTTAGTAAAATCTGGTATAAATCTCCTATAGAAAGATAGAGTTCCAATAAATGACCTAACAGCCTTTCGGGTAGTTGGAGGTTTAAAATTTTCTATTACGGCAATATTTTTATTGATAGGTGATACTTGGCCACTACAAATCTCAAAACCTAGATATTGTATTTTATTCGAAAGGAAAGTGCATTTACTGGGCTTAAGTTTAAGTTTATGCAGTCTTAACCTTTCAAAGACCATGCTAAGCTTCTCAAAATGAGAATTAACATCACTGGAGGCAATTACAATGTCGTCGATATAAACAAGAATTCCAAGATTGCCTAAATCACCGAAAATAGCATTCATAAGTCTTTGGAAACTGTTACCTGAATTTGAGAGCCCAAAACAGTTACGGGTCCACTCAAAAAGTCCTTTGTGGGTGATTATAGCAGTTTTATGCCTATCCTCTGGGCGAATAACCTGTTGAAAAAACCCACTAGTTAAATCTAGCGTTGAAAAAAATTTAGCCCCACTTAAAGCATCAACAGAGTCGGTAATGTTAGGTATTGGGTAAGCATCTTTAACAAGATTTTTATTTAATCTTCTGTAGTCAACAGCAAGTCGATAGGAACCGTCTGATTTCCGAACCAGAATAACCGGAGAAGCAAATTCAGACATGGAAGGGGAAATTATGTCCGCCTGTAACAAAGTATTAAGTTGGTCTTCCATTTCTTGACGTAATTTGTAGGGGACTCTATAAGCTTTGCCTTTAACTGGTTTATTTGAAGTTAAGTTAATTTCATGCGGGATTGTATCACAGCCGGGTAAATCTAAGACCGATGCTGCAAATACATCTTTGTTTTTGTCTAGAAAATTTTGCATTTTAAGTTTTAATGGGGGTTCTAAATGATCTAAATTAATTTCAGAGCTCCAAGTGAGATCAGCGTGATCAAAGTCACCAATTGGAGGGGCCAAATTTATATTATAGGTTAATTTATTATCAGTTACGGGTATATTTGACTGGTCTACACATTTTTGAATTTTGGCAACAAAGGTTCCTTTATTTAAATGAATACTATTGTCTGAAAAATTTGCAAATGAGATATATAGGCCATGTTCTTTAGTGCAAATGGCTCTGGAGGTAAGGAGACCTTGATTTAAATTTTTCGCCAAAGGTTCTAACATAACAATATCATTTTCCTTAATAAAATTTTCCTTATAACTTTTAACCTGGGCTAACATTTTTGACTGCGGGGGAATTGAAATTTTGCTACATAACACAGCGAAACTTATATTTTTATTTTTATTGGTTTTATCACTACTGCTATCTTCATTGCTCTCCTCCTCGACTTCAGGTACCTTATCCTCTATACTTACCAAATCTTCACTTTCATCAATATTACAAATTTCAGTAGTCTCTTCAGCTAAATTACCCTGAGTTACCTGACTCGCTGCTGAAAGAATGTTGTCGACACTTTGAATACTTGAAAAATTTTCAGTGTTATTACCCTCAGAGCTACCGCCTGATGTTGTTTGCATGCAAAAGTTCTGCGCAACACTTTCAACTTCCTTATCTGACTCAGTTTGAATGACTATCTCAACATCTTTTCCCATATTACTCAACTGCGGGTCCTGAACTACCATATTTTCACTACTATGATTCCCATTTTCAATATTAACTGAGTCATGAACTTTCTCACATGCACAATTTTCAGGAGGGTTATTGGCATTACTACTTTTTGAATTCTCCCCTACTTTGTTGACACATTTTATATTTACAGAATTATTTTTAACACAATCATTATTTATACAATTATTATTAGAATTTACACTATATACAGAGTTAGAAATATTTACAGAATTAGTAGCAAGACAAGTATTACACCCTGAAGTATTACTTGGGGTTTCTACGCTTTGTTTACATTGGCCTGAAACTGGCACTTTAAGAGCGACAGCATTTGTATCACAATTTATACTTGCCCGGTACTCTTTCAAAAATGGCATTCCCAAAATCATATTAAATTCCTCTGCTAATTTACCTTCCACTACATAGAATTCAGCTTGACATTGAACATTATCAAAAACAAATTTTAAAAATACTTTCTTATTTAGGTGAACTTTCTCACCGGTGACAGTCATAATGGGGATATTGCAATTCTCCATTTCAAAATTCTCTAAACAGTTACAATCAGTACCACTCAGGAGATTAATTGCAGAACCCGTGTCACATAATGCATTTAGGCAAACTTTATTTATGTAAATTCTTGCAGTTGGTAATGTATATGATTGGGGCTGAAACATACTATACACAGTTGGGGGGTCCAGGGGCCTGTGGGGGATCGAGTTGACCACATTTGATCCGGCCACTAATAGTTTAAAGCCTCACTTTCACTGTTAGCTACTGGGGTGTTATTTACCGCCTGCACTTCATTTCTGTTCGCAGCTGTGCTCCTATTGTTTTGGTAATAACCACCTCTTCTTCCCCTATATCCGCCTCGCTGATTGTGGTTCCCTCTAGGATTTTCACCTCTGTTTCTATAATTTTGCCCACGGCTCCTGAAATTTTGACCACCTCCCCTTCTAAAATTATAGTCGACAAAATTTAGTGGACAATCTCTGGCATAGTGGCCTTGTACGGAGCACCTATAGCAGGTTACGGGTCTTACCTCTTGGTTTTTTTCCTGTACATCCCTAGCCCTAAGATCAACTAAACTGTCTATCTTAGCTGCTAAAACATCAATTTGAGATTTTAGTTGGTCTATCTCCTTCTTTTGTGAGCTATCTTGTTGAAAAACTGCAGCACAGGGTAGGTTTTGGGTCAAATTAGGGTTGAGAATTTCCTCGCGGTGGTTGTAGAAAGGGTTAATGCTCCTATAAGCCTTTTCCTCAAGAAGCGCAATTTTGAGGACCTCTTCTGGGGATTGTGGATTTCTCGCAATTACCCCCTTTCGCACTTCTGGTGTAAGATTGCTCAACAGCATGGAGTGTAGTAGAGCCGTTCGGCTTTTATCGACTACTTCACCCTGGATACCTTCAATTACAAGGGCTCTTAATGACATATCATATGCCTTGTCATAAAACTCCTGAACACTCATATTGGGTGGCTGTTTAAAATTTAAAAAATGACTGAGGGCAACATCTGGTGTGGCCTGTGAAGTATAACTCTCTTTTAAGATTTTTAATAGCTCATCAGATGTTTTTGCTTTGTGAATTTTTATTCGCCTAGAAGCAGCTCCTGATAATCTAGCTAACAAAACGAATTTTTTCTCCTCCTCATTCCAGTCGAATAATTTGGCAAAACTCTCAAATTTCTCAGAAAAATCTGAGAAGCAGACTGAGCTGGCCTCTCCATTGAATGGGGGAATGTTTGACAAATTATCCACTAAAGCATTTTTTCGCTGAATAGTGGCAATTGCTTCCGAGTGCTTATCAGCCATAGTTAGAGTTAGAAAATGACAAACAAACCAAAAAGAAAATGAAAAAAGGGGGGGGGGGGACAACTTAAAAATGAGAAAAAGAGAGGGGAAAGGAAAACCTTATAAATACATAAAACTTAAGTACAGGACTATGCTTTTTGTAAATAAGAAAAGGTTATGCTCACAAGGCATAATTTTGACTGGGAATTTTAGCTTACTAGCACAGAGAGAGAGCCTAGACCTCTTTTTACACTTGAACATATAAATAAAATTTTAATTGCAAAAACACCCAGTTGCTCTTTGATACATAAATACATACAAGTAAAAAAAAATCAATAACCCAGAGACCGAATTGTTACGGCTCCATTTGTTGTGGAGTTTTGGGGTTCTTTCTAAAACACAACTTACTTAAACTTAAAAAGCTCATTTATTACTCAATCTTCACTTGACAATTAAATATTTAGAAAAAAAATAAGTATACCCTGATTAGCTCCACTGAAATCTGTTGCCATGGAAAAGGTAGCAAATTATATTAAACTAATCAAAATATCAAAACTTAAGAATTCGAATAGGTTAATACAACAATGATAATTTTGAACTCATCATTTTAAGACAATATTAAATGTAGTAAGGGGCAACAGATTTCTAAATCAAGTAGCATACTGGATTGCATAAAGAACACCCAACTCCACTCCAACCCGATCAAGCTCAAATCTCCATACACATTAAATTAACAAAAGTGTAATCATCATATAATTTGGAAAAATGCAGACAACCTGAAATTCCTCCAATATGAGGACCAAAAGGGGAAAGAGTTAAATCCGTTAATAGAATAGGGATATGATGATGTACTAAAATTTTGGAACAACCATAGAGATTCTGAACAAGATCCGATCGGTTAACCAAGAATCGTATAGTGGTGTATAATGACTGGATATATATTTTTTTTTTTTTTTTTTTTTTACTTTTTAAAATAAAACAATTTTGGTGTATATTTTAGAAAAACAATGTTTCTGAAAGAGCAGAGTTAAAGCTTAATTTAACATTTTATGAAATTAAATTTAATATTACTGTTTCACTTATTAATCTATCCATCCTTAAATCAAGATCAAAAATACGATTGTATAACATTGAGTGAACTTCAATTTATGTTCATTAAAACAGTCAGTTATGAATTTAAACTTAAGAAATTTTAAAGTCCTAATTTAATAAAGTTGAATTTTCTCTCCCTTTTTTTTTTTTTTTTTTAGTTAATCACAGAAAGGTTAGGCCATTCTTATAGGTCTACTGTGAATATAAAAAATTAATTATTTAGAGATTTATACAAAGAAAAACATACCAACTTTGATAATAAACAAAAAAAAAACACAATTTATTTGAACATTTAAAATAATGAAGCAACTAAGTTATCAAAAATAATCTTAATAAAACAATATAACAGCTGATCTTTTAAGTTGAAACCACTCACTGGTTACTTTTAAATTACACATCATATTTTTAAAATTACCATCATATTACCATTTAATGGTCGTTCAAACATACAAACATTATATATTTACCTACAGACTACTTCTGTTCATAATGTTTATTCTTATTGAAATTATCCAAAGATATTCATTTCACTTTTAAACTCTGGTATAGCAAACATATTTTTTTTTTTTTTTTTTTTTAAAGAGGTACAAATAAATAAAAAGAAAAACTATGCAAATAGTACTTACAACAGGTAGAGAGTTCTACAATTTTAGTCAATGGGCACTTAGGAGCATTTCCTCCTTTTTCAAAATCTGATGAAGCACTTAAGCTGGAGTATTCAGGCTGGGGAAAAATTCAGACGTGGTTTCAAGCTAACATTCATCAATCCTCTCATCTCACTGCATCACTTGCCATCAACTACTAGGTCCATCATCTAGTCCGGAGGGGAAAATCGCTCTACGGTCCAGAACTTCACCGTCGGAGTCAGTAATTTCACCTTCCTGAAGCATGTGTTTTATTCGAAGATAGCCATCACCGTAACTCAGAACACTACGACTTCTAACGACCGGTTTAGTTCAATATCTATGATCACTTCTGATGGTTAAGAAGTCATAATCTTGGAGCGCCACTACGCCAAAAAAAAAATAGGCTACACATATCTTCTTCTTAATTTCTCGTTAACAGTTATAGATCCGCAATTCGAAAATGCCCTTATAGCCTCTTTTCATCATAACATCATGATTTAGGATGGTTAATGTAGGGCCATCAATGCCCCACTCTCAAAAAAAAAAATCTTCCAGAAACCTGTCCGCCTTCAACAACTTCGCGATCCAGCCCACATTCCAATCTTCGAGCCCCGTAATAAGTCGAATTTTTTTTTTTACGAGTCAAACGACAGGTCTCTTGGCCAAGCAACAAGTGTCGTAAACATTCATTCTCCCGCGCTGCTTGAAAAACGGGACCGATCCACTCTGCCAGGGGTACGGGAATGGAAACAAAAGGAAAAATGGACTCATCGTGAAGACTACAGCTTGCCGCTCCACTCTGCCGGCCGCTTCATGGGGGAAGGAAACCATGCATCACCCCCATGGCGTGTGCTGAAGGGGTGTCCTGTTAGCCTCTGTTTACATGGGCGCCAGCTATCCGCCTGATAGCAGAGCCAATTGAAGCCTGACGTAAACTTACAAAGCCTAATTGCGTGTATAGTACACTCATAAGATAACGTAATTCTTATACAGGGCGGTCGGTCATTCTTATATCAAAGTCAGACTAGATGACTCCAAATTTTCCACCTGTGCAGTCTACTGACAAAACATCCCTCCCTTGCTGTCTGCTTTTCGTATTTGAAAAAACAGGAAGCTACGTTAGACTATAAACGTTGAAATTACTTTGCAAAAAGAAAAAGAAAGAAGAAAAAATAAAAACTGATTTTATTATAATTATTACAATTACTTTTATTTATTTAAATTTTTATTAGAAACAGAAAAAAAGAGTGCTTTTAAATAAATGTTGAGAAAGTGATTTAAATAATTAATGTAGATTAAAAAAAAAAATTTTGTTGAAACCAACCGTAACATCATATATCACGTGGAGCATTTTTGTTTTTAAAATTTTTGTAAATGACCTTTTGCATTTATTTTGATGCATTCTTATTTCACCCCCCCCCCCCCCTCCTAGCAGGGCTTAATTTTTAAGAAAAAAAGACCTAATATTTTGCAGGTCTAACACCCGTAGCGTCCACCCCCACTCCCATCACTCTAATTTTCATATTTATATTTTATACATTATTTTCAAAATTTAAAGCATTGTTTTTTTGTTTAGAAAAACCAAAATTTTAAGTGCTTAAGCTATCAACTATTCCACTTTTTAGTTTTTACAACTTCCAAATAGAAACCTTTGCCTAATCTTAATGTTAATTAATCACAGAATTCTGCGATTAAATAAGCTCAGGATCATGATTCTGAAATAGTGTTAACACAAAAAATGAATAGTTTGCAGCTATACAGAGTAGCCCAGTGACAGAACTATCTTCAAGTGTCTGCAACACTTTCGAAAATAGTCTGCAATATGCAATATATCATATAAATATATTCTTGCTGCTGTTGTAGTGCTAATTAATTATGGCATCATAGATAGATATATATACAAACTGTTTGCATCATTTACATAAATAAATTTAAAAAAAAAAGTGAGACACACAAAGAGGTTTTTTATTAGGCATTAGGCAGAAAATTAGATAAAAAATGGAACTTTGGAAAATGCTTTATTTAAAAGAAGGCAATATTGTTTTATCATTTTCCAAAATTCTTGACACAACTGTGGATTTAATGCATGATACAAATGAAGTTGATGTTGATAATATTTTTGAAGTGGTTGTAAAAACTTGTGCCATATCTATTAATGTGCTTTTTAAAATTTTTCTAACAGATTTATATCCTGCAGAAGGATTATTGAGTTCAATAAAAGCTTGCATATCTGCTGTGCCTATTTCTTGTGCATTTCCATCATCTGCTCTGGTTCTTTTCTGCATTATATTGCTTATCACAGAACCCCAGCCTTCGCATGTTGCTTCAGATACTGGAATTGATAAGCAGAAACTGAAAACTTTATAATATGAGGAACTTTTGGTTCTTTTCAGAAAAACATCGCTTTCACCTCATTTTTTTCTTTAAGTATTATTATATCAGGGATGATTTTGAGAAAAAAAAAAAAAAAACTGGAATTCACAGCAAAATTTCTTAAAGGCTACAGCACAGGGTGAGGGGATAAATCCCTTCGGCAATAATTATTTTTGTTGCAAGTTGGGTTAACTGTGTTTCAGGTCGATTTCAGACTGAGTGTAGATTTCTGCAATTTGGATTCGGGTTAACCCGTTTTTGCAAAAGTTAGTTCAGTATATCATTTCATATTAAAACTATACCTATTATAATATGTTTGTGTGTACTGAGGTTTGTATAGATGTTTGTGTGTGTGCTGTTTATAATAAAGACAGTTGCATTTTTTCCACGACCCTTTCACAAAATTCGCATTTTTTCCACGATCCTTTGACGAAATTTGCATTTTTTTCTGCAATTCTTTGACAAAATTAAAGTTTTTCGTGCAATCATTTGACGAAATTTGCTTTTTCTGTGATCCCTTAATGAAATTCAAGTTTTTTCAGCGATCCACCAATGAAATTCACGTTTTTCGTGCGGTCCTTTCGCAAAATTCACGTTCCTGTGATCCTTTGATAAAATTCGCATTTTTCCTGCGATCCTTTGATGATATTCGCGTTTTGTCTGCTGCCTTTTGACGAGATTCATGTTTTTTCAACAATTCTTCAACAAAATTCGTGTTTTTTCAGCAATCCTTTGACGAAATTTGCTTTTTCTGTGATCCTTTGACTATATTTATGTTTTGTCTGCTGCCTTTTAACGAGATTCATGTTTTTTCAACGATCCTTTGACAAAATTCATGTTTTTTTCAGCGATTCTATGATAAAATATGCTTTTTTCTGCGATTTATTGACAAAACACGGTCTTTCCCATTCAGTTCTACAATTTATCATATGTTATCAGTTCACCATTCTTGGGAACTAAAAATGTAGTCGAAAATAACAGGAAGAAAGATAGTAAATGACAATAAATACTCAAAATTTTCGCTTCATTGAATTAGCTTTGAACTGATATCACTATCAAAACATTCAGTATAGTGCAATATATACGTTTTAATTAAGATTTCTTATTAAATTCATAATATATGGGAAAGTGGAGAGAAAAGATTAGTAAAAGAAAAAGAATTGAATGGAAAATCACAAAATTTTTAATTAATCCCATCGTTTTCGTACAGTCTTTTAAACATGTAATTTCAATGTCAGACATAAAGGCGACTCTATCCCCAGATTAAAATAATAAATAAATTAAAAGCCTAATGATAATCGAAGAACCTGAGCTAAGATGTTTAAACTGCATTATAGGTAATTAAAGTTTTTCTATTAGAGTGCCAGCCAGGTATTATGATAGGGAAAAGCGAGCTTCGCCCGCTATCAGATTGGGACATTAGATGTAATTAAGAAACATCTGTATATTTGTAATACTTTTGCGAGAATGTCGAGATGAGGGGGGATGTGGAATGACTTTTTATTAAATATCGTATTTATTCTACATAAACTTGCACTCACCACAAGGGGGCGCTTTGCTATCTCTGTTTCTATGGGCTGAATCATGACAGGATATGACTCTTTCCACTCGACATCGATAGAGCTTACTGATTTTAGTTTGGATTTTGACCACCAGGGGGTGCTTTCCTATCTCTTGTTC
Source organism: Maratus michaelseni (assembly GCA_963931845.1). Taxonomy (NCBI): domain Eukaryota; kingdom Metazoa; phylum Arthropoda; class Arachnida; order Araneae; family Salticidae; genus Maratus; species Maratus michaelseni. The sequence goes on along the minus strand of OZ007594.1, from coordinate 164,723,693 downwards.
TATGGGCTGGATCATGGCGGAGTATAGCTTTTTCGACTCGACTTACAGTAACATATGTGAATGTGCATGGCATGCCCAGTGTATGCTGGCTAAGGTAGTGGGGCCCCCAACATTAGATTTTTTTAAAAGTAAAAAATTATTCAACACTGATTTCAGATACAATTAAGGTTGTTGACATGGGCAACGCCGGCCGGCTAAGCTAGTTATAGACCGGGAGGCGACAGCGCAGACAACCACCTCATCGAGTTCACGGCTGAAATTCCAGAATTAGTTAAAACTTGATTCGCATATTAAAACGCAATCGGTCTGCCAAGTCATATCTTGGTGGAAAACATGTGAAAACCCGATTATAGTGGTTGACTCGTAGGTTTACCATTGTGTTTTCCTGCACACAAAAGTATGAAAACGTGGAGAACTGGGTGCAGGAAAACACAATGGTAAACCTACGAGTCAGCCGCTAAATTCGGATTTTAAGGTGTTTTCCACCAAGGTATGACTTGGCAGACCGATTGCGTTTTAATATGCGAATCGAGTTTTAACTAATTCTGGAATTTCAGCCGTGAACTCGATGAGGTGGTTGTCTGTGCTGCCGCCTCCCGGTCTATTACAATATAAGGGCTCAATACATTAAAACAGCTTAACCTGAGCTCTAATTAATGGAACCTACACAAATTTTACACGTGTATACATATTCATTATAAAAAGGGACTGGTAGTTTTTTATCGATGTCCTCTAAATTTAACTATAAAGTAAGTATAAAAGCCAATACAATCAACCGACTATAAACTGGGCCCTAAATTATGTATCTTACCATTTTTTAAAGTTACACATAACACGAATTCCAATTAATGCTTCCTGCACAATAATCATTTTAAAAAAAAGAGAATTTTTTGTCAATATGTGTAAAGTGTAATTAAAATATAAGGGGATAACCAGAGCCATCCTTAACAAAAGTGAGGCCACGTGCAAGAAGTTTTGCGAGATTTTTCTCTTCCAAACTAGTTAATCCATCTCTCCCATTCCCACCAATGTTGTCAATTTAGCTGATTTTTTTTTCATGTACCAGAAATTTCGAATAGTAATTTTTGCTTTATTTAATGACAAACATTCTGTGAATAAATAAAGTGAAGAAATTCTGGTAGATATTTTAAATAAAAAAAATTCTGCTAAATTGACAACACTACTTCTCATAACGGAATTGCCTTTTTAAAAAGCTCGCATAACATACACATTGGTGCACCCAGGATTGCACTTTTTTGGGGAGAGGGAAAGGGTGGGAGTATTATGTTTTAGTAGAGGTATATACAGACTCTAACCAATTTCCTTTCATAATTCTCGGACTGGACTCTAGTTTTGTTTTTTACCAATTTGGGTTGGCCATGTCAAAGAGGAATTTTATTTTCTTCTTTCTTTTTTAAAGTAGTTAAAGAGAGAGAGAGAACATCCTCATGCTTTTTAATCACCAAATTGCCGCAGAGAGATGTTAAAGCAATGTTCCACTGGAAATTGTGTTGACTTTTCGAATTAAGATTTTGAAATGGGGTATAATCTACATATTAAAAAATGTTACTAGTTAGCGAATAAATCTAGAAATACCTTCCTACACAGGAAGGGATTTTCTGCAATTGGAGACATAGGCATGGTACGTTTGGATTGGAAGAATGGAAAAGCAGAGAATGGCTTCTTTTTAACACTTTTCAAACCTAGTTGAAAAGTGTTTATGACTTCGGTTTGTCTGCTGTCTGTCTGTGCTCTAACTCCCGTAAATATGCTCGGATTTCCCTGAAAATTTTATATGTTATTGCCGTTATCTATAGCATGTTCCCTATTTCAACTGAAGTGTGTAGCACTTATAGTTTTTTGCAGGGACACTTAAAAAGAATTCCGTTACATTACGGTCTATGGGGAAAAATCATTTGCGGTTTATTTTAATGATGTTACACAATTTCAAACACATTGTAATTGATATATATCACTAAGGTGCAGTACAAGAAGCTTAATATTGAATAGGGTGTGCATAGCACTTATAGTTACTTTACAGGGGCAGTCAAAAGAATTCCGTTACATTACATCTATGGAGAAAAATCGTTTGCGGTTTAATTAAATAATGTTTCACAATTTTAAACGCATTGAAATTTATATATATCACTAAGGTGCTATATATAAATTACAAGAGGCTTACTGCAGACTATTGTGTGTTTAGCAGTCATCGTTCATTTACAGGGACATACAAAAGAATTCTCTACTGTCTGTTAACAATAATTCCTGGAAGTGCGTTTTAAGTTGCTGAACGAGATTTTAAATTTAACTCGCTTTTTGTCTATTACTTGGTGTGTATAAATTCTGTAGATCATATACAGGCAGCACAAAAGTTCACAAACACATTTCCGTTTATTGACAGAAACTCCAGAAGAAGAATTTTAAACTGTGCTACACGTTTCCTAACTACACTAAAATTTAGCATCCTATGTAGTATATATACAAATCTATAGATCATATACAAGGCTGAATAAAAACATTCGGATATTTTTCCGAATATTGAATATGTTGGAAATGCCTGAAATTACGTTTTAAAATATGTTATGTGTTTTCCATGTTGTTTACTTAGATGTTATTATTCAGCTTATTAAACGGTAATGATTCGTAAAATTATTTTGGAAGCGTTGGAAAGTGTTACATAATCTATGCTTGACGCATGATTTTTCATTCTTGTTTCTTATTCATTTGATCTTGTGTATTGTAAATGGAACTTTTTATCTATTTGTCAATTTTAATGCACTTGGCTCAGTTTTTCTTTTAAATATTTTAGTTGCAAGACATTTTTACCCGACTTTCATGTACATTATAGGATCTATTATCTGGAATGATTCAGACCTGGTGTATTCTGGATAAGGGTTTTTTCCGTAATTAGCAACACTTTATTATAGGTATAAAAAATGTACAAAATAACTAATTTCACTATTTGTTAATATTTATTTATCGAATGCATGCAATTATATATATATTTTTTTTATTTGTGTGGTCTCTAGAAAGAAAGCACCGCCAAGTGGAAATTCTCAAAAAAGTGCACACTGTTCTCAAAATGGGCATTCTTGCACCCTGTTCCAAAAACACATTTTGAATTTGATTGTTTAAAGTCCCCTTTTATCAATAGAATTTCGCAATATTTTTTAGCTTTTGCCCTCGATACACGCACAAATTTGTGATTTTTTTCTGTGACCGATTAAAGAATTTCATGATAATTTTCCTGCAACTTATTGCAGTTGTTAAAAGATTTTTTTTCAACATTTGACTGATGAATTCGCAACTTTTTCCCCACAATTGATTGACAAATTTTGCAATATTTTCCTTCTTTCTATCAGTGGACAAATTTTATGGTTTTTACTGTGACCGATCGACGAATTTCAGATTTTTTGCCCGTGACTGGTGCCAAATTTCGAGTTTTACCGACTGACGGCGATATTTTCCCCCATGACTTACTGGGTTCCCCACTACTCGCGGGTGTTTATTCATGCGTTTGACGGACGAATTTTGCAATTTTTTTTTAACGTTTCTGAAACGTTTTTGACAAATTGAGCTTTGGTTATTATATTGCATTTCGGTTTTCAGAGCATTCTGGATACGAGAACGTCAGATAACAGATCCCACACCATATATATATATTGTATCAAATGGCAAACCAAATCTTAATTTTGCATCCCCTTCGTCTCCCTCTAGTTTCGACAGTGACTTCAGATCTAATTATTGAAACCTGTTCCAATTTTATATTACAGCATAGGATCCGTTATCCAGAATGCTTGGGACCAGGGGCATTCTGGATAAGGGGTTTTTCCGTAATTCAGAACACTTTTTTATAAATATAAAAAATGTACGAAATAATTTCATAAAATAGTGATAAATATGAATAATATATGTAAATACATTACTTATAAATTTGTTCATTTAATACATTATTCGCACAAAATTTAAAAAAAAAAAAATTCTAAATTACAAAAAATAAATAAAATTTCATTTTGGGAGCTGGGAGCAGAATCTTTTGATTTGGAGATAGAGACGGCATCAACTGCCATATTTGCAGTTTGTCTGTTCTTCCCTGAATCATGTGTACATTTTATGTTTTGAAATAAATATATTCTCTAAAATAACTTCCCATCCATTAACAAAATATCAGCTGTGAGAACACAGCCAAACTACAAAAAGACTAAAATATTCTCTCCCCCTCCTACCCCCCCCCCCCCCTCCATGTCTAGAAATTCATCCCTTTTTCTGGGGATGGAGAATGGAACTTTAACAGGAGAGTTAGATGATAATTTATTTATTGTTGCTGTTGCTACAAAGTGACAATACCACATAAAATCTTTAAAAAATAGATTTAAAGATTTTTAAGTTTGTGAGCTGAGGGAGGGGGGGAAAGCAAATTTTTAGGGGTGTGTGAGAAGAAATTTAGATAATTATTTAATTATAGTTTCAAGAAAGTTCTAAATAGATTGAAAAACAAACTTTTAAAGATTTTAAAGTATGTACTGGGGGGGGGGAAGGAAATAAAGAGGACTTTTTGGAAGGGAGGAGGGTATAATGATCGTTATTTAAATATTGCTGTGAAAAAAATCACAAATAGAGCAGAAAAAATTAAGAAGAAAACTATGCATTTTTGGTACCAGAGTGGGGGCAAAGGGGGGAAACAATAATTTTGAGAGCAGATTTAGATTATTGATTATTTATTGTTACAATAAAATAAGAAATAAAGAAAAATATTAGAAAAATGATTTTTTTTTTGGGGGGGGAGGATTTTAGGGTTGAATTTATTTTAATTTTATTTCATTTATTTATTTTTTAATCTGCCGAAATACGGAAGACTCTAGCTTTTTTTATTTTTTTTATTTTACAGATTTTAAATTTTACGCAATGCATTTGGAGGGGGAGGATCTTCATGAGATAAGTTTGGTGGGGGCAGGGGGGGGAGAAGCAGGGATTTTAGGAGGATGGGTTAATTTAGGTGGTAGGTTGGAGTTATTTATTTTTAATATAGAGTATTTAATAAGTCTGAAAAGAAGTTTAAAATTAAAAAGTATAAAGGTTAAACTATACATTTTTGGTACCAGAGGGGAGGGGGGCAAAGGGGGAAACAGTAATTTTGAGAGCAGATTTAGATTGATTTTAGATAGATAGCATTTATTGTTATAATAAAATAAGAAATAAAGAAAAATATTTAAAAAATGATTTTTAATTTTTTTTTTTTTTTTTTTTTTGGGGGGGGGGGGGGGGGGTTGGATTTTAGGGTTGGGGATTCATTTTTATTTTATTTTATTATTATTTTTTTTTTAATTTGCCGAAATACGGAAGATTCTTGCCCCTTTTTTACTTCTAAATTAATGATATAAACAGGTTTTTAAATAATTTTTAGAAAAAATCCTGATTATAAGCCCCCCTCCCAAATTTAACCTTTTTTGATTTTGAAAAAAGGGGGGGGGGTCTTACAATCGGGATTTTACGGTATTTATTGAATTTATAAATTAATGAATGAAGGCAATATCATTTTGTTATTTTTTATTTTACTGACACTTTAAATTTTACGTTTTTTTAATTTTTTTTTAAGAATTTTTTTTTTTTTTCGTTTAGTGTTTTGCATTCCGGATACCGGATCCTATACTGTATAAGGAGGCTTTGTCAAATTTTCTCCCCAAATTTTAGTACGGAATAAATATAAGGCGTAAAAATTAAAAGTAATACAAGTTACATGAAAAAAAGGACTGGGTTTAAACGAAAATGTCTAATGTTAAACGTAATAAGTTTTAAAAAAATGTGACTTGAAGAGCTGACATTTAAGGCATCTGATCTACAGATTTACACATTAGAAATTTAATTCAATATTTATACTGCTTCTTTATGTACATAATTTTTTTTTTATTATTATTTATTTATTTATTTTTATTTATTTATTTATTTTTTTTTTTTTTTTGACTAAGCTTTGGGATTTGCCCGCAGTCAGCCATCGTGTTTTTTAAATCAAAACATTTTAACCTTTATTATTAAATATAAATAAAATTAGTCAATAAAATTAAAAACATGTTTATAATAATACAAAAAACTTGTATGTATTTATAATAAAAATTACATATGTTTTATAAAAAAAATAAATGTGTGTGTAAAATTAAAACATTTTTTAACTTTTATTATTAAATATAAATAAATTAGTCAATAAAATTTAATAACGTGTTTATAATAAGTAAATATGAATGAAAATTATTTTGGAAATGAGAAGCAAAACAAATATGTTTTGATTTAAAATACAAGATGACGAACTTTGGGTGAATTCCAAAGCTGTTCCTTTTTTTTTTTTTTTTTTTTTTTTTTTTTCCACAAATGTATTATCAAATACTGATGATGGAAAATAATATTTTTGCAAAAACTGTTGCAACTTTAATTTTTTTTTTAAATTATTATTTGAACACCGCGTGAGCTTCTCTTTTTTTACTTTTGAATAAAATGTTAATGTTAGACAGAATGTAGATAGATGTAAACATTGATTATTATATTTAGTTCTAGTTTATTATTATTTTTCATCAGGATGGCTCTGCCCCCCCCCCCCCAACCCCAACAAACAGAGCTGTATTAGCTTTAGTTTTAAGCATGGCTTTAACAATCTGGATGATAATATGTTTTGATCAATGGTCAAAAGCATTTGTTAAATGGTAAAATTAGTGCAACATTCTGAAGGGTTTGTCAAAATAACAATTAACAATATTTAATAAAACACTTGGAAGTTTTTGCTAGTATTTTAGAGTTACACTTTAACCTTCATTACTTTTTAATTCAGCACTTTTTTTTTTTTAATTAAGCAATTATGTTTTAAAAATATCTTTTCAATTATAAGAAAAGAGAAAACTAAAATTATTCTGTAAAAAATAAATATTGCAATTTCTTATAATGATCATATTAATATTTTTATGGAACAGTTTTATAAATCATTGACATAAGACATTTACTCTTTAAATATGAATATTTGTCCTCCCTGAATACAATCCTATTTAGAAGCATACTAAAAGTCCTCAATGAAAAAAAAACAAACACCAGAAATCTAAATGCAATGTCTGTAATTTTTTTTTTTTTTTTTTTTGTAAAAGATAGGCAAAAGATTTTATCAAAATTTAACTGTTTAAAAATATCTTAGTATGCACTTCACAGTAAACAGCTATTCCTATTTATAAATAAAGCAACAATAAACACAGTTATTGTTTATTTAAACCAAATTCTATAACAGTAATGCTGAAAACAGGTATTTTTTCTTAATTATTGGTCGCCTACATTGATTTTTTAAGTATTATTCAATGGCTGTTTAATATTTTTAAACAATTTATAATACACAATCACTAATAATTTAATTTCATGAAATATTATTTTATATATGTATATATATATATATATATATATTCAATCTAATTTTAATTCTTATTTCTAAATATTAATAATTGTGTATTATTCTGTAATAAAAAATTATAAATAATTATATACAAAATTTGTAGGAATTTTGATTAAGATATGTAAGTAAATAAAATAATAAAATCAACCAAATATACATTAAAAAGTAATCTGCACAAGTATTTAGGGCTAACTCATGGTTAGCCCTAAATAGAAAGAATGTTAATTTATTCTTTTATAAATTGAAAGCTTATAAAGAGATAGAATTTTATTGAAAAATGAAGTACTCTAAAAAAAAAAAATAACTGCAGGGATATTTAGAAAGCTGGACAAAAACTGGTATTACTTAATCAATAATGTCATGAAACAAAAATTATACCTTGAATTAACGCTGAAGTAGAATGTTGATTCAATAACTCCCATTCCAAGCTTTGCAGAAAATTCCAACTTCACATTTTCACAACCATATCCATACAGAATTAAGTGTAATTGAGCAAGTATTGTCAATGATATGATGAGCATAACAAATCATGCAGCACAGACAATACCCATTCAATTAATGTGCTGGTGTTGTTAATAGTAGTGAGCAGGAGCTGTCACTAAAAAAAAAAAAAAATAATCCATATTTTAAAAGAATGCAGAAAAATATATGAAATACAGAGTTTATTAAAAATATAACCCAAGCTTATTTTAAGAGTGACACGGGAATACTATAAAATTGATCATGCAAATTATTTTCTAGATAAATCACTTAAAAAAAGTCCTTCCGGCCTGTAACGGGGGGAAAAGGTAGCTTTCCTATATCTTCGTTTTAAAATTTTAGCTAATGTTACACGAAAACAGCAAGTTAAAATGCAAAGAAATGTTTACAAAAGATTCGTTAATACTGAAATTGAATAAGAATTTCGCCAAATTATTGAGCAATAGCCAAATTGGCTTCATTTATAAAGACTTATTTTGGTCGCCAAATTTGGCGATATTTCGCCAAATGTCACAAATTTTGCCAATTTTGTCGCCAATGTCGCTAATTTTGGCGCTAACGGATATGAATATATAGTTTTATGCGTATGATTGGGAAAATTATTACAACAGTGAAAGAAAATAATTTGCGAGTAATCACGTTAATGTGCTGTTTTGTTTCAAAATGTCAGCCACCCTAGAATTTCAAACTGCTCTATCTAAGCCATTTTTTAACACAGAGGTAAACCAAAAAATGCTCTGGAATCCTTGTATCAAGACCTAACACGTAATTAAACAATAAATTTGAATTTTTAAATTTTTGTATATTTATTTTAGTTTTAAATTTTTAAATGGCCGCCATCTTGAAACAAAATGGCGGACCAAGCTGGCCAACGAACTCGGTCGAGACATTGGTGACCTTAATACACACAATTAGTTTCATCAAAATCGATTTATAAATACGAGCGTTATCGTATGACATAGGTCAGATATATATATATATATATATGTAAGATATCGCCTCTGTATAACGGGCGCACCTCGATATAACGAACACACATCGATCTCTCTGTAACGAGCGGTCGATCACCGCTATCACACATCCCAGTAATAGATATCCATCGTTAATGTAGTCGTGCACAAGTAGGAGAAATAAGCAGGCATTTTCCTGGGAACTAGCTTTTATTCCAATTAATTACAAGTCTCTTCATAAGCTAGGCCCAGGGGACAGTTTGAAGAGTCTTTTACCGGGGAAACATCGTCTTATCGTTCATATTTCGGCGAATTGCCGGACTTACAACGGCAAGGATGCCGTCGCACTTCGAAGAATACTGGCCGTAGTTTATGTGGAGAGTGATTAGAGTCAAAAGCCACGCAAAAACGTGCTCCTCACATTATATACATCGAAACTACCGCCAGAGACCGCTTTGCAACTTATGAAATAATGTAATTTAATTGGCTAATTAGCCCTTGACTCATATCTGGGTAAGCAGCCCAGATAATTAACATGCAAAATCTAGCCACCGGGAGAAGAGAGATGCGCTACCGTCAGCACTTTTAATCTTAACGAGGATTCAAAATTGATATCTGTTCGTAATAAATGTATCGTAAGGAAAGTTAAGTTACAGGGGCAACTAGAAATGAAGGCAAAACTTTAAAATTTTGACACGCGATTTAGGGATTTTAAACTTTGAATTTTTATATTTTAGTTTCTGATTTGGAATGGGTTTAACTAAATTATCCTTTCATATCAATCCACATTCGTTCACATTCAAAATTCTTTCATACTTTTTCACATTCATTTCACATCCCCCCCCTTTAAAAAATGAGCACCACAGTACTTGTCAGCAAGGGCTGTGGGGCTCAACCCCATAAGTTAAACTCATTTTAAAATAGGCTATCGATTTTTTTTTTTCCTACGGAATTCTAATTAGACTCTCAAACTGCTTGGGCTTACTTTTACATAAAATACTGGTACTATTTGATGATATACACTGAAGATAAAACATATGACATATACTGTAAACAAAACACACAGCTGCAGCAAAAAAAAATTTAAACATTTCTCGCGAGAACATTATGTGCTATTTTTTGAAAGTCTATTAGCACATTGCAAAAGTTTTTGTTAACCAACATGTCCTGTGTGAATTGTTCTTGGGTGTTGGTTCATCAGGAAAGGTAAACATTGCACCTTTCTTTAAACATACAATACAATAAAAACTAAATAATATGATACTTGAAAACAGAAATATAATATGGCAATTACTTATATTATTTACAAAACACAAACAATTAAAATATGCACTTAAACTTATAAAAATACTTCAACATGATATAAACACTTATTCAAAACATTAAATTTAAAAAATATATCAAAAAAGATATTTCAAATATATTGTAAATATAGGACAAAACAATTACTACAAATGCAATAAAAACAACACAAACATGAAAATGTCATATGAGCAGTTACATGCTCTGTTACTACTCCAAAATATCTATTTACAAGCATCTTTGGGCATATAGGACACTCTAGTGGGAATTATTCTCAGGAGAAAAAAAAAAAAGATTGAACTGGAAAACTTTGTAAAAATAGGAAATTCTAACCAAAAAATAAAAAAAAATTAGGCTATCCTTTCCACCATGCTCAGTGAGACATGGATTTCTAAACTCTGAGGTGATTATCATCCAAAAAATGTGTCTCTTGCACAAGGAAAAAGGAAAAGTGGATGCCCGATAATCACCTACAGAGGGAAAGCGAAGCAGTTTTGCCAAATTCTCCATTCTACATGGAAAGAGAAAATGGGAAAACAGTTCGACTATAGACGGGAGGCCACGGAGCGGAGGACCCCTAACGTGTTCCTAATTTTGTCATTGTATAAGTAATAAAAAAAATAAAAAGGTTAGCAGTACTTTAAAACTGCTCCGCCAACTACACCGCTGGGTTTTAAATTAACATCCAGCTGGGTCCTCATCCAAACACTAAAATGATAGAGGGACGATAGGAAAGCAAAAATAAAAAATTGAAAGATGAAAGAAATAGACGGGGGTTATTCATGGTAGAGTTTTAAATTTTGAGGAGGGTTATAGAATCTCAACTTGGAGGCGTGCACTATTTCAGAATTTCTCTTAAAATGTATACTGGGTTTATCAATTTCAAAACTTACATCAGATAGTTGTTTTAAGATAGTATATGGTCCAGAATATGGTGGAGTCAATTTACGTGTATTAGGATAGTGGAATTCTTCATACATTACAATGTCACCAACTTTAAACTTTACAGGAAGAAAACGAGCATCATAATGGATTTTGTTTTTTTTATGGTAAGCTATTGTTCTTTCCTTAGCCAATTTTCTAGCTTCTTCAACAGGAGGGTAATAATCATTATCTGGCAAAAGAGGATCATAAGGTAATTTTCCTAACAGCAAATAACTAGGTGGAAATTGAGTTACGGAATGTGGAGTAGCATTATATTGGTACAATACTTCATCTAAAAATTTTGTCCAAGGTAATTTAGTTGGTGATGAATTTACAATACATTTTAATCTGGTGACAATAGTTTGATTCAAACGCTCAATTTTCCCATTCGTTTCCGGGTGATGACTGGAGGTTAATCGGTGTTTGATATTATAATTACGAAGAAAACGTTTAAATCTAGAAGCTGTAAATGCTCCATTTCTATCAGTAAGTATTTTTTCTGGTACTTGAGTTTGAAATAATTGTTTCAAAATGTTTGTATAAGTTTCAGTTGTTACACTTTTTGACGCAAAACCCCACACATAGCGAGTTGCATGGTCTATGACCAAATGCAGATACTTCTTTGCCGAATTATAATGATTAAATCCGCCAACAGAGTCCAATGCCAAGCATTCAAAAGGTATATCCGTTGGGGGCATGAGCTGCAACAAACCAAATCTTTTTTGCCTACTTTTTTTGTTGATTTGGCAGGTATGACAATGTTTAACAAAATTTTCAATATCTTTATTAAGATTAGGCCAATAATATTGATTTGTAATTAAATTTATCATCTTATAAATTCCAGGATGTCCAAAATCTGTGTGGGCTTTTTCCAAGAGGGGTAAACGTAAAGCCATGGGGACGACAATCTTATACAAACTTTTCTTTTTAATCACAATAACATCATTAATTTCAACATATTTTTTACCATCTACCTTGACATTTTCTTTTTTCTGATTTTCTCTGATATCATTCAAGTTGAGTAAATGGGTATGGTGTGGGGGGTCTTCTGAAACAGGTAATCTAGACAGCATATCAGCCTCTACATTAGTGGAGCCCTTTTTATATTTAATATCGTAGTTAAACATACTCAGTTTAAGGGACCAGCGGAAAAGACGTCCTCTTAAGTTTTTAACATTTTTTAGCCAAGTGAGAGCCGCATGGTCTGTATGAATGACAAATTTTTGACCGTGTAGATAATGGTAAAATTTATCTAGAGCATCCACGATTGCCAAACATTCGAGTTCAGTAATTGCATAATTTTTTTCATAGTCGCGAAGATTTCTAGAATGATATGCTATGGGGTGCAAAATACCATTTTCATCAGCCTGTTTCACAACACATCCCACTCCAAGACTTGATGCATCTACAAATAAATTACAAGGTGTTTTGGGATCAAACAATCTTAAGATAGGTTTTTGAATTAGAGCTGCTTTTAATTTTTCAAAAGAATTTTGACAGTCCTGGTCCCATACATAAGGAACATTTTTCTTTAGCAAATTATTTAGAGGATATCTAACCTCAGCATATTTATGAATGAATTTATTATAAACATTAATAAATCCCAAAAAGCGTTGTAACTCTTTAACATTGGTTGGTGGTTTTAACCTCTTGATGGTTTCAATATTTGGGTTATCGGGTGTAATACAACCATTCGACACTTCATATCCAAGAAAATTAATTGTCTTCTTAACAAAATTACATTTAGACAGCTTTAATTTAAGATTTTCCTGGACACAAATATCAAAAATGATTTCCAAATGATGGTAATGTTCTTCTTCATTTTGTGAGAATACAATAATATCATCAAAATAACTGCATGCAAAGTCAATTTTATATTTATTTAGGGTTCTTCGAAGGATACGGTTGAAATTTGCAGGCGCGTTTTTCAAGCCGAACGCGAGACGTTTCCACTCAAATAAGCCAAACGTTGTGGCAAAAGCTAATTTTTCAGTATCTTTAGGGTGGATAGGTATATGCCAATATCCACTTGCTAAACCGAGAGTGGAAAACACCTTAGCTTGCACCAGTTTGTCCAATAAAGTGTCGATTCGGGGCAAGGGTTCTGCATCTGTTTTGGTTATGGCATTTAATTTTCGGAAATCGACACACAACCGAGTTTTCTTTCCTTCTTCACGTTTATAAACTAAGGTTACAGGTGAAGAATAAGGGGAATGACTTTCTTTAATGATACCGGCTTTTAACAAATTTTTAACTTGTTCTCTAATTTCTTCTTCTTCCTTAGGGGAAGTACGATAAGCTCTAAGTGAAATTGGTAAGTCGGAAGTTAAATGTATTCTCTGGGGTTCCATGTTGACACATCCTACATCATATTTATCTTTGGCAAAAATACCGACATATTTGGCTAACAGAGTAGGCAGTTTGTTAGGTGCAGACTGAACTTGGATAGGTTCAGTGGCGTTGACAAACTCCGGCTCATAATTTTCACCAAATATCCCTGCATTTTCCTTTTCTGAGATATCTTCATTAGGTTCTGACACGTGCAAGGAATTAACTGTTGGAATATTTCGTAATTGGTTCAGGAGAGGCACTCTTTGGTTATTTTGGAAAATTTGCATCTTAACACAAACAATATTTAACTGGAAACTTTGGCAATGGTTAAGTCCAATAAGGGTATAGGGTAATTTATTATCAATAACATAAAGATCAACATATTTGGATATGCGGCCAATTTTCAAATTAACACGACATTTTTCCTGCAAGGTGAGAATGCCTTGTGTTTGAGCGACCCATAGACCTTTACAAATTTTGGAAGTGTTTAATTGGAATTTTTGGACTAAATGTAATGGAATGACACTTAACGAGCTTCCTGAGTCGATCAAACAGGGTATTGAGTTTTCTGGTATCCCTAGAGTAGTAATTTGACGTTTCTTTGGGTTTTCTTTGGATCCTTTTCTTTTTTCTATGTACCCGGGTACTATTAGTTGTCATTTATTACTACTTGGGTTTGCAGAAAAATCACTTTGTGTCTGATTTGGATTTTGGATTTGAATGTTTGGTTGTTGGGTTAGAGAGGAGGCCTCTAAAGATTGCTTTCGAAAAGGACAATCTCGTACCCAATGGTAAGCATTTGGAATATTAAGATTAAGGCATACGCGGCATGGCGATGGTGGCAATGTAGCCTGGTAGTGTATATTTGGTCTAGGAGGAGACGGTTGAAATGGTCTCACATTTTGGAAAGTTCTTTGAGGGTTAGGCACATTTGGGCGATTCTGGGGGTTTTGATAAGGGTATCTATAATTCCAGGATCGCATTGGAAAATTCTGCTCAGTGGTATTAGGGCGATATGGTCGCCATTGTCTGAACTGATTTTGGGGAGTTGGGTCTGGTTTATTTTCAGGACTCTTGCCTGCTACTTCAAGCTTAGTAAGTTTAAAAACTAATTCTCTCCATTCTGTGGCAGTTTTAGGGGCATTAGTCACAATAAGTCTCTGCATCGAAATTGGCAAACCTTCGGATAACCCTTCTAGAATGAATTTGTTATATAAACCCAGATTACGACCCATTTTCGTTTTCTTTTGGTAGTACTCGTTGAGGTCATCACCTGACTTATACCGAATACTAGCAAAGTCGCTTAGTGATAGTGTATCTGGGGTAGAAAAATTTTCATGGAATAGTGAAACAAACTCATTCCAGTGCAAAACATTAAGACAGTTGTTAATGTATAGGGTAAGGGCACTATCTTTTAAAAATTTCTGGATGTTTCTTATCTTCCAAACATCATCTTTTTTGGATTCAATACATACAGCCTCAAAATAAGCAAGCCAGGAGGCAAAAATCATCTTTGCTTCCGGCGAAAATGAGATAATCTCTGGCTCTTTCGTTGTTTTTTCCTCAATATTTGCTGCATAGCTACCTACAGCGGCCTTTTTGATTAATTCTATTTCAGGAATTAGGGCCTGATTTTTAAGAGATTGTTGGCTCTCTGGGCTAATGGCTCCATTCATATTTACAGGGGAACTTTCTTTAAAAGGGTTTCCACTTTCATCAACTTCTGTGTTTTTTTCTTTCAAAGATTCGCTACCTTCACCCACTTGAGTGGATTTGTCTTCTGCACTCATTTTTATTACTTATTTTTACAATCTCATTAAACAAAACATTAAAAAAAATATTTTTACTAGAAAAATTCCATTTTTTTTTTCTAAAAAATTTGCCCTCTTTTTCTCTTAATTTTTCATCAAATCCCGTTTAAATTTCAAAAATAATACACAAAAATAATCTGCTTCATTTAATCACTTAAGTTGTAACATAGAGATAATAATAAAATAATAAATAATAATAATAATAATAATAATAATAATAATAATAATAATAATATATTTTATAAAATTAACACTTAAAAAATAAAATTTCTAATTGTTTCTGTTTAATGGTTTTTCTCTTAAAAACCTTTTGTTCACTTTGTCAAAAAATAAAATAAAAAGTCCTTGACAGCTTTTAATCTCTTCTTAAAAAATAACAGAGGCGAAACATACCTGGTTTATTGCTTTTCATTACTCCATTTGATTGCACAGAATACTCACGTGAAAAAAGAAAAAGAAATCACCATTAAAACGAAACCAAAACAGGAAGCATCAACGAAACAACGGACTCTTGACACACGCAAAGAAAGGGAGAAAAAAAGAACATTCCTCCTTCTGCCAGGAGATCGTTGACCTTGAATTTTCCACAAACCATCTGTGAACCATCCCTTTCGCTGGATAGTAGGTCATTTGAGATAACTATTGAAAGTGAATGAACAAAACTGTTTTTCTTTTGGAGTGAAGCGCTGAAGAAAAATTGTTTATTTTAAGTAGGCAACGAAATAAAATGTTTATCCGAGATTTGATAGCTTAATGAGGAATCAGGAGCTCTTTTATTAACTGATTGTAGATATTTATTTCTTTATTTTGGACACAAACTTTTTCTTTTCAGTTAAACACACTAGTCTTCTGTTATTTTCTTTTAAAGGCCCGGTGATTAAAAATAGTCTTTTTATCTTTGGTTCGATTACGATGTTTCTTATTGATGAATAGTTATTTAAAAGAAAGGATTTCACGTAACAGGCATTTAAAATTTAATCCTAGCAGACTCACTGTAAGATATCGCCCTGTATAACGGGCGCACCTCGATATAACGAACACACATCGATCTCTCTGTAACGAGCGGTCGATCACCGCTATCACACATCCCAGTAATAGATATCCATCGTTAATGTAGTCGTGCACAAGTAGGAGAAATAAGCAGGCATTTTCCTGGGAACTAGCTTTTATTCCAATTAATTACAAGTCTCTTCATAAGCTAGGCCCAGGGGACAGTTTGAAGAGTCTTTTACCGGGGAAACATCGTCTTATCGTTCATATTTCGGCGAATTGCCGGACTTACAACGGCAAGGATGCCGTCGCACTTCGAAGAATACTGGCCGTAGTTTTTGTGGAGAGTGATTAGAGTCAAAAGCCACGCAAAAACGTGCTCCTCACATTATATACATCGAAACTACCGCCAGAGACCGCTTTGCAACTTATGAAATAATGTAATTTAATTCGCTAATTAGCCCTTGACTCATATCTGGGTAAGCAGCCCAGATAATTAACATGCAAAATCTAGCCACCGGGAGAAGAGAGATGCGCTACCGTCAGCACTTTTAATCTTAACGAGGATTCAAAATTGATATCTATTCGTAATAAATGTATCGTAAGGAAAGTTAAGTTACAGGGGCAACTAGAAATGAAGGCAAAACTTTAAAATTTTGACACGCGATTTAGGGATTTTAAACTTTGAATTTTTATATTTTAGTTTCTGATTTGGAATGGGTTTAACTAAACTATCCTTTCATATCAATCCACATTCGTTCACATTCAAAATTCTTTCATACTTTTTCACATTCATTTCATATATATATATATATTGATATATCTATATATATAAATCAACATTTGAACGGAGGGTGGTTTTGGGGTCTGGGGGTCATGATCGGTGAAAATATATCGAAATTTTCCGGAACTGCTTTCCTCCGAACGGCTGCAATAGGTAGCTTTCAATACTAAAAAGTCCTTCCGGCCTGTACCGGGAGGAAAAGGTAGCTTTCCTATATCTTCGTTTTAAAATTTTAGCTAATGTTACACGAAAACAGCAAGCTAAAATGCAAAGAAACGTTTACAAAAGATTCGTTAATACTGAATTTGAATAAGAAATTCGCCAAATTATTGAGCAATAGGCAAATTGGCTTCATTTATGAACACTTATTTTGATCGCCAAATTTGGCGATATTTCGCAAAATGTCGCCCAATTTTGCCAATTTTGGCGTTAACGGATATGAATATATAGTTTTATGCGTATGATTGGGAAAATTATTACAACAATGAAAGAAAATAATTTGCGAGTAATCGCGTTAATGTGCTGTTTTGTTTCAAAATGTCAGCCACCCTAGAATTTCAAACTCCTCTATCTCAGCCATTTTTTAAGATAGAGGTAAACCAAAAAAAGCTCTGAAATCCTTGTATCAAGGCCTAACACGTAATTAAAAAATAAATTTGAATTTTTAAATTTTTTGTATATTTATTTTAGATTTTAAGTTATTTTACATCTTTAAATGGCCGCCATCTTGAAACAAGATGGCGGACCAAGCTGGCCAACGAACTCGGTCGAGACATTAGTGACCTTAATACACACAATTAGTTTCATCAAAATCGATTCATAATTACGGGCGTTATCGTATGACATAGGTCAGATATATATATATATATATATATATATATATATATATATGGATATATCTATATATATAAATCAACATTTGGACGGAGGGTGGTTTTGGGGTCTGGGGGTCATGATCGGTGATAATATATCGAAATTTTCCGGAACTGCTTTCCTCCGAACGGCTGCAATAGGTAGCTTTATACTTTTTTGTATTGAAAGCTACCTAAAAGATTTACATTTACACAGTTCATGGTAGTATAATTATTATTATTATTTTGTGTGTGTGAAAGAAAATGCAGCCTTTGAACTTTTTAAAAGTTATACATGAATTTATACAGAGAAAAATATTTTTGTTAAAATTGCAATCTTGGTAATAAGTAGAATAAAAGAAAGAAACTCTCTGAAAGTATAAATTCTAGTATAAACAAACGCGATTAGCAATTTTATTTATATATTTGGTACGACTATTTTGATCGATGTTAAAGTTCGGAAACAATATTAATTATAATAAGCCAAATATATATACTACAGTGATAAATAATAAATATCTTAAAACTTACTTTTATCAAATTGTTACATTTCATTTCCTAAATATAAACAGAAACAGAGGAGCCAGATAAATAATACAAGCAACTAGTTTTGCAAACAACGCTAAGCTTGATGCCACATTTGAGAGATCAGTACCATATTTTGTATTTTATCTCAAAATGCGTGTCTCGCCAAAAATTATCGCCAAAAGTGCACCAATCGAGGGAACTTTCCAAATTCGCGTCTCCGGAACCGTATAGCAGGTGTGGCGCTGCAAAATCCTTTACTTCCACCGCCAGGGGGCGCAATTTGTTCCATGCGAACATCCGACATGGTACCCGTTGTATCAAGTGAGTTGAACTAACCAATTCCCGTCGAAATCGAGACCATTAACTTGAGAAAATAATGAGCCCCCTGGCGGTGGAACTAAAATCTGCAACACGAACAAAAACCAAGTCGAATTATCAGACCACCGTTGTGATCGGACCCATAGAACCAGAGATAAAAATGCACAGTTAGATAAAGAAACTTGTAGGATTGACCGCCAGGGGGCGCTTGGTCAAGTGCTCAACAATTCATTTACTTTGATTGTTGGTATCTATCAAGTAAATACGGGTTGTAAACTTTTATTAGGAACATAAATTTAATTTTTGCGAAAATTGTTATATGTAATTTCCGGTATACTCTATATATAACATTTATAAAACGTTACGTTAGAAGCTAAAAAAAGTTAAATTTCATAAATGGAATTTGTTTCGTGGAAATCAAAGCTATTGCGGAAACCGATAACGCGGCATAGCAGCAGCAGCCAGGGACGTAGCTTTAGGGGGGGGAGGGGGGGAGCCTCCCCCCCCCCCAATAAGTTCAAGTAGTAGGGCGCCACAGAAGGTTTAAGGGCGCCGTCAGGCGCCCATAAAGAAAGGGTGTATTAGCAGTAATAAGTAATTATACAAACACTTTATTTTAAATCTTAAATTAGAAAGTAAGTTACTTTTAACATACAAAATTTACATAAGGGGTTTAAATTTGTAACTACTTCTATCCTCTCCCCTCCCCCTTCACGCCCCGCCAAAAAAAAAATTATACATGGAAAAAGGAAAATTCTGAAAGTAGCAATTGTAATCAATTGCGGGACGGTAAGTGTAATTCGATCCTTAGAAGTACAATTATTCCCTTCTTATCTTAGTAGTTGTTGGACATCCTTTGTAGTAGCAAGAAAAGGTGAAGATGTGGGACTGATTTGTTGGAACAGTTCTACAATACGTTCATGTAAGGGGTCAAAGAAGGTTTAAGGGCGCCGTCAGGCACTCATAAAGAAAGGGTTTAAATAGTAGTTGCAAGTAATTATACACGAACATTATTTTAAATGTTAAATTACAATGTAAGTTGCATTTAACATACAACATTTGTGTAAGACAATTTTAGAACTTTTACTACCTCTACTCCCTAACAAAACAATTTATACCTGCAGAAGAGAAAATTCTGAAAGCAGGAATTGCAATCAATTGCTGGGCAGTAATGTAATTCAATCTTTAAAAGTACAATTCTTTCCTATGGTCACATTTGGTAATCGAAAGAAAGTGCAAAGAAATGGAAGTGGCTGGAGAGAGGTTACAGAAGAGTTCAGAGAGGGTGGGTGTGGTCTAGAGGTCTCCACTGTATGAAATTTCTAGGATCAGAGATCAGACGCACTCGGGTACAAACGAAAGCTATCTTGGTCCTGCCCAGTCTGGCTTAAAAACCAAAAGTTCGGCTCGGTCCGGCCCAAAACGGTTCAATTTCTACAAAAGAAAATCATATTTTCCATAACATATAATTAAGATTCTTTTAAAGAATACTCCATACTTTTTTTTTCGAGAAATTTTTAAAGTATAATTCGGACTATATGTGGGCAATCCATAGAATACAGAATATCAACATTAATGAATATTTAGACTTCTAGACTTTTGAATTCAAGTAAAGACTCGTTAAACAATAATGTACTTTAGAGTAAAGATAAAAAAATGTTTAAAAACATCATAAATTTTGAAGCTTTATAATTAAAAAATTAGATTAATGAATTCCGAAGAAATATTTTTTATAGTTTATTTCGAAAGATTTTGTTACCAAAAATCCATTATCCCGTTTTATATTTGAATTAAACAACAACAAAAAAAAAGTCTGCCCGACATGTCTTAGGAATAATTAAGTTCAGGCCCAGCCCGACTCGCGTAAGTAGAAAAAATGTGCGCCTGAACACGGTCGGAGTTGACAGGAAAAATTATGCACAGGCTCATACACAATGTAACTGTCCGATGAAAATCTACGTTGGGCATATTAAATTTCTGTATTGATGTTGCCAAACTAGTATCGGATTGTGCAACACATTTATAACGTATTCTGGCATAGGCATATTCTGGCATCTTATATCAGGCCGGTCGGCTCACTTAATATTTTTATAGGCCTGCCCTGACCCGTTTATTATTCTTCATCGGTCCGCCCAGGCTCGTTTAAAAAATTGTTTTCATTCTGCCAGACCGGTCCATTTGAAAATTGACCTTCATTTTGCTGGGCCGGGTAGGATCTTGTGCAGACCTCTACTCTATAAGGTGGTCATATGGCAATTTTCCTGAAAGAATCCTCTACAAAAAATCCTAACAAAAAATTTCCCCCACCCTGATATTTGAACTGTTTGAAATCCCCTCTTGTACAAAACGAGACAACAGACATTGATATTCCGTTCATTTGGAAGATTAGAGGCATGTGTTTCTTGAAATGAGTGTACTGTATATTTTTTTGAAAACTTATATCCCAGGCACGAATTTCTCTAGAGTAAATAAATAAAAGTAATAAACTAGGTACCTTTTACAAAAATCAAAACAAATGAATTTAAGAAGAAAGCAGATTATGTAACTTCATTTATGAACGAGTGGTTTCAAATTGTTAATGATGGAGCAGAATGTAAGAGCAGTTACAAATATTTGCTTTAGTTAAGGTTAATCATTATCACCTGTTTGCATATAAAATTTCATATATTTTTAATCAGGTCTCTAAGGATCAAATAGTATTGTAATTTTTCTGTAAAAATTAAAACTGATATTTTAAACTCGCTTTTAAGTTAGAGATCTGCACAGTTCGGGCATAACTTTTTTCTGCAGACTTGGGCCGGGACGGGCCAGACTTCTTTTTTTTCTGGGCCAAGCTGTGTTTGGATGTCATTCTTCCTAGAGATCTGCATGGACCGAAATTTGCAGGCCAGCGTAAAAATCAGAAAATTATGCTTGGCACAACAATTTTTGCGAAAAATGAATATATTTTTAAATAGCCATTATTCTATAATTAAAATTCGTTTTAAAGAATAGTACATACTATTCTAAGCAATAAAAAATTTTAAATGCAGTAAAACCTCTGAAATAGAAACAATCTATGACGAAAACTTTTTTTACACAGAAAAATGTCTTGATCCGTGCAAAAAGAATATAATACATACAACAGACGATATACATGCTAAGAATGGAACCTGCCTATAACGGATTTTTCTTCTCTTACTGAATCTTCATTTCAATGTAATAATCTAAGTCAATTTTTTAATCGGTGTTTATGTACGTAATTGTCTAAGTGATCATAAATATTGTTGATATTTTGCATTCCATGCATTTTGAGCATAATATGAAACTAAAATCTATGCATAAGTGTGCTTTCTGAATAAGTAAGTGCAATTTTAATTTTAGGTTAATGTTGCTTCAGAAATATCGTCATGCTTTGTATGTAATTCAGTATTCAGTCGGGGCAGGTTAGTCCGGGCTCGGGCCGAACTTTTTGCTTTTATACCAGGCCCGGCCGAACTGTTTGCTTTTATGCCGGGTCGGGCCTGGGCATTTCAGCACCTGCAGACCTCTAGTGCGGCTGATGACAATGTGGCGAGAGAGGAGGTGGGGTGGGGTAGGGGGGGGGAAATGAAAATTATATATAGGGCGTCAAAGTCAGGTCCTCCCCTCCCAATAAAAATTTCAAGCTACGCCCCTGGCAGCAGCTGTTGGGGGGTTTACACCAAAGACCAAACACAAATCAGCACCAATTTATATCAAGGTCTAACTGAATATAAAGTTTTATTAAATTCCGTGCATTAGTTCTTGAGATATGACTATCGCTCAAATCGTCTAAATCCTGAATGCAGAATAGCATCGCCTGTTGGGAGATTTACATCAAACCTGATCAACAACAACTTATGCAAACGTCAAACAGAATCTGAAGTTTGATGAAATTTTACTTATTAGTTCTTGCTATATAGCTATAGTACAAAATGCAGCATAGCAGCGCTACCTGTTGGGCGATTTACACCAAAAACTATCGACGTCCAATAAAAATGTTTTTGGAAATAGTAAATATTAATCTTTTTTAAAACAAAAAATATCGTTAGAACAGAGAAATTAAAACAAAAATTTTCGTGTTCTTTTTGGTAGCTCTAGGGGGGGGGGGGGGGGGGGGACACGGCGATCGAGATTTCAAAACGCTTCACTTTTGTGAAGTTCCGCGGAACGCTCGAAGGGCAGGCACAATCAGCGGAATGAAGTAAGCACGCCAGTTCATTATGGTTTATAATTAATAACTTCTCGGCTAACTATCCATTCCACACCAAATCAACCAGTGACCCAATCTGACCATTTCAAATTTTCATGAAACTTACAGGAATCATTCTCCTTGATGATATAAATGAGAATACATTTTTTTTTTTTTTTTTTTTTTCTCAGTAAGTAAATTTCAAAAAATTGGCTTGTATAAACGTTGACAATTTTGAATTTATCAAGTTCTATCAGGGATAGATTTGTTTGACCCATCATTTTAAAGAGAATTTCATAACGTTTAGTTTGATATGCAAGTTGACTATGCTTGATTAAAAATAAAAAAAATATTTAAAAATGTTTTTTACAATTTTTTTTTTTTTTTTTTTTTTGTAATATTATAAACTTTAAAATCTGAAATTTCTTGAGTGCGATCAGCAGTTACGGTAAAAGACAATTTTAAACACCAGCTGGGGCTGGTATTTAAAGTTGGCACTTCAGCAACTTCATGATTGAGGTAAAGACAATATTGCCATTATTTTTTTCATAACTGCTGATCCCATTCCCATTGAGATCCAACTCGAAAAAAATCAGGAATTTAAAGATTAAATATTACAAAAAACTTAAATAAAAACACTATTTTAAATTATTTTTTTTAAACCACGCAGTCAACTTGCATATCAAACTAAACGTTGCGAAATTCGCTTTTAAAATGAGGGGCCAAACAACTCTGTACCCCTGATAGAACTTGAAAAATTCAAAATTGAAAACATTTATGCAAGCCAAAAAACCTTTTTTTTAATTTAAAAAAATTAATTGTATGAAACCTTAATGAGATAAAATAATTATCAGTATATTATCATTTATATCATCAGGGAGGGTCATCATGTCATTTCCCTGAAGATTTAATTAAAATCTGAAATGGTCAGGTTGAATATAGAAATTTGATTGATTTGACGTGGAATCACTATTTGCAAAAATTTTTTAATTTATATGCAACACCGTTTTGTTTTTACTAAACGCATTTGCGATTTGTATTAGTTGCTTTTATGAAAGCAAATTTCATTAGGGATTGAAACTGATTCATTTAATTTTTCAATTAAATGCCAATAGATGGCGCCACCATAATTATTAGTAGCTTTCCAAGTCAAAAATCGGGATGAATCCTGCATATTTATTACAAATTTTTAATTTATCAAGTCATGAATAAGAAAACACCATTTTTCTCCCTTATCTCAAGGAAAAAAAAAAAACATTTCACCCAAGGTCCAGTAACAGCAAATGTTGAGACAAACACCTTGCTCCTTTTCCTTAGTTTGCAGAAAACCTTTTTTTTTTTTTTAAGAATCCTATGGGTTACACATTCCTATACATAAAAGAAGATAAGTATTCATGATATGAGATAAGATAACACGATATATTCATTTCAAAGATATCATATCATGATATCTTTGAAATATGCATGGATGATTGTATGATTAATTTTATCGAATTATAATAGGATACAAGACAATAACATGTAACATGTACTAGAAAGTGTCTATTATTCAACTTTCCATGCAAAATTTATGTTCTTGCTAATTTTCACTTTCAACTTATAAAATGCAATTTTAATTTTCACAAATCCCCCTACTTTTTCTTTGCTTGCTTGTGTCAATGCATTAATACATTTACCATATTTTTGGTTACTTTCACAATAAAACATTAATAAAAAGTTCCTTCATAACAGTGAAGGAAAATTAAATTTTGTAAGTTTGCAATACCAAGATTGTTGAGAAAATCCCCTTACTACACACAAGAATTTATTTTATATATGAAAATAGTTTTAGTACATTATGTTCCATCTCAAGTTTCATAATATAGGCACAATACAAAATAAAAAATTTGGGAAAATTGACCACTGAATTATCATAGTTGCCAACTTTTACACTTTTTTTTTTCAGTCAAACCTGTATTGAAATAGAACATTTAGTAAAATCAATGAGACTTCTGTCATATTTCTTTAATTTCATTAATTAAATAAAATTTCTGGTTCAGAAAATATATTTATATGATAAAACAAACATGCTTGCCACTGCATATGTTGTCATTATGTCTCTTTCTGAACTCTGCAATTCTTCGGCATATCTTTTCCGCTAAAAATACTTCTTCAAAATTTTCACTACTATACTATAACTGATAAGGCCAATGTAAAGGCAGGAACAAAGGAAAAGCTCACCATTAACTTTACAATTTTTAAAGTCACGCGAGCTATCCCAACAAATTATTTGTCTTCAATGTATAATGCATTTCTGAAATAAAAAGTGTGTACAGAAAGAAAAACTATAAATATTGATCACATTTCTAACATATAAATCTGCAGATCAGAGACCTCAACATCAGAACTGCAAGTCAATTTCTATTTTAAACTCATTTAACAGGTTTCATGTCTTCACAAAAAATATTTCCAGTGTAATTTTCTAGAATTAAAAAATTCATAACAAAAATCGACAACAAAGGCGAATAGCAGTGATTGCTGGTTAACGTGAACTTAAAAATAGAATGGATTTTTCCCTCAGATTAACTGAACTTTCCCAAGTTTTGAGAGAAATTACACTTTTTCAGAATTTCCAGCTTTTCCTAAAGCTTATGAATAGTGTTGCCAGGTGTCCCGATTTTCAGGGGCTTTAGGACCAATCCTGCAGAACTCCAAATTTTTCATAATACAATTTTTTTTTTTTATTACTATACTTTATTTGTTAATCTGCATTGAGCGACTTGTGTAAATAAAACTTGTCTATAACCAGTGTTGCCATTCTTAAATTTGCTTTTTACCCTCCAACTCTGATAAAAATACCCGCAAAATACCTTCATGGTTAGAATTAGTAGCGCCATCTAGTGATGTAAAATCTAATTCACAGGGTAATCCCTCTAAAAGCCTTGTAATTGTGTTTTTTTTTCTATGGGTAATCTGCTGTAATCCCTAAGGCTTTTTTTTTTTTTTTTTTTTTTTTTTTATGTAGTAGTAAATTTTGAAAAAAAAATTAAATAAACAGAAATAGACATTTGAAAGTAAAATTTAACAAGAAAATACAAATTATGACTTTGCCCAGAGTAATTATGCAGTATAATTCTAAATACACTAAACACTATTTATGCAATGTGCAACATAAACATAACTCTAAATACACTAAACACTATTTATGCAATGTGCAACATAAACATAACTGCCTACAGCAATAAAATTAAATAATTAATTTGAAACTCAGAATCTTTTATGTTTGAGTTCTTGCCAAGTGTATGTATCCAGATCTCCATTTAGACGTGTATGTGTGTGTGTGTGGGAGTGGGAGGGGGGTCTAATTTTTTTCTTCTGAGAAAAGGGTAACTTTTCTTTATGAACAAATTTTCTATTTGAAGTCTGTTCTTGAATACAAACTGGAAACACTTTCACAATCTCATTTTGATTCGTGCATGCATGAAATTCGCATTAATATTCATAAATGTATAAAATTTGCCGGCTCTAGCTAGATATCAAGAAGTCGAACAACACTTCTCATTTCTTTATAAAGGCAAAGAATCTCTCGGAAAATATTGTAAAATTTGTAATTTAATCAGATTTTTGGGACTTAACAGTCATGGAAAGGTCGTCATGAGAGAGCAATCAGCTATAATTCAAGATGTACCAGATATAGTGATATGAAACAGGTTGTTTCAGTCTTTGATGTGTAAGACAGTTTACCAAAAGATATTTCTCCCCGCTTAGCACCGCGAAAATTTCTGGCACATTAACACTCTTTTTTATTAAATGGAAAGTATGCAAATGGCAGAGATGTATAATAAAGTGATTTGGAATCGAACAGCTTTTTTTATTATTTGATAATCTAACATCCTGTGTTGTAAGGGATTAATATCTAATGACGACCATTTTAGAGCTGTCAATTTAGACAGTATTTTCTAAAAGATTCTTTGCTTTTATCGAAAAATGAAAACGAAATTCGATATCATTGTTTTAGAATAATCATTTATATATATATATATGTTACATAATTTATTCGTAGGAAGTACATTAAATACATAAAATATGAACTTATTTAATCGTATTGTTACAGTAAAAACCTGCTAAAACGGAATTGCGAAGGACTGAAGAAAAATTCTGTTTTAGCAGAGATCATTGTAGTATAGTGTTCATTCTATCAGGATCATAAAATGTTTCCGTGGTGATTTTCAAATGATCTGCTGAACAGCGCAAAACTTTCTGACACAATTTTTGACTCATTTTTAAATGCAAAGTCATCAAATTGGCAGACCTGACTATTGGAGAGATTTGGAATTGAAATGAGTTTTCCCTGTTTTTGACAAGTAAATTACTTACCGTAAAATCCCGTTAATCCGCCCTTCCCGATCAAGCGCCCCCCTCCCACTTTGTAAAAAAATTGGAAAAATTCAAAAATCCCAAGTAAGCGTCCTCCCCCAAAGAAGTTTCACTGCACACGTCAAGATCAACACGAAAAATTTTATCTGACGAGTGTTTTTTCCCCCCGACGGATCAGAAAGGCGTGACGATTCTTTGATATATCGCAAATGTGTACAAGCACAAAAGTAACATACACAACATCAATCTGAAAAAAGCAATATAACCAAACATTAGTTTTGCTGTAAATTTATCTCCATGGCGATATGAAGGTAATAAAAATATCGATAGTGAAAGTTTCTCATGAAATAAGCAGACTTGTATAAAACCAAAAACTTTCTGCGCACATAAATATTGAGTCAAAAAACTTTCTGCAAATTAATTTAATGTTTAATAAAACTACGTATTATATTATTTTGACGATATAAATTAAAAACAGTAGTTTAAAATAATTACAATTTAAAATTAATTAATATTAATTAAAGAATAATTATTTTGGTTAAAAATAATAAAGCTAAGAATTCATGATAGGAAGAGCTGAATTCTTATCAGTTATTTTGTCAATGCGTTTAGAAACAACCCAATCCTTAATATTTTGACCTCTTCGCAAGCGTCTGTAATGCCACAACAATGTTTTGCATCTTTAAATTTTGAAATGTGCGCACACAGTAAATATTTTTGAACAAAAAGGGATTATTTGTGTAAAAAAGGAATATTTAAAAAATTTTAATATGAAAAAAAATTTTTTTTTTTTTTTTTTTAATTTTTTTCTGTAATTTCTGCAATTTTGCAGAAAATTTTCCGCGCACGGCGTGCATCTATATTATACAAGTCTGGAAATAAGTTAAAAAATGTGTATTTGATGCTGCGTGTGAAATATTTAGATTAAAAAATAATCTATTTTATCAGAGAATTTATAGTCTTATTTAATGTTGTTATGAAAACCAATCACAAAAAATGTATCGATTGCTTGATCGGTAGATGGCGTGTCAGTCGAATTTGTAGTGTATTTTGTGCTATCTTTGTGGTAGCAATGTTTTTCGTTTTAAAAATCTGGCAACATTACTAATTCGTTCTGTATGTTCTCAATTTTTGTGATTTGTATTATTTATTTAGCATTTATAGATAAGAAATGATTTTTTTTTTTAAACTGTTATTTAATCAATCTACCTAATTTACAACAGATGGCGATACCAAATAAAATGTTACTAGTTCTGGAAAGTATTTCAGGACATTTTCAACTGCAATTTCTCAGTGTTTTTTAATTATTTAAAATTATTAAGTTCCACTTATTATTCTGTTACCATATTAATGACAGATATAAGTGTTATTATTTATCTAAATGCATTCCAGTTTCAAAGCTTGTGAAATCCAGAATTTTCTATAATCTGAAATCACCATTAATCGTGAAGTTATACTGTTTTTCTATTTTGTATATCATTTTCTTTTTTCAAAATGTTTTTCTTTTGTCACCTTATTAAAATAATGCATACTTTGTGACGATTAGCCCCCCTACCCCACCACCAATAAATATCATATACTACAATTTTAATACCGTGTAAGCAGTGGCGTAGCCAAGGGGGGGGGGGGTCCAGGGGGTCCGGACCCCCCCCCCGAACCCCGAACGAAGAACTGGTTTACTGAATCATAGATATAACAATATTAAAAACTGATAAGACGGAATCGCAAAGAAGCAATGAAAAATTCCGCTTTAGACAGGTGTTTGTCTTAGAAAAGGTATGTCTTTCGCCGGGGCTATGAAATTTTTCCGTTTAAGACAGGTTTTTGTCATAAACACGTCCCATTTTGTCAAGCATCCTCCGAAACTGTTAAAACGTATCCACTCTATAGTATACTTCTGAAAAGCATAGATGTATTATAATAAAATCTGTGAAGATGAGAGCTATCGTAAACAGCAAAAGTTCAAGGTTCAACGAAAACAACACTACATATTTATACCTTCTATGATTTGAAACCTATCTAAAATGGAACCTTTTCTGGTTGTGATTCCTTGTTGGCAGGTTTTCTGTGAATACGGAATCCTGTCGTAAACGAAAACATTTCATGGTCTCAATGACGGAAGGATAACTATACAAGTATACCTGATATGACGGAAATCTATCTACAACGGATTTTTTTAAGGATACCTGACGATTCCGTTTTCATAGATTTTAATGTAACTAGATTAAACGCAAAACTTCTTCAACAGAGATTTCGATGGGACCAACTGTTGCCAACACTTACGGGAAAAGACGAGTTTAGATTAGACGAATGCAATAACAGCAAATTAATCAGAGTTTTGCGACCCTTATCTTTGTTCATTTTATAATTTTATATCGAGCAATGTTAGCATTTACTTTAAATCTGCTTGCTGGAATTTAAAAAAAATTAACTTTATTCTTCGACTAGATATTTGTGAATTCTTATTCAACATTACACTGCCACTTTCAAAATACCTGCATCGTAATGTGATTTGTCTTCTGCTGTAAACCATGATGAAGACGTCCTTTTTCAACTTTATGTAACTTTACATTAATCAATAAGCAAGGAAGAGGAGACTGGTGTTTAAAAGTTTTCTGACCTGTTCAAGAGAACACAGTCCTTTGCTAAAGAAAAGTCTGACACAATTTTCTTTAGTCACACATATTCCTTGTCAAGTTGACCATCAGATACGTCTGGTTCAATGTCAAACCTGAAGAATATTTCGAGAGATCAATTTTTTCCTCCTTTTGATACTTTTATTTCTGATCTCGTTATTCGTTAATCATTAAAGAAAAGAACAGAGGAATATTGAAAGAGTTTGACGTTCTTCTGGGTTTGTACAAAATAATGGTAATTCTTGTTATTAAACTTTTCAACCTGAGCTATTTTTAATTAACTCTTAATGGAATATTACTTTGTTGTATATTATTTTAAAGGGCAGGTATTTACCTACTTATTTAGTATTATAATTTTGTTTTTCGCTATTGTACAGGGATATTTAAGGCAGTTGTAGAACTTTGGGAAATTTCGTACGATTTTTTTACTAATTCAAAATGGTACGATAATCAGCGGAAACGGCTTGTATATCAACCACACTACAGCGTTGAATGCAGAAGAGCGGGGGTGGGGCATCCGCTCCGGAGCATCGAAATGACCCCTCAAAAGATCTGAGATTTTATGCTTATTAATAGTCTAGGAGTGCAATCTTTCTCCTTCCTTGAACTCCACAGTGTATAGGAGATTCAGGAGAAAAATGGTACCCTCCGCAGAAATACCCCCTGGAGAAAAAATGTCTAAATTCAACATTACATTTGACCGAAGTACAACTTGTGAACTCACAGTTTAACATTGTTTTCAGAAATTTCATGATGGCAATGAGAGTTTGAATATGAAGGTCGTAGGTGGCATTCGGTTATTAACAATGAGAAATTGAAAGCAAAGATTGAAGCTAATCTACTTACCAAAAGTCTGAAAGATTGCTGCTGAACTTGGAGTACGTTCTAAAATTATTTCCAATCGCTTAAAATAAATTGGTTGAAAAGTAAAATAGCAGAAACTACCATTATTTTTTACACAATCTAATACTTCCCAAGATGTGCTAATCCATCGTAATAAATTTTTTTATAAAAATTTAACATCTTTTAAGTCGACCAGATATCGGAAACAACTATTGAGGTCGCATATTTACATTAGTATCAAAAGCGGTGAAACTTGAAAAAGAATTATGGCTGTTTTAGACAATTGTAACAAAATTATTTTTCCCAACATCAACTATATTTGTTGCGTGTGTTTGTTACATTACTAGTTTCTGTAGCCGAAAAAAAACTTATCTCAGAAACACCCATGGTGAATCAACGGCTGACGGCATTGACAATTGTGTCAACTCATTATTCATTATACCTATTACAGCACTAGTTCTTAATTCAATGACAGGAAATTAAGCATGAAAATTGAAAAAAAAAATTCAACCAAATGCTGTTATAAACTTAACCCTTTGATCATAAATTTAGCGTAATCAAATGTTTATATTATATGAAACTTGATTTAAATGCATTCTTCAGTGCGAGCTCAGTTTTTTATATCATAGTGTTTGTAAAATCTTTTTATTTGTTAAATATTAATGTAATTCCATTGTATTATTAGCCACAATTATAGAGATTGATCTTACTTTATTTTACACATGCTATTTTTTTTAAATTAAGAAATTGATAAGGAAATATCTAAATTCTTAAAGTTACTCGAAATATTTCTATTGCATATATACAAACACAGTCAATCCTGTCACACTATATTTCAATCAGACGCATTGTTCGTTTCTACGGGATCCCGAAACTTTTAAGTTTGAGATAGGATTCCGTTATAGAAAGTTTCCATTTCACAGGCTTTACTGTATTTATAAGTAGGATAAAAACTGACAAGACGAAATAGGAATCACAGGAGAACGGTGAAAAATCCCGTTTCAGGCAGGTTTTCAGCAGACTTAATTGTATAGTTATCCATATCAAGGCCATGTAATGCTTCCGTTTAAGACAGGAATCTGCTATAGACAAGTTTTAGTATACATATTACATACATAAGTTATATTTTTATATATACAGCAAATTCTGTGGAAACGAAATGTGCCTATAACGGAATGCTAACTTAAACGTAAATATTCATTCGTCAAATAGAAAAGAATGCCATACACCTGCTAAGACGGAAAACTGTCTAACACGGAATTTTTTACTACTCTTTGCAATATTATCTTGGCAGCTCTTACTATATATATAAGCTGAAGAAAAATTTTGGACCCCTCCCGAAAGGAAATCCTGGCTACGCCACTGCGTGTAAGCGCCCCCCTGATTATTTTCCGTCATGTTTAAGGGGGGGGGGGGCAGATTAACGGGACTTTACGGTATTGCGGTATAAGCGATTCGTGCCACATGACAACCCGTTTTTCTCCTTTCTGGCCTGAAACAGAGAATTCGGTTCAAAATGTCGAATTTGAAGGTATTTTCTGAAATATCTTCTGCGTTTACCAAAAAATAAAAAACGTGTTTCGATTATAAAGTTTCTGAATAACCAGACCTGCTCATTTCATGCCTCTCCGAACAAAAATGAATTAAAAATGTGTCTGAAATTAGTCCCTTCGTATTTAAGAACAGCCTTAAGGTAGGATTCACTTATACGTAGGTTCCGTTTTCACAGGTTTTACTGTATTTTAATCTGAAGTAGACCAAACCAAACCCAAAATCTGAAAACAACCCGAAACGAAGAAAAAAAAGTACAATTTAATATTATTATGAGAAAAAAAAATCTACAAAACAGGCATCTGTATAGTTGTTTCATCTAACACCTATTTCTGGACTTTCTTTTTCAAAAATCATGTACATATTTAATTCTTAAAAATAATTCCTAACTGACACATGGCACCCGAAACATATTAATAAAATTTTGTTTTCATAATCTATGTAAGACAAGCAATTATTTATCTTCTAATGAAGTTGTTTGCAAATTTTGGTGTCAGTCAATCATTTCACCATTTTACAAGCAGAATTACTCTGAGCCTGATAGTGTTAAACAGCTCTTTATACAGTCGAACTCGCTTATAGCGAACGTGAAGGGACCGTGTTATTTGCTCGTTATAACCGGGTGCTCGTAAAAAACTATAAAAATTTATGCATATTTACTTTCTGATACATACTTTATTTATTTTTTTATTTCTGTACATTGCAAAAGAAGTTGGTTAATTTGCTTCTAACTGTCTTATTGTCTTTTTCTTGCGTTATTGTTCTTCGGTGAATACTCATGGCCCGAAAAACATAGTCATTTGCACCCCTGGTTTTGAAAAAAGTTTTTCTGCGCACTTAAAAAGCCGTTGAGTATATTGGGGGTGGTTCAGCTTGAAATTATTTACATTCGTCATTATGATAGTCGTTTTCATCATTTTTTTTTTTTTTTTAAACTTCTTTAGCTTGAATTTCAGCTACAATATCCTCGGGAGTAGGTGTCTCGG
This sequence comes from Maratus michaelseni, assembly GCA_963931845.1. Lineage (NCBI taxonomy): Eukaryota > Metazoa > Arthropoda > Arachnida > Araneae > Salticidae > Maratus > Maratus michaelseni. The sequence goes on along the minus strand of OZ007594.1, from coordinate 164,690,440 downwards.
AAATGATAACATTGGCGTTAACAGATACCTAATTTTCAAATTCTTCTCTACTCATCTCCAAATTTTTCAAGTTGTCTACTTCTTCCTCAGAGATTTGCCCCTCTTGAGAAATGTCCAATCCAGCCTTACGGAAGCAATTGGTAACGCATGTTGATGCAACATTTTCCGTGCATCGTTCATTAAACGTATCGCTTCCAATATGTTTACATTAGCATTTGAGGTGGTTCCTATTTTTTCTCTTTTATCGAGAAGCATCAAAATCAAGTGCTTACGAAAGTTTCGGTTGACTTGCGGAATGTTAAAAGAATTTTTCCAAGAAACGATTAGCTGAGCTGGAGAGGTGCAAGTTCAATAGAAAATTTATGAATCAAAAATATTGCTCGCTATAACCGGGGTTTTCTCGTTAAAAGAGTTATGCCCCCATTGACTTAACATTGCACCAACCAAGTATTTCTGATTTCCTCGTTAAATCAGGGTTCGTTATAAGCGAGTCTGACTGTATAACATTTTTCTGTTTTACATATATAGTATTTTATTTCATTATAGTATAATTTTAACGAATTATTTCTGAATAACAATTAAAAGTGGGTTCTCTTGACATAAGATCATATAAGTATGAATGATTTCTTATGTTCTACTTGGAAAGTAAATTTTCTAGAAAGTAAGAGAAACTCCAAAGAAGACTGAAAAACTAATCCTTTTGCACGCCCCCCCCCCCCCCCCGAACGGAAAACCTAGAAAAATCCTATTACCTTGCAGTCTGGGTTTGACAAGATTCTAGAATTTCCAGATGTGGTAAATGGTTTTTCTACGGTAAGAGCAATGGCCCGCTGCAACTGCAGTACTCGTTGATCATTAAAAAGAATCTATTTTTATTTACATAAAGCTAAACAAGAGAAGAAAAACAATCTCACCCGTCCCCTTTAGGGTTACCCTGACAAAGACCCCCTGCCCTCCTAAAAGCCATTTCCTCTCTTGTATCTTCATTTATCATCGGTTATCACATTCACATTTACAGAACTCTGGTTACCAGTGAGAAATTACGTCAACTTCAAAAATACCCTCAAGCAATCAAATTACCCGCAATTCAGGTAATTATCCGCAGATTGGCAACACTGTCTATAACACAAAATTGTTATGGACTTGCCTAAAGGAATATTGTAGATCTGATATAACAGAAACATGTCTAAAACAAAATATTTGTCCAGTCCCTAGCAATTCCGTTTTTCACACACATGGAAAAAACAGGTTTCAACCGCCTAGTCAAAATGTTTTGACCATCAGTGGTCAAACTCATTTTGAATGGAAAAATAAATTAAAATTCATTTTGTTAAATGATAAATTTAGTACAATATTTGGAAAGGTTTGTAAAAATATTTAACATAGCAACAGCATTTGAATATATTACTTGACACACAACACAATTGGCAACTATTTTACTCAGAACTATTTTAAAATTTAACAGAACAAAAATAGCAAACATTGCAAGTGTTTAAATATTTTTAATAATTTAATTTTATATTAAGGAAGAAAACTAAATCAAATGAAACATTTTTAAAGTTTTATTTAGAACTCAAAAAAGTATTGGCTGCTGTATTAAGAGGCTACTTCACTCAGGCGAAAACACCTGATCGCTAATGTTAATCTTATGAGGTAAATAATTTACGATATCTTGTTTGCATTTTAATATTTTTTTTTTGCATTGGATAGCTGAGGTCAATCTATGCACGCTCCTTTCTACTTTTTCGATTACAAGTTTTTACACAGAAAATCATTTAAAAATATTGAAATGCGAACGAGATATCGTAAATTATTTCCCCCATAGGATTAACATTAGCGAGCAGGTGTTTTTGCCTCAGTGAAGTAGCCTCTTAAGCAGCGATTCCATAGGTCATTCCAGGGGCAATTCAGAGTAAAAAAAAAAATTCTGAAATTCACAGCAAATTTTCTGAAAAGTTACAACAAGGGGAAGGGGTCCACTCCCGCCACTTTTATTTTTGCGTACCTTTGACGAATTTGCGTTTTTTCACGATTACAATAACACGATCAGGCATATATATTTTCTTTAAAAATAATAATAAAGAGATTTAAACGATTTGAAACACAGCATGAGGGTAAAGGAGGAAGCAGAAATTTTTTAATGGAGGTGGTTATTTCGATGATTTATTTATTATTAGTGAACAAAAAAGGCAATTTTTTTTTCATTGGAGAAATAGAACTTTAATGATTTAAAACTACTTATACTGGGGGATCAAAGGAAATAATTGCTTACTGTTACTATGCAACAGCAATTAGAACAATTAAGAAAAAAAATGAGTGAAATTGACTCGTGGTCCAAAAAGTGCTTATTGGTGGTAGTATCGAACATCTGGAAAAATCATAATGAACACAGGGAAGTATATTCAACTAGGTAAATTAGATCCAAAGGTTGGAGTATCATAGTTGAGATTTTCTCCAACAGAGGGGAAGGTGTTGTACCTTTGACCTGTTGTACCTTTAACCACCAAGTGTTTCAGAGCCATCTATTGGCAATTCATGAAACTCAATAATTTTAGTTTGTTTTACATCCACTAGGAGTCTTATATAATGTGCTGTTGTTTGCATGATGTCCACTGACTAGATGTAAAAAATATAAATCCATTTTCATCCATCAAAAGTAAGTATTTTTTGTCTTTTTTTCATCTCAGAAGTTTTTCTCTAATTATTAAAATTTCATTCTAACTAACCATAATCATAGCCAATTTTATTAAGTATATGCAGGCAAGGTTTAAAGTTGATGATCTAACCCTAAAAGTAGCAATGTGCAAGAGACTAAAATTTGTCCTGGTGTTGTACCATTGACCACCACTATGGGTTGTACCTTTGACCTGGTCAAAGGTACAACACTTTTATCATTTTTATATATTAAATTCTTCATTTAAAATTTAGTAATGCTTAGTTTATAAATATTTTTTTACAAATATTCTTTGTTTAAATCAATAGTAAATAATATAAACCTAAACTTAACTTATATTTCCTTTCAGTTGTGCTGCAGAAGTGAAATAATTTAAGATGACGAGAAGCAAGACAGGATTGAAAAGGAATAAAATCAGTAAAGATGATATTGAAATTGCAATCAAGCTTATAAGAGAGAAAGAAATGACAATTGGTCAAGCAGCTAAACATTTCAACTTGAAAAAGCCTACATTGATTTTTTACTTTAAAAAACTGAAAGAAATAGGTAGTGATACATTTTGTTATTCTCCTAAAAAACCAAGACGAGTTTTTACTAATGAAGAAGAGACTTTACTTGTTGGTTATATAAAGGAAGCTTCAAATTTACATTATGGGTTGACACTGAAACAAGTTAGATCTCTTGCATATGAGTATGCTGTAGTAAACAATAAAATTATTGATTCCAGTTGGCAAGAGAGTAAGATGGCCGGAAAAGAATGGCTTCGACATTTCCGTAAGCGATATAATGATGTCTTATCACTTCGTAAACCAGAAGCCACTAGTCTTGCTCGTGCTGCTGCCTTTAACAAGGAGACTGTTGTAATTGTTTTTGATAATTATAAACAAGTTTTAGAACGCTATGCATTTTTACCAAGTGATATTTGGAATTGTGATGAAACAGGTGTAACAACGGTTCACATCCCTCCTAAAATATTAGCTCCAAAAGGAAAGAAACAAATAGGTGGAGTTACATCTGGTGAAAGAGGAACCAATGTGACAATGATAGCTGCAGTTAACGCAATAGGAAACAGTGTTCCCCCTATGCTCATATTTCCAAGGGTAAATTTTAAGCCCTTTATGCTAACAGGTGCCCCACCAGGAGCAATTGGTGCTGCATTTCCAACAGGTTGGTCTAATCAAACGCTTTTTATGCAATTTTTTCAACATTTTATTAAACATGTTCACCCATCCCCTGAAAAGCCTGTTTTACTGTTAATGGATAATCATGACAGCCATGTATCTATTCCTGTAATAGACTTAGCAAAAAAAATCTGGTGTAATATTACTGACTTTTTGGCCTCATACCAGCCATAAAATGCAGCCTCTTGATAGAGGGGTGTTCGGACCGTTTAAAACTTACTACAAAGAAGCTGTAAATAACTGGATGTTATCACCAGGAAACAGTGGAAAGCCAGTTACCATTTATGATATTGCAGCTTTAGTAGGCCTTGCATATCCAAAGGCTTTTGTTCCTAATAATATTATGAAAGGCTTTAAAGTCTCGGGTTTTGTTCCTTTTAATGAACATGTTTTTGCTGATGATGAATTTGCAGCTGCAAGTGTAACCGATAGACCTGTAGACCTACCACAAGAACATTTTCATCAGGCTCAAGAAATCAATACTGAAGCCAATACAAGGGCTTTTTTAAATGAAGTCAACTCCTCAGAAAATAAACCTTCAACATCTAAAATTGTAACACCAGAAGTAATAAGACCCCATCCCAAAGCTCAATTAAGGAGGGGAACAAATAGGGGTAGGTATAAAGGAAAGTCTCATATTCTCACAGATACACCGGAAAGAATGTCTCTTATTGAGGCAAAAAATAAAAAAAAGAATAAAACTAAGATCTCTGAAGAAAATAAAAAATGCAAAAATAAAAAAATGTGCCGAAATATTTTTCTTCCAGAAAATTTTAGCTCCGAGTCTGACGATAATACATTCTTGGAAAATTCATCAGATGAAAGTGATTATGATTTATTAGCAGACGATGAGGTAACTGAAAATGAAATTCAATTTGATAAAGACATCAGAAAAGGAAGTTTCGTACTCGTTAAGCTTGCTAGCAAAAAAATGGTTAAATATTATGTTGCTGAAGTGGTTGAAATAGATGCTACTGATTTTAAAGTTAAATATCTAAAGAGATTGGGTGCGAGAAATAAGTTTACAAGATAAGATGAAACTGTGTATGACACAGATGAAGATGATATTATTATGAAACTTCCACATCCACCACTTTCAGGAGGATCTGCTCGTCAACTAGAATATTTGACATTTGGAGTTGATTTATCCATGTATAATGTTGAATAACTTTTGCTCATTGTTTTGTTCTTTTTTATGTGCTTGTTTTCATTTATTCAACGTGTTTTAAGTAAATACCTTTTTTCATGTTCAAAACTAATTTTCAAACCAAATTTTGCATTGTAGTTCTATTAAGTGGAATATGTATTTTTATTTTATTATCTACAAACTTTTTAAAAATGCGTACATTCAAGCAGAATTTTTCATTAACTTTTTATACTCTTAAAAGCTACTCAAATGTGGTTTGCTTTGAAAAAAAAATGTTTTTTGTAATTTGTATTTTAAAATATATTAAATATTATATTTCCCTTTATAACTGTATTCATGTTTTTGTCACTTTTCAAATCTATGGTCAAAGGTTCAACACCCTCTGGACAAAGGTACAACACCATGTTGTACCTTTGACCAATTTTTTAAATTTTTTTAAATCCATAAATCAGGCACTTAAAGTTAAGATAGCAAACTACAAAAAATATATGTTTTGCTTGGATATTAAAAGAATATATAAAGCCCAAAAAAAAAATGGTTTTTTATTTATTTCTGGTCTAGAAAAATTAAATTAGTGAAAACGGTCAAAGGTACAACACCTTCCCCTAAGAGTAAAATATGCCAGTCCAGGATATCGTCGGGATAGCTGAGTAGGGAGAACGAGAGCGTTGGTACGGCACACCAAAGTACCCAGGTTTGAGTCCTGGTCACGGCATATTTTCACTCTGTTGGAGAAAATCTCAACTATGATACTCCACCTTTGGATCTGGAAAAATTGTACCGGAATGGTAAAAAAAAATTTTTATCTTTCATATCTCCTGCAACATGTGTTTGAAAAAGCTAGAATAAAATTTTCAAAAAGTCTAGTTGCCTTAGTCTCCTGAAGTTGAAAATAGTAGCAAATGGCAGTCCTGAATTTAGGAAAATAATCTCTACTGATGAAGGGTTTGCATAACCATTCATCACTCATCTCATCAGGTGTATTATAAAATCTACAAATTCCAAATCATTGTTTTTAATTTTCTTAAGACTGTCCACCAAATGTCATAATGTATTAACAAGATTTATGAAATATGTTTCTGTTTGAAATACTATTACATAAAAGGCAAAAAATTCTCACCAATATTTCATAATTATTAAACCTGTATAGGATGTTCACATAAATGTACAATTTGAGCAATTTATGTAATAAGCTTAAGTTATTTGAGTTTCAACCACTTGTGAGCGATTAAAACCAATTGTGACCACTGTCCTGGTTACAATTATTCTTGACCGATCAAAATTACAACCTTGCTTTTTACATGTTTTATTGTACATGGATCAGTAAAACCAGATAATAAAGAACCTGTTCATAACAAATTCCTGTCTATGTTATGAAGATTGTATTTAGTACAGTAAAAAAATCTACTAAAAGGGAATCTCAAAATGACCAGAGAAAGATTCCACTTCAGACAGGTTTCAATCTCTTGTAGGTATAATTTATGGTCTTTCAAAAGAACCATGATTTTTTTTTTTAAGTCAGGATTCCATTATAGACAGGTTTATATTTTTTTCACAGGACTTAAGGATACAACAAATATTTGGTTAGCACAAAAAAAAAAAAAAGGGCTGTTGGAGAAATATTGCTGGGTATTTAGTCAAATAAATTCAGAATATTTTTTTCTTATGCATTGCCACCAGTGTAATTTATTCTATTTACTTTCTCAATTATATTATCTTTAATGTTTATTATTTGCATATTAAATCACCTAAAGTTGATATTTAGGCTTTAAAAGGCATTGGTGCTTTGAGTACACCACCTGTGGTCTTTATGCAGGGTGATCACAAATAGGGTAGATGTGCCAGTAATGGACACCCTTAAGGAATTTCTTTAAAAATTATTTTTTAATTAATAGTTATAATTATTATAGTCCACTTTTTTTAATATTATATTAATCTATCAACAATATTTAATCATGCTCATAGTCACATTTCCCAATGTGGATCAAAATTTAATTGTAAATAACAGAAATAAATCAAAACACCCTAAATTCCAGTAATGAGCCACCTCTCTTCCAGTAATGGGCCACCCAGTAATGGACACCCCCACAAAAAATAATAGGTAATTGATTTTATGATTGTATTTAAAACCAGAATTTCATGAAAGCATATTAATGAAATAAAATAGTCATTTTAAAATAAATTTAACAATTAGGATATCAATAATTAATAAAATATTTATGAGAACAATTCACTGTTTAAATTAATTATTGTCACTATCACAAGATCAATATTTTAATTATTTTAGATAGAATGTTTAAAATACTAACTTTCAAAGAATTATATCTATCAAATTATTAAGTCATTGAGGGGAAGGGGCAGGGGGTTTAGAAGGGTTAGTTTAACAAAAGAAAAAGATTTTTTTTTAAGTGTCTTGAAGTACCAGTGCATGGAATCATATTTCTTTTTATTCTTAACAGTTAAACTTCCTAAAACTGCTTTATATATTACTTTTAGCAATTTGTATAAAATATATCAAATAAATGAAAGTGTAAGTTGAATGTTTAAATACTAAATAAAATTATTTCAAAATAAAATATCAGAACTGACATTTGAGCAGATTTACTACTTTCATTGCTACTATAAATTTACTATTATAGGGATTTTTTATGTATGTAGTTCTCTTGTCAGAGCTGAATAATGAAACATTTAAGACAGAAAATAAATTTTTAAGCACTCGTTATGACTTAAAAATTTGTCTTTTTTTAAATGGGGAAAGTGTGAACCCCATGAGCCCCTCATTTTCCCATGCCCTTAAAGATTATTGTCTGCTTCCTGTGGGTGTTAGTTGCCACATGGGTGTTAATTGCCACATTATAAAATATGCAAGGTACGGTTTACAAAAAAATAATTTGATAGCAATCTAAAAAAAAAATTATTAATTACATGAAATTAATAAAAAAAAAAATGTATTATTACAGTCTGGTAAGTAAAATTAAAAAATTAAAATTTGACTACTTAGCTTTTCAGTTAAATAACAAAAATATATGCACTATGAACATTACTGAAATTGCTTTTTCAGTAATGTCCACATGGGGTGTCCATTACTGGAAATTGACTAATTAAGCATTCCAGTAATGGGCCATGGTCCTAAAACCTGAAAAATAAATGAAATTTTGTAAATTGCCATTAGTATGTAAAATTCAAAGTTTTCTATTATTGTCTAAACAAAAACATGCAATTTTTTCAAGAAAATAAAAAAGATATCAGTTGTTTAAGTGAAGCCAGCTCTTAGCATGTTCATTAAGATTGTCACAGAAAATCTGTGGAACTGTGAAACATTATTTTCTGCTTCCTGATTGGTTTGATTAAGAGTGTCAACAATAACACAGATTATAAAACAAGCAAGGAGGAATTATGAAAAAATATATAAAAGGCTAAATTTTTATTGGTTATTTTTTTATAAATCAAAAACTTTGAAAGTGGCCCATTACTGGCACATCTACCCTATCTGTTAAAATTTCTGGGTATTTCCAGATCTGACCACACTGTTTATACAAGTATAAACGATCTGTGTTATATTAACTAATTAGTCATTTTTTTTTATTTGATGTTTATTACTTTTAAACTACTACTGCATTAAACAATGCCGTTAAAAGTTACTTAAGCTTTAAAATGCCTTGGCGAATACAGTACACCATGTATGTTTTTTTATGTTACAAAAGCTGTTCTCAAATCCAAACTTCCTACTTTGATATCTTTGTTCTCAAAACGCATGGAATTGGCAGGTTCTCTTATTTAAAAACCAAGCGATCAAACAGTTTTTCCCATTTTTTTTGTAAAAGGCAGATCTTTACAAAAAATGGGAAGTTTAGCATTTTGAACCAAATTTTTGGAAACACTGGATACGAAAAAACTGCCATCCTGAGACAACAATTGCTTACAACTCAAGTTATAATTCATTTATTGGAAAATGAAAAAGCTGTTTGATTACAAATGAAATCACTTTAAAGATGCCGTTCCTCAGAAATTTAATATCTTTAAATCTAGGAGTATTCGGTCGAATATTCAGTTTATCTGTGAGCCGAATATATTCCATATTTAACCAAAATCACTATCCAGTGTATCTAGTATGAGGTTAATATCGGAAAATCACAACAAAGTTTCATTTGATTCATATTACTCAGTTGTTTAAAGAGATTAAACTCTTGCAAATTCTACTGAAAATTAATTGTATTGCATGTATTCATACAACTGTTTATTTTCTGTGAAAACTTTTTTGATAATTCTAAATTTACAGAATTTAGAATCTTAAATTTAAAACAATTAAAATATTAATTAATAATTACTTGATAATCTTAATTTAATTACTCAATTTACCTATAAAATTAACTACTTGCTCTCTCCTACTGTTTTAAATTTCTACACCATTTTGCTAACGTAGAATTTTACAGAAAAGTTAAAATTTATGAAAACATGTTACATCAGACGTGTTACTTTGAACTTTGAAGGGGGGGGGGGGGATGAGACCTATAGCTACTTGGCTGTTGTCTCCAATTACCCAAAAACAAGAAACAACGAACAAAACACCCACTTAAAAGCGATCAATACTATGGAAAAAGTTCAGAGTAGCTGCGCGAAACTGTTTCGAAGAACAGAAATAGTTAATAAAGCACACCATCGAACGAAAAGACCCACTATTCAAAGTATCACTATTCCAACAGACGTGTTACACTCACGCACAGATATTTGGCGACTTTTCAATTGGCGATATTTACAAGCAGACTCCAAACCAATAACTTAATACAACAGCCAGGTTACCATTAAAGGAAAAAATCCCTCAAATTTCTTTCCTTTTTATAACCGAAAAAAAAAAGGTGCGTGGGTGTAAGACATCATAGCCCCGGAATCTTCTAGGTATATCCGTAGGAGCCTTGCCTTGTTACTACATATTAACTGAAAATATTTCTGGCCATTTTTGTACAAACCAAAAAGAATAATAAGTATAACCATATTATAATACATCGGGAGATATAGCAATTTGGCACAAAAATTGCTTAATTATAAAAATATTTTTTTTTATTTGATGTCGGATCAGACATTTTTTACCACAAGGTAGACTCATTTCTCAGTCAAGTATGGCAGCTTGACGAAAAAGAATCCACTTCAGATATCCGTTCAAAGTCATCATTTCCAACAAGGCCAGGAGATATATCATTGCAATTTAATGCTCATAACTCCTCGTTTGTCATCATCTTGGGTTATATTTTTCATAAAAATAACAACCCAATCAAATAAGATCAAAAAAGTATCAAAAAACCTGAAAGAAAAGAAAAAATTAGTAACACACAGACGCACTCAACCACATTCACACACCATGCTTTCTTCAACACTGACGCTGTTCGTTGCTGTTGCCAATTTTTTATTTATTATTTGAATATTCTTTCAAAGTCTCACATTGTTGCCATCTTTTAAACAAAATAAAGATGTGTGAAAAAGTGAAAAACAATTCTTTAATTGAAATATTCAACTACTGTTGTTTTGATTACATCGTTTTTAAAGGAATATGAAATCGTTAATTAAAAATTATTTTTTTACTGCTCTCTCTTAGTGCGTAACGAACTTGCTGTAATCACGAAGTACACCAACCAACTTTCTTGTTATTTATAAAAATTCACATCTACCTGTACCTTCTCTGCTGTCCACCCTGTATTTGTATGAATTACATTTAAATGGAAGAAGAAAGCCTTTTTTTAAAATATATCCGTGCTACTTTGAAAAAATGGACAGGATTTCAGGTGAGTAAAGATAATCAATATTCAGTAACGTTTGCTTGAATACTTAATAACCTACATGTGACAAATCAAGTTTTATAATATCGTTGTTTTCCCATTTTCAATTGTTATCTCTAATTTATTTATTTTCTGCAGTAATTATTTGTTGATTCATATTTCTCAATAAGTAAATTTTTACTTTATACATTAATTAAAATAGGTATCTCTTCTTATTCATATAAGTGTGTGCAAAATAATTGCATTACGTACTGCATTCTATGCTTATTACGGAAAGCAATGATTAAAAATATGGAACAGATGTGTTACTATCACGCTAAAATGTAAACAAAAGATTGGCGACTGTTTGTTTGGCGCGATTTCCAAGACTGCGCCAAACGAATAACTTAATACAATGGCTAGGTTGCCATTAAAGAAAAAAATCCCCTAAATTTGGCGACTTTTTTCTTTTTTTTAACCGATAATTTTTTTTTTTTTTTTAGCGTGAGTGTAAAGCATCTAAGCCAAAAAGATTTCATAAACCTACAGTAAATTGTCGAAAAATATTATTTTGCAACCATATACTTTTATATCTTGTATGAATTAACAAAGACTGCTGTTGTGTTGCTGTATCTGTGTAAAATATGATGGAACAAAAAGGGAGATATTCTAAATTTGTGCTGTAGTAATATCTGATGATACCAATAATTCGTGAAGTTCCTTATAGTTTTTTGCCAGGAATATACTAGTTTTGCTGCAAACGTTTTAGATATAGAAAAAATGAGATTTTGTATCAATTTTAGGCTTATATCTAGGAATCAAAAGTGCAGTGATGTGATAGTTATTTCAAACTGTTCTAGATTATCTGCTCCAAAAAGCATAATTTGATTGATATTTACCCCATGCTGCTCCAATTTCTGAATTTCTGTAATTAGATTTTCTCACGGCCATGCTACTGTTTTATGAACTATACCAGTAACGTAAAAAAAGATGTGGAACTTTTTGAAGCTGATATCACAGATTTCTGATTCTTTTAATCTTACTAAAAATACAAATTTTAACCAATCTCTATCATCATTCGGAGCAACTTCTAATGTTTGCCAGCCAGTTGCAGATAAGATCCGATAGTACAAACACTGATGAGCAAAACTGATCAGAGTTTGCATTTATGATTACATTATTATAATTGAAAACAAAATTTTTTATTCTGTACTAATAATAAACTTAAAATTAAATGCTGTTATATGCAAAGCCAACAACAATCATAAATCCTTTGCTGAAACTTTTTTTAGATACATTCAACCATGATTTAAAATTTTTGTTCTCCTATCTATTGAAACATTTTTCACCAGATAAATGCTTCTCATAAAAAAAATCTGCATCGTGTTCTACGTTTGGCTGTATGTCATGGAGAAAGACGATGAACATTGTGTTTTTTGGCCTTTTTATAATTCAGTGTTAATGATTTTGTTAACAGTTGACACTGAGCATTTTAACAATTTAGCAACGCAACAGTCCTATGACTTGGAGAATTTTCTTTTACCATAAAAGTTCTTACCATTGCAATATTCAGAAAATTCATTTTTTTTTTTTTTTTTTTTTTTTTTCCTTGGGTACATTTTTGAACAATTTTTTCACTTGAAGCCAGACACTCATGTTTTTTTCCTGTCTTATTGACTATATTACTTACAATTACAACAATCATAAATCCTTTGCTGAAACTTTTTTTAGATACATTCTAAATAAAATATTCAATATAGCTTTAGATATAGAAAAGCATTTTTTAATAATCAAATACGAATAATTCTCTTTGGAAAGTGCAGAAATATAGCCTTCCATTCATCGGTTCTTTAACAGGGCCATTTTGCATGTAAACAAAAATTTCAGTTGCCAGACGAGAAATTATACTTTCAAAAACATATTAGCTGTGAAAAATAATTTCTCTACACAGGCATTTTTTTTTTTCGCCAAAACAAACACATCTAAAAATGTGCAAACAGCCTATCTGTAGTATGCATCATCTTGGCATAGTAGCAGGGCTGCCATTTGCAACTAAAATGCTACTAAAAGCGACTATTTTCAGCATCAGGCAACTATGGCTACTATTTTAGCCCAAAAACCTTCAAAAGCGACTATTTTAGAGGAAAACCAGAAAAAAGGAGACTATTTTCCAGTCCCAGCTACTATTTTTGTAAAAAAAAAAAAAAAAAAATCTCAGCACTGCAAATTTTTTAACCTAATACCCCAATCTAATATTTCCGTATAAATTTTTTAAGTTTTTATGCAATTTTTGAAATATCTAAAAACTTCTATTTGAAATTTAAAAAAGAAATTACTTTTTCAATATAAATGTAGTGCAAAGATACCAACATCCAAATTTCTGTGGAAAACTAATTACTAATTTTTGGTTTGGCTACCACCCATAACCCTTACGCTTTACAGTATATTTGTCCAATTTTTGATTGTTTTTAAAGGTATTTAACCCTTTAACTGTCGTATGAACCACAAACGATTAACTGTAGATTTGTTCACTATGCTGCGTGAATCGTATTTGTTTCTAACCTCCTATAAATGCTTCATTCCAAAAATTTAAATTAATAAACGAGCAAATAAATGCTACTTAGAAATAAGAAAACCTTGTTTTCTATCACAGTTTTTCAATTGCCTTTCTTACTTAGATAGCTTTATTTGGCCCATTGATGTCTATAAAATCAAACTATATTTTTTTTGGTAGATTTTGCTATTTTATTTTACAAAAATTTCTTCTAAAGAATAGATTAGTATGCTTTGTATTTTCTTTATCAAATGCATCCTTTTTTGATAAAACCACTTTTTATTGGTTCAGTTAATTTTTGTTTACAAAATGGAATTAAAATTGCAGCTAATAACATGCAATAAAAATTGTATTGTTTTTAGTTACCTCACAGTAATGCTCAAGCACAAGATAAGAATATATTCAATTTAGTTTGGGAAAACGAAATTGCATTCTGATCGTATATCTCAGATTATAATTTAAAAAATTTCTTCATTCTTTCTTTCCGTTTGTGTGTGTGTGATTTTATAATTAAATTACAAAAAGTAAAAAATTTGGATGGTAGGGGAAAATGTGGATTTTCATGATGTTTTTATTTTTATGGGAAATAAGGATTCTTGCCCCTCTTTTCTTAAGTAAACATGCAACTATTTTGGCTACTATTTTTGTGCAAATGCTACTATTTTGGCTACTATTGTTTTCATTGTAGGCTACTAAAGCAACTATTTTTTATGCCATTTGGCAGTGGCAGCCCTGTAGTAGGTATATGCACTATAAACATATTAAATTCCTTTTTAAGGGTTTAAAACAAAAATTTTCATTTGAAAAAAAATTTAGTACCTATACATATTTTTTAAAAGAAAAGAGTTTTGCTTATTTTGTAAATAGATTTATTGTACTAAATTAAAGTTAAAAAATAGCTCTAGGCCAAACTTATGTCAGCTTTTATTAATAAACATTTATAGCCTTTTTTAGTATAGTATACATTTAGGACTGGGCAATGCAGAAATTTCTTAAATCGATTTATCATCCATCTAACATCGTGATTTAATGCCCATTTTACCTTTAGAATATAAAAGCCTATTTTTTTAATTTATAGTAACAAAATATGGTCTTTATGCAGGGTTGGGTTTTTGATATGACAGTGGTAAAAACAGTGTTTTTACCGGTTTATTCCGTCAAAAACCTATCATTTTCAATTGTTCTCTAATTTATGGTGTAAGTGTAGCATACAATACATTTCTAGATTGATTTTACCTTTTTGTTCTTGTTATTATTATTATTTACAATTACATTTGTTAAATTTATTTAAAAGAAGATCATTTCCTAATATGGGCAATATTTCAAAATACAAGAGTAAAAGAAAAGAACAATAATTGTCATAATCTTCACTAATATAGATTCTACTAACTGCAATTAACATTAATATTAAATGATAATAAAAGGTTATTATAATTATTAAATAACATTCAGTATACATTTTTAATAAAGTACATTAAAATTTATTTTAGAGATACAAAAATGCTGTTACATTGTATGACAATAGATGTTAAGCATAGACTGGCAGTGAATAAATTTGAATATTCTTAGATATAATATTTTAAAATGCATCTTCAAAATCGCACCAAACGAATAACTTAATACAATGGCTAGGTTGCCATTAAAGGAAAAAAATCCCTTAAATTTGGTGACCTGTTTTTCCTTTTTATAACCGATTTTTAAAAAAAAACTGCGTGAGTGTATGACATCATAGCCTCTTAAAGTTTTGTTTTCAACCATGTAATAAATTGTACCGAAATTATACACATTGTTTGGTCTAATACTTATAGGTTACAGGATTTCTTCAAAAAATCTAATTTTTTTACACTATGCCAAATAGCTTAAGATTATTGTAGAGATCTTCTAACAGAGATGCAGTGGCGTATCCAGGGGGTGGGCTGATGGGGCTACAGCCCCCCCCCCCCCCCCCCCCCCCCCGAAATTGTCAAGAGTAAAATGAAAAAAGTGCTTTTTTCTTTCTTTTTTAGATAAATTTCTAATTTTTTTTTCTGACAGCAGATTAGCCATTCTCGTTAGTCCATATTAGTCCGCATTGACATCACAGCATAAACATGGTAAGGAGGCTAATGGGGTTACAGCCCCCCCCTCCCCCCCCCCCCCCGTCCGAAATAGTCGAAAATCTCATGAAAAAAGTGCTGTTTTCTTCTTTTTTCAGATAAATTTGTAATTTTTTTTTGGTTATACAACAGACTACCCACTTTCTTCTTTTTAACCCCATATTAGTTCACATTGACATCAGAGCATATCTAAAAAGAGGAATGGGGCAGATGGGTTTACAGCCCCCTCTTCCCGAAATATTCGAGTATCTCATGAAAAAAGTGCTGTTTTTTCTTTCTTTGAGATAAATTTGTATATATATATATATATTTTTGTCAGACAATAGACTACCCACTCTCTTCTTTTTAAACCCATATTAGTCCACATTGACATCAGAGCATACCTAAAAAGGAGAAGGGGGCTGATGGGGTTACAGCCCCCCTCTTCCGAAAGTCGGCCATTTCATGAAAATTGTGCTGTTTTTTTCTTTATGGGGTTACAGCCCCCCCCCTCTTCCCGAAATAGTCGAACATCTCATGAAAATAGTGCCGTTTTTTACTTTATGGGGTTACAGCCCCCCCCCCCCCCCTTTTCCCGAAATAGTTGAACATCTCATGAAAATAGTGCTTTTTTTTTCTTCTTTGAGATAAATTTGTATTTTTTTTTGTTATACAACAGACTATTCACTATCTTCTTTTTAACCTCATATTAGTTCACATTGACATCAGAGAATATCTAAAAAGAGGAATGGGGCTGATGGGTTTACAGCCCTTCTTCCCGAAATAGTCGAGTATCTCATGAAAAAAGTGCTGTTTTTTCTTTCTTTGAGATAAATTTGTATATATATATATTTTGTCATACAATAGACTACCAACTCTCTTCTTTTTAAACCAGGGTTGGCAAGTTTTTGACGCATGACGGTTTTTACCGGTTTTAACCATGGTTTTTACCGTCATGTCAAAAACCTCCTTGTCAAAAATGTCAAAAACTGTCAA
Organism: Maratus michaelseni; assembly: GCA_963931845.1. Taxonomy (NCBI): domain Eukaryota; kingdom Metazoa; phylum Arthropoda; class Arachnida; order Araneae; family Salticidae; genus Maratus; species Maratus michaelseni. The sequence continues at coordinate 164,674,063 of OZ007594.1, read as the reverse complement.
AAACCCATTTTTTAGTAGTTTGTTTTTACATATTTTTTTCATTCTATCTTTAATATTAAGTTGTTTTACATGAAATATTCAGTATCAAAAAGACTCTAAAGTAGTGATGGGAGTATTTGAATACAAAATGTCTGTGTTCTCGATTCAGCCATGTATTCAAATGGTCTCGATTTCAGACAGGTGTATTCGAATACTACTCACCTCGCATCTGTATCGGCGACGAAAACTGCGGTTTTCGACTGTATTCAGTTCTCATAGCTGGAGTTTTCTACGGTTTCATAAGATGTGCCAGCGAATGGTATTCAAATACTACCAGACTACTCGGCGCTGTTTCCGACTTTTCTCCATAATCTTGTGGTTAGCAGGATGAACAATGCTATTTTAGTTTTGAAATTTTGTTTTATTTCTTCAAGCATGCCATCAATTCAACTAATATACATGTATATTTTTAGTTAAATCGATCATATGAATTTAAATTTAAGAAAGCGATTATAATGAACAAAATTCTGTGAATTTGTATTTCAGAATTATAAATATAAAATTTTTTATTAAAATTTTAAAAATTCAACGATCAAAATAATTACTTATAATAGAACATAAAATTATACGTTCGTAAAAAAAAAAAATTTTGATTTTGCTAATCAAAGACAAATGGCTTACTTTTACGGGCATATGCAGGGGAAGGCCGGTTCTTCGCCTTTTAAATCTTGGAAAATAATAAGATATAACTTGCAATACTAAAAAATATGGACGTCGGCAGAATTATATCTTGGGAGGGGCTAGATTTTGAAACACGTGTATCAATGGTCCACAGTCTAGTCTGCTTTTAAAATTGCAGAATAAAATAATCTAAACATGATCTTAACATGATAATCTAGACATGAAATATTCTAATAATTAATAGTAGTTGGAATAGTAGTAGTTTTAAAATTGCAGAATAAAATAATCTAAACATGATCTTAACATGATAATCTGGACATGAAATATTCTAATAATTAATAGTAGTTGGATGCAGTCTTCTTAAATGTAAATTAAGATTAAAATTTTCAGCATTCAAACAATTTGCAAAAAACAAAGCATTATGGCGATCGTAATATTTATATCAAAACTGAAAAACATTAAAAAGAAAAGAAATTGTTCTCAGAGTTATAAATTATAAAACGTTATCATAAACAAAAGAGAAGCGTTTGTACGAAAAATAAACATTTGATTGGCTGAAAGAGGCGCTACTCATACTTTTCTAATAGACTTGTGTGAATCTGACACGTGATCATAAAAAAATGCAAACGATTTTACGTTGAATAAACATCGAAAAGTGAAACAGACGAAATGTCGCTCCTCATTTAGTTTGAATGAAGTCTGGAATAGTTCTTAGTGCTACAACATTTGAATACAAAGAATCGATTCTGATTTCGATTCTGAAAAGTTTTCGAAAACTAAGGTATCGATTCTTAAAAGATCTCGAATCGGCCCATTACTACTCTATAGTATATTTATCCATCCAAGAAAAACAAAAAAGAATTGCATTAGAATAATACGTGTACATCTCTGTTAGAAGATCTCTACAATAATCTTAAGCTATTTGGCATAGTCTCAAAAAATTAGATTTTTTGAAGAAATCCTGTAACCTATAAGTATTAGCTTAAACAATGTGTATAATTTTGGTACAATTTATTACATTGTTGAAAACAAAACTTTAAGATTCTTCTTATTGAAGTGCAAATGAAAATCACCATAATTGCATTTATGAAATACATAAGATATGCATTTTAAAATATTGTATCTAAGAATACTCAAATTTATTCACTGCCAGTCTATGCTTAACATCTATTGTCATACAATGTAACAGCATTTTTGCATCTCTAAAATAATTTTAATGTACTTTAATTAAAAATCTATATTGAATGTTATTTAATAATTATAATAATGTTAATTAATGTTAATTGCAGTTAGTAAAATCTATATTAGTGAAGATTATGGCAAATATTGTTCTTTTCTTTTACTCTTGTATTTTTAAATCTTTCCCATATTAGGAAATGATCTTTTAAATAAATTTAACAAATGTAATTGTAAATAATAATAATAACAAGAACAAGGTAAAATCAATCTAAAAATGTATTGTATGCTACACTTACACCATAAATTGGAGGACAATCGAAAATGATAGGTTTTTGATGGAATAAACCGGTAAAAACACGGTTTTTACCACTGTCATGTCAAAAACCAGTTTTTGACGTCAAAAACCCAACCCTGTTTTAAACCCATATTAGTCCAGATTGACATCAGAGCATACCTTAAAAGGAGAAGGGGGCTGATGGGGTTACAGCCCCCTCTTCCGAAATAGTCGGACATCTCATGAAAATAGTGCTGTTTTTTTCTTTATGGGGTTACAGCCCCCCCCCCCTCTTCCCGAAATAGTCGAACATATCATGAAAATAGTGCTGCTTTTTCATTTATGGGGTTACAGCCCCCCCCCCCCCCCTCTTCCTGAAATAGTTGAACATCTCATGAAAATAGTGCTGTTTTTTTTTCTTTGAGATAAATTTGTATTTTTTTATTATACAACAGACTATTCACTTTCTTTTTTTTAGTCCCATATTAGTCCACATTGACATCAGAGCATACCTAAAAAGGGGAAGGGGCTGTTTGTGTTACAGCCCCCCCCTTCCTAAAATAGTCGAACATCTCAGAAAATAGTGCTGTTTTTTTCTTCTTTGAGATAAATTTGTATTATTTTTTTTGTCATACAATAGACTACCCACTCACTTCTTTTTAACCCCATATTAGTCCACAATGACATCAGAGCCTACCTAAAAAGGAAAAGCGGGTGATGGGTTACAGCCCCCCTTCCCGAAATAGTCGAAAATCTCATGAAAAAAGTGCTGTTTTCTGCTCCTTTGAGATGAATTTGTAAATTTTTTTGGTTATATAACAGACTACCCACTCTCTTCTTTTTAGCCCCATATTAGTTCACATTGACATCAGATCGTATCTTAAATGGGGAAGGGGCTGATGGGGTTACAGAGGGCCCCCTCTTCCCAAAATAGTCGAACATTTCATGAAAATAATGCTGTTTTTTTCTTCTTTGAGATAAATTGGTATTTTTTTTTATACAACAGACTACCCACTTTATTCTCTTTGCTCCCATATTAGTACAGAGTAACACGACAGCATATCCAAAGAGGGGGAAGGGGGTGATGGGGCACAGACCACCCACCTCCCAAAATGGTCAAACATGGAATGAAAAAAGTGCCGATTTTTCTCTTTATGTTTGAGATAAAATTAGAATTATTTTTTCTGTCATGCAATGGACAACCCAATCTATTTTATTTAGTTCCATATTAGTACACAAGGGGTGGGGGTTATGGGGTAACAGCTCCATTCCCTTCCGAAGTGGTCGCAGTGAAATTTAAAAAAAAAAGACTTTGTTTCTTTCTTTTTGAGATAAATTTGTTTTATTTTCTGGCGCGCAACGAATTTGTTTTCTTGTTAGGCCCATATGCCTCTCAGTTCTGCAATCAAAATTACTTGAGACCACAAAATCTATTTTCAAATGACTGAAAAACAGTTCCATATATGTTTTAGTGGATAATTGAATACGTATAATATGCTCAATTGGCAAGATCTAGAAGTAGTTTAATTAATTTAAAGAATATTTAACTCTCTTCCACAAATGATGCCAAGACTAAGGAGGTATATTAGTGCGCAATTACATTAAACATTATCGCCAAATCAGCAAATGTACGAACTGATTTTTTTTTTTTTTGTGAATGGCAATGTCAAGCAAGATTATTGATTTTCGGTTTTGGAAGGGTCTTTTAAAGATGCCCAGTAGTAATACTAAAAAAATAATCTCCTGTTGATTTGTTTGTTCCTGGTCTTTTTACTAGCGAACTAGTTTTATTTACGTTACATGCTTTTCCAGATTTAAGGCTGTTCTCAAATACAAACTGGCTACTTTATGAAATATTTTTTAATTCATTTTTACTCGGAAACGCATGAAATTCACAGGTATTTTTATTCAGAAACTTTGCAATCTAAACACGTTTTCCCTTTTTTTTGTAAAGGTAGAAAATCTTTCAGGAAGCACTGTCCAAGTTGGGGTTTTGAATCATATTCCCGACGCGGCAGCCTGAGAAACGTTTAAAACGAGTCGTTAATACTTTACCAGAATCACTTATAACTCGATAAGTAATCTATTTACCAAAAAATGGAAAATTCATCTCGATTCCAAATCTCTTCCATAGTCAGCGTCATTTGCATTTAAAAATGTGTCAGAAAGTTTCCTGTTGATGAGTAGGGAGGAAGATTCCCTTTTTAATATTTCAGTGTACGAGTGATCCAGCAAAAGATAAAAATTCTTAATTACACTTCTATGAAAGTACAATATTACGAACAGTGTTCTTTTCTAATCGCTCTTATTTTGACACGACACACTTTAGTATCGGCATTTTTACCATTTGGAGTATTTAATAAAAGAAGCATAGCATTAAATAAACTCACGGGTTAAAAAAAAAATTCTTACAATTTTACTTACCGTTTTAAAAAAAAAGTCCAGTAATATTGTTAGCCATAATTCAATAACTTTAACTCTTTTTTAAAAAAGGGAAATCTGATGTTTAGTTTCCAATTAATTCTTAACTTGTCCCTTCCTTCACAAATTTGATGAGTTTTTTTAACATATATTTCTTGAAGGTTAATATCCATACGTTTGATCAAAATACCAGGAGCATGTATACGAAGGGAAGGGGAGATCAAGAAGGAATGCTTGCTACCCCTAAGAATTTGAATTAAATTTTTGTTGGTATTAAAAAAAGAGATTTTGCAAAGAAAGTTTGTTTATCCTGAACAGACCCTGATCATCAAAATTTTGGGCCATAGCAACAGAAAATATTTTTGGCCCTAATCTTAGATTATCACATTTTTACAAATACTGTGAATGAGAAGTGTATTAATATAACTATGTAATGCACCCATTTAAATGAAAAACTGAGTATAAATGTGAACTGAAGTTGGATTATTATTATTATGGAAATTTATTCGTAAAAATTAACTTGACCGTCTCAAATATCATGTTAAATAAACATTAACTTATCTTGCACGAATTTTAAAAACACACACTTCCCAAAGAAAATGATATTTTATAAATATGATAGTCATAAAATTAAAACATTTTTAAACAATTTTAAAACACATGTGAAGAAGCTGAAATAAATTTGGTGCACTATGAGAAACTTAAATCTTCAAATGAGAAGAAAAATTATCTATATACTTATGATATCACTGACAATTTTAACTTACATAAGTTGTGTAATGAATCTAGAAATTTTAATTTCTTATTATTCTATTAAGATTGTTTACAATAAAATTGATTTGAAACACCATAAATTTTTGGGGCCCTTAAATATGTGGGTTCTGGGAAAGTGCCCCACGTGCCTTGGCAGTAATAGGGAATTAATCCTAAAATAGAAAAAAATTATGAAAAAATAAATCGTTTGAGATTGTCCCAAGCAAAATTAATTTATTGTCAAGCAAGAATCGTAGCCAGAATTTAGAGGAGAAGGAGACAACTTTATAGATTATAAGCTACAATGACTTTCTTTTAAATGAAAGTATATGAAACAATTCATTATCACTTTTCAACTTATTTCGGCGAGGGGGGGGGATCGAGTTCGGCCCCGTACCTCCCCCCCCCATTTTTCTCTGCCTACGGCCTTATTGTTAAACGTGATTTCTGTTTATAACGCAGTTCAACATATTTCGTAAGACTCAGAACATTATCGAAATTTAAGTCAGCCCCCCCCCCCCCCCCCCCCCCCCCCCGAAATGAAATCCTGGATACGCCACTGCAGAGATGTACACGTATTATTCTAATGCAATTCTTTTTTGTTTTCTTGGATGGATAAATATGCTTTAAGAGTCTTTTTGATACTGAATATTTCATGTAAAACAACTTAATATTAAAGATAGAATGAAAAAAAAAATGTAAACACAAACTACTAAAAAATGGGTTTTTGACAAGGAGGTTTTTGACATGACGGTAAAAACTGTCATGTATCAAAAACTTGCCAACCCTGTCTTTATGCATCTCCCCCCTCACTCCTGTATTATATAGTATACTTTTTTTTTCAAATACCTTTAAAAAGAAGTATATTTTATACATAAAAAAGTTCAAAAGCCCAAAAACACTCAGTTTTTTACATTTTAAAAAATAGTGAACTATTTTAATAAATTTGATAAACTCATTCTTTAAGAAATAAAATGAAAGTAAAGAATTTTTTTCTTGTCTGACTTGGTATGGCTACTACAATCTAAATTTCTTTGGTGTGTGTGTGTGTGGGGGGGGGGGGGCTCCCTCCCCTTAGCCCACTCAAATGGCACCATGGTATTAACAACATAAACAAACTTTCTTTTACTGACACAGTATTAAAATACCATTTTAGATTATAATAAAATTTGTTTAACATAAATGCTGACATTCATATAGTAGATGGGGAAGGATTGAAAGTGTGATCCTCGGAGCATCCAATTGCTGTTTTTTCGTGACCGTTGGCACCTTGTAAGATTAAATAATCAAATATCTACTTTTAATGATCAGAAAATGTAAACAAGTTGGAAATTGTACATTAAACGTGACAAATGAGGTGTGTTCTTACTATAACTAGTTTTAAAATATAAAAAATAATTTTATTTCAGTGAAATGAATTATATAGTTTGTTATGAGCGAAATGGGCATGCCTTTTTTTTTCTCTTATTACATATGCCATGCCTACAAATTGCAAAAAAAAAATTTTCGACACCAGACAGCGCTGCAAAATTTACCATGGAGATCTTGCTTTGTGAATGATTACCTCCATGGTTTAATATTTCTATGATTGATGATGAACGATTCTCTTGTGTTTATTTACTTTAATGGATTGAGATATTTGGGTGTTTATCTAATTTCCACTGAAGTTATCTCAGAATCTATACATTTTTCAATGTAACTCATCTCTCAAACAAACAACTTTTTTGAACAATATTTCTAAAAATGTAACTTTTATGCAATTTTATTCAAAAAAAAATTTTTTTTATAAAAATGGCCACCTGGCATATGAAAAAAGACGTGGTTTGCCCGTATTTGTTTTCCTCAGTCACATGACTTGCGCTTTTATTATATAGATTACGTATTGTGATAGGATTTAATAGAATGAAGAAGACTTTTATTAATATCATTTTAAGTTTAGATTCAATTTTCATAAAATTTGAAATGACTTGCCAAAATTCTGCAGCAATCATGTGCGGTTATATGCAGACGGATGGGCAGACCAGTTTGGATGACTATAGGTGTTACATATTTGTATAATTATGAACGCACCTAAAACAACAGAAAATCACAGGCCTTCAGAAAAATCGGTACTTTTCGGTTAGCCGGGCGCCAGTGAAATGTATATATCTATATATACATATATATGTATACATACACACATATATGTATGTGTATATATATGTATATATATATATACATGCATATATAAATGTGTGTATGTATATATATATATGTGTATATATGTATACATAGATATATAAATTTCACTGGCGCCCGGCTAACCGAAAAGTACCGAAAAATCTAATGAAATGACCCCACCCTTCACTTCCATTCCGATGTAAAAATCGGGTTACCCGACTCAATACAGAACTCTATTAAAATATTTTTAATTACAAAATAATAATAAATTAAAACTAAAATGTTCAAATATTATCCAAACATATAAAAATTAATTTTCCATAAAAATATAAATGGAAAGTAGATAAATTTGGATTTTAAACATGAAACTTTATTATTTTTTTTTCAACCATAAATAATGAATCAATTTTAGGTAATACTTTCAATTTCAAAAAAGTCAAATTCAAAACTGTACTAAAAAAAATAAATACACATGGACGATGTTGAAATCAGATGCTGAACCCGATGCATGACTCTTATTTTAAAGTATTTTAGTTAATTACAGAATAATAGAAAATAAAGACTATATATTTAAATATTACTCAAGCATATGAAAAATAAATTTTTCATCCAAAGAATGCATAAAAATATAAACTGAAATTCGATGAATTTGGATTTTAAATATAAAACTTTATTTTTTTTTTCAACCATAAATACTGAATCAATTTCAGGAAAACAACCTTAATTGGGAAAAAAGAATTCCATACAGATCACGGCCAAATCAGGATACACAAAACGATGCATGACTTTGGTTTAAAATATTTTAATTACTTACAGAATAATAGAAAATGATAAATATATATTAAATTATTACCCAAATATGTGAAAACTTCATATTTTCATCAAAAGACTGCATTATCATTTAAAGTGAAATTCGATGAATTTGGATTTTAAGTATTAAACTTCACTTTTTCTTTTCAAACTTCAACCATATTAAGTGCTTAAATCAATTCCAAAAAACATTCATATTTGCAAAAAAAGAAAAAAAAATTACTAATTTTTACATAAATCATCTTTATCTTAAATAGTCTTTTTTTTTTTGTACTTTTCAGTTAGCCGGGCACCAGTGATATATATATACACACATATGTATATATATACACATATATCTGCATGCACATATATATACATACATATATATATACATATGTATGTATTTATATACATATTTATTTATATATGTACTTGTACATATATCACTGGCGCCCGGCTAACCGAAAAGTACCTTTTTTTTTAATTATCTTTTTTTCAATTCGGACAGTTTGGCTATGGATAACTTTGAGACTTGTAATGTTTGCTTAAATCGGATACCTAAATCCATTTAACTTCTGATTGCCATGCATGCGGTAGATACATCGATGTAGATAAATCGTTTTTCCGATGTTAGCTCTATATCGCTATTTTGTTTTAAATATTTAAAGCCAATAGATAAATTTCCAGTCTTAGCTTTAAATCAATATTTTGTCTTAAATCAATTTAGTTAAATCGGATTTCCAATGTTAGCTTTAAATCGATTTAGTTAATTTGGATTTCCGATGTTAGCTTTAAATTGATTTAAGGCCCAGGCATACATCTGTACTATTCTCAACAAAACTGAAAATAATAAAACATGCATGAGGAACATTTAGCTTTCTTTTGAGAGTATTTAAAGAGACTACTTAGGATTGAGACTATTTAAAGAGTTAGCGTATTTATTGTGCGTGTATTGAGCTTTATTCAAAATTCCTCACGAATGTTTTATTAGAACCTTTGAATGCTTAATAAGTGTGTTTCAAATTTTGTTTTCTCCTCAAAAATTCATTAAATTATTTTTTCACATATTAAAAAATAAATAGATAAAGTTTAATTCATCCAGTTATTTAATTATGATCAATGATGGCTCATGTCTGTCTTTTTAGGATGCTATATATGCATGGCTGCCAACTTTTGCTCTTTTTTGTTACTACTATAATTCAATCGAAATGTTTGCATTATTTAATTGAAAAAAATTCTGTAATTAAATAAGGTTAAGATATATATATATATATATTGGTAACAAATAAGCATAAAAGTTGTAGCCAGTCATGAGCTACCTCTCATTTTAATACATGTATCTTCTGAACATCAAATTTATTTTGTTAGAATTCTTTATGTTCTGATTAATATGTAAGAAATAATATTTTAAACATTGTCTAAATATTTTTCCTCCCGAAGGCTGCTATCGATGAAGGTATGGGAGGACTCTATGCTAGGGAAAAAGAAATATGGCTTGGTACAGAAATTGAAAAGTATTTCACAACTTATAGTAAGTAAACCGGATGTGTAAAATTTTACTATTTTAAAGCATTACTAAGTGTTGAATTTCAAGAAAAAGTAATTTCATTTTTGTTCAATCTATGTTATTAAACACAAGTGCGTCCATCAGTACACTAAGCTCAAAATTAACACTAGATGTTGCAACCTATACTGTCGTTTTGATTGGCAATATCTTTGCTTCTAAATATTATATAATTTCTGCGTTTGCTATATTAACTAGAACAAAAAATGTACTAAATAAAGTTTTCTGAAAAGGATTTTGTACTTCATTTTTATACGTCTTTAAAAATATGTTTTTAAAAAATGCTTAGAAAGTCCTTATTTTTCATTTTGAAAAAAAGTGGGAATTCTATTATATCAACACCGGCTCTATTAAGAAAGCACGGGGACACTCAGAGTGACGTCACTAACCTCAGTCAAGGATGACGAACTCCGTTTATTTTCCATTCGTCATCATAACTTTCCAAGTTCGTCCCAAAACTTATTTCAGCCATAAGTATTATAACCATGTAATGTATATACGTTCATGTAACATTTCATATGTTATAAATATTATATTCATTTGAGGAAAGACACTTTCATTTTAATCCTTTTAAAAACTTTCATTGTATTTTTAAAGATTAAAAAAAAATTAACCCCCCCCCTCCTTCTTTCCATGTCTCTTAATAAAAATAAAATATGAATAATTCATAAATATCAGAGTTTTTATTATTATTAACTGAATAAGAAAAATATAAATGTAATTCACTATTTTTTCTCTCCTTTTAAGTTACATTTTATTTGCTTCATGTAACCATTTCATGTGCTATATTAATTTCAGGAAAGACACTTTCATTTCAATACTTTTGAAAGATTTCATTATATTGTCTTTTTAAAGAAAAAAAAATATTTTTAACCCCCCCCCCCCTTCTGCTTCTTTTTATGTCTTTTAATAGAAATAAAATGTGTCTAATTCATAAAATATATATTTCATAATTCGTAAAATGTACAATAAAAGTATTCATGTTATATTAAAAAAAAAAATCTTTTTTTTTTTTTCGTGTATTTCTTTATATAAAATATGTATAATTCCTAAGTATAAGAGTCTTATTTTTTTTAAGAATTCAATATTAAGAAAAATATTCATCTAATTCATTATTTTTTCTTTTCTATTAAGTATTATTTTATTTGCTTCATGTGTTATAAATATATATTCATTTCGTGAAAGACACTTTTTTTTTCTTTTGGTTAATGTGTAAATTAAAGTTCATATTTGAGTTCTAGCACATTTTCAAGAAAATTAATAATGTTGTGATTAAAAAGACTGGATTGCTTTCCATTAAAGTACTTATTTAGAGTATATACATGCATTTTTATGAATATTAGCAATGTTAATCATTATCTATTAAAATATGTTTACTTTGTCGTTGCTACAAGAGTAGACTAAAACAGTGGCGCAGCCAAGGGGGGGGGGGGGGGGTTTGGGGGTTAAAACACCCCCCAGAGTTAAAAAAATTACTATAATTACCACTTATATGAATCAAAATTCCGCCTTAGCGGAATCCGCCGCTTTGTTAAATCAAATTCTATCCAACAATGTGATTCAATTAAACGGCGAGAATTCTACTTAAAACTGTGAAAGCGCATATTTCATCCTTTTTAAATTTTGAATTTTTAAAAAAATGTTCTAAGGAAGCATTTACTACATGCCAAATTCCAAGTTTCCACACCAATTGTATCACATAAATCACAATTTTAGAATGCTTCTTACTCTTGCATTCTTTTAAATTGCGAATTGAAAAAAATAAATTCTGGGCGAGCATTTACGTTTCTTAAGTACCATCATATAAAATTTCAAGAGTCTAGCCCTAAAAGTTCTAAATATATTATGATTTAGAACGTTTTTTGCTCATTTCACTTTTTAAAATTTTGAATTTTTTAAAAACCGTTTTGAACAAGTGTTTATATCTTAAAAGTAACCACTATGTCAAACACCAAGCATTTATACCAACTGTATCACACAAATCGTAATTTTAGAACTTTTTTGTTCTTGCAACCTTTTACATTTCTACATTTTAGAAAACTGTTCTGGACGATCATTTATATTTCTAGAGTAACAGCCATGCCAAATTTCACATATCTAGCACAAACAATTCCTAATTAATTGTTTTTAGATCATTTTAAGACCGTTTTCCCCCATTTCATCCTTTTAAATTTAGAATTTCTTTAGAAATCGTTCTTAGAGAGCATTTACATCCCAAAAGTTACCACCATGCCAAATTCCAAGCTTCTATACCAACTGTATCGCAATTTTAGAACATGTTTTTGCTCCTGCTAACTGTTCTGGGCTAGCATTTAAGTCTCTAAAGTAACAACTATGCCAAATTTCATGTTGCCAGCCTATGATATAGAATCATATATATTTTATGTTTTATTCTAAAATTTAAATTTTCTATCTTAAAGTTTCTCTATGTGAATTAATGTCTGCATTCAAAATCTTTTTATTCTTTAATCTCGAAAGTAATTTCTTCCTAGCTAAAAATTTTCCCAGATTTTTCATTGTAACAGTAAAAGTACGTTACTTCTCTGTGGTTTCAATTCGTTATTTTAATGTACTGCAGATGACTTTAACATATGCTGTTTTGTCTTTCTTCGTATCTTGTGTTAAATGCAGGCGCCGTTTTCATAAATTGATTCCTGCATGAGATATGCAATATCAACATTTTTGTGTTCGCTGCTAACACATGTCTGGCTTTCTCAAAAAAAAAAAAAAAAAAAAAAAACCACGAGTGCCTGGTGAGAAAATGTAGTGTTTGGCATATTCTCATTTATGTGTTGGTGAAAATGTATCTGAAAAATTAGATCAGATCTTCTCTAACTGTTGAACAAGAAGGTCGATTATTTAGAGGCGTAAAGAAGACCATCCTCGCCCTTTCCAGATGTGTCGATGTGTCCGAAAATAAAGAAAAGTTTTCACGTGATTATGCGTCTTTGATTGTACTGGTTTTTTGTTTGCTGCGGACTGTTTCCTATCAGGAGGGGAACCTAGGGTTATTTCGATGAATGTAAATGCCCCAAAAATTACGATCACTTTCATTTCCGATTTTGACAGCGAAATTCTCCATACAGCCCTAACTGCACAAATAAATGGTAATTTAGAACGTTTACTGCTCCTTTCCCCTTTTTAAATTTCGAACTTTTTAGAAACCATTTTTAGTGAGCATTTACATCTTTTAAAAGTAACCGCGAGATTAAATTTCAAATTGCTAGAATCAACAATATCGTAGAAACCGCAATTTTAGAATGTTTTGTTCTTACACCCCTTTGGAAATTGTTGTACCAAAAAATTGTTTGGAAATTGTTGTATAAAATATAGCCAATGTTAGAGAGGAGATGGTTACCAGAATTTTGACACCATTATTAAAGTTCCATACTTAAAAAGTAAAAACTGAACTATTATAAGATCACTCATTTGTCTTATTTTTCTGGTGCTCAGCGGGGAGTTGAGGGTTATCGATGCAGAATCATCTAAGGATTGTTGGTAATAATTTTCAATGTGTCTGTAATTATCTGAGATATTAATTAAAAACCCATCTAGAAAACAACGGCATGGATCAAAACAGTGTTGCTACTTTGTGACCTCCTTTTGAAGCGCGATTGGCACAATGCTAAGATTAAACTTTGTATAAGATCTTTGCTTTAGGTAAGACGAATCATAGTGAGAGTCAACATTTTTCATTTCCGACTGAATTCAATTATTGAAGGCAAACATTGAAAAATAATTCGTAGAATAATTCCAAGACATTAAGAGTCAGTAATTTTGAGACAACAATAGCTTATAATTCAATATGTAATTCATTTATAATGAAAAATTGTTCGATAACAAATCACTTGAATTATCATGCCTGCATATGTTTCGGAAAGTTTCGCGTTGTTCAGAATACTTTATTTTAATGCTTTAAAATTGTCTACTATTATGTCAAATATGATTGACAAGTAACTTTTCGTGTGAAACTCAGCGACTGTACTGTATATAAAATTATTTGCTGTACTGTACTCTTCCATCTTAAAGTTTGCCCCTCATCATTTTTAAACACTTTATAAATCTAATCTAGTTTTGTGTTATTTCATTGGTGCATTTTATAGTTTGTAACTCTAATGTTGTTTATATGAATCATAACCAACTTAATTGTGGAGAAAAGCATTATGATTTCATTCATTTAAAAGACTGATTCCATTAACCAGTGATCCATATAACCGGCGACCACCTTTATCAGAAACTCAAAACCCCCCCTAGAACCAAATTCTGGCTGCGCCACTGGACTAAAATATTTATATATTTTTTTATACATAGATTAAATTTTAAGTGTGTTAATGTGAAAATATTAACTTAATTAAATGCTTCTTCTGTCACTAATTCATATGCAAAATTATATTAGTTAGTGAAAAGTGTAAGGTAAGAACTTAATGTAATGCACTGTCTGTCATTTGATAATTACATATTTGATTTATTTTTCCATATATGCTTTTCTTTTATAATCACCAATAAACAGAGGTATTTTACTATTATTATGAAATTTTAAATATATAGTTGTCCTGTTTTAAGATAAAATTTTTTTTGAAGGGCCCTGTTCTGAAATTTAAAAAAAAGGGGTCCTTTAAAAGACATTTTTAATATAACATTTATCTTTATCATTATAACATATATTTTTTATCAATTATTTACTACACATTTTAAATGTGATATTTGATTTAAATAAAATTTTGTGAAAAGTAAAGGTTATTTTTGAGAAATTTATTATATTTTTGTGAAAAATAACATTTTGTAATGAAAGTTGAAATTCAGTTACTCAAATTCGAACCAAGATTAAAAAATACTTTTTAAATCCTTTTGCTAAAGTTTTCCTCTCTGGTGAACTTATTTGTTTACAAATTACACATTTTAAAATGTCACAAAAAAATAAATAAATAATAAATAGTGAGTTTTTATGGAATAGAAAGGAATTTTGTGAAGGAGCCTGTTTTATTATAAAGAATTTTGTGCAGGGACCCATTTTATCAAATTGAGTTTTGTGGAAGGTCTATTTTATTAAATTAATTTTTATGAAGGAGCCTGTTTTATTAAGAGAATTTTGTGAAGCGGCCCTAAATATTCACCAAATTTTGCTTGGTATATTACCCTTGATATAATTATAATACCCTTGATACTTGATATATTTAATATTTTCTAATAATAATTAAACCTATCTGGTGAGTTTATTGTAGATTATATATATGTATAAACTATGTAATATGGCAAAATAAATCGAATATGTAATTATCGTATGACAGACAGTGCATTATAGTACGGTTTTACTAACTGATATTATTGATAAAATTTTGCATGTGAATTAGTGACATCATAAGAAGCATTTAATTAAGTTGATATTTTCATGTTCAAAATTTTACAATGTACATTTACATCTGTATGGAAAAAAAAAAAAAAAAAAGAAAAAAAAAAGAATATTTTAGCAATGGAAGATATTAAATATGAAAAAATAAATAAAAGGGAAAGAGAAAAGCATGAGAATGAAACAATCGTGAATTTATCAAAACGTAAATTTCCTTTATCATTAAAAAAGGTATTCCGATTTAGAATTTTGATTTAAATTCATATTAATATTAAACATATTTACATAAATCATACTAAATTTAAAAGCTATGATAAACGAACAAATACGAAGTATGTGAAATTATTTATGCACAATTTTCCATTGAAAGGTATGAAAAGAAAGGTAGGTCTTAACTAAAAAGTATTAAATTTACAAATAAAGCAAATTCATATTGAATACTGAATAATGCATAAAAATTGTTGCGCAAGATTATTTACTAATAAATAAATAGTGCAAACGTAATAAAATATTTTCACAACACGAGCTTCGGACAAAGCTGTGGAGTTAAGCCTACTCGCGCAGAAACGACAAGTTAAACATATTTTAATACATAATGATCAACATTGTTAATATTCATAAAAATACACATATATACTGTAAATAAGTACTTACCTTAATTAAAAGCAATCCAATCTTGAATTGAACTACTTTAAATTAACATCAGAATTCAAAACACATTTTGATTTCCCAACACGTTGCATCTGAAACGCACGGTACTATGTTACTTTCCCACGAACAAGTACGGAATGGGAGAATATGCTTTATGACCGAGGTTGGTGACGTCAGCAAACCAGTATTTCCTTTGGAACCTGGCTTTGTAATAGAGCCGGTGTTGATTATATCCTTCTTGATACAGTAAAACCTTCATAAAGGCACTCCCAAACAGTCACTATTTAGCAGACACTAAAGAAGTCCTGAACACATATATATGTATGTTTTTACCCCTGAATAGCAGACACATTCCAGAGTTCTCCGGTGTCTGCTATTCAAAGTTTTTATTATACTTTAAACTATAAAGACCTTTTTTTTTTTTCAAATAAACCCAATGATACGCTCATAATTGCAGTAACCATTGCTAACTGTGATCACTTGTAGAATAAAAAAACTACAAAGACAATTTGAATTAATAAAATTTTTCCACTTATAACCATCACTGGTTATAAGTAGAGATGTTACAAATAGTGCTTTGAACAAACACCAGATATTCTGCCAAATCTTAGGTTGAAGAGAAATATATTTTTTAAATAATCATTTTAATTATTGTATATATATGTATTAATTATACATGCATATTAATTTAAATAAATTTATATATATATATATTACTTACATATGCATATTAATTTAAAAATAGAAATACAATTAAGGGTACTTATGTATTATCCGTGCCAGTTTTAAGCCAACTGCACCAGGCATGGAGCCAATATTACTAATTATACTAACCCTTATATATTTTTTTCTTGCTACATGGTGCATGTCTGGGAATAATCTATAATATTATTCTTTCTTATTTACTATGCTATTTACCATTTATTAATTTTACTAAAATAATGTTATTTACTGTTTTTAACAATGTTATAAATTTAATAAACATACATTACATTTTATTTATTTTATATTAATTAGCATTTTTAGCTATGTTATTTGATAATGTTAAATTACTGCGTTTGAAAACATGATTGGCAACGATAAACAAGATTGGAACTTGGCAACCATTTTTGGCGATCAATCTCCTGGCACGGATAATACGTAAGTACCCAATTAAGCACAAATTAAAATTGATTTTTTAGTTGCTGTTGTTACTTGTATGTTTAAAAATTTTAACAGCTTGGTGTATTTTTATAATATTTCAAACACCATTCTCATAATAAAACATGACTTTTACCAAATGTAAATTACACATTGCATTATTTTATCTATAGCTACTTGCAATTCATATATATTTTGTATAATATCAGAACTCATTACCACTGTTAAATGTGCTTTTTAAGTTTTTTATTTTTTTTTATTTAGAAAACTTTTATTGCAAAAAATTAAGAATTCGCATTTTATCCTTTTATACTTAGACATGTCAAATTGACTTTCTGTAAGTTAAGATGGTAGGTTAATATTTCCATTACAAAAATAAAAAATATTCTTCAGTTTATTCAGTGATATTTTTATAATTTCTTCCATTAAAAATTAATGAGACCCTCACAGGGCTTACTCTGTTCCATGTTTTACAATGAGGCTCTTCCTGAAATAGCCTTTGGTCAAGTACATTCTTTTGTGAGATATTTGTGTTACTATTGATCAACATATTTGTAGAAAATAGACATTTAACAAAAACTTTAAACAGTTGAACCAGCACATCACAACATAGAAAGTTCTACAACTTACTGAACATATATTGAAAGTATACACAGATACTGAGACTAATAGTATGAATAATCTCTAATTTTCTGCAATATTTTGTATTAAATATATTTAAGGTTGTTCTTTAAAAGAATTATTAAAAAAAAATATTGTTGAGCAATGCAAATTTTTCTTACGCAATCACAAAGTCATTTTTATATGTGCATTAAATTTACAGACATCAATATCCAAAAGCCTTAAAATCAGATAGCACTTTTTTTTTTTTCATTTTTCTATAAATGTACGAGGGACAGTCGGAAAATAAGTTTCCCCTGCGACTGTGGACAGAGGTGTGTATGAAAGACAAAAAATGTAATGAGACATTAAAGATAAAACATAACTTTATTTTTCACATAAGTACCAAGTACATTGAGACCTTTGTCATACCGCTTTATAAGCTTCAAAAAGCCCTCCAGGAAAAAATTAGGGCTTTGCATACGGATGAAGCGTTGAACGGCTATGGGCAAAAGACGACACAGCAGGTGAACGCGAACGTGCAAGACACCGATACACCCAGTGGTGTAGTCGAGGGGGGACGCGGGGGGACGGCGTCCCCTCACTTTTTTATTTTATGTCGAGCGTCCCCTTACTTTTTATTTTCAAGGGGGACGCGAGAGGACGCCATCTTTTCAAACTTACCAATTTTTTTTAAATTATGAGCACACCAATAAATCAACAATTTTAAGAAATAAGGCATTGATTTTTAATACTTTTCAACAACATGGAAAGTGTTTACGGTGTCAGATCGCTTGTCTGTCTCCATCTGTTCGCATTCTACTTGTAACTTCCAAAAGTTTGCTTGAATTTCGAGAAAATTTTATGTATATTTTTTCAATGTAGCCTTATCACTATTGTGAATTATGTGTATAGCATCAGTATTTCGTTTACGAGTGATCAAAAAAGAGTTCTTTCATATTACTGTTTACTGGGCGGAGATTGTTTGAAATACACATAAATGAAGTAATGTCATATGGTATTGAAATTCGTTACAACATATTTCCTATAAAAAATAACATTTATCGTTCGTTTACAGGGACGTTAAAAAATATTTCGAAACACCAAAACACCATGCATGAGCTATAAACAGTAATTGTTTGCAATGCATGGAAAACGGTGCACGAAACATTTATAGTTATTTTACAAGGCCAAAGAATCCGGACACATTTTTCAGACGTGGGTTCAGTTGCTCGAAACGTGTTTTCGATTATATTTTGTATTTTTCAGCTGAAGAAAATATCCATTTGCTAAGTGATACGTAAATGATATTCGTATACAGGGCCACACAAAAACAATCCAAATACACAACCGTCATGGCCGGATATTTCTTGAAATGCGTTTTGCAGCTGGTTTTAAATTTTAGTGTGCTATGTGATGAGCATATGATCATTAATTTATATGACCACTCAAAATAATTCGAATGAATACGTTACCATTTATAGATAATTATTGCTTGGTATGTGTTTAAACTGAACGAAATAATATTTTCGATAAAAAAAAAAACACTATACATGCTTTTCCTTCACACATTGTTGCACCAAATTAATTTTACAAACATTTGTGTGTATTAATGAATATAATATATATTGGCCGGTATACAGTGTGTCTGTGTATTATAAAAGTTGACACGCACTTTAATTTGTTACCTGCTGGAGATAAGTAGATAACGCAAATTATTAAAAAGTTTAAAATAAAGTAAAAAAAATAATATTGAAATAATATTGTCAATGAAATAATTATCTTGTTAATTTTCAAACATTTATACAATAACTCTTTATGCGACTCTTCTATTCAAAATTTGTCAGTCAGAAAAATTTTCTTTTTTGCTGCAATAAAATCATTAAAAATATGCATATCTATATATTTAAAATTAAATTTAAAAAATGAAGGAAGAAAGCTGCCTTATAAAACCTTTTCGAACCATTTAAATATTACTTTATCAGTGAAAATGGTCTTGTGCACATATTGGCAATAGCATTTTTAGAACAAAATTAAATATTAATAAGTGTAAAAAGGAAAAAAAATGCATCGCAAGTGTATCTAAATAAAAAGCTGCACGGGCAGAAATCATGTAAAGAGACAGTGTAGTTTTAAAACTTACAAATAAAAAAAAAAAGAAGAAGAAGAATTGGCTAAGCATGCTCTATGTATTTTCCGTCAGCTGCAGTACATAACTGGGGGTCAACCGCACATGTTTATTATCATCCATGTTACTGTTAACTTCTTGTAATACCTACAGTGCCTAGAAGTATATAGTGTTGTTATCGGCGTCAATATTATACTTCAGAAATAGAGGACGCCGATAGATGGCGCCAGTGTTCTCGCCGCGGCTATGGTAACTTTTGTTTTTACATACACCTCATTTTAAATCTATTTTTTTTCTGTATAAATCAGTACTTTAAAATGCTCTAGATAAAAAATAAACAAGGAAAAAAATTCTAATAATGAAAATACAGTTGAAGAGAAATGTAATTGATTTCATAACAACTAATTGTAATGAACTCAAACAGTTACAAACTTTATCATAGGACAATGTTTTTCTTCCTACAATATTTAGTTATTTCTAAAATTGGATAAATGCAATATATTGGATAAATACATTATACTATGATGAATTCTTGCAAAAACATGTCCCTATTTTGACAACTTTTTAATCGGTATTCATTATTACATAACTTGTTTACATCCTGTTAACAAACTAAGAGTAAATTGAGTTGTTAAAAATTTCTGACATTTTGGAGCTTTAGTTTTGAGTAAAATAATTTAAGGTATACTAGCAAACATCAAACATTAAATTAATGATAATTTCAAATCTAGAAAAAAAAAATAATTACTCTCCTGAAAGTATGACAAGAATGCATTTTCTTTAAATTAGGGTAGATGCGCCAATCATCCTTAAAAAATTATTTAAAAATTATTTTTGATTAATAGTTATTATTATATATATATATATTATTATTATTATTATTACATTAAGTTATCAACAATATTTAACCATTCTCATGCTCACATTTCTCAAATGTGAATCAAAATTTTAATAACAGAAATAAATCAAACACTTTCCAGTTTTTTTCGAGTAATAGACACCCTACAAAAAGTAATACATTGATTTTGTGAATGTATTTAAAACCATGATTGAATGAAAGCATACTAATGAAACAAAATAATCATGTTAAAATAAATTTTAAAGTTAGGATATCAATAATTAATAAAATACTTATGATAATGTTCATTGTTTAAATTATTTATTGTCATTATCACAAGATAAATATTTTAATTATTTTAGATAGAAAAATTAAAATACTAAATTAAAAATAATTGAGCAAATCTTCTTTCCCTTCAATAGTGTATTTGTAATTTCTCTCAATAAATCGCTCATGAAAATGCGATTCACATTAGAGTCCTGCATCGGGTCGGGTTACCCGCACCCGACCCGTCCCGCGGTTCGGGTTTACACTTCGGCTTTTTGCTGCGGGTCCGGTTGACATTCACTTTTTCGTGTTCGGGTTGGGTTTTTACTCTTGCGGGTCGGGTTCGGGATGACCCGCTTTTTCAAAAGAATGTCCAATATTTTTTCAAATTAAGGAAATCGAGGTAAATTTTTTGTCGGGTTCGGGTCGGGTTGCTAGTTGACTTCAAATGAAATTTGCGGGTTCAGGTCGGGTACAACCCGACCCGTGCAGGACTCTAATTCACATGCAACTGAATGTTGGTTCAGATCTTTGTCGGCACGAGGAATGACTTTTAACCATTTTTCAAATTAGTTTTAGTCTTTGGGGGGGAGGGGGGGGGGATATAGAGTTATGTTAGTTTTGTTGCTTTTATATCCACTAGTATATCCGGGAACGAAGCATGTTCAGGGCTTAATTTGCGCCGGAGCCCACCAGACCTCAGCTCCGGTACTTCTCTATTTTTAGTAAATGTTTAAATATTGGCCAGAATTCACCGGAGCTCATAAACACTGCGCTCCGGAGCCCAGTGCAATAACGCTTCCGAAAAACGAATTCTAAATTACCCTTTCCTTTCCCTCCCATCCCTAATTTTTTGCCTGCTTTTGTATCAAAACACTTATAAGTGAGGTAATGTGTCGCTCACGTAAGAGATTGAGATAAAACGGGCTCGGTTTTTATATCAGTCTTGGGAGGCTTGAACTCAATCTGTCTTAAATTCAAATTTTATTTATTTCCATTTCAAATCATTTTAATGCTATTTTGATCAGACTAACGAGTAAACAGAAATAGTCTTTTTTCTATTCCGCATAGCTGCGAACTATTAATTTTTTGTGTTAACACTATTTCCGAATCATAATCCTGAGCTTATTTAATCGCAGAATTCTGCGATTAATTAACATTAAGATTAGGTAAAGCAAAGGTTTCTATTTGGAAGTAGTAATAACAAAAAAATGGAACAGTTGATATCTAAGTATACGCAGATAGATGTATTTAATTATTTTTATTTTGCTAAAAAAAAAAAAAAAAAAGTGTTTTAAATTTTGAAGATAATGTATGAAATATAAATAGGCAGACTGGAGTGACGGTGGGGGGGGGGGGGGGGGGGGGGGGGTGCGTGTTAGTACCGCAGAATATTAGGGCTCCGGCACTTTTTTTCTTAGAAATTAAGCCCGGAGCATGTTCGATCAGCTTTTCTTTTCTTAGTATTTGCAGATTTATCCATACTGATTTATCATTAAACAGGCATAATATATGTTTACTTTAAAATATTATAGAAATAGAAACATTCGTATAGTTTGTTTGAAAATACAGCGTTAATTACATTGAAACTAACATTAGGATCAAGCCTGTTAAATGAAACTTCAAACGTTAATAACGGCGGTGGGAACTCGACGCCCTCTCGCGGAGAATCTGGTTTTCCTCCTGTTAGGGACATTTTTTTTATTGCGGTTGTATTGGCGATAAGCACACTACTTACTTCTAGGCACTGTAGTAATACCTCATAGCTTTTCTAATTTGATATACAGTCGTTGTCCCCTTCCTCCACCCTGCATATTTCCTACCTTATTTTAAACTTTTTTGCACCTTACATTGACTACTTATCTTCAAGTTTAAATTTTTTCGGACGCCCTGTAAAAGTCGACCTTAGCTCAAACTTGAAGATGTCAAAAAATGCAATACTTTGATAGCAACGTGGTTCAAAGTGGTTTTTAGTGACAAAACTTGATGCTTTTAATTTATAATAGTAATTTAACTTTAATGAATAATAATCTGTTTAATCTTCTAATTCTAATCTTTAACGATTCATCCTTATCTAAGTGAAAACCACAGCCTTACTCAAAATTTGGAAAGCGGTAAATCATAGAATGGTAACTGATACAAAATCTAGAAAATATAAAGAGGTGAAATTTTTTTTGAAAATAAGTATTTCTGTAAAGTTCATTGAAAGAGGAAAAATAATACATATTATTAAACTGTGAGAGAATTAAATATATTGCTGTTGTTTTCAACCCATTTTCCCCCTTTTATTTAAATATTTAATAAATAAAAGAAATTAATTTGAGCCACTTTTTTACCCGCTTTCTGTTATCTTACATTTCTGTATGTATGTGACAGTCGAATCTTGTGATTCATTTTTCACCCACTTTCTGTTGATGTAGAGCTTTGAAATTTGGAATATATATATATATATAATATATATATATGTGTGTGTGTGTGTGTGTGTGTGTGTGTGTGTGTGTGTGTGTGTGTGTGTGTGTATTCCTTGCAATGCAATACTTTACACATGAATTGGACATTCATTTTCAGAAGAATAACAACCTTAAAAAGTTTTCGGCTTATTTCAGCACTTAAAATTTCGAATATTTTAAAAGCCATTCTTCGTGAGCATCTCCATGTTAATAGCTACCAGATAAATCGTGATGAAACGAGTTTAGAAGATTTACTTAACAATCAGGTCTCCCAAATGGTCCGCTTTTTAAATACCAGTATTTTCTTAGAAAAATTTTATTTTTAGATTTTTCTTGTAAATTTTGCAGAAACAACCTTCGGAAGTAAATTTTTGCAGAAAAGTTTTAGAAACCTACTAAGAAATTTTCTGTTAAAAAATATTGATATTCAGTTGACGAACTATTTGGGAGCCCTGGACAATTCATCCTTTTAAAATGTAAATAAAAAATAATAATAAATAAGATTTTACGAGCATGTAAGTCCTGAAAGTATATGTGTGCCAAGTTTTAAGTCAGTTGCTCTTGCTCGAATATTTCCACACAAATCATGATGAAACCAATATTTTCTCCATTTCATCCCATAAAAATTCAATACTTACAGATTAGAAGTAACCTAGTTACTGATTTAAAGAGTTACTAATTCTACAAAAATCTTGATGAAACGCGATTTTCAGAAATTTTCTTTATAAGGATACTGGTCTGTTTCACCCTTTTCAAATTCATATTGGGATGTTCGGAAAGTTCCTTCCATTTGGAAAAACTAATTCGTACCGGAAAATTCTACCCGTCAAATGACATTAGATATTAAAATTAATGTCTAATAATTAAATGATAGAATTTTCCGGTACGAATTGGTTTTCCCAAACGGAAGAAACTTTCCGAACAACCCAATATTTTTACACGTTGTTCAAAATTTTGTACAGAGTTTGGGCAGTGGCATATATAATCCAGAATGTTAAATAATCTTTTCTTCATATATAACATACCTGCAAAACTTAATCTCAGCCGAAAACACCGTTTAAATGCTACCCTGCTCAGATACATGTACATATTGACTCAATGCAAAATCACCAAACACAGACTTTGGGAATCTTAAAGAAAGTACCGACTCGCACACATGCATACACAGATACATAGAGAATTGTTACAGAAATAGGAAAAGCGGACTCAGGGAACCTATAAAAGTAAAGATATAAATTTCATAGTCTTTTTTTCTTGTCATGATTACAATATTTTCCTTACACTATACGTATTCGTAATGTAAAAATGCAATAATTTTCAATGCTCTTAGTATACAATAGTTATTCTAAGACTATCTCAAAAATAAACAATGTCCAACAAAAGTCTCGTTGCGTGGATTAGTTTTATTACATTACGAATTCTATTTCAAATACGTATTTTCACACATGAAATAAGGTTAACAATATTTTAATTTATGGGAAGCTATGAACGACCGACAGATAAAAAACTTAAATTAATTTAATTTAAATAAATTTTAATTTAAAATTTAAAATTTAATTTTTCAACTACTTTTCTCTGTAATTCAAAATGAAAAGCAAGATTCATAATCAAGTTTGCTCTATGGGTGATACAGATACAGACCCTAATGATCGAGACTATGAGCGTCCCCCCACTTTTTTCCCCAGAACTACACCACTGGATACACCATTGGGTTGATGTCGACCGTGATCAAGCAGATGGCGTTGTTGCAGTCAACAGTGCCATCTGTGCAGGCACTGATATATATGATATTTACAAGTTTTTCTATTTGATATTTACAAGGTATATAAAATAAAAAGTAATGAAATAAATAAATAATTCTTTGAATTATGTTTAAATAGCCAAAATTTTTCTTTGACATTGGTTGGTTTATTTTTCAGTAATTTTTATTTAATTGAAAGTTGATAAAATTTGTATTTCGATACTTTTTAAGATGCTGAATTTAAATATGTAAATAAAATTCTAATGTTGCTATTGAACTCTTTAAAAGCTAAATTCTATTTTTGTATGTAAATGACCTCTTATAAGCAAAATAAACTACTATAATAAAATATTTTCAATGAAATGAAATAATACTTTTCTTATTTTCCATGCATCAATTAGAATTGAAGTCACAGTCTGAAATCAGATTATTATTATAGATTTTTTGTTTTCCTATGTACAATTATTTTCAAAACAGTGTAATAGTTTTTCCTGTTGTTTTATTTTTCCCAGCATGTCTTTCTATTAGCCTTTCTCAGTTTATAACACTTTTCAATCATTCAAGGTGGTCTTGGTCCACATTTACTCAGAAAATCAGTTTGGGATCTACTGTATATGAATAATATTTTTTATACAAATTGCTCTTCTATATAGTAAAGAAAAGCCATGGTTTTGTGGCCCTGTAAATGTATTTTCATTGATTATTCAAAATAAGTTGGAAATTGTACGTTAAACGTGACACATAAGGTGCATTCGTTTTATAACTACTTTCACAATGTAAAAAAATCATCCTTATTTCAGTGAAATGAATTATATCGTCTGCTATGAGCGAGATGAGCATGCCTCTTTTTTTTTTCTGACTACGTATCCCACATTTACAAATGGAATTTTTTTTTCCTACACCAGACAGCGCTGTAAAATTCACCATAGAGTTCTTGCTTTGCGAATAATTACCTCCATGGTTTAATACTTTTATGACTCTTAATGAACGATCCTGTGTTTATTTACTCTAATAGATTGAGAAATTTGGCTGTTAACCTAATTTCCACTGAAGTTGTCTCAGAATCTGTACATTTTTTAATGTAACTCATCTCTCAAGCAAACAATTTTTTTGAACGATATTTCTAAAAATTTAACTTTTATGCAATTTTATTCGAAAAAAAATTTTTTGAATAAAAATAGCCACCTGGCATATGAAAAAAGAAGTGGTTTGCCTGTACTTGTTTTCCTCAGTTACATGACTTGCGCTTTTATTATATAGATTACGTACAATAGGATTTAATAGAATAAAGAAAACTTTTATTAATATCTTTTTTAGTTTTGATTCGATTTTCATAAAATTTGAAATGACTCGGCAAAATTCTGCAACGTTAAAGTACTATTCGGTTGGGTAGTTTTTGCGCTGTTATATGCGGACGGACCAGACGACGACTATAGGTGCTACGTATTTATATAATCAAAATGCACCTAAAAAAATGTAATAAAGGGATTGTAAATTTTGTGCCTTTGATGCCTTTATAAATTTATGCATAAAAGTAACAGTAAAGCGCTGATTATCCAAACCTGTGGGGACCACTTTGAATTACTAGAGGGATGCACAACCTGTGGCCCGTGATGGGTTGACTGGTGGCCCGCGGAGACCATATATGCCAACATATCCAGAAATTTCGAATTTCCTAAATAATTCATGAGAAAAATGTGCAGATTTTGTTAATACATCGTAGGAAAACATCATGAATTTTGTCGATCGGGTGCATAAAATCATGAATTGCATCGACTGGACACGAAAAAATCGTAAATTTTGTCGCATGGGCATCGAAAAATCACTAATTTAGCCATTTTGTCGCAAGAAAAAAAATCGTGAATTTCAATAATCAGTCGACATAAACCACAGATGCCAAAGTTGGAAATTCCGGAGTTGTGAATTTCGTCTTATGAAAAAAATTGTGAATTTCGTCAATCGCTCAAGAAAAAAAAAGATCTTGAATTTTGTAAACCACTGGAAAAAACCTGCAAATTTCGTCTATAAGGAGTGTAAAATCGCGAATTTCATGGATCGAGCACGGACAAACAGTGAATTTCATCGAATGGCCGTGAAAAGATTGCGAATTTCGACGAACAGTCGTGGAAAAATTTGCAAATTGTCCATAGATGTAAGAAAACCTCATGAATTTCGTCGATCGGGTGTGTAAAATTGTAAATTTTGTCGATAGGCATGGAAAATAGTGAATTTCGTCAATTGGATGCGGAAAAACCAAGAATTCTGTCGAATGTTAATGGAAAAATTGTAAATTTTTTGACAAACTGTTGCAGAAAAAAAATCGCGAATTTCACCATTGTGAAGAGAAAAAATATTGTGAATTTCATTAATCAGCCGACAGAGACCATAGATGCCAAAATTGGAAAATCCAGAGTTCCGAATTTTGTCATGTGAAAAAATTGCATATTTCGTCAATTTGCTGCAAAAAAAATTCTGAATTTCATCAACCACTCATGGAAAAAATTGTGTATTTTATCAATTACTGCTTTAGAAAATCACTAATTTTGTTACTCGGGCGCTGAACAATTGCAAATTTCGTCAGCCGGATGTGTAAAAATCATGAATTTCATCAACGTGCTGTGAAAAAAATCCCGAATTTCATCAACCACTCACTGAAAAAATTGCACATTTCGTCAATCACTCATGTTATAAAATTGCAAATTTTGTCCATCAGCTGCAGAAATGCGAATTTCATCAATGTATATCAGTTAAAAATCGTGAATTTTAGCAATCAGTCACAGAAAAAATATTGCAAATTTTCTCAATTGCTCATGGAAAAAAAAATTCACAAATTTCGACAATCACTCATGGAAGAAATCATGGATTGTTTTCAATCCCCCCCTCCTTCCACAAAACAAAATTTTGTCTGCGCTACAGCTGTTAACCCTCAACACTCCAGTCATTCTTGTGACTGGCCCTCTTCTTATAAAGGTTGTGCACCCCTACATTTGATATACCCTTGCCAACAGAATTGTATATTTTGACTGGGAAGGAGGGAACCTAGGGGGCTAAATCTACCCTTCCAAAATCAATGTTTTTTAAAAATCTGATTATAGGCTAAAATCCCCCCCCCCCCACACACACACACACACATCTCCTTGAAACAAAATTCTCTCTTTGCTGCTGATGATGGCCTCGACAACCCAGTCATTTTTTAAGTGACCCTTTGCTTAAAAAGGTTGTGCACCCCTATACTAGACAAATAAAAGCACACTGCATGCAACAGGAGTTTCAACTGTTCACACTGTCAATATTCCCTCAGTGATAAACACCTCATAGGATAAGAAGTTTTGTTTCATTTTGATGTTCATTGTTATGGAAGTGATATTTCTGTTGCCCTCTTTCTTTTGAGTATCGCCACTAGACTTTAATGTCCATGAAGCCAATTATCCATTTCCAGTAACCTTTGGCAGATTGATAAAGAGGGCTGCTTTGAATGGTTTCTCATTGTGAAAGTGATCTTTCTTGTTCAGCAACCCTTACATTAGAAGAAAGGAGGGGGTACTTTTTGTATAGGATTTCATCTCTCCATTGGCAATTTATGAGAAAAACTTTCTTTACTTGGTATTCTTGCTTTTTGAAAGGATATTTTGGAGAGGATTAGACTCCTTTAGCACCTTTGGGAATTTGCATCTCTCTATGACATTTCGCAAAACTTATTTTGGATTAACAGTTTAATGTACTGAATGTGCCATAAACATCAGAGTCTCTGTTTTTCCCTCTAATTTCAGTTGTTTTTTTATTTTTATTTTTTAATTTTTTAGGTTTACTACCACTTTTTTCTTTAATAAAGAAAAATAAACTGTTTAAATTGTAAGAGGGAAAAAAGTTGTTGATGGTTGATAGGAATTCCAAGTAATTGATCGACAGATAATTGGAGTTTGGTTGTAATTGGAGCTGTACTTTATTTTGCACTCAAGTCTAAGTTGTTTTTTTTTTCCTTAGAAAGAAAGAAAATTTATTCAATTTTTGCAGCTCATTCTTAAGAGTGTCGATCAGCCAGATCTCCAATTCCTCTCACTAATGTTAAACCTATGGGCATGGAATGCATTCATATTTTTAAAAAATCTCATCCAGAAATTAATATTTTAATCTTTGTGTATTCTTCTTAAAAGATGCCTGTTTCTGTTTTAGTCGACAAAATGTTTCAAAATACAAGTAAGTATTAAAGTCTTACTCTCAGTTAGTCAACTTCACTAAGATTTTTATACATAAAATATAAAATTACATATTTTGTCGACTAAAAAAAATGTTGAGTCTTTTTTTAAGATGAGTACACAGTAAAAAGTAATTAAAAAAAAAATTTCTGAGTAGATAGTTTAAAAATATTTAATACATTCCACACCTATAGGTTTAACATCAGAAAGGGGAATTAGAAAAATTTTTGGGGATATTTTCTGTCCTGTGACTTTTACCCATGACTATAAGTATAAGCAAACATTAATGTTTTAAAATATTATGTTCTACATTAGAGAGATAAAATTTGTAGAAAGATAAGGTCATTTTCAGTCTAAATTTATTACTTTTGTAATGATTATTTTTCTAATTTTTAGATGATGTCAAGCCTGTAGACTTAGAAGAATATGTTGGCACCATGATTGATAATGAGTTTGATACAATTTTTGAAGATGGCAGTTTATTCGAAGTAACATATTATTTTCATCAATATCATTGTGTCATAAATTCCATGTCAAATCAACCAAAAATTTTTAATATTCAACCTGACCATTTCAGATTTTAATGAAAACTTCAGAAATCATTCTCCCTGATGATAGAAATGAGAATATACTTTTGGAATTTTTTTATCTCAGTAAATTTTCATACAACTAATTTTTTTAATTTCGAAAAATAATTTTTTGGCTTGTATAAATGTTTTCAATTTTGAATTTCTCAAGTTCTATCAAGTGTAGAGAGTTGTTTGACCCCTCATTTTAAAGAGAATTTCATAAGGTTTAATTTGGTATGCAAGTTGACTATGCTTAATTAAAAAAACAATAATTTAATTTAATTTAAAAAATTTTTAAATAGTGTTTTTTAAAAAATTTCAAAAAATTATGTGTTTTGTAATATTAAAGTTTAAATTTTGAAAGTTTTAAAGTGGTATCTCAATGGAATCAGCAGTTATAAAAAATATATATATAATGTTTAAAATTGATAAGACAATACTATCTTTAGCATTTAGCACACTCATAAAGTTGGCGAGGTACTAACTTTAAATGCCAGCCCCAACTGGTGTTTAACATTGGTTTTTTTAACATAACTGCTGATCCCATTGAGATCCCACTCTAAAACTTTCAGAATTTAAAGTTTATAACATTACAAAAAACATATTTCTTAAAAATTTTAAAAAAAAGAACACTATTTTAAAAAATTTTTAATTTAAAATTTTAAAATTATTATTTTTTTTTTAACCAAGCATAGTCAATTTGCATATCAAATTAAACCTTATGAAAGTCTTTAAAACGAGGGGTCAAACAACTCTCTACATCTGATAGAACTTGAGAAATTCAAAATTGAAAACATTAATACAAGCCAAAAATGGTGATTTTTCAAAATTAAAAAAATTAATTGTGTGAAAATTTACCAGATTTAAACTGTTGCTTTGGCAGTTTTATAATAAAAAATAGTTGAGAATTGTGTTAAAATTTTTAAAATGCAAAAGATTTTATACAAAAAAAAAAAAAAAAAAAATCTGTAAAATTGGTACATGCTGCTAATTTGTACACTAAAATGCTTGATGTAAATTCTAAATGTGTCATGATATTAGTATTCATATTTTATTGTGAAGTGTAATTTTGAAAAAAGTTTATCACATTTACAAAATTCATTATTTTACATTATTACACAGTTATTAAATACTCTTATACAAAACTTTCCTAAATAATCAAGATTTGTGTATGTTTCTTATGTAAGAAGCCAATATTTTACAATATGTTTCTTTTTTAAATGAATAGAATATAAAATTAATGTAAAATATTATGTTTGGTTAAATTATTCATATTCAAGTGTTTTCTTTGATTTAGTAATAGACCAGGAGGCGGCAGCACAGACAATCACCTCACAGAGTTCACGACTGAAATTCCAGAATCAGTTAAAACTCAATTCGCATATTAAAACACAATCGGTCTGCCAAGTCATATCTTGGTGGAAAACACCTTAAAACCGATTTTAGTGGTTGACTCGTAGGTTTACCATTATGTTTTCCTGCACCCAAAGGTATGAAAACATGGAGAACTGAGAGCAGGAACACACAATGGTAATCCTACGAGCCAACCACAAAAATCGGTTTTCGGGCGTTTTCCACCAAGATATGACTTGGCAGACCAATTCCGTTTCAATATGCGAATCAAATTTTAACTTATTCTGGAATTTCAGCTGTGTACTCGATGAGGTGATTGTCTGTGCTGCAGCCTCCCGGTCTATAACATATTTTTATTATTTGAAAATGAGCTTTCAGTCACAACACTCTTTGTTGGGATTAACATCCATTGGATTGCTCTTTCTGACAGTTTTGGATAGCATTAGTTTCTGATTTTCTTAATTCTATAAATTTTCTATATTCAACATTACATCTATTGCTGTGTAACAGCTTTATTTTTTATACTATATTTTCAAACATTGAAATTTTATCAAAACCCACAAAAAATAGTTGAAAGCTTACTTTTGTGGGACTAGGAGTTAATGGTTCTTCTAAACTGAAATAACATTAAATTCATACTCAAAAAACTCTCAAATTTAAAGTTGAAATATAAATTATTGGTATTATTTGTTTTAGAATTATACTTAAATTTGTCTTCTTTAATATTTAAGAGGTTTTTTAAGTAGTTTTTCATTTTGAATGTGTTTTTACCAAATTTTGGAAATCCTTTCATTTCACTGGATTATTATTAATTGTGTACATATTATTATATAATTTCTTTTTTGCATAATTCATTTATAAAGATGTAGATATATATTTTTGTAATTTCCTGATACAGTCCAATTTATATCATTTTCTAAAATTAATTCTTAAAAAAAAAATTTAAAAAAAATTCAAATTGATTTGAATTCAATC
Organism: Maratus michaelseni; assembly: GCA_963931845.1. NCBI lineage: Eukaryota > Metazoa > Arthropoda > Arachnida > Araneae > Salticidae > Maratus > Maratus michaelseni. The sequence goes on along the minus strand of OZ007594.1, from coordinate 164,642,005 downwards.
AATTTGAAAAAATTCAAATTGATTTGAATATATCTGTTACAATGCATATGTACTTGACTATATTTATACAATAATATAGCAAGCACTTCTTATCAACTTGTTGTAAGCAATAAAATGCAAATTTTTCTGAAAACAATTTTTAAAATGCTATTTATTACTGTTCTTAAAGTTTAAATTTTGTTTATGATTTAGCCACATAAAAGAATTGCTTCAAAATTTTCTATATGTTTGTAATTTTACTATAACATCATTTTTCAATAGAAAGAACTCCAATTGTCAAAAATTATCACTTATCAAAATTTGACAGGAAAGTCTTGATATGAACTGAAAGTAAAATTAAGCACTTAATCATTTTTAAATTAAAATGTTTTTTCTAATATTTTTGCATTTTATTGAGAATACTCAATTTCACTTTTAAAAGTGTTAAAACACTTTGAAAAATATAACAAATAAAAATTAATTTCTGAATATGAGTTTTCAAGAATTAAATTCAAACTTTTTTGACATTACATTATCTATATTATAAAGCAAAAGCATGTCCATGAGTAACGCTGACGTCATATTGACGGTGGTAACACCTGGCCAATAAACTTTTTAAACTTCTAAGCAATTTTTTTAACTTCTAAACATCGTATATTTCTATTTTTACGCTGTCAAATAAGGGGGAAAAAATTTAAGTGCAATTTGCTTGAAAACTGTATTACAATTTACTGATTTTTTATGGTTTTAAAAATAATTTTCAAGGGTGAATTTTTTTTTTTTATCTATCTCTAATGATTGCAGCCTGATTACAAAATATTAACTTGTTTGTAATTAAAACAATATAAGAGGTTCAGCATTTGTTTCTAGATAATATTTCATGCCGAAATTAAAATTTAAATCAATAAATAAATAAAAGACAAATTTAACAGACATGTAATTGAACTGCACATGATTAAATCACAGAAATTATCATAATCAAAAAGACTGCTGTAAGTACTGAAATCTTTGACTATTTCTTTGGCTGTTAACTCCTGGCATGTGGTTAATATGAAAGCATCATTTTTAATAAAATTCAAAACTTTATTAGAATACATAATTGATATTTTTCATTGAAAAATGCTTTTTGGTGATATTAGTGAGCAATCTAAAAAAATATATTAAATATAAAAAATCTATTAGAGTTTTCAATTTGAGAAAAAAAAAATGGTTTGGTTTTCACCTATATTCTATAACTTGGGATGCCCGTGTTGGTCTCTGGTCTGCCCCCCCCCCCCCCCCCCTTTTTTTTTTTAAGAACATATTGTAGTATTGCATCTTTTTATTTGTTCTGTGATTTAAATAAGGAAAAGTTTTTTTTTTTTTTTTTGAGCAAGATTGGGAGAAAAAAAATACATATAGCATATGTGATAATATTTGTGAAATTTATGTGATAATTTAATTTTTTAATTTGAATTTCATTTAAAAAGAAAATCGGTTTATGTGTATAAATATGTGTTATTAATTTATTTTAAAATGTGACAGAAAAATCTAAACGACCAAATAAAATAAATTAAGACAGCACAGTTAAAAAATATACTTAAAAACAATTAAAAATACAATTTGTAGTAAACGTTTCGCCAAGCGACACGCAAGGCATCATCAGTACACAAACCTTATTTGGTGTTTTAATGGTTTTTAAATTCAGGCGTTAAATGTACACTGCAAATCTAAAATATACAAATTCTTTTTTCAGACTTGTAAATTGTTTTGTAATGCATATAAAGTGTCTGAAGATCCAAATGCATCCATATTTCAGTCATTGAAAAAAGTGCCCACAGCAGCAAGTTCTACAGACTCTAATTCTCAAAGTGAAGAGGTAATGACTTTGATTGAATTTATGATGTCTGAAGGGACTTATGTTATAAGTGCTGTGAATTTTGTTTACCTAGTTTCATTATACATCTACCTATAGTTCATTTAAAATTAAAAGATAATTTAAATAAAAATAAGGATTACCAATTTTTACGTCATGAAATTTCAGTTTTGCACTTTTTTCATTTATTTGACAATTTTTAAAAAATAAATGTTTGTTTTAAAACAATATATAGAATTTTTTTTTGACAAATATTTAATGCTTAAAATTTAACTAAACAAAATAATAATTACATTTAATTGATACATTAATTGCACAAAATAAACATTTATTTCGAAAAATTGTATTATTATTATTTTTTTTAATGCAAAGTAATGATTATTGCTTTGGAAACAATCAATGCTTTGTTGGCATTGATTGCAGCCAAAGCATTACAAAATCTGCCAATTTGCATGTGCTTTTATTTACTTGTTTTCTCTCTTAATTTTGAGTGCACCATACTTGGTACTTTTCTGTTACACCAATACTATGCCAAAATGTATGCTAATGTGCCATTTATTTCAACCCTGACTGCACAAACAATTTTTCATTGCAAACATACACAACATTGTGACTGGCAATTTATTGAACGTGAATAAGTTTTTTTTTCTATCAACACCATGAAAAAAATCTTAACTTTTTATTTTTCCAATCAGAAATATTTTTTATCAAGTTATAACTTACATTTTATGCTGACGATGAGATGGATTTTACAATTTGACAGCTCCCTGTTGATAAGAAAGCTGCCATAAAATTGTTTTAGGACTACAGAATGCCTACACATAAAGAAAGTTTTTTTTTAAACTATCAAATGAAATTACAGACAAGTTTGAAATTTTATCTATAATGGAGATGTAGTTTATGAGCATGCCAAGAAAGTATAGGAATACAAAAGCAAATTTGGTTTGAAAATCCCAATTGCCTTTTCTTAATGCTTTGAGATTTATATATTTGTGGTGCCAAGAGCTGATTTTGGTTGAGCTTTGTGCCAAATTTTTGTGGTCACAATCAAATGAAAAAATTTAATGGTCCTTTGGCGCCAACTGTTACACTTGGTGACAATGGTGTCGGTATAATGGAAAAGTACCCTATAGTTATGCTATTATTATATTTTTTTACACTTTCAGATGAGACTAGGTGTTGTGCATATATATATATATATTTTTGCATCATGTAGATGTAGATCATTTCACATATAATTAAACTCACTTTGTACACATAGCCAAATACACTGCATGGCTAAAAATCACCGGACACTTACATTTTACACATTTTGTCAAGTAGATAGATACATACTTGGCGAATTTCTCTGGAACTTTGGAAAGAAAATGTCTGACTTCATATTTTTCAGCAAAGGATTATTAGGAGCCAACCACAAATTGAAGGAAAAAAATTATATTTGGGATTACCCTGCAAAATAAAATGCTTGAAATGATTTGAAGCTGCACCAGATGGCTACAACATTTGTGTTCATTTGTGTAAGAATAGTATTTATATTTATGGAGAAAAAATAAAGGTTTCTTTAAAAAATTCAAGGAATTTTTGCATGTTTTTTGTTTATAGCATACAGGGTTTTCAACCAAATTTAATGCCATTTTCAAAAAACTTGACAAAGTTCAGTAGAAACATCATAGTACAATTAGGATATAAATATTTTTTAAATATTGGATGAAATGTTGATTTTTGGTAGTCATCTCTATAGAGTTACTCATGTAAAAATATGAGTATCAAATATAGCAAAAATTCAGAAAGATATCAGCAATAGTGAGAACTGAATTTCAGTTGCTTTCTAAAAGTAGCTGGATGATAAGGGATTTTCCACAAATCATGATTTTTAATTTAAATTTTTTATTGATGCAGTTCTTCTTGGAAAACCTCCAAAATAAGCCTATTACAAAAAAATAAATAAATAAATTAAATAAAAAAAGTAAAAATTGAAGCATTCATTCCAAATCTACTCATTGACATTCATTAAATACTAACTCCTTTGTTGGGAGTCAGTTAACAAAAAGATGACAATTTGAGGAAAATCCATTATCATCTGGCTACTTTTCGAAGGCCACCGAAATTCAGCTCTCTATATCACCAATATCTGTATGAATTTTCAAGATATTCAACTGGTCTTTTTATATTAGTTGCTGTATAGAGTTGACTTCCAAATCATGAAAAAAATCTTTGGTATAGTTTGTACACGCACAGTTAAAATTATTTCATACAACTGTTCATATTGCATTAAATGTTTAATATATTTATATGCACAAAAATATCCTTTTTTTTTTTTTTTTTCAAAAGTTAAGTTTAGATAAGCTGTGTCCCACCGAAATAAAGCCACTGTGATTGTGTGCTGTAACTGGATGTGAAACAAACCAATGAGAATGAAACAAATATATTAAGAAAGTCTATATACAAATACATATTTACAAGATGTAACTCACTCCCTGCCCCACCTTGTCAGGAAAAAGAAAATGAAAATGTAAAAAAAGAGGGAGAAAAAGTGTCCCGCTGAAATAAAGTCACCGCTCCCATTAGTGTTTATGAGAACTCCCGAGATTCGAGCTGCTACAGGTCAACAGGTTTATGACGTCAGGAAGTTGTCAAATACCTGTTCTAATGCCAGTCGAACTTTGTGCAGACTTCAGAAGGTTGTATTTTCTATTTCTCCTGCAGTATTGCAATGGGAAAGGGAACCCAACTATCAGAGTTTGAGAAAGGCCAGATAACAGCTTTTAAGGAACAAGGTCTTTCTCATAGACAAATATCTAAACAAATCAAACGATCTAAAACCGTAATAGATAATTTTGTCAATCAGAGCAATGCGTAGGGTTATAAAAAAAGGTGTACATGCAGAAAAATGACTTCCAAGCTGGAAAAAGATGTTGTGCGTCGTCTTTCACAAAGTGATATTTCTTTGAGATAATTGGCCAAAGAGGATAACATCCCTGTGACAAAATCAACTCTGTCACGGATTTTAAAACGTACAAGCAACTTGCGATATAAAAAAAGGAAACAGCAGCCCATGTTGAAAGCTAACCACAAGCAACGAAGAGTAGATTAGGCCAAATATTATCAAACCTGAAAGGACCAGTGGTATCGTGTTATATTCTCAGATCAGGAAAAATTTAATTTGGATGGCCCAGACGGCCTTGCTTTTTATTGGCATGACATGAGGAAAGAAGAGGAAATTTTCTCCAAAAGACAGCAAGGTGTAGGCTCATTAACGGTGTGGGGAGGCTTCGGCTGTGGTGGTAAACTTAACCTGGCTTTTCTCTCAGGCCGCGTGAAGGCTACCGATTACCAAGAAATGCTAGAAATCCAATTACTGCCATTTTCAGACAGAATTGGTGACCTAAGTTGGATTTTCTAGCAGGACAACTCCCCCATTCATGTTGCAAAATTCTTCTGGGAAGGGGTTTTGGATAATGGGGTGCATGTCATGAAATGGCCTGCCCTTTCCCCTGAAAGAAAATGTGTGGGGTATCCTCAGTAGGGCTGTATATGCCAATGGCAGGCAGTTTCAGTCTGTGGCAGAAATGAAGGCCGCCATCATTGAAGCCCGGGATAATATTGATGCTACTGTCCTCCAAGGATTGGTAAATGGTATGCCACATCATATATTCCAAGTCATATATAAGCATGGCGGATATGTTGGCTATTAACAGTAGTGGCTTTGTTTCAGGGAGACACATTTTCCCCTCCTTTTTTCTTAAGCATGCATTTTTTTCTGCCTAAGTAGGTCAGGGAGTGAGTTCCTTGTAAATATGTACAGTAGAGCACCACTAATCCGCGAACCTGTAATCCGCAAAAGCCTCTAATCCGCAGTCAATTTATGAATGTAAACAAAGAAATTTAATTCTTGAAAAATGCTTCAATGGTGACAAAATGTTGAAATTTTTTTTTACCAATTTTAACATTTTTTAAATTTTTATATATAGTATTATATATCATATAACATTCTTCTTTATTGTTTAAAATGAAAGCACATTTAATTAGTATATTATTTTAGATATTCATTTCTTCATACAATACTTGTAAAATACAATTTGAACTTTTGTGATTTTTTTTTTTAAATGATGAAAAATCCTTACTTAGACAATATATTTTATAATTTATTTATTTTTTCATTAAATTGTAATTATAAAATTGAAAAACACATAAAAAATACATATATATTGCTTTTGAACTCATACTTAAAGATAAAATTCAACACTATAAACCAAATGTCTTAAAACAGACAACAATTGATGCCATATTTAAGAAATTTAAAAAATAATAAATTATTTTTTACATAATTATTACTTTATCTATATATTAAAATATGTAATTTATATTTTTTAGTATTAGCAATCTAAATTTGTCCAAAATATCAATTTAAAACAATGTAAACAAAGATTAAATAGACATGGCCTGTAATCTGCAAAAAGCCTCCAATCTGCACACCACTTGGAACCAACTTTGCGGATTAATGGTTTTCTACTGTATTTGTATATAGACTTTCTTAATATATTTGTTTCGTTCTTATTGGTTTGTTTCATGTCTAGTTACAGCACTCAATCACGGTGATTTCGGTGGGACACACCTTATATCAGTAAATGTTAAGGTATAATTGAAATTAATAATAATAATAAAATGTAAGTTTTTGATAATTTTAATAATTTTTTTGCTACAAATTTTATAATAAATTGTTTTGCTTTTTTTAGTTTTGATGGAGCATTTTGTTTATGTCAGCAAATAAGTTAAAATTTATATATAGCCTTTTAATATTTATTTTTCATCACCATCATAGTTTTAATGTTTCATAAAGTAAAAATGGTGGAAGCTAAAGAAGGTTTTTTAATTGAAGTTGTTTAAAAATAATTTGCATTCATATAGATATAAAAATTTTGAATATTTTGATTATCATTTGAAATAACTGATTTATTTCTAAAAAAATTATTCCTTTAATCATTTGAGTCCCAAGAAATATTTGAAAAACTCAAAAGAAAAGTATTGAGTGATCTGATGACACTTGTCTTATTTTATGTTGCCAAAAATATGAATTGTCATGATAGCACTTGTTTTTTATTAAAATAAATATTATAGCATTTATTGAATAAAAATAATAAAAATGATGGTAACTGTGCAAAAAATGTATTACTTATGTGGTTTACATTTTTAAAGAAAGTAATGATGCTATGAAAAAAAAAAAAAAAAAAAAATCAGTAAAATTAAACATACTGACTTCAGCAGAGTCCAAATGTATCAACATTTACATATCAAGATCAAATTTAGTGGCTATTTTTAATATGAAATTTGAACAGTGCTATATCACTGCATTGGACTTAATTGGTTAATTATAGTAAGAAATGTGTGGCTTTGATCCCACTGCCTGCTTTTTTATAGTGATTTTTTGTAGTACTTTTTTATATTCATAGTATTGTTAAATAGATAAATAAAAATATGAATTCATTATTTAAATAAAAGTAAAATATGATCCAATTCAGTTGTGATGAAATTTTTAGCATTCTCCAGTAATATCCTCATTAACAATATGCTGTTCTACTATTATAATTAAATTTCATTACAGTAAATAGATTTTAGGGGACCTATGTTGTTCATTCTAACAGAATTTGACTGTCTATGATTTTTTTTTTCACTCTTGCTCAAAGTATATGCTTTTGATTAAAAGCAATCTTATAAATGTTATCTCAATTTACTAACTCTTACAATTGCTGGCTATTTTTTAAAAATTAGTATTATTTATATTCATAAATAAATCCATTGTTGTCTTCATAAATACATGATTTTATTTGCTGTGATGAAGGTTTTCCACTCAAGTTATTCTCCACTTTTTCCATCCTAAGCATTTTAGTAGTATTTCAACAGTTAAGATTTAACATTTATTGATAATCAATTTTGTGCTAATATATTTCTGAAAATGTTTATAAAATGCCTCTTTTCAGCAAGTTCTTACTTCTCTATTTGCTTAGTTCAATTATGATTTCTAAACTCATGTGCAATGAATGCTTTGCCACCTTCATACCCCTCCAAAAAGAAATAAAAATAATAACAAATAAATAAATAAATAAAAATTTATTTAAACAGGGATCACTCTAGAGAGTTTCAGAGGAGCAGCCTGCCCTCATGCCCTTTTTAGATAAAATCCTACCCTCCTTGCCTTTTTCCCAGGTAGAGTTCTATCCTCCTTGCCCTTTTTCCAGGTGGAATTCTACCCTCCTTTTATTCCTGGGTAGAATTCTGCCTTGTTTGCATTGTATTTTCAAAAATTCTTTACCTATCTTTTATTTTTAGAATGCTAGTATGGTACATCAGGAGTACTCGTCTTTCCCTCTTTATTTCTCTGTGAAATGCCCTGGTATGTCTAATCTTTGACTTTGAGTAATTCATCTTTCCATTTATCATTTTTTCCATTGAACAAGACATAAAGGGTAACTAAGGGTAATTGATTAATTTCACCTTCTCTAGTGAAATATAGTATTAGATCAGGCATGCTGGTCTTTGACCACATGATAACTTACATAAATTCTATAAAAATTTTTAGAAATAGCTTTAGAACTTTTATTTTGTAGCTTTTTCGAAACCAGTTTTGCTAAAGCCAGGAAAAAGTTATCTGGTGAATAAAAGTTTTAGAGAGAGAAGTTTTTGAATATCGTCGTAAAAGGGGGAAATGACTGAATATAATAAACAATTTTACAATAAAAATTGAGAACAAAAGTTTCATTTTGCTATTTTTAATACTTTTTAAATGGTGAAGTTATGGAAATTAGAAATGTTATTGGATTTTTTAAATTAAGGAGCACTTTAAGCTGTTGCCAGACTTCCCTCCCCACCAGTATATTGGTCTATACACTTATTTATTAGAAAAATGCCTTTTTCTTATGAAATGATGTGCCCTTCCCATTTTTATGTTCTAGAATGATCCCTGATTTTAAAAATGCCGAAATACATTAAATTTTGTCAAATAACCTATATTTCAATTCTAGTTTAATATATTTAAACAGTCTTCCAACAAAAATCAATTATAGAATCAATCTCAACTTTATCAAAACATCTTAGGGAGGAAAAAGGATTTTGATCCTGCTGTAAGCCAAAAAATGCATCTTAATCTACTTATCTCTTTTGAATTTTACTAATATGGACTTTTTTCCAATTCATATTCCTTTCTTTTGAGTTCTTTCTTACATCCTTATAAAACTACTCATAAAACACTGGTTAACAAAAATTTTATTTGGTTGTTCAGTGGTAAAATACCAAACATACTATTTCTATAACTTACATATTTGTAAAATAAAATTCTGTTAAAAATATTTTATCTGTGTACTTACAGTAATTGAAAACATAAGACAATAGCTAAGAGAGTTGAAAAGCAAATTTTTTTCTTCGGTAATCTGAGAGCTTTAATCTCATGTTTTTTGCATAAAAGTCATCAATAAATAAATGTTTTTACTTCAATCCTGAATCTACAGAAATGCCTAATCTATCGAAACTAAGCCTCTGTTGTGCTACTATGTTTTTAAATTTTATTTCAAAAAGTGATATTTTGAGCCGGCCGAATAGCTTGAAATACGGCTAAACTGAAAATTCCTCAGGTCAAATAATTTGATATTCGGCCAAGCCGAATATTCGGTGGACTGAAGAGTTTGATATTCGACCTAACCAAATATTTGGTAGTATGGTCGAATACTGAATAGATACCGAATATTCGGTGCATCCCTAACTATAACTTATTTAAGAGTTTTGACATAGAGGAAATTTTCTTTTAGAAAACACTAAAAGAAGAAAATTTATCTAGTAGTCACCATAACAATATATATTTTTAACTTTTATTAAATGGGAAAATAAAAAAATTACATAAGGTATATGATGTATAGGTCATGTAAGATGAAACTCCTCTTGCACGACTATAAAATTTTTTATTGTACTGAGGAGGGACCAATGTTTCATCTTAACATGACTATAACATTTTTTATTGTATTGAGGAGGAACTAATGTTTCATCTTACATGACTATAACGTTTTTATTGTACTGAGGAGGGACTAATGTTAGTCCGAAATATCTACAATATTTTAATTGTTCTTAATGTATTTTTAATGTGTATTAAAGTGTCTGACTGTAGGGTTAAATTGTTTATATAATTTTTGATCGGATGTAATGTTCCTTTTTCTTAAAATAGAGGGCATATTGGTCAAAAGGATTTTGAAGAAAAAATTAAGCCAAAAATTTAATTTTTTATCCATTATACACAATCTATGAATATTTTATAAAAAATTGTTATTCATATTAAAAAAATTAATTTGTGTGTGTTGTGGCGGCAATTGGGTGGGGAGGGGGGGTGTTTATGGCCTATAACTTCAGAGATTTATACAGAAAAAAAATTTTTTTTATAAATGTATTTGTGTTCACAGACAGTTTCCAATTTTATACATCCATGTATGCATATGTGTAATGCATTTTTTTTTTTTCATTGCGCTGTTTTAGGTAAATAAAGCTGATAAAACAGAAGATGTGGCAAACAAAGAAGATAATGTTGTTACTAAATTAACAGCACTAGAAATAAAGGATCCAGAAGATGAAGGTTGGACAGTTGTCCATAGGAAACATAAATCAACATCATAAATACCATCAACATCATCATACATATAAAGGTTTACTGTAAATATATGGTAAATGTTTACTGTAAATATTGTAAAAAAAAAAAAAAAAAAAAAAAAAAAGTAGATCATGCAAATTTTAAAAATCATTAAATTATTTCAAATCTAACTTTTGCTGCAAATTTTTGTCTATTTTTTTATCAAGTAGTATCCAGTTTTTCTAGAATATGAGCACTTTTATATATTGACAATGAAATATCGTGAAAAAATTAAGTCCATTCTCATTTTTGCAATGATGCATACAGTAACACTTCTTTAATTTATACTGTACTGCATCAAAAAAACAACAAAAAATATTTATGACAATACAAAAGTAATTTATGTAAATGATAGTAAATTTCAAATAAATGATAAAGGACAATTCCATTGTAACAGACTAATGGTTATAGAGGAAAAAATGGTCCTACCTTATTTAAAAAATAATAATTATGTAATTCAAACATGGCTATAATTAGTATATGACATTACAAGATATATTAATATAGTTATGAATAAATTATTTAATGTAAATAATTAGGATTAAAAAATGGTAATGTAACAGACAACCAGGAATTACCATGCTTTTCGGATACCTTGATGTTTATCGATATTACTTATAAAATAACTTACAATTTATTATAATAAAAATGTATTTTCATTCAGAGGGAGTTCTGAAACATACCTTTTTCACAAAATTTGACTGTTGCCATAAGATAGTTATGAAAAATATGTAATCTTACCTGTAACAGGCCAACATTTAACATGTAACAGACAAACAAACACATAAAAAGAAGTCATGCTAATTATAATGGATTTTATTGAATTTGACTATTCAAAATTTTATAAAATGCATTGCAAATGTAAAAAATATAGGTTTAATACTATCAGAAAAAATATATATTACCCATTTGATGTAAAAAATTAAATACTAGAAATGGTAACATTGGCTTGGAATTGCCCTAAAGTGCTTTTTAATATAGATAAATATTTCAGAGCTATGCTTATTTGCTATTTTACGCTTTACTCAAGTACAACTTAGCTTATTTAAATCCATGTACTTTCATATAGGGAACAAGTTCATCACAAACCGAGAAGAGAAAATGGTCTGTTTATTTATTTATTTATATTTTTGATTCTCTTTTTAAATATGTATATCTTATAATGATAATATTGAATGTAGGAGTGAATGTGTTTCAGTTACTTACCAGGTTCCCAATATATATTTTTTCTATTTCACAAATGGAATGTAATTTTCCTCCAGTAGAAAATTTTGTGGTGCCATAGATCTACTTCAGTACATCACTTAGACAAAAAATTAGAAAAGGGATGCATAAAAAAAAAAAATAGATCTTTGAGATTGAAATATTGTTAAAAAGAGAACCAACTTATGTAAAAAAGAATGAAAAATCATGCATCAGGGCATAGATTATGACACACTTTCCAATACTATTAGAATATTATTAAAATATTTCATTTTTTTATATACAATGAAATGAGATACCTAAATAAGCAATTTAAAAATCCCATAGTGCAGTAGTTTTAATATTCAGCAATTGCTGTTCATAGCTTATGATGTGTATAAATTCTTTTGTGCAGTCCTGTCGGTACACCTTGTAATACACTAAAAATTAGTTAAGTTTAAAAATCCATACCACAGCTGAAAACACGCATCCAGACATTATCTCTCATAGTCAGTCCTGTTAATTTTGAGTGTTTCTGTAAATAAACAATTTCTACATACTCATAATCTATAGAAAACATGTTGTAGTGCACCTCAGTAATGTATATCAGTTTCATTATATTTGAAATAGTGTAGTATCGTAAAAATGCACTGCAAATAGTTTTTCTCCATAAATAATAATGTAATGTTTTGTTTTGTTTTTTTGCGAATAAGCTATAAATGTTACACACTTCATCTCAATAACATATATCAATTACATGTCAACCTGAGTGTATTTGCAATTGTTAGAGAACGGGCAGACGACTAGACAAACTGGAGCCATAAACAATTTTCAATTATATTGGAAAGTATTCAAAAAGGGCTCGAGTTTGTTAAATGTCTTAGTTCCAGGAACCTAAGATCAGAAAAGTCTAATAGCATCACTGAATGTTCATTTGAAGGTGTTAGAATTCCTAAAACTGGGGTAAGCCTTATTTATGTTTCTAATAAAGATCTTAATTTGGAAATTTTGATATTTTTGGGGAGCATGGTGAAAAGGTATTATGAAAAAACAGGCGTAGAAAATTTGCTTAGATTGCTCCAAACAGCTGCAATTTTAATTTCCGGTAAAAGTCTCTTAATTCTTCAAAAATTTATGCAAAACAATTTTTTTTTTCTAACAACATGACTAGGTGTAACCAGAGTGCCTGGATTAGATAAATCCAGCCACTCTAGTATAAAAGCCCGGGAGGCAGCGTCATATTTTTGTAAGCAATTTTAGTGTCTATGATTTTGGTTACAGGTATGGTATCCTTCAATTAGATCGGTAAACTTTTAAAAAATACTCCCTCGATTAGTGTGTAAAGTACAAAATGTGTGATTCTTTTTTCCCCCATCAAGATAGATGACGTTGAATTTTTAAAAAAAATGAAATTTATAACAATGCTGAAAGAAAAAAACTAAAAGAATTTTTTCAAAAATAAAAATTTTTAAGACAGCATTTGATAGATATAGACCCAGACATCAGTGGAAATTGCAAGTGCACCGAGGATTAGAAAATTAAATTTTATGCTACCTTAAGATGTATTCCAAAAAGAAGTAAAAAAAACTGTGCAATAGGCAATTGATGAATTTCCACTTAAATAAAGTAAAATGTATCTAAGTTTGAAGTAATCAAATCTTATTATATATAAGTTTTAATCCAAATTATATAGTTATTTAAAAATTAAACCTAATGTGTGTGTGATAACTAAGCTAACATAAATAACCTAAAGAATTGTAATAATACAGAATTAAAATTGAAATGGATTTTTTAATGTATCTTGATTGCTGCTTAGTAAATTAGCTTACATGTTTATGATAATGAAAGTTCATGAAATTTATAAACTTTTAAAATTTCAAATGAAGCTGTAATATGTATGTCGGATTCCACTTCTCCGTCCACACAACTTCGAAATAAATCCGGTCTTTTGATATGCTGCCACCACCGATATGAATACGTGATATCGGGCACGATACTTGATGTATATTCAAGAAAACTTAACTCTTTCAATTACACTTAAACAAACACTTTATTAACAATATTTACACTTAAACTCGGAGGTAAAGTATCCGGTTTAATATTAAATCAAAATAATTATCGAAACGCTTTACGTGTACCGTTAGACTACGTTGCTTCACTCAGAACCGAGATTTATCTTAATCTCACACACGCTATCTCTCTTCCTTTAGAGAGATGCCGTTCCATACACGTGCTCAGAGCTGCTCTCTGAAAAACCAACCTTCACACTTCGCTGCCACGCTAGAACTCAACACCGGTCTCAGAGCTCCAACTCTGAACGACCTTACACCTTCGCTTCCTACGTTAGAACTAACTTCCTCTCTGGTCATTCTCCAGAGCACCTTTCTGTCTACGGGACTACTCCTCTGTTTCCAAGGGTCCTTGACAACCCCTCCTCCCTCTTGACGGATCTGTCTTCTTAAATAAAAGAGTGCAATAGTTTTCTTATCTCTGAAAGACCACATTGCAGTGGAAATACTTCTTTTCATTCTGTCCAAGTCGCCACCCTTCGGATTAAGATTTTCTAAAGGACGCCTTTAACGGTACACAATAGATTGGTACATCCCTTTCCGCAATGCACCCGCTTGAATGGCTAACTTCTGCCTCTGATGTCCCAATTAAATCTTCCTCTAACCAATCAGGCACTTGCCTGTCCAAGTCCTCTTTGTACGTAATAAAGACATTGTACAATTTCTGCCTTATCTTACCCCTCTCCGGTTTACGACCAATCCGATTTTTCTCCATTTCTATCAGTTCGATAGGACCCATAAATAATTCCTTATTTTTCCTTAAGATTGATTTTATGTCCCCAACTTATCCCTTCCTGTCTTTATTTTCCGGTTGTTCTCGGTCTAACAACAGATCTTTCCTACAGTCTTCAAACTCCCCGTCACTATCCAAGACAATATCGACTACTTTATTTTTAGCCATAAATGCTCTCATTTCATCTTGATACACCAGTTTCTTACTCCCGTCCCCTAACTCAACTATAACTGCAGGTCGACATATTTCCTCTTTCTCCTTATTACTGACATTCATTTCCCTCGTTAATCGACATTCTGCACATGATTCACAATATATTTTAGCTTCCTTCGCCATATTTTCCCAATAAAATGAATGCTCGATTCTTTCTAACATTTTCTTAACCGTCTGATGTTCTCCATATAAGGAAGTATGCGCTAATTTTAGAATTTCCTCCCTTCTAGTTTTAGGTATTACTAATTGAGCTACAGTTTCATCTACTAATTTCTCTTTATGATACAATAACCCATTTACCATATAATAAGACTCTCTCTCATTTTCAGCCAATTCCCAAGCTTTTTCTAAATCTTTACAACTCATTTGGGATTCCTGAAATACATTTAAACTGCTTTCTGTAACTTGATTAATCTTACTTTTCTCTACCTCGGATTTTTCCTTCTCCTGACAATTATTATCATTTCTAATCCTTTCCCCTTCCTTCACTTTATTCCTACTATCTTCCTTACATTCCCTTTCTACCGATTCTCTTAATGATTTCTCGTTGTTTAACCCTGACAATTCATTAGCCACGTCAGGATGTAAAATTACCTGTTCCTTACTATTATCAATTATTGCGCAAAGTACATCCTGATGAATTACATTAGTTTGACCATGTTTTGGAATAGCTAAAGGTAATTGAATTAACGGCGATTTAACTGCCTTACCAAATATCCCTTGTAAATAGATGCTCCCAGCCCCTCTTAATTTTTCTGCTGGTACTAAATCTTTATGAACGACGCTAATTTGGCAACCAGAATCCACCAATCCTTTTGTTATCTTCCCATTTACACTAACTTCCACTTTCTCGAGATTATTTAATTTCTCTCCAATAACTTTAGCTCTCCAATTCCCTCTTGCTCCGATTCTTGCCATACTCGCTCCCCTTGGTAATTCTTTAATTCCTCGCACTGAGACATTATTGATACTAGCCCTTGGTTCTTGTCGGTTATTAATTTGATTACTTCCCTCATTATTTCCTTTTGTACAAAATCGCTGAACATGTCCTCGTTGAGAACACTTGAAACAGATAGGCGTCGTATCATTAGGTTTCTTATATTCCGGTTTTCTACCCAAAAATGGACTAACTTCATTATTCCCATTTTGTCTCCAATTACTACTAACTCCCTCATCTTTTTCCCTTCTAGAATCTCCATTATTTACGTACCTCTCTTTACCTTTATAGCCCTTATAAGTTACCGCATAAGATTTTTGTTTAGCATCAAATAAATTATCACATTCCTTAGCAATTTTAGAAACTTCTAACCAATTACTGTGCTGAGTTAATCCAACATGCGTCGCGGTTTCCTCATCTAAAGTAGTTAACAACTTATCCGTGACAATTAACTGATTAACCTTCTCATACGTATCTGCACCTCTAATCTTACAATAATTTTCTCACGTTGCTATTAAACGTGACACAAATAATACATGAGTTTCATTTTGATTCCTTCTAGCCTTCTTGAAATTTTCCAAACACGCCTTCGGTGTCGGCTCGTGTTCCCTTAGAACTAATTCCTTTAATTTCTCATAACTCTCAATTTGTTCCCTAGTAGTGTATATTAGCAAGTTATCGGCTTTATCTCCTAACATATTTAGCAGAATTTCGGCCTGCTGGGTTTCCGGTACATTTTTTGTTTGGAATGCCCGTTCTAAACTGCTAAAAAACAGATTCCATCCCTCAGTCCCTTCTGGAACCTTGATAGACAAAGTTTTAACACTTTTAATCAATTTCTCTAGGCTACTCTCATTATTATATTCTCTAGACCCATTAGAATTATTTGCCGAACTTTGAATTTTTATCCTTTCCAACTCTAACTCATGTTCCAATCTCAATTTTTCAGACCTTTCTTCTCTATCTAACTTTTCACGGTCTAACTCCCTTTCTAACTTTTCTCGTTGTAACTTTTCCTCCCTTTCTAAGCTTTCTCGTTGTAACTTTTCCTCCCTTTCTAACTTTTCTCGTTGTAACTTTTCCTCCTTTTCTAACTTTTCTCGTTGTAACTTTTCCTCCCTTTCTAACTTTTCTCGTTGTAATTTTTCCTCCCTTTCTAACTTTTCCCGTTCTACTACTAACGCTTCTTGTTCTAAGCGTTCCGTAACAATAGTGCTAGATAATTCCATAACGGCTCCCTCTTCATATTCGTCGCTCTCCACTATCTTTTTCTTAAGCTTAAACCTGGTATCGTCTTCCGAGACCTCAATTCCTAACTCTCCACATATCGCCTGAAGATCCACCCTTTTTAATTTTAGTAAGAAAGCCATACTTTCTACTGATAACTATTACCACCCTACAATAATACTTAATCACAATATCAAATTAATACTTCCTCAAATCCTACCCTCATAAGTTACCTCCACATATTATACTATTTAACATATTTCAAATAAGTAATAATACAATAATAAATTTCCTTAAACAATGATACCCCACAATTTGCTTCCAATAACAAAGTAACAATAATCTCAATTTGACTATTATGCAATACAGATTTTAAATTTATACCATTAAATAATAAAATACAATTTACACAATAATACTGATACGTTGCAATTTGAATAAAACACTGATGCCAATCACTACATAAAAATATCCACCTAACAAAAATTTGCATGAAATACACATAAATTCCTAAATTTAATCTCAATAAAATATTTCAATTTCAAAATTTGTTCTCATATTAAAAAGTAAATCACAGCACTTTTTTTTTTCTCTGGGCCTTCAGTTCTTCCTTGAAGGTTATTTCAATTTAATTTAAATTCTACACAAATTTGCTTTCCTCATTTACTATCAATATTTCAAACTTAAAGAAACAGTATCACTTAATTTAAATATTACTTTAATGATAATTTAAATTTAAGAAATTTCAATTATTCCTTCCAACTATTAACACAATGCATTAATTTTAATCATTAATCTTATCCGTTTAAAACAATTAGAAAATCACTTCTAGTAATTAATATAAGATCCTTTTCTTAAAACAATAGTGTAAAATGGTTGTTAATATCTCATTTGATTTAGACCAATTATTATATTGCACATAAATTAACATAAATTATACACAATAAAAAAAAGTAGGTTCGAGAATGTCAGTAGAGAAAATGATCAAAACACCTTACCTCGTACTTCATTCGCTGGGGCAATTCTCTGCTCACTTTTCCACAGGGTAAATCTTGCACTCTCGGGCAACAATCACTGCACGTTGCTTCACAATGCACAAAAAACACTACGCACAACACTACACTAACACAGCACCACCACTCCCACTGGACGATCCGGCAAGGCACTCTGTAACAAGGCTAGCTGGCACTGGTCTACGATGATAGGGCACACACACATCCGCTAGACGATCCGGCATAAACTGACTGTAACACGGCTAACTGGCACTGGTTGTCTACGACGATAGGGCACGAACACTTCCGCTGGGCGATCCGGCACAAACTCTCTGCAACACGGTTAACTGGCACTGGTCTTCGGTGATTCAGATCCCGTCGCTGCCACCATTGTCGGATTCCACTTCTCCGTCCACACAACTTCGAAATAAATCCGGTCTTTTGATATGCTGCCACCACCGATATGAATACGTGATATCGGGCACGATACTTGATGTATATTCAAGAAAACTTAACTCTTTCAATTACACTTAAACAAACACTTTATTAACAATATTTACACTTAAACTCGGAGGTAAAGTATCCGGTTTAATATTAAATCAAAATAATTATCGAAACGCTTTACGTGTACCGTTAGACTACGTTGCTTCACTCAGAACCGAGATTTATCTTAATCTCACACACGCTATCTCTCTTCCTTTAGAGAGATGCCGTTC
Organism: Maratus michaelseni; assembly: GCA_963931845.1. Classification (NCBI taxonomy): domain Eukaryota; kingdom Metazoa; phylum Arthropoda; class Arachnida; order Araneae; family Salticidae; genus Maratus; species Maratus michaelseni. The sequence goes on along the minus strand of OZ007594.1, from coordinate 164,623,437 downwards.
CATACACGTGCTCAGAGCTGCTCTCTGAAAAACCAACCTTCACACTTCGCTGCCACGCTAGAACTCAACACCGGTCTCAGAGCTCCAACTCTGAACGACCTTACACCTTCGCTTCCTACGTTAGAACTAACTTCCTCTCTGGTCATTCTCCAGAGCACCTTTCTGTCTACGGGACTACTCCTCTGTTTCCAAGGGTCCTTGACAACCCCTCCTCCCTCTTGACGGATCTGTCTTCTTAAATAAAAGAGTGCAATAGTTTTCTTATCTCTGAAAGACCACATTGCAGTGGAAATACTTCTTTTCATTCTGTCCAAGTCGCCACCCTTCGGATTAAGATTTTCTAAAGGACGCCTTTAACGGTACACAATAGATTGGTACATCCCTTTCCGCAATGCACCCGCTTGAATGGCTAACTTCTGCCTCTGATGTCCCAATTAAATCTTCCTCTAACCAATCAGGCACTTGCCTGTCCAAGTCCTCTTTGTACGTAATAAAGACATTGTACAATTTCTGCCTTATCTTACCCCTCTCCGGTTTACGACCAATCCGATTTTTCTCCATTTCTATCAGTTCGATAGGACCCATAAATAATTCCTTATTTTTCCTTAAGATTGATTTTATGTCCCCAACTTATCCCTTCCTGTCTTTATTTTCCGGTTGTTCTCGGTCTAACAACAGATCTTTCCTACAGTCTTCAAACTCCCCGTCACTATCCAAGACAATATCGACTACTTTATTTTTAGCCATAAATGCTCTCATTTCATCTTGATACACCAGTTTCTTACTCCCGTCCCCTAACTCAACTATAACTGCAGGTCGACATATTTCCTCTTTCTCCTTATTACTGACATTCATTTCCCTCGTTAATCGACATTCTGCACATGATTCACAATATATTTTAGCTTCCTTCGCCATATTTTCCCAATAAAATGAATGCTCGATTCTTTCTAACATTTTCTTAACCGTCTGATGTTCTCCATATAAGGAAGTATGCGCTAATTTTAGAATTTCCTCCCTTCTAGTTTTAGGTATTACTAATTGAGCTACAGTTTCATCTACTAATTTCTCTTTATGATACAATAACCCATTTACCATATAATAAGACTCTCTCTCATTTTCAGCCAATTCCCAAGCTTTTTCTAAATCTTTACAACTCATTTGGGATTCCTGAAATACATTTAAACTGCTTTCTGTAACTTGATTAATCTTACTTTTCTCTACCTCGGATTTTTCCTTCTCCTGACAATTATTATCATTTCTAATCCTTTCCCCTTCCTTCACTTTATTCCTACTATCTTCCTTACATTCCCTTTCTACCGATTCTCTTAATGATTTCTCGTTGTTTAACCCTGACAATTCATTAGCCACGTCAGGATGTAAAATTACCTGTTCCTTACTATTATCAATTATTGCGCAAAGTACATCCTGATGAATTACATTAGTTTGACCACGTTTTGGAATAGCTAAAGGTAATTGAATTAACGTTGATTTAACTGCCTTACCTAATATCCCTTGTAAATAGATGCTCCCAGCCCCTCTTAATTTTTCTGCTGGTACTAAATCTTTATGAACGACGCTAATTTGGCAACCAGAATCCACCAATCCTTTTGTTATCTTCCCATTTACACTAATTTCCACTTTCTCGAGATTATTTAATTTCTCTCCAATAACTTTAGCTCTCCAATTCCCTCTTGCTCCGATTCTTGCCATACTCGCTCCCCTTGGTAATTCTTTAATTCCTCGCACTGAGACATTATTGATACTAGCCCTTGGTTCTTGTCGGTTATTAATTTGATTACTTCCCTCATTATTTCCTTTTGTACAAAATCGCTGAACATGTCCTCGTTGAGAACACTTGAAACAGATAGGCGTCATATCATTAGGTTTCTTATATTCCGGTTTTCTACCCAAAAATGGACTAACTTCATTATTCCCATTTTGTCTCCAATTACTACTAACTCCCTCATCTTTTTCCCTTCTAGAATCTCCATTATTTACGTACCTCTCTTTACCTTTATAGCCCTTATAAGTTACCGCATAAGATTTTTGTTTAGCATCAAATAAATTATCACATTCCTTAGCAATTTTAGAAACTTCTAACCAATTACTGTGCTGAGTTAATCCAACATGCGTCGCGGTTTCCTCATCTAAAGTAGTTAACAACTTATCCGTGACAATTAACTGATTAACCTTCTCATACGTATCTGCACCTCTAATCTTACAATAATTTTCCCACGTTGCTATTAAACGTGACACAAATAATACATGAGTTTCATTTTGATTCCTTCTAGCCTTCTTGAAATTTTCCAAACACGCCTTCGGTGTCGGCTCGTGTTCCCTTAGAACTAATTCCTTTAATTTCTCATAACTCTCAATTTGTTCCCTAGTAGTGTATATTAGCAAGTTATCGGCTTTATCTCCTAACATATTTAGCAGAATTTCGGCCTGCTGGGTTTCCGGTACATTTTTTGTTTGGAATGCCCGTTCTAAACTGCTAAAAAACAGATTCCATCCCTCAGTCCCTTCTGGAACCTTGATAGACAAAGTTTTAACACTTTTAATCAATTTCTCTAGGCTACTCTCATTATTATATTCTCTAGACCCATTAGAATTATTTGCCGAACTTTGAATTTTTATCCTTTCCAACTCTAACTCATGTTCCAATCTCAATTTTTCAGACCTTTCTTCTCTATCTAACTTTTCACGGTCTAACTCCCTTTCTAACTTTTCTCGTTGTAACTTTTCCTCCCTTTCTAAGCTTTCTCGTTGTAACTTTTCCTCCCTTTCTAACTTTTCTCGTTGTAACTTTTCCTCCTTTTCTAACTTTTCTCGTTGTAACTTTTCCTCCCTTTCTAACTTTTCTCGTTGTAATTTTTCCTCCCTTTCTAACTTTTCCCGTTCTACTACTAACGCTTCTTGTTCTAAGCGTTCCGTAACAATAGTGCTAGATAATTCCATAACGGCTCCCTCTTCATATTCGTCGCTCTCCACTATCTTTTTCTTAAGCTTAAACCTGGTATCGTCTTCCGAGACCTCAATTCCTAACTCTCCACATATCGCCTGAAGATCCACCCTTTTTAATTTTAGTAAGAAAGCCATACTTTCTACTGATAACTATTACCACCCTACAATAATACTTAATCACAATATCAAATTAATACTTCCTCAAATCCTACCCTCATAAGTTACCTCCACATATTATACTATTTAACATATTTCAAATAAGTAATAATACAATAATAAATTTCCTTAAACAATGATACCCCACAATTTGCTTCCAATAACAAAGTAACAATAATCTCAATTTGACTATTATGCAATACAGATTTTAAATTTATACCATTAAATAATAAAATACAATTTACACAATAATACTGATACGTTGCAATTTGAATAAAACACTGATGCCAATCACTACATAAAAATATCCACCTAACAAAAATTTGCATGAAATACACATAAATTCCTAAATTTAATCTCAATAAAATATTTCAATTTCAAAATTTGTTCTCATATTAAAAAGTAAATCACAGCACTTTTTTTTTTCTCTGGGCCTTCAGTTCTTCCTTGAAGGTTATTTCAATTTAATTTAAATTCTACACAAATTTGCTTTCCTCATTTACTATCAATATTTCAAACTTAAAGAAACAGTATCACTTAATTTAAATATTACTTTAATGATAATTTAAATTTAAGAAATTTCAATTATTCCTTCCAACTATTAACACAATGCATTAATTTTAATCATTAATCTTATCCGTTTAAAACAATTAGAAAATCACTTCTAGTAATTAATATAAGATCTTTTTCTTAAAACAATAGTGTAAAATGGTTGTTAATATCTCATTTGATTTAGACCAATTATTATATTGCACATAAATTAACATAAATTATACACAATAAAAAAAAGTAGGTTCGAGAATGTCAGTAGAGAAAATGATCAAAACACCTTACCTCGTACTTCATTCGCTGGGGCAATTCTCTGCTCACTTTTCCACAGGGTAAATCTTGCACTCTCGGGCAACAATCACTGCACGTTGCTTCACAATGCACAAAAAACACTACGCACAACACTACACTAACACAGCACCACCACTCCCACTGGACGATCCGGCAAGGCACTCTGTAACAAGGCTAGCTGGCACTGGTCTACGATGATAGGGCACACACACATCCGCTAGACGATCCGGCATAAACTGACTGTAACACGGCTAACTGGCACTGGTTGTCTACGACGATAGGGCACGAACACTTCCGCTGGGCGATCCGGCACAAACTCTCTGCAACACGGTTAACTGGCACTGGTCTTCGGTGATTCAGATCCCGTCGCTGCCACCATTGTCGGATTCCACTTCTCCGTCCACACAACTTCGAAATAAATCCGGTCTTTTGATATGCTGCCACCACCGATATGAATACGTGATATCGGGCACGATACTTGATGTATATTCAAGAAAACTTAACTCTTTCAATTACACTTAAACAAACACTTTATTAACAATATTTACACTTAAACTCGGAGGTAAAGTATCCGGTTTAATATTAAATCAAAATAATTATCGAAACGCTTTACGTGTACCGTTAGACTACGTTGCTTCACTCAGAACCGAGATTTATCTTAATCTCACACACGCTATCTCTCTTCCTTTAGAGAGATGCCGTTCCATACACGTGCTCAGAGCTGCTCTCTGAAAAACCAACCTTCACACTTCGCTGCCACGCTAGAACTCAACACCGGTCTCAGAGCTCCAACTCTGAACGACCTTACACCTTCGCTTCCTACGTTAGAACTAACTTCCTCTCTGGTCATTCTCCAGAGCACCTTTCTGTCTACGGGACTACTCCTCTGTTTCCAAGGGTCCTTGACAACCCCTCCTCCCTCTTGACGGATCTGTCTTCTTAAATAAAAGAGTGCAATAGTTTTCTTATCTCTGAAAGACCACATTGCAGTGGAAATACTTCTTTTCATTCTGTCCAAGTCGCCACCCTTCGGATTAAGATTTTCTAAAGGACGCCTTTAACGGTACACAATAGATTGGTACATCCCTTTCCGCAATGCACCCGCTTGAATGGCTAACTTCTGCCTCTGATGTCCCAATTAAATCTTCCTCTAACCAATCAGGCACTTGCCTGTCCAAGTCCTCTTTGTACGTAATAAAGACATTGTACAATTTCTGCCTTATCTTACCCCTCTCCGGTTTACGACCAATCCGATTTTTCTCCATTTCTATCAGTTCGATAGGACCCATAAATAATTCCTTATTTTTCCTTAAGATTGATTTTATGTCCCCAACTTATCCCTTCCTGTCTTTATTTTCCGGTTGTTCTCGGTCTAACAACAGATCTTTCCTACAGTCTTCAAACTCCCCGTCACTATCCAAGACAATATCGACTACTTTATTTTTAGCCATAAATGCTCTCATTTCATCTTGATACACCAGTTTCTTACTCCCGTCCCCTAACTCAACTATAACTGCAGGTCGACATATTTCCTCTTTCTCCTTATTACTGACATTCATTTCCCTCGTTAATCGACATTCTGCACATGATTCACAATATATTTTAGCTTCCTTCGCCATATTTTCCCAATAAAATGAATGCTCGATTCTTTCTAACATTTTCTTAACCGTCTGATGTTCTCCATATAAGGAAGTATGCGCTAATTTTAGAATTTCCTCCCTTCTAGTTTTAGGTATTACTAATTGAGCTACAGTTTCATCTACTAATTTCTCTTTATGATACAATAACCCATTTACCATATAATAAGACTCTCTCTCATTTTCAGCCAATTCCCAAGCTTTTTCTAAATCTTTACAACTCATTTGGGATTCCTGAAATACATTTAAACTGCTTTCTGTAACTTGATTAATCTTACTTTTCTCTACCTCGGATTTTTCCTTCTCCTGACAATTATTATCATTTCTAATCCTTTCCCCTTCCTTCACTTTATTCCTACTATCTTCCTTACATTCCCTTTCTACCGATTCTCTTAATGATTTCTCGTTGTTTAACCCTGACAATTCATTAGCCACGTCAGGATGTAAAATTACCTGTTCCTTACTATTATCAATTATTGCGCAAAGTACATCCTGATGAATTACATTAGTTTGACCACGTTTTGGAATAGCTAAAGGTAATTGAATTAACGTTGATTTAACTGCCTTACCTAATATCCCTTGTAAATAGATGCTCCCAGCCCCTCTTAATTTTTCTGCTGGTACTAAATCTTTATGAACGACGCTAATTTGGCAACCAGAATCCACCAATCCTTTTGTTATCTTCCCATTTACACTAATTTCCACTTTCTCGAGATTATTTAATTTCTCTCCAATAACTTTAGCTCTCCAATTCCCTCTTGCTCCGATTCTTGCCATACTCGCTCCCCTTGGTAATTCTTTAATTCCTCGCACTGAGACATTATTGATACTAGCCCTTGGTTCTTGTCGGTTATTAATTTGATTACTTCCCTCATTATTTCCTTTTGTACAAAATCGCTGAACATGTCCTCGTTGAGAACACTTGAAACAGATAGGCGTCATATCATTAGGTTTCTTATATTCCGGTTTTCTACCCAAAAATGGACTAACTTCATTATTCCCATTTTGTCTCCAATTACTACTAACTCCCTCATCTTTTTCCCTTCTAGAATCTCCATTATTTACGTACCTCTCTTTACCTTTATAGCCCTTATAAGTTACCGCATAAGATTTTTGTTTAGCATCAAATAAATTATCACATTCCTTAGCAATTTTAGAAACTTCTAACCAATTACTGTGCTGAGTTAATCCAACATGCGTCGCGGTTTCCTCATCTAAAGTAGTTAACAACTTATCCGTGACAATTAACTGATTAACCTTCTCATACGTATCTGCACCTCTAATCTTACAATAATTTTCCCACGTTGCTATTAAACGTGACACAAATAATACATGAGTTTCATTTTGATTCCTTCTAGCCTTCTTGAAATTTTCCAAACACGCCTTCGGTGTCGGCTCGTGTTCCCTTAGAACTAATTCCTTTAATTTCTCATAACTCTCAATTTGTTCCCTAGTAGTGTATATTAGCAAGTTATCGGCTTTATCTCCTAACATATTTAGCAGAATTTCGGCCTGCTGGGTTTCCGGTACATTTTTTGTTTGGAATGCCCGTTCTAAACTGCTAAAAAACAGATTCCATCCCTCAGTCCCTTCTGGAACCTTGATAGACAAAGTTTTAACACTTTTAATCAATTTCTCTAGGCTACTCTCATTATTATATTCTCTAGACCCATTAGAATTATTTGCCGAACTTTGAATTTTTATCCTTTCCAACTCTAACTCATGTTCCAATCTCAATTTTTCAGACCTTTCTTCTCTATCTAACTTTTCACGGTCTAACTCCCTTTCTAACTTTTCTCGTTGTAACTTTTCCTCCCTTTCTAAGCTTTCTCGTTGTAACTTTTCCTCCCTTTCTAACTTTTCTCGTTGTAACTTTTCCTCCTTTTCTAACTTTTCTCGTTGTAACTTTTCCTCCCTTTCTAACTTTTCTCGTTGTAATTTTTCCTCCCTTTCTAACTTTTCCCGTTCTACTACTAACGCTTCTTGTTCTAAGCGTTCCGTAACAATAGTGCTAGATAATTCCATAACGGCTCCCTCTTCATATTCGTCGCTCTCCACTATCTTTTTCTTAAGCTTAAACCTGGTATCGTCTTCCGAGACCTCAATTCCTAACTCTCCACATATCGCCTGAAGATCCACCCTTTTTAATTTTAGTAAGAAAGCCATACTTTCTACTGATAACTATTACCACCCTACAATAATACTTAATCACAATATCAAATTAATACTTCCTCAAATCCTACCCTCATAAGTTACCTCCACATATTATACTATTTAACATATTTCAAATAAGTAATAATACAATAATAAATTTCCTTAAACAATGATACCCCACAATTTGCTTCCAATAACAAAGTAACAATAATCTCAATTTGACTATTATGCAATACAGATTTTAAATTTATACCATTAAATAATAAAATACAATTTACACAATAATACTGATACGTTGCAATTTGAATAAAACACTGATGCCAATCACTACATAAAAATATCCACCTAACAAAAATTTGCATGAAATACACATAAATTCCTAAATTTAATCTCAATAAAATATTTCAATTTCAAAATTTGTTCTCATATTAAAAAGTAAATCACAGCACTTTTTTTTTTCTCTGGGCCTTCAGTTCTTCCTTGAAGGTTATTTCAATTTAATTTAAATTCTACACAAATTTGCTTTCCTCATTTACTATCAATATTTCAAACTTAAAGAAACAGTATCACTTAATTTAAATATTACTTTAATGATAATTTAAATTTAAGAAATTTCAATTATTCCTTCCAACTATTAACACAATGCATTAATTTTAATCATTAATCTTATCCGTTTAAAACAATTAGAAAATCACTTCTAGTAATTAATATAAGATCCTTTTCTTAAAACAATAGTGTAAAATGGTTGTTAATATCTCATTTGATTTAGACCAATTATTATATTGCACATAAATTAACATAAATTATACACAATAAAAAAAAGTAGGTTCGAGAATGTCAGTAGAGAAAATGATCAAAACACCTTACCTCGTACTTCATTCGCTGGGGCAATTCTCTGCTCACTTTTCCACAGGGTAAATCTTGCACTCTCGGGCAACAATCACTGCACGTTGCTTCACAATGCACAAAAAACACTACGCACAACACTACACTAACACAGCACCACCACTCCCACTGGACGATCCGGCAAGGCACTCTGTAACAAGGCTAGCTGGCACTGGTCTACGATGATAGGGCACACACACATCCGCTAGACGATCCGGCATAAACTGACTGTAACACGGCTAACTGGCACTGGTTGTCTACGACGATAGGGCACGAACACTTCCGCTGGGCGATCCGGCACAAACTCTCTGCAACACGGTTAACTGGCACTGGTCTTCGGTGATTCAGATCCCGTCGGATTCCACTTCTCCGTCCACACAACTTCGAAATAAATCCGGTCTTTTGATATGCTGCCACCACCGATATGAATACGTGATATCGGGCACGATACTTGATGTATATTCAAGAAAACTTAACTCTTTCAATTACACTTAAACAAACACTTTATTAACAATATTTACACTTAAACTCGGAGGTAAAGTATCCGGTTTAATATTAAATCAAAATAATTATCGAAACGCTTTACGTGTACCGTTAGACTACGTTGCTTCACTCAGAACCGAGATTTATCTTAATCTCACACACGCTATCTCTCTTCCTTTAGAGAGATGCCGTTCCATACACATGCTCAGAGCTGCTCTCTGAAAAACCAACCTTCACACTTCGCTGCCACGCTAGAACTCAACACCGGTCTCAGAGCTCCAACTCTGAACGACCTTACACCTTCGCTTCCTACGTTAGAACTAACTTCCTCTCTGGTCATTCTCCAGAGCACCTTTCTGTCTACGGGACTACTCCTCTGTTTCCAAGGGTCCTTGACAACCCCTCCTCCCTCTTGACGGATCTGTCTTCTTAAATAAGAGAGTGCAATAGTTTTCTTATCTCTGAAAGACCACATTGCAGTGGAAATACTTCTTTTCATTCTGTCCAAGTCGCCACCCTTCGGATTAAGATTTTCTAAAGGACGCCTTTAAGGGTACACAATAGATACATATACAATACATACAATATGCTAATCCCTTAAGAATAGCTTTCAACTCTTGCAGCTGATTCTAAGAAACCTGACAATGTACTTTCTAACAATAATACATCAAAAACAATACCGCAGTACATTATTACATTGTTTATGTATATTAGGTTTTTGATAATGTTGGCTGTGGATCTATTGTGGTTTTTCGGATTCATGTATGCAATCCAATTCATTTGTCACAATTTTCTATAACAAGTCCTAGTAATTGCAGTAGATTGACAGATACCAATGCTAAAACTTCTCATTTTACTTCCCTTTTCAATAGTTATCTAAATACATTAACAAATTATTGCATCTTTGGTTGTGTAATAGAAATAAGTTCAGGCTCTTTTCTTGGAGCCCGAGCCCGAGGATTTGAAATCCAATCCCGAAAAATTTTGTGTCATCAGGACCCAAGTCCGCTTGAGACTGATTCCAAAAGTACACAGTAGAAAATTAATAATTTTTTTAAAATGATTTCAAGATTAATTTTCTCATTTAAAAATCTTTTTTATATAGAAATAAGTATTAATCTTAAATACACCCTCATGACAATGTTTTGTGATTTTCATGTCCCTGAAAATCTGTTTAAAATAGCAAATTTTTTATTTATACCCAGCTATTGGCAGAAATCTGCAAAAATCCCGATTCTTATTCCTTTAAAATATCACTGTACAACTGTGACAGAAAGACATGACTTCTGTTTTCCGCTAATTCTGAAAAGGATTTCAAACAGATAGAGAGGATAGACAAGGCATACTCCATGGCTTCTTTATTGTGTTTTTAAATACTGCCGTGCAAAGGCTTCAGAATCAGATAGAATACTTCTCTTTATATCCCATCAATAACAATTCAATTCCTTTTTAAAATTGGTTTTTAAAGGATTGTAAAACATTTAAAGAAACTTGGACTACATTCTTGTTTCTCAAATAGCAAGTTTTTTTTTCCTTTTTTTCAATTTGTGAATCAATAAAATGTTCTCTTTGAGCCCAAAACTGGTAAAAGAAAAAATTTAAAAAAGCCTGTCTCATCTCTGGTGTGTACATTAATGCGGGAAAAAATTTCCTTGCTTTGCTTCTTTAGCAACATGTACCAATAATTGATCCATTATTAATTAGAAACTTCAACTGATTTGTGTAATTCTTACCAAAAACTTTAGAATTACAGATGCTACTGATTAAAATTGTTTATAATTTGGTTTCTTTAATTTAAAAAGTAATTCCTTGATTTTTTGCATTATAACAAATATTTCTAAAATTATTATGTAAATAAATTTTACTTTTATGACTATTAAGATGTTAGAATATGAAACTAAAGCTCATGCTTGCTTTGCTTTTTTAGAAAAGTACCATATATTATACAGATAATTAAAATTCATCGGAAAACACTTGAAATATTTGGGATAACGAGAGTAGAGAGGGGAAGAGCTGCTTAAGAAAAATGACTTTTTAGATTCTTAAAATACTACACAAAGTTTTTACAGAAAAAGTTCAAGAAAAATAATCACTTTAGTTGCCTAAAATCACTGAAATAAATAATTAAGTAAATTTACTCTTCTTCTTCACAGATTTTCAAAACTTATCATAATTAGAAAGCAGGAGAAATACAGAGTGATCTAAAAGTCACTTAAGAAATAAAAATTTAATAATTTGAAAAGTATAGTAGCACGATGCTACATAAATACACAATATATCAATATATATCTACATAAATACACAATAAGACATGGTATTTTTTTGGTAGCAAAAACAAAAAAAAATCCACATAATAGCTATATTTTTCACCAACAATAGCACTGTAGAAGTCCCAAAGCTGCCGCTTGTCACTGTTTTAGCTATAATGTGACAAGAATTACTATAGAAATATTTTTCAATCCTCTACAGAGTATCTTGTCACGTCTGACAGCTATTCTCATCCTTGCTTAATAACATCCATCAATTTGAACAATTATAATCCTAGTTGCAATGCGAACTTTGCTATGCCATTGTACAAACTGCATACAAAACTGAAATGCCACTAGTTGCTTGAAAATGTAATTATTTTGGTAATAAAACTCATTATATATATGTGAAAAAAAAAAAAAAAAAGATGTCTCAATGACATCTGTTAAATTCAATAATCCTAGTTGCATTGCGAGTTTTGCTGTTTATTGTACCAACTGAGTACAGCACTGAAATGCCACTTGCTGCTGGAAAATGTAATATTCTGGTAATAATCTTTTCTTTATTAAAAAAATAATAATTGTACATTTTTGTGAAAATTGCCTTGTGTGTCTGTGAAAATTGCCTTGTGTCTGTATTTTTCAAATTATTGAATTTTTACTTCTTTTGTAACTTTGGTTTACCCAGTATTTAAGTCTCCATAATTAACGGAAGGTTATCGAGGTTGTATTTTTACATTCCCTCTAAAAGCAAGATCCTGTTTTCCAATCAACACAAATAAATTCCTTTGTTTTTTCAAGTTTTCTTCCAAAAAGCATGTTTTTCCCTCAATCATTTGCAAGCACAGAAAAACTTCAGTTTCCATTCCTGCAAATTTCTTCGATGTATCTTCCCTATTTTTTTGTGATAATAAAAATTTGTCTTATCTTGTCTTATTTTCCTAATACTTGACAGCGATCCGAAAGATAATCCTCGAAATTTAGAACAAATCGAAAAATTTTAATCGATGATAATCGCTGTACCTACCAAATGATACAATAGTAACTTAACATTGGATCAGCAGCTATACACAAAACTATTCATGAAGAACTGCATATGAAAAAAATTAGTTTGTCGTTGAGTCCTCCATAATTTAACAGACCACCAAAAAGCAGAATGTGTCAGAATCAGTAAAGAAACCCAAAAATTGCTTAATGATGGAGGGCACCACATTATTTCCCAAATCATAAGTGGTGATGTGACTTACATACCTTTTTATAACATTCCAACATGTCAAGAAAGTAAAGTACGGATCTTTGAAGATCACAACAAACTAACAATGGTGAAAAGACAATGGGCTTGAAATAAAGTAATCTATAAAAAAAAAAATAATAATCTATGCCGTGTTTTTAGAAGTACAGGGCTGGTCAAAACCATAAAGCTAGAGGAACAGAAGTTAGTTACAACTAACGAAAAAATTTCAGTGTGACCATCATATGCACAGCTAAGAAAAAATATTGGATTGGCTTAGGGTCGCGAACTAGTACACCATGAAGTGTCTTCCAGAAATTTGTCAAGAACTAAATGTTAGGAGACTCACGCTTCACTGTGACAGTGCATTTCTCATTCAGCAAGAATTACAGTCGAATTTCTTGAACAAAAAAACATCAAAGTTGTAGAACATCCATCCTATTCTCCTGATTACAGTCGAATTTCTTGAACAAAAAAACATCAAAGTTGTAGAACATCCATCCTATTCTCCTGATTACAGTCGAATTTCTTGAACAAAAAAACATCAAAGTTGTAGAACATCCATCCTATTCTCCTGATTACAGTCGAATTTCTTGAACAAAAAAACATCAAAGTTGTAGAACATCCATCCTATTTTCCTGATTGCAGTCGAATTTCTTGAACAAAAAAACATCAAAGTTGTAGAACATCCACACTATTCTCCAATAGTGAAAGTTTTGGCTATATTTGAATCCCCCCCTTCCTACCCCCCCAAAAATTATGTGGGCGTCGTTATCAGATGAGATGACGAAGCTAGCATATTTTTCATCTATTCCAAGAAATGGAAGGCCTGAGCCATTTAATCTTTGGAAAATTCGCCTACAAAAGCGCCTTGATTTTGGAGGGAACTACTTTGATCATTCCCAAAAGTTGGTGAGTTTAACTTGTACCATTTAGCAGTATCTCAAAAATTTCAGTGTAACCCTCATATGTACAGCTAAGAAAAAATATTGGATTGGTTTAGGGTTGCGAAGCATACATTTTGCGAAGGCGGACAGATCCTTAGGGCTAGTCCGAGCCTGACTGCAGTCTGTCAGACAGGTGAAATAAGTTTGTTTTCGTATCGAAACGAGAAGAATTACAAATCGGATGTAGGCAAGAATATACCCTTAATATTGCGATCCTTTAACAGTCGAGATAAAATATTCATTGCACAAACATATCACAACTACTAGCTAAATTTTATTCAGAAGATCAGAGGCAAGCACCAAAAGACATTTCTCCAGGACCTGAGATCGATCTTGGTTTAGACTTAGACCAACAAAGTCTAGAACAGAAGAATGTATTCATAAAAGCGAGTGGTGATAAGTAGGTAGGATGATTGGGTAATGAGTTAGATTGCTCCGCTGGCTTCTTTTAGGTAGATTTCGTAAGAAATACTACCTATTACATTCTCCCCTATGTTGGAATTTCTGGAAAAATTTTGAAGATCTACACCGATCATGACTCCCAAAACCATCCCCAGTTCAAAACTTTATATATCCCTTTTTTATGGGCACGATAACTTCAAAAATTCTGCACAAATCTCTTCGAAACTGATGCATAAAATCTCTGTCAAGTTCGTTAATGGGCAAAATCGAACCAGGGGGGGGGGGGGGAAGGGGTGAAAACAGAAAAATCCCCATAACTTCTTAATTATGATACGTATCGAATCTGTTTAAAGTTATTATTACTTCTAGGAAAAGGGCCGAAAATTTATATATGACAGATGTTTTTATATAATTAAAAATGGCCTCAAGGGGGGTAAAAATTCATAACTTTGTCAATTCACAAGATATCAAATAATCCGCTTAAATTTATTATAAATCCTCTTAATATTATTTACAACTTTTATATTCACAAGTTTTTTATTGGACCAACACTTACAGCAAAAAAATTAAAAACTAAAAAATTCTGCCGGCTCCGCCTACTTGACACAGGTAGATTTCGAAATGGGCGGTTCCAACTACCACATCATGGCAAAAAGGTACTTTCTTCTGCAATTCCCAATAAACAGGCATCCCACGGTCTGCGTGATCGAAATTTAACCTGTGCCTGTAGGCCTTGCCGTCAGATTTTTTTTTTTTTTTTTTTTTTTTTCATTCATAGGAGGAGAATTGAATGAGCTTCGGTTTTTTTTTTTTTTGTAATAGTGGAATTAATTTTCTTGCTTTTTCTTAGAGGGTTCTTATAAACTTAGAAAAAAAAAAGGTTTTGCAATCTTATTTTCATCGCAATATAAGTTTATGGTTTTTATTAAATTTTGTTCAGTATTTATTTTTTTTTTCAGTCTTTATATGGGAAATGGGCAAATCGTTCCAAAACTATAAGGGAGTTTTTGATAATGTGTTACTGAATAACAAACTTCAAACCAATAACAGTGTTACAGTTACTATTATATTAAATAACGGTTATCCCTAATAGTTACTAGCATAAAAAGGTTCATTATGCACCAAGCCAAGCTCTCAAAAATATGTCAACTGGCTATGAAACGGCAACAATGAAATATTTTAAACACTAAAAAAGTTGAAATTAAAATATAAATAAATAAATAAAGAGTAACATTTTATTAAAAAACATGCTTTTATAAATAAAAAGTGTAATATTAACTAAATAATTCGTTGAGAAAACAATTTGGAAATCCTAAAGAGATAACTTAAAACACCTTTTTTTTTCTTTTCGCCATCTCTTAAACAAGAACGGAAAATCTAGCGTCAAGCATAGATTATGAAACACATTCAGAATACTGTAACAAAATTCACTGTTTAATAAGGTGAAAGATGATGCCTAATTGAAGAATTTGGAAAACGTTTGAAAACACAACTTCAGCAATTACCATCAATAGTCGGAAAAATATCCGATTTTTTTTGTGCAGCCTTGTATATTATTTTCAGATTTGTATAAATACTACATAATATGTTAAAATTTAGTTCAATTAGGAAACCCATAGCACAGTTGGAAATTCCCCATCCGCAATTTCCATCAATAAACGGAAATGTACTCGAGATCTTTTGTGCAGCCTTGTATATTACGAGGGGCAGTCGGAAAATATGTTTCCCCTGGCGACTGTGGACAAAGATGTGTATGAAAGACAAAAAATGTAATG
The DNA here is from genome assembly GCA_963931845.1 of Maratus michaelseni. Lineage (NCBI taxonomy): Eukaryota > Metazoa > Arthropoda > Arachnida > Araneae > Salticidae > Maratus > Maratus michaelseni. The sequence continues at coordinate 164,607,717 of OZ007594.1, read as the reverse complement.
AGACATTAAAGATAAAACATAACTTTATTTTCCCACATAAGTACCAAGTACATTGAGACATTTGTCATACCGCTTTATAAGCTTCAAAAAGCCCGCCAGGAAAAAATCAGGGCTTTGCATACGGACGAAGCCTGGAACGGCTATGGGCGAAAGACGACACAGCAGGTGAACGCGAACGTGCAAGACACCGATACCATTGGGTAGAGGTCGACCGCGATCAAGCAGATGGCGCTGTTGCAGTGCCTGGGTAGATGGCGCTGTTGACTGTAACAGCGCCATCTGCTTGATCGCGGTCGACCTCTACCCAATGGTATTGGTGTCTTGCACGTTCGCGTTCACCTGCTGTGTCGTCTTTCGCCCATAGCCGTTCAAGGCTTCGTCCGTATAGAGAATGTGCATGTTTATCAACCAACTGGTTCCTCACCAGACCACGCCTCTTCGGTAGGCAAAACATTTCCGCTCAATGCGCTATTTCCTACGGTTTCCTATGAGAAAGCGAAATTTTTGCATTCAATTTATGGATCATATTTATTCAAAAACAAATTTTCTTTTATCAGATTATGCACAGAACTTAGATTCTGTTGCTAATCAAGATTATTTAACAAAGCTTAGATTTGTCAAACCGAATAATAGTGTTATTATTTTAGATGATCCGTATATTATTGTGGATGCAGATTGGAAAGCAGATATGGCTTTTTGGCCATCGGTTGCTTCATCAGATATTGAAACTTATTTAAAAAAAGTTTCCAGGGAAGAATTCAAGTGCTCAAGAAGCGTTTCAACTTGTTGTAGCTGGTAGGAGAAAGATTTTAGTTTTTTTTTTTTTTTTTTTTTTTTTTTTTTTAATTATGTCGTAAAGTTAACGTTTTATTTACTTTTTTTCTACTTGTAGTTCAAGTTGTTCTTGTTCGTATGGTAACTTTTTATTGCTTGAGCTAATCGGAAAATGTGTTTACAAATCTCATTATATTCAGATTAAATGATCGATTAAAATAATACCTATGAGTGTTCTCAAATCAAAACTGCTTATTTTCTGAAACACTTTTATACAATTTTAACATGTTGTATTATGACAAGGAAATCTATGAAACTGAAGCATAAGTTTTGTCAGAATTCGGTTTTATTAGCTGAAATAATTTTTATACTAATTAAACATTCCTTAGGTTTAAAAAAAATATTTTTACTATTCTAATAATATGTATAAAAACAGGACAAAACAAAAAATTGACTTATATGAAACATTTAATGAAGTACTAAGGGTGATATTTTTTTAAGAAACATTTTACTCTTTCTTTTTTCTTTTTTTTTTTTTTTTTTTTTTTTGTAAAAGCGAATTATATAATTTAATCTAAAAAAAAAAAAAAAAAAAAAAAAAAAAATAGATGCCATGTTTTTGAAAAAACCTTACCATTTAAAAAGCATTTAATCAGGTGTCGATGCAGTTTTTTTCTTGGAGGGGGAGGGGGAGGCATTTTGTGAAAAATAAAATTTATTTTTCTGAAATTTGTTATATTTTTGTGAAAAATAACATTTTGTAACAAAATATGATATCCAGTTACTCAAAATCGAACCAAACATTTATTAATAACGAACTGACTAGCGCCCGTGATAATAAATTAAAAAAAAAAAAAAAACTCAAGTTTTCAATATCGAGTCGAATGATCCAAACCCTGTTGAAATCGAGCCCTTTGAACCCAATAAAAAAATGAGTCCCCAGGCGGTGGAATATGCACCCCTGTAAATTTAACGAATTTCCTTTAACATGAACGCGATATTTAATTTACAGATGCATTCCCCCCCCCCCCCCCACTTTCTAAACTTAACCCCTTATCTTTAACAGTAACGCGATTTCTAATTTACGACTGTGGTGAGTAAACGTAAGTTGATGCCGAAAAAGAAGATTAATATTTAAAAAAATATCCTTGACAGCTTGGCCTACAGGCACAGGTAAATTTCGAAGATGCAATTGCAGAAGAAATGACCTTTCTGCCATGATGCGGCAGTTGGGATCGCTCACTTCGAAATCTACCTGTGTCTGTAGGCGGAGCACACATTTTTTTTTCTGTAAGGGTTGGTTTTATAAAAAAAAAACTGTCAATATAAAAGTTGTAGATAATATTAAGAGGATTTGTAATAAATTAGCGGATTTGATAACTTGTGAATTGACAAAGTTATGATTTTTTTTCTTCTTAAACTCCTATTCTCTCCCCCCCCCACCCCCCACCCCACCCCTCAACCACTTGAGGCCATTTTTAATGATATCAAAAATCTGTCATATATAAATTTTCGGCCCTTTTCCTAGAAATAATAATAACTTTAAACGGATTCGATACGTATCATAATTAAGAAGTTATGGGTAACGTAAGGGGTCCAGGGGCCCGGATCTTGTCCGAGAAATTTTTGGTCATTCATGTAGTAGCTGGAAATCCTAAGAAGTTATTAGAAAAAAAAGCTAGCGAATTGGACGATTTTTAAGGGAGCTATAGTAGGGGGCCCAAAAGGGGCCGCTGATAGTTTTGAGCAGGGCCCTAAGATGAACGGTCCTACCTGGAATGTAGAAATGGGGAAATAACTAAATGGAGAAAAACGAAGATCGAATTAAAAGGAGACAAGGTATTAACAATTTAGGGAACAATAACTTCGAGGGGCCCGGATCTTCTCCCTTTTTTTTTTTTTTTTTTTTTTTTTTTTTGTCGTTTATGTAGTAGCTAGAAGTTCTAAGTTGTTAGGAAAAAAAAATTAGTGAATCGGACGATTTTTAGGAGAAATATAGTAGGGGGCCCAAAGAGGGGCCTGCTGATAGTTTTGAGCAAGGCCCTAAGATGAACGCTCCTAACTGGAATGGGGGAAAAGTTAAATGGAGAAATGGCCCCAAAAACGAAAATCGGATTAAAAGGGGACAAGGTATTAACAATTTAGGGAGCAAAAACTTCAAGGGGCCCAGGGGCCCGGATCTTCATCGAATTTTTTTGTTTTTGTTTTTATTGTTCATGTAGTAGCTGGAAGTTCTAAGTTGTTAGAAAAAAAAAGTTAGTGAATCGGACGATTTTTAGGGGAACTATAGTAGGGGGCCCAAAAAGGGGCCAGCCGATAGTTTTGAACAGGGCCCTAATATGAAGGGTCCTAATTAGAAAGTAGCAATGGGGAAATAACTAAATGAAGAAAAGGCCCCAAAAACTAAGAAAATCGGATTAAAAGCGGACAAGTAATTATCAGTTTAGGGAACAAAAACTTCAACGGGCCCTGTACCAGGCCCTAGAGGGCCAGGGTCATAACTAGAACGTAGAAATGGGGGTGAAAGCTAAACGGAAAAAAGGCCCCAAAAACGATGAGGATCGGATAAAAATTGGGTAAATTATTAACAATTTAGGGCAAAAATCTTAAAGGGGCCCCAGGGGGCCGGGGTCTCAAAAAATAAAAAATCCGAGCCTCAGGTGCATCAGGACCTACCTTGGGCTATCCGCTGCAATTAAGAAAGGCAAAATTAATGAATAATTAATTTAAAAAATATGAATAATAAGCATATAACACAGCTAACTATACAGTAGGCATTCGTATATTTTGCCTACCGTTCGTTCTTTACGGCTTCGTGACGTCACATGCACATTCTCTATGCAAAGCCCTGATTTTTTTCCTGGCGGGCTTTTTGAAGCTTATAAAGCGGTATGACAAATGTCTCAATGTACTTGGTACTTATGTGGAAAAATAAAGTTATGTTTTATCTTTAATGTCTCATTACATTTTTTGTCTTTCATACACACCTCTGTCCACAGTCGCCAGGGGAAACTTATTTTCCGACTGCCCCTCGTATTTTCAGATTTGTATAAATACTACATAATATGTTAAAATTTAGTTCAATTAGGAAACACATAGCACAGTTGAAATTCCCCATCCGCAATTTCCATCAATAAACGGAAATGTACTCGAGATCTTTTGTGTAGCCCTGTGCATGTACTATGGAATTTATTCACATCGAGTAATATGCAAAAAATTAGTTAAATTTAAAAACACATACCACAACTGAAACCGCATTGAGCAGTTATTCTCCATAGACAGTGCTATAACAGAATTCTTTTGTGTGTCCCTGTAAATGAACGATGAATGCTATGACCACTGTATTCTATAGTAAGCATTTTGCACTTCACCTCAGTGAAAAATATCAATTTCAATATGTTTCAAATACTGTAATTGTAATATAAAAAAAGTCGTTCCGGCCTGTACCGGGAGGAAAAGGTAGCTTTCCTATATCTTCGTTTTAAAATTTTAACTAATGTTACTCGAAACAGCAAGCTAAAATACAAAGAACCCCATACAGAAAATTCGTTAATACAGAATTTGAATAAGAAATTTGCCAATTTAGTCAGTTGCCAATATAACCAAGTTGGCTTCATTTATGAAAACTTATTTTTGGTCACCAAATTTCGCGATACTTCGCCAAGTGTCGCCAGGTTTGGCGAGAATTTGGCGCTAACGGATATGAATATACAGTTTTATACGTATAATTGGGAAAATGATTACAACAATGAAAGATAATAATTTGCGAACTCATAAATTAATCATTGTTTTTTAGGGTTTCGTTCATCTCACGAAACCCTATTGCTCCCGCTCCGTTGTCTGTCTGTCACAGAGCCATTCTCGAAAACTATGTAACTTACAGAGTTGAAACTTTGTGTATAAATCAGAATATCAGCTGTGAAGAGCTGAAAATATTTAAATTTGAAAAATTCGTATTATTTTAATAAATAGAGATAAAAAAAGAAAATTCTAACAGCCTTTTCTTATTAAATTTAAACATTTTTCGTTATCGCCGATGCCAAAAATTAAAAATCAACGATGAAAATCTTTCTACAATAATTATTTTTCTATCAGACGATTTCCACGTGAAAAATGAAATAAAAAGTTTCACCAATTGAAAAAAAGATTAATATGAAATAAAATTGATTGACGTCATAGTAATAAAACATAAAACGGAAAGATTTCTCAATAATACAAGGAGTATGTGTGTGTGCACAAAACAGATTAATATCACGTCAATCTGACGTCATATCGGAAGTTTAATGGATTTTTCAAATGTTTCAGAATAATACAAAGCATGTATCAATATGAGTAACAGAGAATAGTAAATATATGATAAACATATTGAATCATGATAAAAATCCGATTATGGAAATATTCGCATATTTTAACATTTTGAAGGTGTACAACATGTTTAATTTTGAAATATTTTTTTTTAAATATCGCATTTAGTCCGCATGACAGATATTACAGTGAGAGAATATAATAGCGGGCTTAGATCGCTATCGGAATGGTTTAGATATTCGAAAAAAAGAAAAAATAGACCGGTAAATTTTTACTTTATAAAAAACATGACTTTTTTTTTTTTTTTTTTTTTTTTTTTTTTTTGGCTAAATGAAATTTGTTTGAATTTATTAAAGAAAGGATAAAGTGTTTTGAAAGGAATATTAAACGAAACCCTTTGAGCGAGCTTCGATCACACTTACCCACTTGTTTGTAATGTGCTGTCTTGTTTCAAAATGTCAGCCACCCTAGAATTTCAAACTGATCTATCTCAGCCATTTTTTAAGATAGAGGTAAAACAGAAAATGCTCCGGAATCCTTGTACCAAGGCCTAACACTTAAGCAAAAAATAAATTTGATTTTTTTTACTTTTTTTAATATTTATTTTGGTGTATCTTTCAGTGGCCGCCATTTTGGAACAAGATGGCGGACCAAGCTGGCCAACGAACTCGGTCGAGACATTAGTGGGCTTAATGCACACAATAAGTTTCATCCAAATTTATATATAAATATGAGTGTTATCGTATGACATAGATCAGATATATATATATATATATATATATGGGCTATTTAATAGCCTCTGCTTGTTAACTAGGAGAAGACCCTTTAAATGCCTCAGAGGAGGACTTAAAGAAATCGACTGGGAGCAGAGACTTAATGTCCAATCCGCACCTTCCATCGGTGCAGCCTGTTAGTACCCTTGCCTAGTGCATGGGGAACGAATGCGGATGGGCTTCCTCCAACCCGCTTGGTCAGCGTGGAGGAATTTGGCCACCTCCGCCCTTATTTTAGCATGACTTCACAAAACAAATCATGGCCCTCAATTCCCGGCAGTCTGCATGTTCCTGATTACGGCAGCGATCAGAAAGACATGAAGACAGAGGGTGCTAAGAATCACCGGGCTCGGCTTGGCTGCCATAAGTTGATGACCTTGGCTACGTATAATGGACGATCCTTATCTTCTGAAAGTCGTTTACAGGAACTTGAAGAAGAATTAGAAAGAATCAACTGGGACATCCTAGGATTATGCGAAGTAAGAAGAAAAAGTGAAGAGAATCTTGATCTTGCCAGTGGACATGTATTGTACTACAGAGGTACAGAAGATGGAAAAACAAGTGGTGTAGGATTTCTGATTCATAAAAGGTGGAAGAATCACATCGTAGAATATGATAGTGCATCAGATAGAGTTGCAAGGTTAGTTATACAAGTGTCAAAAAGATACAAGCTGCAAATTACCCAAGTTTATGCACCAACAATTAGCTATACTGATGAAGAAATTGAGGATTTCTATGAAGAAGTAGCTTCAATGCATCAAAAAGGAAAATGCTACATAAAATTAATAATGGGAGACTGGAATGCTAGAATTGGGGAAAAAAAGAAAGGTGAGTTCTCAGTAGGAAATCATGGATATGGGGTGCGTAATGAAAGAGGAAACAGATTGATTGAATTTGCAGAATGTGAACAGATGTATATCATGAATTCATTTTTCAAGAAGAAGCCACAAAGAAAATGGACATGGCGTAGTGCAATTGGCTCAACAAGTGAAATCGACTACATCTTGACAAACAAAAAGCATCTTATTCAGGATTGCAGCGTTCTCAATAACTTCAATACAGGAAGCGATCACAGGTTAGTTAGATGCAAACTGCTTTTAAACACTAAAGTGGAAAGAATGAAGCTTTTGCAATGCTCAAAGAAATCAGTCGATATTATAAATCTCCAGAAACATAAAGAAGAATTTAATTTAGAACTTAAAAATCGTTTTCAAGTACTTCAATCAATCTTAGAAGAAGAACAAGATGTTACAGTAGTGAACAAGAAAATAACAAATACTCTACAAGAAATTGCAAGGACGATAGCTGGTGAAGCACAAGTAAAGCAAACAAAGAAAATAACAGAAGAAACAAGAATATTGATGAAGAAACGCAGTGAATTTAAAATGAAGAAAAACTATCCTAAATCAAGAGTTGAATATGCAGAATTATGTAAAACGGTAAGAAAATGTGTTACAGAAGATATCAGAAAATTTAACTGTGATCTTGTCAAAAAAGTTCTAGAAGATAACAAAAGTTTAAAATCAGCTAAGCTCAAACTGTGTGTTGGAAGAAAAGGTATTTTTGCACTGAAGAGAGCAGATGGAACAAGCACCAAAATCAATAATGAAATAGTACACATTGTCGAAAAATTCTATAACGATCTATATAAATGTGAAGATCAAAGGGAAATCAACCTACGTCATCCACTAGTAAACATAACAGAAACTGAAGAGAAAATCCCAGTGATGACAGTTGAAGTTGTACAAGCCATTAGAGGCATGAAAAAAGGTAAATGCCCTGGCGAAGATGGAATTACAATTGACCTTATCAAAGAAGCAGGAGAAGAATTTGCAAAAATGCTAGCCTTACTGTTTTCCAAATGTCTCGAGAAATCAGATGTACCAGAAGATTGGAATAATGCTGTGATGGTGTTACTTTATAAGAAAGGAGAAAAGGAAAACATTAAAAACTACCGTCCAATCAGCTTACTATCAGTGATTTATAAAATTTTCACCAAAGTTTTAACGGCAAGACTTGAATCAGCTCTGGACTCAGCTCAACCTAGAGAACAAACAGGATTTCGAAGTGGATTTAGCACAATGGATCACATTCAAACAGTATAAGAGAAGTTATAGGAAAACATAAAGAATATAATTTACCTCCTCTCTGCCTTGCCTTTATTGATTATGAAAAAGCATTTGATTCGGTCTACACATCTGCAGTAATCACTTCTCTGGAGGACATTGGTATAGACAAACCTTATATCAATATCATGAAGAAGATCTACAAGAAAGCAACAGCCACCATCCGTTTGAACAAAGGAAAAGCGAAGATCAAGCTTGGAAGAGGAGTAAGACAAGGAGACACCATTTCGCCTAAGCTTTTTACTGCTGTCTTAGAAAGTATTTTCAAGAAGCTGGATTGGGAAAACAAAGGGATTAGAATAAATGGGGAATATTTAAGCCATCTCCGGTTTGCTGATGACATTTTAATTTTCAGTATAGCCCTGAAGAATTGCAAAATATGCTAAAAGATTTGGCAGAAGCTAGCATTAAGGTGGGATTAAAAATAAATTTGGAAAAGACTAAGGTGATGTTCAATTCATTTGCATCAAAAAAGAAAATCATCTACAACAACACTGAGATTAAAGATGTTGAAAGTTATGTGTACCTTGGACAAGAAATATCATCAGACAACAGTATCATGAATGAAATCAATAGAAGAATAAGAATTGGATGGAGTGCTTTTGGGAAGAACAATATTGTTCTGAAGAGTAACATGCCTCTTTGTTTGAAAAGAAAGGTGTTTAACCAATGTGTTTTGCCTGCACTAACTTATGGAGCAGAAACTTGGACACTAACAAAACGGATGGTACAAAGATTACAAACAACACAGCGAAGTATGGAAAGATTTATGCTAGGCATAACCAGAAGAGACCGAAAGAGAATAACGTGGATAAGAAGTCAGACGAAAGTTTTTGACATCATCGAGAGAATTAAACGGCTGAAATGGAAATGGGCTGGGCACATTGCAAGAAGACAAGACAATAGATGGAGCACAAACACCCTACAGTGGTATCCCAGAGATGTAAAACGACCAAGAAGACGACCTCAAGTAAGATGGAGTGACGAAATCAGAAAAGTGGCCGGTGTTAATTGGATGACTAAAGCACTAGACAGGCAACAATGGAAAAATCTGGGGGAGACCTACATCCAGCAGTGGATTGAAAACGGTTGATGATGATGATGATGATGATATATATATATATATATATATATCAACATTTGAACGGAGGGTGGTTTTGGGGTCTAGGGGTCATGATCGGTGAAAATATACCGAAATTTTCCGGAATTGCTTTCCTCCGAACGGCTGCAATAGGTAGCTTTATACTTTTTTGTATTGAAAGCTACCTAATACACCATAAACGATTTTTCGAAATAGACCGTTTGAATGTCCAGTGGTATCGTGGTCGCATACATATAATTAAAATATCAGTTCGTATTAAATGAAAAAGTTTTATTTATATGTTACTAAAATTTTAGGTGATATTACAAGACATTTTGTACATTCGGGGAACACCAAAAACAAGGTCCGTCTCCCGAGAACACAAAAACAAGTCTGCCTCTTAAAGGTGGAAAACTCCTTCTCCTTCTCCTCTGCATAATACCTCAAATCTTACTTCATTGATCCACCCATTTTTCATTCTCCTACCTCTTCTTATCACAGAGTTCTTCGAAATCCATTTCTTTTATCGTGATATTCACACGAATACCTTCCTGACACATTTTAAACCCCTTCAGATAATCATCTTATAGAAAGAGTTCACACACATTTAGCAAGGCTATACAAAACATGAAAGTCTTTCATTCTCACTTGAAATAAACAAAGATCTTCTCCCCAAGATAATCCTCTTACAATAGATGCCAATCAAGACCTATCACTTCACTTTATTCTGAGATTATTTTAATCCTATCAGAATTATGTATGCTGATGGCCCCCAAGCCATCACAACTCCTTTCCCTTAAGGAAAAATTTCTGCAAGAAATTTGTCATGTACCAGATATACACAATAAGCCCCTTTAATCAACTTTCAAAGAGGTCATTATACATAATAGAAATTAGTATTACACATGAAATCCCTACAGAACATAATGTTTTTCCCATACTCAGCATTGAAAGAATACACGATCAACATGACTATTTATAATTTTGATACCAGAAGAAATAATTTTGAAGTATTCTACACTTTTATAATACTCAACACAGTTTACAAATTACACCATTGTAACATAAAAAAAAAATATAAGAAGAAATCTATATACAACACAATGCCTTATATAATTTTCCTAAATACATTTTATTTGAAAACATAATTTTAGATACCTCTCCAGACAGAAAGCACAAATACTAAATCATGCAATTATCAAATTAATGAAGTTATACTATTACAAAATTATTAAGCATTAAATGATAAACAAACACAAGACAGATATTACAATAATGAACATTCCAAAATTTAGAATAAAACTTAATTTAGAGAATTTACCCGAAAACTAATATCTGAATTACTTGATCTGACATTCATCTTATAGTATGATAATCTCATCTTATACCTCGTCTTAGCGTACAAAATTAACCCTTTTCTTGGAAACTTTAATTTTTCACGCTAGGGGGTGCTCGAATCTGTTTCGGACTTTCGGAGACGATGGTGCAGGGGGCTGTGACACGGGCGGCAGGTGGACGGGCAGTGGTGTGTGCTGCGGTGCTCTCGTTTTCCTACTACTGACATAATTTTTAAGATAAACATTGAATGCTTATAAAAGAGAGGGTTTTTTTAAAAGCCATTTTTACGCTTATATTTATTGAGATTTGAAAGAGAATTCAAACCAGATATTGTGGGTGTTTACTAATTTTTTTTTTATCAATCTTTTGTAAAGTGAAAATTTTTAGATTATGTTTGTATGTTTAAATCTATTGCGTAAAAAACATATTCTAATTTTTTATACTTAAAATTGTTTTAGATAAATACATGCCTTTTTAACACTTTCCAACCTACACCACGTCCCAAAAGTTTAGACAATCAATAAAATTTGCATTAACATAAAAAGTAATGAGGTACAATTAAAATTCGTGAGATAGGTAACAAATAAAACAAGTTTTTCTGATATACACATATAAATTATGATCAAAGGTTTGAATTTATAAAATATACATTAAATTATATAATAATGTGCTGTCCCAAAAGTATAGACACAATACAGCATTACATGTTTTCTTTTACATTTTTGTTCCCAAATTATAATATTTTTATTTTTGTTTTAATTGAAATATCGTCTGCTGTATTTTTAGCAGAATAATTTATTGAAATTTTGTGGAATCAAATGAGTTCAATGTATTGTTTTGTTTGTGATTCGGAAAAGACATTTCCTGCGTATTCTGATAAAAATGCCACGTTCTAAAGAAATTTCTAAAGATGAAATTAAGATTTTACATTTAAAAGCGCAAGGACAAAATCCTGTACCATTATCGAGACGAATAAAGATATCCTTGAGCAGTATTTATAGAATTTTGAGATAAGGTGGAGCATGGAATACTAGAAGGCGACTCGGAAGACCAAAGAAACAATGTTACGTGATGATAGAATGTTATTAAAAATGGCTTCAGTTGATAATTTATCTATGCGTGAAATTGCATCAATTTCTAAAATTTCAAAAAGTACTGTACACAGAAAATTTGAAGCTTCGACAAATATTATTTACAGGAGAATGAAAAAAAAAACTGATAGTTAATGGTAGCGTAGGGTAGCGTAGACAGTTAATGGCAGAGACATACAGATGCATGTCTCAAGGCTTGAAAGCATATGTCATACGGTGAAAAACGGATTTCTGTCATCTTCAGTAAATGAAAAGAAATGGAATTTAGACGGCCCTGATGGTCATAAACTTTACTAGCATGACCTAAGAAAAGAACCCAAGAACTGTTTCAGCAGGCAACAAGGCGGGAGATCCGTAATGACCTGGGGAGGGTTTTCTGCCAAACATTTCTAGGATTTATGGACAGAAAAATAAAATCAGAGGATTATCAAGATATTTCACGTACCAATTTACTGCCAATTATGGATTTGCTAGCAGGACCGGACTGTGTTTTCCAACAAGATGGAGCATCCATCCATACCTCCACATCATCGAAAACATAGTTTAGGCAAAACATTATCACACTATTAGACTTGCCAGCACTTAGTCCAGATTTGAATCCCATGGAGAACATATGGGGATCTTATCTCGTAAAATATATGAAAATGGAAAGCAATATACATTGTGTAAATGACTTGAAAATTGCAATTGACAAAGCGTGGTATGAAATACCTCCTTCTGTAATGCAATGCTTAGTTAATTGTATGGAACAACATGTATTTGATGTTATAAAGTGTCGTGACAATACAATTAAATATTAAAAGTAAGTTTTAAATTACTTTTATAAATGTAAAACCAAAACAATTACAGGTGTCTATACTTTTGGGACAGCACATTGTTATATAATTTAATGTATATTTTATAATTTCAAACCTTTGATCATAATTTATATGTGTATATCAGCAAAACTGCTTTTATTTATTACCTATCTCACGAATTTTAATTGTACCTTATTACTTTTTATGTTAATGCAAATTTTATTGATTGTCTAAACTTTTGGGACGCGGTGTAGTTGAAAAGTGCTTATGACTTCGGTTTGTCTGGCCGTATGGCTGACTGCCGTCTGTCCGTGCTCTAACTCCCGTAAATATGCTCGGATTGCCTTGCAATTTTTATATGTTATTGTCGTTATCTATAGCACGTTCCCTATTTCAAACGAAGTGTATAGCACTTATAGTTTTTTTACAGGGACGCTCAAAAGAATTCCGTTACATTACGGTCAATGGGGAAAAATCATTTGCAATTTATTTTAATTATGTTACACAATTGCAAACACATTGTAATTGATATATATTACTAAGGTGTATTACAAGAAGCTTAATATGGAATAAGGTGTGCATAGCACTTATAGTTAATTTACAGGGACAGTCAAAAGAATTCCGTTACATTACGTCTATGGAAAAAAATCGTCTGCGGTTTATTTAAATAATGTCTCACTATTTTAAACGCATTGAAATTTATATATATCACTAAGGTGCATTACAAGAGGCTTACTACAGAATATTGTGTGTATAGCAGTCATCGTTCATTTACAGGGACACACAAAAGAATTCTCTACTGTCTGTTAACAGTAATTCCTGGAAGTGCGTTTTAAGTTACTGAACGCGATTTTAAATTTAACTCACTTTTTGTCTATTACTTGGTGCGTATAAATTCGATATTTCATATACAGGGCAGCACAAAAGTTCGCGAACACATTTCCGTTTATTGAAAGAAACTCCAGGAGAACTTTAACTGTGCTACGCGTTTCCTAACTACACAAAAAATTAGCATCCTATGTAGTATATATACAAATCTATAGATCCTATACAGGGCTGAATAAAAGTATTCGGATATTTTTCCGAATATTGTATACGTTGGAAATTCCTGAAATTATGTTTTTAAATATGTTATGCGTTTTCCAAATTGTTTACTTAGATGTTATCTTTCAGCTTATTAAACGGTATCATTTGTAAAATTATTTTGGAAGCGTTGGAAAGTGTTACATAATCTATGCTTGACGCATGATTTTTCTTTCTTGTTTAGAAAATATTTTAAAAAATCATTATGCAGTTGGGAGAATGATCTAGAAAAACATGGAAAGGTCGGGAAATATCAAAAAGTATAAGTATCACCCTGTTTGTGCAAATAATGTCATATTTCACTCTAATGTATTGTTATATTTAAATCTATTACGATGTGACAAAAATTAGTGTATTTTTAGCATGGCTGTATAACGTAGGTCGCGGCTGTAAGCAATATTCTTATGTCAATCTAAGGATGGGACCATAGATATCATTGCGTGTTGGGATATACTATGTGTAGTTATGTACCAAACCTACGAAATGGCTTATTCAGATTACGTTTAGATTTAGTACGCCATGATTTCACATTTTATTAAAGACAAACGCATTTTATCACTTTTATTAAAAATTATATTTAGTTTTTAGCGTCATTAACATGTATGTTTATGACGACCATTGTTTATGACAACTTTTATTTTTGCGTACTAAAATGAAATTCAATCTCGTGATCTATTTATTCAACACCTTTTTTTTTTCTCTTGATATTTTTAAGTGGCAATATAAAGTTAAATTTCAGTTTAAATGCCTAAGTTATTTTTAAAAAACAAAGATCTATTGTTTTCTTTTGTTATGAAAGATATTTGAAAAGTAAAAGTGCCGAGTTTTGATAAATAATACTGTATTTTGTTGATGCATCATGGATTCAGAAGAATTTCGTCGAAGAGGTAGAGAAGTCATCGATTTTATTATAGAATATAACAAAACTATTTCAAAGAGGAAAATTTCGCAACATGCACATGATGGCTATTTAAAAGAAGTGTTGTCAGAAGCTGTTCCTACGAAGCCCGAAAGTTTCGATAAAATCCTGAGTGATGTGAAAAATTACATTCTTCCTGGATTAATACATTGGCGTCATCCAAGATACTTTGCCTATTTTCCGTGCGGAGGATCTTATTCGTCAGTCTTAGTCGATATGCTCATATCAACAATTAATTGTGCCGGATTTTCATGGGCTGCTGGTCCTGCTTGCACAGAATTGGAAATAATTACTCTTGACTGGTTAGCGAAAATGATCGGTCTTCCTCCGGAATTTCGAAGTTCAGAACCAAAACATGGCGGAGGTGGTGTATTTCAAGTATCTTCAGCTGACGCCATGTTAGTAAATATGATTGCAGCAAGACACATCAAAATAAAAGAAATGGGTCGTCATAATCCATCTTTAGATAAAAGAGCTAATCTTCCACTTTTCATAACTTATTGCTCCAAGTCAGCTCATGCAAGTATTGCAAAAGTTGTAGAAGTAGCTATGGTTCAAGTTCGTTTGTTAGAAACAGATGATAAATGTAGATTACGAGGTGAAACTCTTGCTGAGGCAATGAAACGAGATAAACAAAAAGGTTTAATACCTTTTTTTGTTCTTGCAAGGTTGGGGACGAATGCATGCTCTACTTGTGATGCCCTAGAAGAAATTGGACCTGTCTGTGAAGAGTTTGAAGTTTGGCTTCACGTTGATAGTGCATACGCTGGTAGTGCATTAATATGTCCTGAATTCCAGTATCTTTTAAAAGGCATTGAATATGCTCATTCTTTCACTATCGACCCCTCCATGTGGATGCTAATGAATTTCGATTGCTGTGCAATGTGGGTCAAAGATCGTAATAAACTAACTGAAGCTCTAATTATTGATCCTTTGTATTTAGAACACGCTTTTTCTCATACTTCCATTGATTACCGACATTGGGGAATTCCTCTAAGTAGAAAATTCCGATCTTTGAAGCTTTGGTTTGTTATCCGAAATTATGGTGTTGAAGGATTTCAGAAGTGTATCCGCAGCCACATCCGACTTGCAAAATTGTTTGAAAAACTTGTTCGTGAAGATGATAGATTCGTCGTCGAAAATCAAGTTAATTTTGGTATCGTATGCTTTCGACTCAAGGGCAACAATATTGT
The DNA here is from genome assembly GCA_963931845.1 of Maratus michaelseni. NCBI lineage: Eukaryota > Metazoa > Arthropoda > Arachnida > Araneae > Salticidae > Maratus > Maratus michaelseni. Next base: position 164,592,237 of record OZ007594.1, on the reverse strand, counting down.
GAATGTAAAATTATTGAAGAGGATCAACGCTACAGGAGAGATATTTATAGTGGGAACTATGTTAGGCACGAATTACGCTCTTCGACTGTGCATTTGTTCAGAGAGCACTGGGGAAGAAGATGTGCGTTTTGCCTGGAAATTAATAAGTGAAACTGCTGAGAAAGTTTTATTAGATAGAAGTTACAGCGAGGATATTATTTTTCTAGGTCCTTCTGATTCTTCTTCAGAAAATTGATTTAACAAGCTTTTTTTTTTTAATCTAAAGAAGTCTGAAGAAAATATGAAACCCAGACCCCTTTTTTTCCTCTCATGTTTTGTCTTCGCTTTTAAATTTTACAGATTTTATTTATATTTTTCTCTTCACCCTATCACGTTAAATTTGATTTCAAAGGTAAATGAAAATTTATAACCGTTACTGAATAAATATGTATTAAGAAATATGAGAGTATGATAATAGATTTTATCTTTTGATGTACCCTAATATTTCATAACAATTTCTTACAATGCTTCAGAATAATAACAACCTTTTAATATTTTTTAGCACTTTTCACATGTAACTATTCCAATCAACTGTCACATTTTTACCCATATATAGTTGTTTCTTACACCATTTTGTCGATGTTAATTCCTAAAATGGTGTAACAACTGTCCAACAGTACATAAACCGGCACTTTTATGCTATAGCCGGTAACCAGTGATATATATATACATGTATATATACATATATACATACACACATGTATATATACATATACACATGCATATACACACACACATATATATATATGTATATATAGTATATGTATATGCATATATATATATATCCTCTCCTCGACCAAAGAAATCACGTCCTGTCAAATCCAAAACAAAAGTTATGCTCGTTGCGTTTCTCGATAACGAAGGTGTGGTACACTATGAATTTGTACCAACTGGACAAACTGTTAACGGCCCTTTGTATGTGCAAGTTTTGAAAAGACTGGGAGAGGCTATCCGTAGAAAACGTCTCGCCAAATGGCAAGGAGGATGTTCACTGCATCACGACAATGCTCCCTCCCACACATAGATTGTTGTGCAGACATGGCTCGCAGAAAAGAACATTCCACTCCTACATCAGCCTCCCTACTCACCGGATTTAGCGCCATCGGATTTCTGGCTCTTCCCCAAGATCAAAATGGGCCTCAAAGGTAACTGTTTTGACACCGTAAAAGACATCATAACCAACGCGACGACTGAACTTGGGAAGATACCAAAACAGGACTTCCATCGTTGTTTCCTGCAATGGCAGGAGCGGTGGAGCAAGTGTGTGTATTCTGACGGATCCTACTTTGAAGGCGATTAAGAAAATGTGTACCTATATTGTGGTAATAAAGAGTTACAATGAAATGGGGAAGTTGCACTCATTCTAGATTATGCCTTTTATGTTTAATTGATGAAGATGACTTTACATTCCTCAAATCTTAACTCGGAAACGCAAAAATATTTTTAAATAACTAGTTATTGGAGTTTTAAACTTCGCTAAAAGCAAAACAAAACCACGCGATCTGAAAACGCGACGGGATTGGTTTGACGTCATTACACATGAAACGTGGATTCGGCTTTATAGTCGAATGCGTGCAGGCTGTTTTGCATTACTTTCTACTTGTTATAAAAATCGTTTAAAGACGCATTTACTCAAAAACAAAAGCAAATATTAAAGTCAAAAGATTATTTTAACATATCTAAATATAATGCACTATTTATTTATACATTTGCATTAATTTTCATTTAGAAAAGTGATGAAGTTGGTCGGATTCGAAAAATACAAAGTTATGGCTTTCGGATATATATTTTTTTTCTTTTAGGGCAGAAAAACTGCATTTCATGTGGGTAAAAATACAGGAAACTAAAGCTATCTTTTACTTACTCTTATCTTTTATTACAAAAGAAATCATAAGTAAAATCGCATTTATATAGTTCTTGAAATACATTATTTTCTTAATTCATTTTAATGCTTAATAATTCGTTTTGATATGAATATAATTTAGTGTTATGCAGGTTATATTAAGGATAAAAATGTTCTCAAATTAATTATGAGAAGACGAAATTTTGAGCAATAATGCAGAAAACAAAAACAAAAAATCTTTATTTAATACTGATTTATTGAATAAAAATTAACTACTGACAATAATAATTGTGTATTCACCGATCAGAAAAACAATTACTGCAACATACGTGAGTAAATTTATCACTATTGTCTTTTTTCTCATTTTATGATTGTAATTCATGATTTTTTTCAAAAAATGTTCAATATAATACAATAATTTGGCGTGGCCACCGAACCCGATCATAAAAAATTCACCACTTTTTTTTTTTTTTTTTGTACGTTTGGTAGAAAATGCGAGCTAGTAAATTAATGTATTAAAATAAATGTATATAATGGTTGCTTTATTTCTGTTTTAAGGTATGGAAAGAGAAAAAAAAAAAAAATATAATATAAGAATTATTAAAATTTTTTTTTTTGGATTTCTAAATTGATTTCTCAACGTATAATCATAATTCAATTAATATGAAACTTTTAATTTATTAAAACGAATTTTTTTAAACATATATTACACTCTATAGTTTTTATTTATTATTTTCTACTTTTTAGTATGTAAAATAGTTGCAGCTTCACACCCATTTAACCTTTTATTAGGCGACCGTGGTTTAATGCATAATAAAATTGTTGTAAGTCGCATACAATTGTAACCACAGATAATATTTTTCGATTTATCAACTTTGGCGGGCTAACGGAAAAACGCGTCAAAATTAATGTATTAATTTATAATTAAGTTCTAACAATATTAAAATGTTGTACTGTCATCGGAAACACACAATTTTGCACTTAATTTTTATATTTCTTAATTTATCAGAAAGTGAGTAAACAACCGATAACAAGATTCCATCCTTATATACAAAAACCAAGTTGAGTTAAATAAAAAAGTGTAAAAATAATTTAATTACTGTTTTATTATTATTTGCTTATGTATAATTTTTGAATGGATGCAGTACTTTTTGTTTATTTGAAATATAGTTTCTCAGAATGTCCTATTTTAGATTAATCAGGTTCTAAAAAATTTATATCAGTTTTTTCCTCAATGCTCTAACTTTCGTAAAAAATAAAAATAATGAAAATATTTGAATATCTTGTTAAAGAAATCAGTATCTTAATTTTGAAAATAAGCATTATACTGTACAAAGCTTTTTTTTTTAAAAAAAGAGCAAGATGTGCTAAGAATTTGAATATGTTGTTAAAGTAGAGCCCACTCTTTTCACTTTTGAAAACAGCCATATCATTATACGTAAACTTTTTATAGTGACATATAAAGAAATAAACTTATATTATCATTCAAGGTTCATTCTTTGTTTGAACAATGCATTAGTATCATAAGAGAAGGGCATTATGTTAAGAGATATTATGCTATAATATCACAATGTTTTTTTAAATTCAATTCACAGGTAAGACATGAATTTGCATGATTAATTTTTTTTTAATTATTTGGAAGGTAGGGATTATGTATTAATTTAGCAACAAAAATTTAACATAGAACCAAAGAATAAAGAAAACTTTTATAGATCATGAACCAAAATTCAAACATACCACAATTCTTTTAATGTTTAAAATGTTAAGAACAACAATAAAACTTAAATATACATAACATTACTTCAAATACATTTAGAATTATAATATTTCTGCATAATAGTTCTCTTTTGGCTCTTTTACTTTCCGTAAAAATATCGTTAATTTATAACAAAAATAAAAAAGATAATTTATGAACTAAACATCATCTGTAATCTGCAAAGGTCTATAAAGCATAAAACCTTCAATCCCACATTCTGAAAATTTCACAAAACTGACAGTATTTAAAGTAATTACTTGATTTTTTTGCCTGTGCATAGTCCAGGGACCCGTTTGAGAAGAAATTGGATCCTTTAAAGGACCTTTCACAAAATTTTTCATATTAAAACAGGATCCTTCCCAAAACATTCCACCTTAAAACAGGTCCTTCACAAAATTCTTTGTCATAAAAATAGGCCTTTCACAATTTTTTTCAATCTCCAAACTAAACCTTTTACAAATTTAATTATTTAAAAGTAAAATCTGACCTGACATAAAACAATTGAAGTCGTCAAAGAATCTATTTATGTAGCTTTTACATATATAAAAGATCTTGTCAAAAATTTATAAACAAGAACCTGAATATAACAGTTATTTCAAACTCACAAAATTATAATTAGTTTTTTCACAAATATAAAATACTTCTCACAATTTCACAAAAACAGGACCCTGCCTGGGAGAAAAGTCTGGATAGACACCTGGAAACATTTTTTGAAAAATTATTAAACTTTTTCCGTGTATATTTATATAAAAATTCTGTTAAGGCTGTCTTAAAGCTACCTCAGCACATTTCGCTCTTTCTAATAAGTTTAACTGTTTTCAAAGATGCAAAACAGTTTATTTAACAATTGAAAAGATAAAACATATAGTGCCAAGCCAAATTCTTAATTCAAGTATAAAATATAAATACAAAAACCTTTTTATGAGTTAATTCCACCCTCCCTAATGAAATAAATTCTATTTGTATTAGTTTATTTTATATTGTGCAATATTAATACAAAAAATAAGGAAATAAAAGTATACATTATTCTATAAAATACAATATTGTAGTACGAGTATTAACTTGTACCGTTACTTTATTTCTACATCGAGATCTGGAAATTAAAATTCTTAGAAACGCGATGGAATAAAAGCCTCACCTGGAATTCACAGTATTTATTTATTTATTACAGCAATTTACAATACTTTTAATTTGTTATACTAATCATTTTTAAGAAAAGAAAAAAGCGTAAAGCAAGCCATTCAGCGAAAAGCAAGCCATCCCCATAGGAAATAACAGGGAGAAATACAGCGAGGGTTTGTTTACATGTGTAGTGACGTCAGAACAGCTTTTATCACGTGATGCGGCTTTTTCTCGCCACGACAAAAACTGGGTTTTAAAAGTTGATTTAATGAATTATAAAAGTTTCAAATATATGTAAAAATGGTATCAAAATGTTCGTATTTTTACACTCTATCAGATGCAAGTTAAATTGAAAAACGTGCAATTTCCCCATTGCGGGAACTTTTTGACTGCTCCTCGTATAAATGTTATTCTATAAAATACAATATTGTAGTACGAGTATTAACTTGTACCGTTACTTTATTTGTACATCGAGATCTGGAAATTAAAATTCTTTTTTATCTTTCAATTGTCACTGGCGCCCTGCTAACATAAAAGTACCCATAAACCTTAAAGCCGTTATGAACAGTATTCTCGAACCACTAAACCAATTTTCAATATGGCGTTTATTTTTTCTTGCAATTTTTTACGTTGCATTTCCATATAGCTTCATATTAATTAGTAATAAACAATTTCATATCATGGCCATTTTCGCATACTTGTTTTTTGCAAAAAATGTCCTCGCTTTGGAAAGAAATGAGATTGCATTAATATCAGTGCTCAAATTTTTTTTTTCCATATTTATAAAAATAAATGCAAGCTATTAAAGAAAAAACAATGCATCATGCAATTAAAAAAAGACCTATAAAAATTGTTCTGGAACATCAATGAACAAGAGGTTAAGTGTGATCGAAGATCGCATAAAGGGTTTCGTTTAGCATTCCTTTCAAAACACTTTATCATTTCTTTAATAAATCCAAATAAATTTCCTTTTTCAAAAAAAGAAAAAAAAAGTCATGTTTTTTATAAAGTAAAAATTTACCGGTCTATTTTTCTCGTTTTTTCGAGAATCTGAACCGGTCCGATAGCGGGCGAAGCCCTCTATTATACTCTGTCATAATAATATCTGTCATGTGGACTAAATGCGATAGTAAAAAAAAATCAATTTCAAAATTAAACATGTGGTATAGAGACCTTCAAAATGTTAAAATATGCCAATATTTCCACAATCGGGTTTTTATCATGATTCAATCCTGAAACTCATATATTTACTATTCTCTATTACTCATATTGATACTCTCTTTGTATTATTCTCAAACAGTTGAAAACTCTGTTAATCTTCCAATATGACGTGAGATTAATTTTCTTTTTAATTCTCTAACGACGTCATATTAAGCTGCTGTAACAACTCCTTTATACCGACCTGATAAAGATGTTGAGTGGTAGCGAGATCAGATCGTTGGTAAAGAGAATTATCTCGCATAAATTAGAAAGTAGAATTTATTGTATAACAATATTAATTCTAATAAAAATATGTACAAGAAAATTGATTACAGCATTTGATTATTTTTCGAGAGTCAATCGCTAATAAATTAATGTTCTCTTGACTCTGAGTATAACTGGAACCAAACTAAAGTCTCCAAATGTTACGATCAGTCGTACTTCTAGCCAGAGTTCATACGGATCAAGGCACGTCCGTTCCTTCTCTTTCGGAAAAACTACTCGTTCTCAATCATTCAGAGTTTAAGAACTGGTCGTGCTTTTCTCTTCACTAGGATTTATACCTGATACCTGCCGTATCAAAACACATAGAGGTCAGGCCTCACTAGCGCTTCTACTGCGCTAAGTCCGGAAACTCTCGTTCCTTCCTCCCTTTACCAGAGAGTCACCACTCTCTTTTTTGATCTCTCCAAACAACTCTCTCTCTAACTTTTTCATTCTCTCAGGGGAACTTCTTCTGGGGGCGGGGTTTTGTCGTGGCGGCCCCTCGAAACTCTCCAGCCTCTTAGCAGCCTTGAGATCCCTCTGTTTCGTTTTCACTAAGTCCGCCATTGGACGTTCTAAGACAAAGGGCAAAGTTTCGGGCGCAAACCTAAAAATCGTGTGCAGAGATCGCTTCTCTCGCAGATGCTCTCTTTCCCACGACCTCGGCAAGGATCAAAGCATAAGACCCCTCTTTGGGTAACACCTTACCACTACATCACTGTCCGAACTTTCCGCTCACAGTACAATTAGAATTCGGCGTCTGCTAGTCTTCAAGGTAAAAATAGCGAGGGAAGGTATGCAGTTAAGTGTACTCACAGGAAATGCTAGAATGACACATAGTGCACCTGGATGTCGAGGCTCAATTCTTTACACTGCTTTCTGTATTTACACATACTCATACTCCTTGTATTATCCAGAAATATGACGTCATGTTAATCTGTTTCTCAACTGGTGAAACTTTTTATTTCATTTTTCACGTGGAAATCTTTCAATTGAAAATTAATTACTGCAGAAAGAATTTTTTTTTTTTTTGTGGATTTTTAATTGTTGGCAACTGTTATAACGAAAAATGTTTAAATTTAATAGGAAAAGGCTGTTAGATTTTTGGTTTTTTATCTCTCTATATTAAAATGATACGATTTTTTCAAGTTTTATGATTTTGAGCTTCATAGTAGGTATTCAGCTATAAATGCACAAAATTTCATGCCTGTAACTTATATAGTTTATGAAAAACGGCTCTGTGATGGACAGACAACGGAGCGGGAGAAATAGGGTTTCGTGAGATGAACGAAACCCTAAAAAGAAATATGACGATAGCATAAACACGTGCTGTTTCTCTAGGACTGTAACCCATTTGATTAAATTTTAAAATCTAACTTGGCGATATATCTCTGTCACTTGACGATTCATCCTTTGGGCGACTGTAACAAATAAGAAACTTTTTGTGCAACTAAGAAAGTAACACAATGGTACCATTTTGAAACAAGTGGGTAAGTGTGATCGAAGATCGCTCAAAGGGTTTCGTTTAATATTCCTTTCAAAACACTTTATCCTTTCTTTAATAAATCCAAATAAATTTCATTTAGCAAAAAAAAAAAAAAAAAAAAAAAAAAAAAAAAAGTCATGTTTTTTATAAAGTAAAAAATTACCGGTCTATTTTTCTCGTTTTTTCGAAAATCTGAACCAGTCCGATAGCAGGCAGAGCCCGCTACTGTACTCTGTCATAATAATATCTGTCATGTGGACGAAATGCGATATTTTAAAAAAAATCTATTTCAAAATTAAACATGCTGTATAAATGTTAAAATGTATGCCAATATTTCCATAATCGGGTTTTTATCATGATTCAATACGTTCCTCAAACTCATATTTAACGCCCATGTTTGGAGCTAGCCTTGCCCATAAATTACGGAAGATTAGTTATTTTATATTTTACTAGCTGTTACCCGTGAAGTCGTTCACGTAATATTAAAAGAAAAAGAAATGCATCAATTAAGGAAAACGTTTCATCCCCGATAATTAAAAACATATGAAACTCTCTTTATAACAAACTCTGTTTTTTCGAATATCTGAACAGGCCCGATAGCGGGCGAAGCCCTCTATTATACTCTGTCATAATAATATCTGTCATGTGGACTAAATGCGGTATTTAAAAAATAATAATAATTTCAAAATTAAACATGTTGTACACCTTCAAAATGTTAAAATATGCGAATATTTCCATAGTCGGATTTTTATCATGATTCAATACGTTCCTCAAACTCATATATTTACTATTCTCTATCACTCATATTGATACTCGCTTTGTATTATTCTCAAACATTTAAAAAATTTCGTTAAACTTCCAATATGACGTCAAATTTTCTTTTTAATTCTCTAATGACGTGATATTAATCTGCTTTACACACATACACATACTCTACTCATACACCTTGTATTATTAAGAAATCTTAGAAATTTTCCGTTTTATTACCACTATGACGTCAGTCAATTTTATTTCATATTTATCTTTTTTTCAATTGGTGAAACTTTTTATTTCATTTTCTTTTTTCACGTGGAAATCGTTCGATAGAAAATTAATTATTGTAGAAAAAATTTCCTTGTGGATTTTTAATTTTTGGCAACTGCTATAACGAAACATGTTTAAATCTAATAGGAAAAGGCTGTTAGAATTTTGGTTTTATATCGCTATTTATTAAAATAATAGGATTTTTTCAAATTTTAATATTTTGAGCTTCATAGCTGTTATTCAGCTACATACGCAACGTTTCAACTCTGTAAGTTACATAGTTTCTGAGAATAGCTCTGTGACGGACACACAACGGAGCGGGAGCGGGAGTAATAGGGTTTCATGAGATGAACGGAACCCTAAAAACGGACGAGTCAATTGTCCTGGCATTGATGACCCCAACGCTTCGAGTTCAGAAAACAAAAACAAAAAATATTGCTAGAAAACATCTAGTAATGAAAAAAGCTCGTTTTCACGTGCCACTCCGAAATATCGTTCATACTGGGCCTACTGGGCAGTGATAAATCGGTACTTGTTTGTTATAAGGGCATTGGCCTTTTTTTTAAAAAAAAAAAAAAAAAGCTTTTCGCAATTCGGGCTTTAGACAGTGAGTTTTGTTGCCAAATGATATAAACAGTTGTGTAAACAAACCTGATGAACTTTTATGCTTGTTTATATGTGCATTTAAGAAACTGCCACTAATTGCATGTATTAGATAAATTACTTCTGTTAGTATATAAAAATAGATAAATGGCTTCTTTATATGAAATAAATTATATAAATATTGAAAAAAAAATTTCTTGTGTATAAAACAGTGAATAGGTTGCCAGGAAATATGTATGAACATTTTTCTTCTCTTGCCAAGTTCGTTTTTTTTTTTTTTTTTTTTTTTTTTTTTTTTGTCTCGCCAAGGCAGGCGGCAGGCCCCTATAACAAACAAGTACCGTGAAATCCATCAGCGAAACTGGGTAATTTGCGTTTACTAAATTCCACGGTAATTGACCATTTTCCTGTGAATGTCATGGCAACTATTATATACCCCAAATAAACAATATGGTTAAAACTGTATACGAGTTAGAACAATGGAGTTAATTATGCACGAAACCACGCTCGCTAAAATATACCAACTGGCTTTGAAACTGTAACATTGAAATATTTTAAATACTAAAAAAAAAAAAAAAAAAAAAAAAAAAAATACAAGCAAAGAAAAAATAAAGAGTGTATTAATTATTATTAAAACACTCTTTAAACGAAAATTAATACACAATATATATATATATATATTGTGTATTAATTTTCAAATATAATAATATATATAATAATATATTGTGTATATTAATATGCCTTTTTTTTATTAAACTGTAAAATCATATAACTGAACAAAAACAGAACTTTCATAGAACATTATTTCTTTAGAATTTAATAAAACTTTACACAGAAATGTTAAGACAATAATGGAAAGTGGCTTAGGTTTTAAAACACTTTAAGAGAATACATATGCATAAAAGCATGAAATGACAATCCTATTGTGATGCTGTATTTTTATCTTATTTTTGAAGCTTCAAGCAGTTCTTCACCAAATTCACGAAATACAGACCACGCATACGTTATTTCTTCTTCAGTCGCTGATTTCGAACAGACAACGAACCTAATAACATATTTTCCGTGGAGAGAACATGCAGTAAGATGTAATTTATTTGAATGATTAATTGCCGTCATTAATTTTTTATTAAGCATATCGGAACCTTTTAAACGAAAACAAACTAATCCAAACTCTGAAGCAAACAATTCAAATCTTTCATCACTTCTCACATACTTTTCAAACATTTTTGCTAAATTGATGTGTTTTCGTATGTGCTTCTGCAGCCCTTCAACGCCGTAGTTACGAATCACAAACCAAAGTTTTAGTGCTCGTAATTTTTTTCTAGGTTGATACCAGGATTCTTCGGGGTTATAAGGGAACATATCATTTTTAACTCTTAACATTTCATCCAAATTTAAGGCGTGCTTTGTCCATATGCAAGCTCCATCAACATTTATCAGCATCCATTTTACTGGATTCACGATAATTGTGGAAGCGTACTCAATTCCTTTAAGTAAGTGTCTATATTCTGGACACATTAAAGCAGTTCCTGCGTAAGCCGCATCTACATTTAACCAAATTCCATTCGTTTTGCATATAGGACCAATTTCATCAATGGGATCGCAGGAACAGCAAGAAGTACTACCTATGGTAATGGATGCAAAAAATGGTACCAGTCCACGTTTAATGTCTTCCTCCACAGCTTTGGCAAATGTCTCCCCTCTTAAACGATAATTTTCGTCTGTATCAAGTGCTCTTATATTTACCAGTGCTACCATAGCTGCTTTTTCAACGGAAGAATGTGATTCTTGTGAGCAGTATGCCACAAGAGATTGTAATAAATTTTCGGGATCCATAGATGGGTTTTTTAATCGTAATTTTTTCACTGCATTTTGACGAGCAATGATCATGCTCACAAATAAACATTCGCTGCTTGTGTTGTGAAGAAATCCACCTCCACTACCAGCACCATTATAAAGAAATTCATCAGGCAAACCAATCATTTTACCATACCAATCTAATACAGAGTATTCAAATTCCTGTGGACAGGGGCAAATATTCCAGTTGTAAGTTGTGCTTCCAATGGTATCCGATATAATTTCCCCTAAAATAGATGGATAGGAAGAATTAGCGGGAAAATAACCATGGAAATTTGGATGCTGCCAATGAATTAGTCCTTGCATAATGTGCTTCTCGAAATCGTCCATAATCTTATCAAAAGATTCCCCTTTTTCTGGAGCTGTTTTTGGAAGCAAAGAGTACAAAAATCCTGGTGTCACATTAGGCACAATACGTCTCTGGGACATTGATTCTAAATAATCTACTATGTAATCTGTCATTTCCTCACCTCTTTTACGAAATTCATTTAGATCCATCCCTTTATCAATCTTCACTTGAACTATTTCAAATGAAATTTTAGGCACAAAAAGGTATACAGCGAAATGAAGTATTATTATAAAACTACCAAAGAAATATTACACAAAATGAACGAGAATGGAATTTAAATAATTAAATATTTCATTTGTATTCTGTATTGCCATTTTTATTTTGATAAATAAATAATGAACGTTATTTAACTGAACAGCGATATGCAGAAAGCTGTCTGTCCGCTATTTTACGAAATTCATTTGAATCCACTGTTTTATCATTATTCACTTGATATGTTTTCAAATTAAACTTTAGGCATAAAAATTTCATTTAAGAGAAATAAAGCTTGTGATAATATCTAGATTCCTTCTTAATCGAATAGACATTCATATGACGTCATCTTCTTTACAATGTTTATAAGTAACTTTTGTATTTCTGAGTTTTCTCAATAACTACATCGCGAGTAATAAATAACACATATTCAAAACGCAACGCGCAGGCACCCTACGCATCGCTGCTTGCGCGTGTGCAGTTTAGCTTTCCAATAACTGCCTTTTAACATGAACTATTACTTAGCATTTACAAGGCTAAACTATAATCTAGAACTATACTCTAACTATATTCTAGATCGCGCGCCTTCACTAGATCATGAAAACGCGCGATCTAGTTTAGTCTTGTCTTTTATCTTCCAACTCGTGGTAGTGAAACAATCTGTAACGCAATTTCTATAATTTAAAATTTTTAATTTGGCAATGATTGTAAATCTTTGAATTAGAATCAGATTGAAGAAAGTTCGTATAAGTAACGAGAAAATTTAATTTTCTTATACGTTTACCTATTTATAAAAGGATGGATTTGGAGCAATTTCGAGTGAATTCCGAAAATTTTATAGATTACATCGTACATTTCATGGAAACCATGTTTGGAAGAAGTCCAAATACGGATGCTTATAAAAAGCATCTGCAATCCGTAATACCCAAAACAGCTCCAAGTAAAGGAGAATCGTTAGATAGAATCATGGGTGATATTGAGAAATATATAATGCCTGGTTTGAATCTCTTGCATCCTCCAGTTTGTAATGCTTCTAGGCATTGTAGCTCCCCTTATCCAAGTATACTCGCTGAAATGCTTGAAGTCTCATTTGGATGTGTAAATTTCAACTGGAATATATGTCCTTCTGGAAAAGAACTAGAAAGTACTGTATTAGATTGGTACGGAAAAATGATTGGATTACCTGCAACTTTTTTGCAAGGTGTAAGCAAAGGAGGCTGCGTAACACAAGGTACAATAAGTGAAAGCATTATAACATGTATGCTGTCTGCCTGTCAAGACGTTTTCAAACGACTTTCACGAAGAAGATTTACCATATCCAGACCGCTCACAGTAGCATTTCTTGTAGCGTACTGCACAAAAGAAGCCAAAAGTAAATTTCAAGATGCTATTACAATAAGCATGGTAAATTTAAGAATTCTTGATACTGACGAAAATTTTTGCTTGCGAGCAGATACTTTATCTAAGGCTGTGGAAGAAGATAAAGCTATTGGGTTTATACCATTCTTCGTAAACATTACTTTAGGGAATATTATTGGTACATGCGACTCTTTACACGAAATCGGAATTGTTTGCGTAGAGCATGGACTATGGCTGAATGTTGATGCCTTGCATGCTGGGAATGCATTAGTGTGCCCTGAATACAGGCATTATTTAGAAGGCATTGAATATGTAACATCTTTTAGTGTAAATCCTCGTAAATGGTTAATGGCACATCAAGACAGTGTTCTTTTATTTGTCACAGATTTAGCGAAAATTTCGGATTACGTTATGGTAAATACAACCATGTACAACTATGGCCCCTCTGGGGAAGATTGGAGTCTTGATAACAAAAGAAGTTTCGTAGCTTTTCAGTTGTGGGTAACCATACGAAGTTATGGAATAGATGGTTTGAGGAAACATGTAAGAAATCATTCTCAGCAAGCAGAATTGTTCAAAAAATGTATGGCTAAAGACGAGCGTTTCAATGTTTTAAGCTGTAATTTTGGGAGAGTTTGTTTTCGACTAAAAGGTTCAAATGAAGTTAATGAAAGCTTACTAAGAGCTATAAATACATCAGAAAAATTATTTTTAAACCATGTTGTTTTAGAAGAAATTTTCATTATTTGTTTTGATGTATGTTCAGAAAGTGCATCTGAAGACGATATAGAAACAACTTGGAATATTATTAAAGAACTCGCTGATAGAATGTTAGACTGTAGAGAAGATTCCGGAATTCTTTATGACAGATAGGCCAATGTATAGTTGCGATTACTTTAAGAATGATTGGACTTTTAATAACAAAAGTTTGTTTGATACTTTTATGTTAGCCGGGCGCAAATGATAAATCGCCAAATATTGTTCCCATCGCCACCATTCGCGTTGCATTCATTTTATTTAAAATATAATTTGTCACTCGTTTAATTTAAAATATATAGTAACTTTCATTTAAAATACATGTACCTTTCACTCATTTCATTTAAAATACATAAAAAAAAAGAAAGAGAGAAAATTTTAATAATCAAAATAAGAAATAATACCATAAACCTAAACATTTTATTTCAACATCAAAGTATTATTTCTAATTTAAACGCACACGAAAAGTAAAAGTTGCTATTGGCGAGGAAAGACAAATTATGAGATTTGCCCCCGGCTAACATAAAATTACCTTTTTTTTACTAACATTTTAATTGTAAAACTACGAAGAGTACTTACGTATTAACGCCACCGCAGCTACAGATTTGGCGTTTTTTAAATGCCGCCAATCTTTCGTAGCACTAAAAAATGGCGTCAAAAATTAGCAAACAACAAGGCAACAAGGAATCCAAAAGATAACTGCGTACGCGTGCGAGCAACAAGATTGTTCTTTATTGGCGCATTAGCACAACTTCTGTTGCGGTGGCGTTAATACGTAAGTACCCTACGAAGTTATGGAGTAGATAGTTTAAAGAAACGTGACAATTCATGTTCGGCAAGCCACTTTTAAAAAAAAGTACCTGGGCAAAGATAAGTGTTTCAGTATTTTAAACTGTAATTTTGAGAAAATTTCTTTTTGACTAAAAGTTTCAAATGTAATTATTGAAGGCTTCCTAAAAGCTATAAGTACACTGGGAGAATTATTTTAAAACCATACTATTTTAGATTATTATTATTTATTTTGCTGTATGTTCAAAAAGAGCATTTGAGGACTAAATTGAAAATATATATTATGGAATATTATTAAAGAACTAGCTGATAAAATGTTGCTATGTTGTCACTTTGTTAGAACTATTTAGTTAGGAATAATATTTCAGTTTTTTTTTTTTTTTTTTTTTTTTTTTTTTCCCCCAATTCGAAGATGATTTGAAGATTCATCTATTCGGCATTATCGATATTATAAAAATGACACGTTTCAAGATACTTTTTTCTTTTCTTTTTCCCCTGTAAAGCATCTTTTAAATTAGAAATAATGGGAACAGATGTCGCAGATGTACCGGCATTGGCGTGATTTTTGTTTTGCGCCATTTTGGCGAGAAAACTTTGTTTTCGAATACATGTTAGGCCTAGCCTGCAAAAACAGCATGGTAGTTTTATTTTATTATGACACAATTTATTTTATCATAAAGCATGCATAATTTTAGGTACTTTTCGGTTAGCCGGGCGCCAGTGATATATACATGTATACACACACACACACATATACATATAAATATATATACATATATATATATGTGTGTGTGTGTGTGTGTGTGTATACATATATATTTATATATGTACAGATATCACTGGCTCCCGGCTAACCGAAAAGTACCTAATTTTATTATAAAACACACACAATGTTTAATTTATTACCAAACACACACATTGTCCGGAATACCTCTGAAACACTGGTGCGTCTGCGACATCTGTACCCAATAGGGTTACATTTCTCATTATAAAAAAGAATCTGGCTTGACTCCACTCAACTTTCCGAACGCTTTATAGAATACTTTTCATTCAGATACCAGGTAATCCAAAAGTAACTGTAAAAATATGTAACGCAGCATATGCAATCTATTCTAC
Source organism: Maratus michaelseni (assembly GCA_963931845.1). Lineage (NCBI taxonomy): Eukaryota > Metazoa > Arthropoda > Arachnida > Araneae > Salticidae > Maratus > Maratus michaelseni. Next base: position 164,576,483 of record OZ007594.1, on the reverse strand, counting down.
TGAAAAACTTATAAAGCTAATCATCCGTAATGGGATCCAAAGCCAAAGGTGGCATCAAGCATGAGCAATCTATAAACCAAGACCCCCTTATCATAGTAATAAGGGGGTCTTGCTATCAACAATTAGTTTCAAGTGAATGAGAATTACAACAATGGTTTGAATATTTTAATTATTTGTGCATCAAACCCACGCCCACTATAGCTTACGCCAATGGGTTATGGATTCGACTACGGGAGAATCTCCAGTTACAAGCTAGTCTGTGTCTGTGGGTAGACAAATGATATATTTGCAATAACTGCGATTATATGGAAATTTCATCACATTCTTGAAATAATGCCAATCTGGCATTGTTTGTGGCGATTTATTTTTCACACCGAATTTGGGGATACTTTGCTAATTATCGCCATTTCATATATTATTGGTATTAAAATGGTGCATTTAATTATGCACTAATCTCTGATGATCAGAACACAGGTTATTTATTGAAAAATAAAATTGCGTAATTTAAAGTTTTATTTATCTTTTTAATATTTACGTGTAAGTGCATTTTTTATGACGTAATTTTCCTCATTTACTGCTTTTAACAAATGATCATTTAATTATTATTTAAAAGTTTTATTTCTGTTTTTAATAGTCACATGTAAATGCATTTTTTAATTGAAATGGATATTATTATTTGAGCTGTTTTACAAATTGGCAACGATATAAACAAAAACGAAAAATTATGCCTCAAGCATAGATTATGAAACACTTTCCAACACAGCCAGAAAACTGTAACGAAACTTCACCGTTAAATAAGGTGAAAGAAGATATGTAAGTAAACAGTTTAGAAAACATATAACATATTGAAAAATACAGTTTTCTAAATTACCTTCCAGTGTTAAATAAAGTAGTCGAATTATTTTGTGCAGCCCTGTATATGATCAATAGATGTGGATATATAGCATTAAAAAATTTAGTTCAGTTCGAATATTCACATTTAGCAATTTTCTCCAATCGATGGTATTTTATACAGCCCTGTATATTATCTGAAGACTTTTGTACACACCACATATTAAGCTAAAAGGCAACTTAAAACTCACTCGCAGCAATTACCAACCGTAAACGACAATGTATCTTTTTCTTTGCGCCCTGTATATGAATTTATTTATATTCCACAAACTTCTATTAGTCTACTAAATATAATACAGCAGGAAAATGCGTAACACAATTAAAAGCTACCCTTAAGCAATTCACTCCCATAGTCTGTAATACTTACGGATTCCCTTGTGTAGCCCTGTATATGAACAACCGAGTTTATAAACACACACATACTATGAAAAAATTTAGTTAAACTTAAAAACGCAAACCAAAGTTGAAAACGCACTTATCACGCATAGACTGTAAATATCGCACATGTTCTGTAACCGATATCTTTCGTGTGTCCCTGTAAATAAACACAATGCACACCACACTTTCAAGAGAGCAATTTATAGTGCACCTCAGTAATGCATATAATTTTCATTATGTTTGAAATAGTGAAATATCACTAAATTATACTGCAAAGGGTTTTTCCCCGTAGAACAATGTGTAACAGAATTATTTCGTTTGACCCTGTAAATGAATAATAAATGCTTTGCACCCTATATTCTACAAAAAGCATGTTTTAATGCGCTTCATAGTTATACATCAATTTCATCATGTTTTAATGACGTAGCATCATCAAAATGCACTTGAAACGATTATTTCCCATCGACTGTAATGGTAACGGAATACTTTTGACTGTCCCTGTCGTTGTCGCAACAGCTGACATTTGTTTTCGTGATTGATTAAGTAAGATCAATTACACATTTGAAAATTAGCCTGTATAAAATGGTTAATCCCTTCGGGACGAGCATTCTTTACACTTGTTTTATTTTTTATGCACCAGTTTTTTTAAATAGAATTTTCCACTTTATTAAATCTCTGAAAATCTGCGATTAGATAAGGATTAGGTATAGGATTAGGAATAGAGATAAGGATTTCAAATTCAAGGATTTCGAACACACTATATGCCGCATACGTTTTGCCCATCGCGAAGGGGTTAAGTGAAAAATATCGCTGCCTTTAAACGATTGGATAATCTAGCTATAAGAAAAGTTTCTTTATAGACGTTATAAGAAATCATTTGTGTTACGTATGACGGAATTTTCATCATTTATTGTGTTTTTGCACGTAATAATTTCATTATTTTAAAGTTTTCGTTTTTTTTTTTCAATATTCACGTGTAAATATATATTTCAGTTAAAAATACAGTGTTTGGTAATATTATTACTCGGGCTTTTAAAATCTGTCAATAGTAGATAAAAACAATTATTTAGAGTATAAATTAAATTTTTATTCAGAAATTTTAAATAAAAAATTGAAAAAATAAACCCTCAAAAAATCAGACAAATTAAAAAAGTCCCTCCGGCCTGTACCGGGAGGAAAAGGTAGCTTTCCTATACCTTCGTTTTAAAATTTTAGCTAATGTTACTCGAAAATAGCAAGCTAAAATGCAAAGAAACCGAGATTCGTTACAAAAGATTCGTTAATATTGAATTTGAATAAGAAATTCGTCAAATTATTGAGCTATAGCCAAGTTGGCTTCATTTATGAAGACTTATTTTGGTCGCCAGATTTGGCGAGAATTTGGCGCTAACGGATATGAATATATAGTTTTATGCGTATTGGGAAAATGATTACAACAATGAATGAAAATAATTTGCGAGAAATCGCGTTCACTAAAACTCATAAATTAATCGTTGTTTTTTTGCAATGTGCTGTCTTGTAATGTGTTCAAAATGTCAGCCACCCTAGAATTTCAAACTGCTCTATCTCAGCCATTTTTTAAGATAGAGGTAAAACAAAAAATGCTCCGGAATCCTTGTACCAAGGCCTAACTTTGAATGTTTAACTTTTTTGTAAATTTATTTTAGTTTTAAATCTTTAAGTTGGCGCCATCTTGAAACAAGATGGCGGACCAAGCTGGCCAACGAACTCGGTCGAGACATTGGTGAGCTTAATACACACAATTAGTTTCATCCAAATTGATTTATAAATACGAGTGTTATCGTATGACATAGCTCAGATATATATATATATATATATATATATATATATATATATATATATATATATAAATCAACATTTGAACAGAGGGTGGTTTTGGGGTCTGGGGGTCATGATCGGTGAAAATATACCAAAATTTTCCGGAATTGCCTTCCTCCGAACGGCTGCAATAGGTAGCTTTATACTTTTTTGTATTGAAAGCTACCTAAAAATGATTGGAAACTGCACATCACAATCTAGCCAATTATATCCCTGCAAAAGATGATTAAATTGCTATGCATCGTTTTTGATCCTGTAAAACTTTTAGATCCTGTAAAACCTAGGACTTTTAAACTTTTTTTCACAAAAAAATTATATATATGTATTATATATATATATATATATATATATATATATATATATATATATAATTATAATATCTATGAATTTCAAAAAACATATCAAGTTCTTGTATCATTCTACTTAAATCTCCAAAGAGATAATTAATGATAATGTGTAGACAGAATACCACATAGCTAATAGATTAACAAGTGCAATCATAATATTACCATAGCTTGTGCTTCAATGGTAATTGGCCAAAAATACTGAAAACATGAAGAAAATCTAAAAAGAGAGAGAGAAATAAAAATAATAATAATTTGGAGTTGCTATCAAGTGAATACAAATGGATTAAGAAATGAAATATGAACCATATACAATGGAAAATTGGACAACAAGAGAATTAAATCAGAATTGGATATGAAAAAACACATGTAGATATAATCATCAGCCTGGATGTACCCACATATGTTTTAAAAAATAATTCAGTATTTCATAATTCTACTGGCATATATGCTAAGATCAGTAGAATCACCCAGGTATACTGAATTATTACCAGAAAACAATTGGAAATATTAAAATTTGAAATAATAAAATTGGAAATAAAAAACCCGTAAAGATAGACAAAATATTTCACTCACATCAATTATCCTAAAATCTGTATACAACACCTCACTGAATTACTACCTGATATCAGTTTGAAATAATAAAATTGGAAATAAAAACCCGTAAAGATATATATATATATATATTAAATGATAATCTTTTCTAAACATTATAAAAATACCGCATTAAAAAATTTCTATAATCACTCGAGTTACAGCCTAAAACGTACGAAGCCCCAAATGTAAACAAGTTTAAAAGTAAAACTTTGAAGTCAGTTTTCTCAAAATGAGGTTTTTGTGCATAACGCGAAGGATATCTCAAAAACTTTTCACTATATTCTCATGACATTTTCAGAAGATATATTTTATCTCATCAAAAAGTCACCTGTAAAAAATGCAGCCAAGTCTCGTGACTCATTTACCGTAAAAAGTACTGAGATCGTATAAAGCCAAGTTTAACTAACTTATTAACTCTGAAATTTTCATTCACAAATCACTCCTAGTCTCTACATCTTTATTTAATTATTATTTTGTGACTTGGCAATTACGCAGCACAGGAAAGTTATTACATCTTAATATGTTACAGTATTATTTGATTAAGACTAACTATATACATCACATTCTCGTGCTACGTAATTGCCAAGTCACAAAATAATAATTAACTAAAGATGTAGAGACTAGGAGTGATTTGTGAATGAAAATTTCAGCGTTAATAAGATAGTTAAACTTGGCTTTATACGATCTCAGTACTTTTTACGGTAAATGAGTCACGAGACTTGGCTGCATTTTTTACAGGTGACTTTTTGATGAGATTTCACTTCTTTTTGTAAGTAATCCTCCTTTTCTTGATTTTGTGCTCTTTTTGGAGATCATCCACTGATTTTCGAAGAAGTTACCTTAAAGAAATTTCAGGTAACTAGGCAAACACTAAGTTATGGGAGGAGGAAGTCAAAAGTACTCTCAGTTGCTTCCAGGAAAGGTGCTATCCATCTGAGATATTACTCGCAGCCTAGATACTTGATATTTAGCACAAAAGTACTGTTTAGGATAAAAAGAAAGCTAAAATTAAATTTCCGGAAATTTTCAATAAATCAAACTATATTCGATTTTTCGAAGTTTTTTTTTTTTTTTTCGTTTTTTTGTCTTTTTTTCCGGATTTTTAAATTTTTCCTTACTTTGTATCCTAAGCCCTACCTTTCTGCCAAATGTCAAGCTGGTAGGACTACAAAATCGAATTATTTTCAAACCTTCTGCTTTTTATAAATTTATGGATTTTTCGATTTTACTTCTAAGTTTCCTGATTGTAATGCCAATATAGTAATTCTTCGATCCGTCTTCTTAGGATCATTTAGGTTCAATTTAAAGATAAATCAAGGTAATCTTAGAGTCACCATGATTTTATTTAGAAAGGACTATCAAGCCATAACCAGCCAGTAATGTCGGGAGGAGAGAGGGAGTTGTGAAAATTTTTTTGGTGCTAACATCATTTAACAATCCATATTTCATATGCAAATTAAATAGAGTATAACCTGTGAAAGAAAACAAACATGTCTATAAAGAAACCGCCCATAACGCAGCCGGTCTATAGCGGAACTTTTCTATACCGAAATTCGTAAACAAAAAGAACAAAAAAAGCATGATCCGGGGAAAAAAAACATAAAACAATTAGGGGCGGTGTACTAGCTAATAGGACATTTATCTTAAAACTCATGTTTCTAGAACTACAAAATCGAATTGTTTTCGAATTTTCGATTTTTTACAGATATTTCGATACTTCGATTTTATTTTCGAATTTTACAAATTTTTAAAAGTTTCTTTTTTGAATCGTAAATACTACCTTTACACTACATTTTAAGTCTCTACGACTACAAGATCGAATTATTTTCAATTTTTTATTTTTTTTCGAATTTTCCGGATTTTTTCATTTTTCCTTATTGTGTATCCTAAATATTACTTTTATTACAAGTTTCAAGCGCTAAAAAATCGAATTATTTTCAAATTTTCGATTTTTTTTTTTCGAATTTATTGTGTTTTAATGTTTCCTTTTTCTGTATCCTAAATGACTATAGTACCTTTACGCTGAACTTTCAGTTTCTAAAGCTACAAGATCGAATTTTTTTCAATTTTTCGAATTTTCCAATTTTTTGAATTTTTTTCTTTTTTTGTATTCTTTATTCCATATTTCAAGTTTCTAGCGCTACAAAATCGAATTATTTTCAAATTTTCGATTTTTTTTATTTTATTTTCGAATTTATTGTGTTTTAATTTTTCCTTTTTTCGTATAACACTACCTTTACGCTGAATTTTTAGTTTTTAAAGCTACAAGATCCATTTTTTTTTTCAATTTTTCGAATTTTCCAGATTTTTTTAAATTTTTCCCCTTTTTTTCTATCCTAAATATTACCTTTATTCCAAATTTCCAGTTTTTAGCTCTAAAAAATCGATTTTTTTTTTTCAAATTTTTGTTTATTTCGATTTTTTTGATTTTTTTATTTTATTTTCGCTTTTTGTTGTGTTTTTATTTATTTATTCTTTTTCTGAATCTCTTTACACAAATTTTCTGTTTCAAAGACTACGAGATCGAATTATTTTCAAATTCTCATTTTTTTTTCGAATTTTACGGATTTTTTTTTTTTTCCTTAAATAGCATCCTAAATATTACCTTTATTCCAAATTTCAAGTTTCTAGCGCTATAAAATCGAATTATTTTCAAATTTTTCTTATTTTTCAATTTTTTCGATTTTATTTTCGAATTTTATTTTATTTTTCATTTTACCTTATTTCGAATCCTAAACACTATCTTACGCTTTTAAGTTTCTAAGGCTAAAAGATCAAATTATTTTCAATTTTTCAATTTTTTCGACTTTTTTGAATTTTCGAATTTTGTTTTCGAATTTTCCGGATTTTTTAATTTTTTCTTATTTTGTATCCTAAATACTACCTTCATTCCGAATTCCAAGTTTCTAGCGCAACAAAATCGGTATATTTTCAAATTTTTTATTTAATTTTTTTTTCGACTTTTATTGTGTTTTTGATGTTTTTTTTTTTTTTTAAATTATTTTCTGAATTCTAAACACTACCTTTACACCAAATTTTACGTTTCTAAGACTACAAGATCGTATTATTTTCAATTTTCAATTTTGTTCTAATTTGTTGAATTTTCTAATTTTCTGGATTTTATAATTTTTTATCTCTTTGTATCCTAAACACTACCTTTATTCCAAATTTCAAGTTTCTAGGCCTACGGGATCCACCTAATCTTTTTTATGACGCGTGAGTGAGTGAGTAAGTGACAAAAAATCGAAACTTTCAGTTCATATATTGTTTGCACTAGAAAAGACAGAAATGTGAAATTTTAAATTTTGGTCTTATTTGTCACATACTCTATATAAACAAAGTTTCAGGTTTCTGGGATACACCAGCTCAAAGATATGGGAGGTCAAAGGTGTCCTGAGTTGCATCCAGAAAAGGATGCTTAAGGCTGTGCTCTCTGGACTTGGCGGAGCACTGTCGTGCCTCCAGATACAATTTAAAAATTCAGGAAAATTCCAACAAATCAATATTTTTTCAATTTTTTTTCGATCTTTTCAAATTTTCGAATTTTTTTTTCAACTTTCTGGATGTTTATTTTTTTTTTTTTTTTTTCTATCCTAAGTATCCTACCTATATTCCAAATTTCAAGTTTCTAGTTCTACAAAATCGAATTATTTTCAAAATTTCGATGTTTTTCGATTTTTTAATTTTATTTTCGGTTTTTATTGTGTTTTTAATTTTTTCTTATTCAGAATTCCAAACACTACCTTTACGCCGAATTTTAAGTTTCTAAGCTTAAAAGACCAAATTATTTTCATTTTTTCAATTTTTTTCGAATTTTTTAATTTTTTTTTTTCAAATTTTCTAGATTTTTTATATTTTTTCTTTTTTTGTACCCTAAATACTACCTTTATTCCAAATTTCAAATTTCTAGCGCTATAAAATCGAAGTATTTTCAAATTTTCGATGTTTTTCGATTTTTCCAATTTTTTAATTTAATTTTCGATTGTTATTGTGTTTTTAACTGTTTCTTATTCTGAATTCCAAACACTACCTTTACGCCGAATTTTAAGTTTCTAAGGCTAAAAGATTAAATTACTTTCATTTTTTGAGTTTTTCGAATTTTTGAAAAAAAAATTTCGAATTTTCTAGATTTTTTAATTTTTTTCTTTTTCTGTATCCTAAATACTACCTTTATTCCAAATTTGAAGTTTCTAGCGCAACAAAATCGGATTGTCTTCAAATTTTCGGTTTTTAGCTCACAGGCTATCAAAGCCTGAGAGCTTATGTACCCGCCCGTTCTGTATGTATGTATGTATGTACGTATGTACGTACGTAACGCGATAACTCTTGACAGAAATAACCGTTTTGCTTCCAATTTTGTTTATAGATTCCTTGTGATAAGGCGCTTCCCTGATTAGTTTTGGGGATTGATTGTTTAACTATAAAGGAAGGAACGGGGGGCTAACCCCTCTTAATTAAGATAAATGGTTTTTTCATGCAGAATTGTCCAATTTTCTTCAAATTTTGTATATAGGTTCATTGTGATAAGGTTCTTTCCTGATTAGTTTTGGGGGTTCATAGGTTAAGTATAAAGGGGCTAACGGGGGGGGGGAAATCCTCCCCCTTAATTTAGATAAATGAATTTTTCATGCAGAGTTATCCGATTTTCTTCCAATTTTGTTTATAGGTTCCTTGTGATAAGGCGCTTCCCTGAGTAGTTTTGGGGATTGATTGGTTAACTATAAAGGGGGGGGGGCTAACCCCTCTTAATTTGGATAAATGGTTTTTTCATGCAGAATTATCCAATTTTCTTCAAATTTTGTATATAGGTTCATTGTGATAAGGTTCTTTCCTGATTAGTTTTGGGGGTTCATAGGTTAAGTATAAAGGGGGTAACGGGGGGTTAATCCTCCCCCCTTATTTTAGATAAATTATTTTTTTCATGCAGAGTTATCCGATTTTCTTCAAATTTTGTATATAGGTTCATTGTGATAAGGTTCTTTCCTGATTAGTTTTGGGGGTTCATAGGTTAAGTATAAAGGGGGTAACGGGGGGGGGGTTAATCCTCCCCCCTTATTTTAGATAAATGATTTTTTTTCATGCAGAGTTATCCGATGTTCTTCAAACTTTCTATATGGGCTCATTGTGGTAAGGGGCTTCCCTGATTAGTTTTGGGGGTTCATTGGTGAAGTGTAAAGGAGGGAACGGGGGGGACTAACCCCCCTTGATATAGATAAATGGGTTTTTTAAGCAGAATTATCCGATTTTCTTCAAATTTTATATATATGTTCATTGTGATAAGGCGCTTCTCTGATTAGTTTTGGGGGTTCTTTGGTTAAGTATAAAGGGGGGACGGGGGGCTACCCCCCCCCTTAATTTAGATAAATGGATTTTTCATGAAGAATTATCCGATTTTTTCAAATTTTGTATATAGGTTCATTGTGGTAAGGCGCTTCTCTGATTAGTTTTATGGGTTCATTGGTTAAGTATAAAGGGGGGACGGGGGGCTACCCCCTCCCCCTTAATTTAGATAAATGGATTTTTCATGAAGAATTATCCGATTTTTTCAAATTTTGTATATAGGTTCATTGTGGTAAGGCGCTTCTCTGATTAGTTTTATGGGTTCATTGGTTAATTATAAGAAGGAGAAACGGGGGATGGTTCCCCCCTCTTAATATATTGTCGATTTCTTCATTTTTCGAGGGCTTATTTCAAATTCTTTGAAATAAGAATATAATTTACAGTTAGTGTGAATAGCCTGTGAGCTCAATGCCGTCAGTTTAACTGGGCAGTTTTCTTTTATTTAAATTTTGCTTTCGATTTTTTTGGTGTTTTTGATGTTTTCTTTTTCTGGATGCTAAACACTACCTTTACACCAAATTTTAAGTTTCTAAGACTACAAGGTCGTATTCTTTTCCATTTTCAATTTTGATGGAATTCGTTGAATTTTCGAATGTTTTTCTTTCGAATTTTCCGGATTTTATAATTTTTCCTTTCTTTGTATCCTAAACACTATCTTTTTTCCAAATGTCAAGTTTCTAGGGCTACGGGATCTACCTAATCTTTTTGATGACGCGTGAATGAGTGAGTGAGTAAGTGACAAAAAATCGAATGTTTGAGTTCATATATCGTCTGAACTAGAAAAGACAGAAAGTTGTAATTTTAAATTTTGGCCTTATTTGCCACATTCTCTAGAAAAACGAAGTTCCAGACTTTTGGGAAACTCCAGCGCAGAGATATGGGGGGGGGGGGGGGGTCAAAAGTGCCCTGAGTTGCTTCCAGAAAAGTATGCTTACGGCTGTGCTCTCTCGACTTGGCGGAAAGCACTGCCGTGCCTCCAGATGTTAGTATACATAAAGTGAACCTAAATTTTCATATTTATTGTTCAAAAAAGTATTGTTTTTGGTATAGACTGTTGAAAATTTCAAAATCTTGTATAATCTAAATACAATTTTGTATTAAAAATATAACAATGCTTTAAACACAAAGTTGTTTAGCTTCAGGGTAATTATTACAATCTGAAGTATAATTAAGCACCAAAATGTTTGCTCTAGATCAGTTTTTCCCAACCTTTGTATGGCCATGTCCCACCAAAGCGTCTGTAAAATGATGATCACTCCCCCCCCCCCTCCCTCTGTAACATAATTATTCTCAAAATGAACTCTTATTCACCTGGTTGAATCTTAAAAGAGAATTACAAAGGATAGATAACTTCACATATTTTTAATCTGATAAAATAGGTAATAATCTTGTCACAAATATATTTTTAATGTAACTTTATAAATACAATCAAGCCATTCATCTTTGCATTTACTTCTAGAAGATGTTTTTTTTTTTTTTGTTTTTTTTTTTTGCCTTATCTTTACCTCGGTGTGAAACAAAAGTAATATTTCATGGTTTGTATTTTTATCTTCACAAAATTTGTTGAAGAGAATCTCACATTTGACATTAAATAAGATAGCATTGATATATTTTGTGATTAATTTTAGTACCTCATTTATAACATGTGAAATTTTTTTGGGTGCTGATATCTTCTATTTGCATAATAATAGGCATAGCTGCAATCTGCTACGAGTTTTTAGCATCACTATTTTATTCAAATAATTCTTTGCCCTATTGCATTGCAAAATTCTACGATTTAAAAAGGAGAAGATTTTTGTCCTTAATTATTAGTGCCAAAGAATCGTAGCCAGTGGCGTATCTAGGATTTAATTAATGTTCTGAGTCTTACTCAACATGTTGAACGTTAGAAGCAGAAATCATGTTTGACAATAAAGCCGCAGCCAGAGAAAAACGAGGGGGGTGGGGCAAACCCGAGCCCCCCCCCCCCCCCCTCACGCCGAAATAAGTTGAAAAGTGATAATGGATTGTTTCATATACTTTGATTTAAAAGAAAGTCATTGTAGCTTATAATCTATAAAGTTGTCTCCCTCTCCCCTAAATTCTGGCTACGATTCTTGCTTGACAATAAATTAATTTTGCTTGGGACAATCTCAAACATTTTTTTTTTTCATAATTTGTTTTCCATTTTAGGATTAATTCCCTATTATTGCCAAGTCACGTGGGGCACTTTCCCAGAACCCACATATTTAAAGGGCTCAAAAATTTATGGTGTTTCAAATCAATTTTATTGTGAACAATCTTAATGGAATAAGAAATTGAAATTTCTAGATTCATTACACAACTTATGTAAGCTAAAATTGTCAGTGATGTCATAAGTGCATTTATAATTTTTCTTCTCATTTGAAGATTTAAGTTTCTCATGGTGCACCCAATTTATTTCAGCTTCTTCATATGTGTTTTAAACTTGTTTAAAAATGTTTTAATTTTATGACTATCTTATTTATAAAATATCATTTTCTTTGGGTTGCGCATGTTTTTAAAGTTCGTGCAACATTAGTTCATGTTTATTTAACATGACATTTGAGTCTGTCAAGTTAATTTTTACGAAGAAATTTCAATAATAATAATAATTCAACCTCAATTAACATTTATTCTCAGTCTTTCATTTAAATGGGTGCATTATATAGTTACATTCATACACTTCTCATTCACAGTATTTGTAAAAATGTGATAATCTACGATTAGGGCCAAAAATATTATAGTTACATTCATACACTTCTCATTCACAGTATTTGTAAAAATGTGATAATCTACGATTAGGGCCAAAAATATTATAGTTACATTCATACACTTCTCATTCACAGTATTTGTAAAAATGTGATAATCTACGATTAGGGCCAAAAATATTATAGTTACATTCATACACTTCTCATTCACAGTATTTGTAAAAATGTGATAATCTACGATTAGGGCCAAAAATATTATAGTTACATTCATACACTTCTCGTTCACAGTATTTGTAAAAATGTGATAATCTACGATTAGGGCCAAAAATATTATAGTTACATTCATACACTTCTCATTCACAGTATTTGTAAAAATGTGATAATCTACGATTAGGGCCAAAAATATTTTCTGTTGCAGGGCCCAAAATTTTGATGGTGAGGCTCTGTTCAGGATAAACAAACTTTCTTTTCAGGATCTCTTTTTCAATTACCAACAAAAATTTAATTCAAAATCTTAGGGGTAGCAAGCATTCCTTCTTGATCTCCCCCTTCCCTTCTTATACATGCTTCTGGGATTTTTATCAAACTTATGGCTATTAACCTTCAAGAAATATAGGGGAGATGGGGGATGAATGGGACAAGGGATGGATGGGACGCTCTCAATATTTCAGGCAACAAACATTTTTTTTTGTTGCTTCCTATCCTCATAGTTTTCACTACCATAGTGTGCTTCAGAACCAAAAGCAAGAGCACATGGCTGTTTTCAGTTTTCTTCAAGTTTGCATTTCCTGAAAACTCTGCTTAAAAGTAAATTTTTTTACATTTGAAGTTACTTAAATATCTTATGCAATATAAACAATTAAGATATGTTGCAGTTTTTTATTTAAAGGCTCAATATTGGTAATTAAAATGAATGCATATTAACCATTGTGACAAAATAATTTCTGAGACAAAATAGCTGACAATTGAATATATGCATCACGGGGATGATTGGGACATTTCAAATGGGATGAATGGAACTGTCTCATTCATCCCTAGAGGATGCTGAAAAATATATTTATTAACTAAATAATATTATATAGGTTGATAAATTAATACTTTATGGTAATTATTCTTTTAGCATTTCATCCTCATTGCAGCCATCGTCTTCAGCCATTGAATGCTTCCGTTTATGGGCCGTTTAAGGCAAAGCTGAGATGAGCCTAAGATGATTGGCTAACAAATAATTCTGGAGATCATATTACAATTTATAATCTCTCAGCTTTTGCCAAGGTGGCATTTTTGTTCAGCTTTTAGTCCTGAACATTGAATACGGGGAGGAAAATGTTTGTGTCCCATTCATCCCTGCTGTGGGGATGATTGGGACATAGAAGAACGTTTTTTTTTTTTAAATTTAATTAATATATCGTATAATAATAATCTTGAACAAATATTGTGCATAAGATGTAGTCAAACACTTAAAGTTTAACATGTGATATGTAATATTGATAATAACTTGTATAAAATATTTAAAATAAATATTTTTGTGAAAATGCCCCATTCATCCCCCATCTCCCCTATGTTTAAAAAAATCATCAAATTTGTGAAGGAAGGGACAAGTTAAGAATTAATTGGAAACTAAACATCAGATTTCCTTTTTAAAAAAATTATTAAAGTTATTGAATTATGGCTAGCGATATTACGGGACTTTTTCTAAAAAAAAAATGGGTTTTGTGGATACTTCTTTGAGGAGTCTTCCTTGTGTGAGTAACCCAAACGGCTTGCCGTAAAACGGGCTCAATTTATAGATACTCGGTCTATAATCAAAACGTCTTAACATTTACGCGAATTACAACAGTTTTTAGAATTGAAAAATTATTGAAGAAAATATTTTGAATAACATATACATGGATTTCTTTTTTTCATTAGAAAAAGAATCTGAAATACCAATATTAAAAAAAAAAAAAAAAAAAAAAAGCCTGTTTTTCAATACCCAGTGCATGGATTAATTTTGCAAATTCTCCTGTTTAATCAAAATGTCCGAAAATATATTTACATTATTTCAATTTCAACTTCGAACAACATTCAATTTGCTTCAAAGTAAAATTGTAAGAAAATTTATTTTTAATTTGTGCTTATTATTAGATGTTTACGTTGACTATGCGATAATTTTAATTTATTTAATACTGCTTTTGTTAAATATTCCAAATGGTAAAAATGCCGAACCTAAAGTGTGTCATGTCAAAATAAGAGTGTTTAGAAAAGAACACTATTCATAATATTGTACTTTCATAGAAGAGTAATTAAGAATTTTTATCTTTTGCTGGATCACTCTTACACTGAAATATTGAAAAAGGAATCTTCCTTTAAGGTAGTTCTCAAATGATTTGCTCATCAATGTGAAATTTTCTGACACATTTTTTAAACGCAAAAGCATTATATTGGCAAGCCTGACTATGGAAGAGATTTGGAATCGAAATGACTTTTCCACTTTTTGATAAATAAATTACTTATCAAGTTATAAGTGATTCTGGTAACGTATTAACAACTCGTTTTTCGCGCTTCTCAGGCAGCCGCGTCGGGAATCCGATTCAAAACGCCAACTTCGACAGTACTTTCTTAAAAAATTTCTGCCTTTACAAAAAAAGGGAAAACATGTTTCGATTGCAAAGTTTCTGAATAAAAAAAACCTGCGTTTCCGAGCAAAAATGAATTAAAAAATATGTCATAAAGTAGCCAGTTTATATTTGACAACAGCCTTAAATCTAGAAAAGCACATAACGTAAATAAAACTAGTTTGCTAGTAAAAAGACCAGAAACAAACAAATCAACAGGAGATATTGTTTTAGTTTTACTACTGGGCATCTCAAAAGACCTTTTCAAAACCGAAAGTCAATAATCTTGCTTGACATTGCCATTCACAAAAAATTCCAGTTCGTACATTTGCTGATTTATGATAATGTTTAATGTCACTGCGCACTAATATACCTCCTTACTCTTGGCGTCATTTGTGGAAGAGACTTAAAATTTCTTTAAATTAATTAAACTACTTCTAGATCTTGCCAATTGAGCATATTATACGAATACATTTATCCACTAAAACATGTATGGAGCTGTTTTTCAGTAATTTGAAAATACATTTTGTGGTCTCAATAAGTACTTTTGATCGCAGGACTGAGATACATATAGGGCTAACGAGAAAAAAAGTTCGTTGCGTGCCAGAAAATAAAACAAATTTATCTCAAAAAGAAAGAAACAAAGTCAGCCTTTTATTTTTATTTCACTGCGACCACTTCGGAAGGGGAATGGAGCTGTTACCCCTTAATCCTCACCCCTTGTGTACTAATATGGGACTAAAAAAAAGAGAGTAGGTTGTCCACTGCATGACAGAAAAAATAATTATAATTTTCTCAAACATAAAGAGAAAAATCAGCACTTTTTTCATTCCATTTTTGACCACTTTGAGAGGTGGGGGTTGTGCCCCATCAGCCCCTTCTCTCTCTTTGGATATGCTGTGGTGTTACTGTGTACTAATATGGGAGTAAAGAGAAGAAAGTGAGTAGTCCGTTGTAAGACAGAAAAAAAAATACAAATTTATTTGTATTTATTTGTTTGTTTATCACAAATAGAAAGATGAAAAACTAGCACTTTTTTTTTCCTTTCCTTTTCGATTTTCGAGAGGGGACTGTACGCCTTTCATCCCCCTTCCCCATCGTTGAATAATGATGTGGTGTTACTGTGCATATGGGAATAAAAAGAAGAGAGTGGGTTTGGGTAGTCTGTTGTATGACAAAAAATTATATACAAATTTATCACAAAGAGGAAAAAACAGCATTTTTTTCATGAGATTTTCGACTATTTCGGGAGGGGGGAGTGTGTAACCCCATCAGCCCCCTTCCCCTTTTTAGGTATGCTCATGTGGACTAATATGGGGCTAAAAAGAAGAGAGTGGATAGTCTGTTCTATGACAAAAAGAAATACAAATTTATCTCAAAGAAGAAAAAACAGCACTTTTTTCATGAGATAGTCGACTATTTCGGAAAGAGGGGGGGGAGGGCTGTGACCCCATCAGCCCCCCTTACCTTGTTTATACTGTGATGTCTATGTAGACTAATATGGGACTAACGAGAATGGCTAGTCCGTTGCATGACAGAAAACAAAATTACAAATTTATCTAAAAAAGGAAGAAAAAAGTATTTTTTTCATTTTACTATTGACAATTTCGGGGAGGGGGGGGGGGGGTGATCGTAGCAGTTGCCAGGTGTGAACACAATACTCAATAATTATTTCTGGATTATCATATTTATCAATTTTAAGCAGTTTTTTAAATAATATTATAATGCATTTTCTTCATTTCGAAGAAATGGTCAATCTCCTTATTTTTGTCTTGTGCACTCTTTGCAGTTGTTTCCTATTAAGCAACCAGTAATAGTCTGGTATCATGTATATTAGTGTCTGGTGTTACACTAAATTTATTAATTTTCAAGCGAAAATCCCGATGTTTTTAGCACTAAATTTATAATTTAGCAATCACAGAAATTCTTGATCTGTGTCAAAACTACAGGTATTAGAAATTTTTGAATATTTTCCCCGAAATTAGAGTAAAAATACGTAAGAAACACTCGTTTATTTGAAAGAAAAAATATGTCATCTCAGGCTGTATTATTCTTGTATAGTCCAGCTATAAATATAATTTTAATAATTGCTTCTTGCTTCTTATTAAATATAAAGTAAAAGGACTTGTATAATTAATTAAACAAATCATATTATTTCCCAGACCTTAAAAAATAAGTAACAAATGTAGTGTTACCTACAAATGTTGAACAGAGCCATCGGTAAGACTTTATATTGGGGGGGGGGGGGGTAAATTTCAGTATTTGCCAACTGATTGAGAAGCAAATATAATTTTGCCAAGTTCATACGATTAGAAAATGTAATATAGTTCTTATTTGTAAAACGTTTAATAACATTCCCAATTATATTTGTAACTTTTGCCAAGTCTATCAGAAATTGAAAACGTATCATAGTTTTATTAAAATTTTAAGCAAATTTGCCAACTAAGTTAAATTTGCCAAGTGTAACAGCATTCGCGACCCCCCCCCCCCCCCCTAGCGAGGGACCTGATTTTGAGATGTTTCACAGCAGAAACTTAATGTTGAATATCAGGCGAGAAAATGGAAGCTATAGAAGGAGATACATTAGGCGCGAAATTATCCTTCTAAAACATTTTTTGATTCACAGAACTAACTATTGTATCTATCAATGATGGATTAAAGTATTTAACATAGATACTGAAACGTACCGTTAGGTAATGGATGAATCAATTATTTTTTATAACATTATAATTCAACTGGTGTTTCAAAGTACTGTCAAAACATAAAGAGTAAATAAAGATAGTCAGTTTTAACTAGAGATCAACCGAAATTTCGATTTCGGTTCCGGCGCAAAATCGGAGTTTCGTCGAATATTCGTTTTCGGCGAAACTGCTGTCAAAATTTCGGCCTGACCGAAACTATCTGTATTTCAAAATCTCGTTCCTTCTTTCGGAAATTTTCAACTTTACTCATTGATATGAGTTGTATCGGCTCAAATGCGACTCTGTTTGTTGCTGTGAACTCCACTGTTTATCATTATCCGTCATGACTGCTTCATGATGCGAGTGTAAATTATAAAGCAAGCAATGCATAGATGACTAAACTTAAAAGATGCTTATCACGTGATTTTTAAAAGCTGCAAACTTAACAGTAATAGAAAATTTTTATTTTGAAACTCCAGATTATTTCGAATGCTTTATGAGAAAAATGTTGTTAAAACACCTTTCTCATAAAGCATTCGAATCATGAAGATTTACGAAATTTATTACAAAATATATATCGAGGTATGTATTCTTAAAATATTTTTTTATTAGAGGAAATTCGAATAATTGGAAACTATTTCTGTTATATTGGAAACTATTTATAATTGGAAACTATTCTTATTGATAAATTAATTACGTTTTATTTTATATGAAAACTAGGGGGCCTACCCCCTGCGAGCTACGCTCGCCAACCCCCGCTCAGACTTCGAAGCCTCTAAAAACATGGCAGCGTGCTTTGTTTTAAAAATATTGGTAAATCTGTAATTGGGTTGCCATGCTTTTAACGTTTTAACGGGGCATTTTTTGATTACCATGGCCTCATACACAGCTGTTGCGACAACTGACGACTGTTTTCGGGATTGATAAGTAAAATCAATTACAACTTGAAAACCAGCTTGTATAAAATGGTTAAGTTTAAATTGTGGCTACCTCTCGGACTTTTATAACAACGATCTGTACTCTATTCTTTCTTTTCGTTTAAGGATTAGAAAAATTCCATCTGCTTGTGAATAACATTAAGAACCACGGTATTGAAAAGTACTGTTATAGACATTTTCAGTAACAGGTTTTAATTTTCTCTCTATTTTAGTGCGCCATCATGCATATTTTCATGTTATTTTAAATATGTAAATTATTTATTTTAATTAATATGTATATACGAATTTCTAATAATTATTTATCATACAAAATTAATTAAGCATTTTGTGCATGCATGCCTGCATTTATTCGGCATCAATTGATGACATATTTAAACAAATTTGCTATCCGCGATAATTTTACACCTTGTTATGTCACTTGAATATTGTCCATAAGAAAATCGGGTACTTTTCCAGTATAGGATCCTTTGCTTTTAGGTTTGGCGTAATTCGAGCTTCGAAAAGGGATAGATTCGTTAATATACATAGATTTGTTGCCAAAAGTTATGAAAACAAATCCAATGAGCTTTTGGTGCTTTTCTATTATAGGGGTCTTGACGCTTTTTTTAAAAAAGCTTGGCGCAATTCGGGCTTCAGAAAGTGAGATTTGGTGCCAAATGACATTAACAGCCATGGAAACAAATTCGACGATTTTTTTGTTTATATGCGTATTTTAATTATTCGTATATTAATTATTATTGTTTTTTCTATACAAATTACTTCTGATTATATATAAAATAGGATAAATGACATTTTACGCTAAACAAATTGTATAAATATTTTTTTGCTCCTTTCTTTTGCGTTTACATAAATGACGTCATTTGGACGAATTTATTCAAAATATTTTCAGTTTATAAATTAAATTAAATGCTGACAGACGATTAAATCCTGACAACGATAGAAATGTGATTTTTTTTTTTTTTTTTTTTAATTTTCCTGAAAAACATAATTTAATCACAATCTTGTCTTCATTATCGATTGAAATAAAAGATAAATTCAATTTCAATTTGAAAATGACGAATAAAAAGAAATCAATAATCCCTATCGGGATCGTTTTCAATTTTTCCCCTTTTTTGTCACAAAAAAAACTGAGTAATTAGTTGCCATCATTACAGAAATGTCATTAAAATTAGAAAAAAATTAATATCTCGAAAACTAATTCCAATTTCAAAATTCTATTACCAGTTTTGACATCCGCGGATTTTTATGGACAATTGGTATTAATTTCACCATCAAGCGTTTAATATTTTATTAAAAATAGCCCTGAAACATAATCAGTCGTTTAATCAGTCGTTTCATAAAATCGTTTCATAAATTCGTTTCATAAAATCGTTTCACAAATTTGTTTCATTAGGATTTTATATATATAGGGTAGATAAATAGTTTTGGATAGAGGCACAGAGAGTCAACTTGGTACCGGAGATAAAATTTTCAAACAGGGATGCCATTTCAATACTTCCTTAGAGAAGCAAGGAGTGGCAAAGTTTTTTTTTTTTTTTTTTTTTTGGGGGGGGGGGGGGGCGTCAGTGAGCAAAGTTTATTTTCATCTTATTGTGCACATCCTAAAAGAAAATTGACAACGGTTACATTTATATCCTTATATATATATTTAAAATTAGCTAAAGTACAAAATAATGTTAAACATGTCTCATTTTGAGAATATTGAAATGTAAAATAAAGTTTATAATTAATAATTTGTAGGCTTAAAATGTTGCCTTAATGCTAATTTTTCTTTTGTAGTCAAATTGAACAAATTATTTTAGCTTTTGTTCCCTTTACTTAAACTAACCTATAATGAAATAAAATAAGTTAAAACTGGTGTGAAACACTAAGAACTAAAAAAAAACTTCTTAAAACACCATCAAAAACTTTAAAATGCGCTAGGCCTTTCGAAAGGAGTCTTTCTTCGTCAGGCGCAAAAAGACGTGCGTCTACTATGAAAGCAGCAGCAAGACTGAAATGAGAGATAAGGGAGAGGAAACAAGCTGAAGCAACAGCCAATAGGAAAGTAGAAATCAACAGCCAATAGGAAAACAGAAGACAAGAGCCAATCACAGAAGAGTAAAATCAAAACAATAGAGAATGCAAAATAGAAGGGGAATAAGGAAGTGGAAAATAATAATAATAATAATTATTATTATTATTAAATAAATAAAATAAAATAAATAAATAAATAAATAAATAAATAAAATAGAATAAATAAATAAATAAAATAAAATGAATAAATAAATAAATAAAATAGAATAAATAAATAAATAAAATAAAATGAATAAATAAATAAATAAATAAAAATTAATGAAAAAAAAAGGAAACAGATAAAAATTAAGAATTAAATAAGTAACCAAAATATATAAATTTATATAAAAACAGACTAAAAATAATTAATACAAAAATAAATTGTATGGAAGTACTGAAGAGGTGTTTCCAAGCAGCAGAGAGCATTGTGGAATCAGATTTATCATTAACAATAACTTCACGATTAAGATAAATAGCTACATTTTCAAGAAAGTCCAATTCAGAGATACTATTAGCATTAAAGATAATTTTAGCATTTTTAAAATTAAAACAATGGCCGGAATCCCAAGAGTGCTTGGCAATAGAAGATTTAGAAATTTCTTGATTAGTTACATAACGAGAGTGTTCTTTTAAGCGGATTTCGAGATTACTTTTAGTTTGACCAATATAAGATAAATCACATTAATTACAAGGAACATTATAAATTCCCCATTTACGAAGATCAGGAACAGGAGATTTGGTGGAGGTGAATTTGAATTTATTGACAGGTTTAAAGATAATGTTAAAATTGAAGCGTTTTAAAACTTTAGCTAATTTGAAACAAAGAGGAGGATAAAAAGGGAGGACAACCAAATTATCAGGTTTGCTTTTCACAGATTTAGAAAGAGTAGATTTATAAGACGGCCAATTGAATTTCTTCACAGCATTATTGATAACAGAAGGATTGAAACCTCTTTTGACAGCAACAGTTTTTAAGTAATTAAGTTCATCCTTAAGGGATGCAGAGTGAAACCTTTTTCTGTCTCTAACCCACCTCATGCTCTCTCAAATCATCCTGTCAACCAAAAAATCGGTGTATTTTATACGTATGTAAATCGTGCTCTCAAAATTTGTTCCGACTCTGCATCCCTTAAGGATGCAGAATCGGAACTAAAAAACGAACTTTTAAGTACTTTATTTCAATCTATTTAAATGCAAAATATTAACGAACTGAAAATATGAATATATTTTAAAATTAAATATTCATTATTGAATTTGTTTTACATTATTTAACTACATTGTTAATTAATTATTGATAAATGCCTAAAATTATTGGTGGTTATGAAATAATAAAATATAACAGTTTCATTTTTTTGTGAAACTTATACACACACATATATGTGTACGTTTGTTTGTTAGAAATGTGGTTCAATACACGCATAATTAATAAATTAATTAGTAACGTAATTAGTTATTATTAAGTAATTATTAATTATTTGTTATTAATTAATTAATTAATTAATTAAAAAATATATGCAGTTATATATGTATTAATCAGTTTTTTTTTACACTTTCGGTTTCGGCCGAAAGTGGGAAGTTCACCGAAATTCGGTTTAGGTTTCGGTTTCGGTCTTAAAACTTCTTTCGGTCGATCTCTAGTTTTAACCTCCCGTGTAATACGTGATTACACAGCAATCAGAATTCTTGGTTTTTCCTATCAGTAATTTTGAACTGATAACTTTTCTTATTTAATCACAATTAGTGATTACATTAGACTTAGCGATTACATCTGCAATTACATTAAGCAAAAATTTCTTATCGAAATTACTGGCGATAAAAGATTTAAAAATCTGCAAAAGGACGATCGTCGAAAGGATGTTAAAAATATGCACTTGAATATTGTAAAAGCTTCTTCATCTGATAGTATATTGCAGAGCGAAAAAAAAAATTACAAGACTCGTTCTATAAATAGACGAAAAGAAAAGGTGGTTTTAAATAATTCTAAAACATATATAAATCAGAAAAATTATAAAGTAATTTTAAATATAATATTTTTTTTTTTTTTTTTTTTTTTTTTTTTTTTATGGGCTTTTGAAAGACCTTGAAATTTTAATAAAAAAATAAATAAATAAATAAATAAAAAACTTTATTTTTTCTATTTTATTTTTGAAATGTGAAAGTTAAGTTTTTATTTTTAGTGTACAACATTACTTTTACAAAATAACTAAAAAGGAATGGGATTATAAAAAATGCTGAATTGTCCCCCCTAAAAATTCAAATTGCCCCCCTGTGGGGCGTACGCCTCACGTTGGGAATCACTGCTCTAGATGAAAAATTTATTTTGCAATCCTGGGAGTCAAGCTCTCATGCCAATTTTCTGCACTATAAATGTCTGACAGTTTGAAGCCCCTTATAAATATTAATTCTGCATACTGTATTTTTTTAATACGTGAAATGAAAGATTATACATTTATCTTTCATCCCTCCAAAAAAGCTTTTGGATAGCACTGGTTTTTAATTGTGTAATGTTCCCTTTATTAATTGACAGACATTTTTCGATTATATAAGGCAAATATTTTAATACGTAAAATTATTAATTAAATAATAATACGTAAAGTGTTTGCCCCTATTTTTATTTCATTGTGTCAAAAAAAAAAAAAAATAAATAAATAAAATAAAAAATAACGAAACTGTTATCTGTTTCAGCATGTTTATTATACATTTCTCTGTAAAACTATCAGTTTTCAAGTTTTTATAGCAAGATTAGCCGAGAAAGTGAAAATGTTAAAATAGATTCAGTAACGGCAACCTTAGTAACTTCGTCTCTACTAAATAAAGTTTCGCTCTGTGAGTGTGTGGCTGTTTGCGATAGCTAGAGAAATCTATCGCACGCAAAAGTCTGAAAATTTGGGTGAGGGTAGTCCAAGGCAGGTCATGATGCACCTGAAGCTCAGATATTTATTTTTTTTATAATTAGCCGAGATATTAATTAAAAACTCATAAAAAGCTATCCTCTTTTTTTTCAAAAATCGACCTAGAATTTGATTTCCGAGTGGAAGGGAAAGAACCAAATGCCGGATTTTTTTTCGCCTTTTCTTTAACCTCCATCGTCCAAACCGTTCGGGATACGGAAAACATATTCTTAAGATCGTATTTTTAAGTCTCGAACGACGCAATCATTTCGAAAAAATATCGTTGTTAACCTTTTGAAAAAATAAATAAATACATAAGGGTCGTTTTCGCGGTAGATGTTTTCTGCCTTACGTCAAAACTCTTCCCAGAGCGCAATTTTAGAGGTGCTAATAAACAAACTCTTCAAGCTGAGACTTTTTTCTAATCGAGGTGCAATCGGTTTTCAAAAATATGAATTTTAATCCTTTCAAAAAAATTGCAACCGCAGGTCACTTCACAACTTCCAGAGACGATCTTTTTCTACGTTAAAAGTAACTAAACGTCCGTATTTCGACACAATCTTTTTAGAGAACCTCGGCAGATCTGATTTACATCACCTACAAAAATTTCGAAATGTTATGAAAAGTCTGTGGTTAGGATGAATAGAAATATTTAAAAAATAAAATAAAATCGGAGAAAATTTCGACGAAAACGCTGAAAAGCATGGTGTTTCGGCTCATGTTTTCACTACTAAATATGGATATTTTTTCACGAAATTTTTTAGAGGGTTTGCATACAGTTATATTTATAACTTATTAAAATGTTAGAGAGTTCGGACGTTAAGAATTATTATTATTTTGAGTTTATGTTAAAGGAATATATGCAAAAAAAAAAAAAAAGAAGAAGAAGAAGAAGCAAGAAAAAAACGTGTTTTTTTACAACTAGACTTATCAATATTTTTTCACAAATAGATATCAGTATTTTTTCACAATTTTTTACATAGACTACAAAACCGTTATATTTACAAAAGATAAAAAATTCAAAGCATTCGGGCAACAGGAAACAAAAACTTTTTTTTTTTTTTTTTAACTGTGGAACGATTTTTATGTAAAAAAAACAAAAACAAGGAAATGTGTTTTCACGAGCGTTTTTACCACTAAATATCAATATTTTTTCGCGAATTTTTCATTTAAAGATATAAATTCATACAAAATAGGGTTAACGATATAAGATCACACAAATTTGAGATTTATTTGAGGTTATTATCACGAGCCCGGGCAACACCGAATGGGTCAGTTAGTTTAGAGTATAAAAAGATAATATCTAGGGTAAATGTGCCAGTAATGGACACACTTAAGGATTTTCTTTAAAAATTATTTTTTAATTAATAGTTATAATTGTTATATTCCATATTTTTTAATATTATATTAATCTACCAACAATATTTAACCATGCTCATGGTCACATTGATTTCCCAATGTCAATCGAAATTTAATTGTAAATAACAGAAATAAATCAAAACACCCTAAATTCCAGTAATGGATACCCCACAAAAAGTAATATAGATAATTGATATTATGATTGTATTTAAAACTAGAATTTAAAGAAAACATATCCTTCTATATTAAAAAAAAAGTAATCTGGAACTGAGCCACAAATGATTTAGAAATGGACCTATCAAATTCTGCGTAGATATTCCAGGTTATTCTCATCGCTTTTTTACTACGGACTTTTTTGAGGAGCTATTACTTTTTTTTCTAGCCATCCTACGTATTCAAAAATCATACCACCAGACGCGAAATATAACAAGCTTTCAGAAATTAAAACAAGTTGGAAATTGTACGACAAACGTTACAAACGAGGTGCGTTCGTACGCACGTTTTAGAATTAAATTCATGATATCCCGTGCGTAGAACGGGTTAAACAGCTAGTTAAGTATATATTTTATGACACTGTTCATACAAATATCTTAACTAGTTATATAAATATTCAGATATACAATCAGCTAGTTCTATAAACATTCAGATCTTGATGATTTCTAATTCTGTGAAATGAATTATATCGTCTGCAGATTAATTTCTGTCATAAAATAAGTATCTCGGTCGCTTGACGATTAAACTTCGGAAGCTCCTATAACAAAAAAGCACCGATTTAAAAAAAAATTCAAATTTCTTAATAAATATTTTTATTAATATCTCCTAAAGTTTTGATTCGATTTTAATAAAATTTGAAATGTCTCGACAAAATTCTGCAAAGATAATATATTTTAAATTGCAAACCATTTGGTTGGGTAGTTTTTGCGTTGTTATATGCGAACAGACAGACAGACGGACGGACAGACAGACGGACCAAACGACGACTATAGGTGCTACGTATTTATATAATTACGAACGCACCTAAAAATTATCACGGTCGGACAATAAAAACTCAAAAAATCGAGTAAAAAATCTTTTATTGAAAAAGTCATTTTTTTTATATTGTTGCCAATAGGGCAGTTGCAATCAGCTGATCAACCATTGTATTCACTTGGAGGTAAGGGTAATTCCACCAATCAGAACTGCCTATTTGTACTGTTTACCTCCAACCTGACGTCAATTGCAACTGCCCTATTTCTAAATAAGCGCAAAGGATTATGTTTTATCTCAAATAAAAAATGTATTTGCGCGAGACTATTAAAAACAATAATGAAAGTTTAAAATAATAATTAAATGATCACGTGTTGAAAGTAGGAAATAAAGAAAATTACGTCATAAAAATTGTGTTTATACATGAATATTAAAAATAAAAAAGATGAATTAAATGAAAAAGGATTATAACCAGTTAAATAAAAAAGCATTATTACCTGATTACAGAAGATAGTCGCCGTTCGTGATATCATCATCATCATCTTTTTAAAACAGGATACATTACCAGGTTTTAAGAGGCTGTGAAATCAGAACGGGGGTTGGTGAGCGTAGCGAGCAGGGGGCAGAGCCCCCTAGTTAATGAAATAAAAAAAGCTGAATTTTTATTGATTATTTTTTTATAAACCAAAAACGTTGAAGGTGGCCTATTACTGGAAGACGGTCCATTACTGGCACATCTACCCTATAACATAAAAACAATAATAATTACCTGTAAATACCACTTGATTATGAAATATATTGTAGTTTCTTAACATTTCTCAGCCAATTATGAATAGATATAATTTCAATCGCTTTGTCCCAAATTATTGTATTAAATGGTATAATTTTTATAACCAAATGAGCTTCTTTTTATTATTTACCTTATTTAAAATACATTTCTCTGAATAATGTTTAATTTCTGTAATATTTTTACCAAGGTCAAATAATAAGAACGAATCTTTATTGTAAACAGATTTACTTTTTAATACGTTGAAAGCAGAAAGAATATAATTAATTATTAAATATGCAAAGGTTTCATTTCCAGAGGTATATGTTTATATTACATAGGTATATGCTATATATAAAAATCACTTATTAATGGATTTTTGTATATTGATTTAACTTACCATCATTTAATTTATCACATAAATTTAAAAATAAATTCAAGAGTATAATCAAGAGAGTCAAATAAATTCAACTGTATATGTGTTCATAAATTTAGTCATTTGCTTTCTCAGATTTTCTCATTTTGATTATATCTTATTTATAAAGAATAGTTGTTCATAAATTTATTCGCTGTTTTCTCAGCTCCTCAGGGCTATGCAAAAATTAATGATAAATTTTTAATGTTGATAATTCAGATAATTTTGATAATGTCTCGTGATTTGTTTTGATCATCTGTTTTTGATAAGGACTTATAAGGTTTAACTGTTCATAAGTTTATTCCTTGCTTTCTCAGCTCCTCTGGGCAATCAAGTTACAAAAAGGGCTGAAATTTTTTTAATGCTGGCAGATCAGATAATTTCAATGATATCTCATTTATACAGAAAAGTGTAGTTGTTAATAAATTTATCCATTGCTTTATAATTCTTCATGGCAACTAGGTTTAACAAATGAATGATAAATCTGCAGGTAGTTCAGATAATTTTGATGAAAAGTGTTGAATTCAGACAATTTTTCTCCGGGAGGGATTTCTTGAGCGCCAGAAGGGGATGTACTCTTGACCTTAATAAGCATAAAATCCAAAATCTTCCAGAGGGGGGGTTGCCCCCCCCCCTAAATTCAACACTGTCGATAATACTTCATTTATGAAAACAAAGTGAAACTGTTCATAAATTTATTCATTTCTTTCTCAACTCCTCTACACAATGCGTAAATGAATGAGAAGTTTTGAATGCTGGTAGTTCAGATAATTTTGATATTCCATTTATAAAGAAAAGTGCAACTATTCATAAATTTATTCATTGACTTCTCAGTTCCTCTATGCTGTCAAGAAACACAAAGGTACGAGAAATTTTAAATGCTGGTACTTCAGGTAATCTTAACAATATCTCATACATAAGCGGAAACTACTTTACATTCATAACAAAATATTAACATTGAAAATTTGAGGCACGAGATACACACCAGCTAAGGTTACTTCATTACCAATGCAGTACAGTTTGGGACTTTCCTGGAAATATAGTTCGACAGCAGTATAACCATTCCCAATCCATTGCTAAAGCCATTCATGTGTTTTTCTTTGATATTTTAAAATTAATGTATCCTGCATAAGTTGAATATCAGTGGGTTTAATTTACCTTTACGTCGCATAAATAATAATAATTATAATAATAATTAAAGTACTTAAAAACTCTATTATAAATTTTTCATTGCTTCCTCAATTCCTCTGGACAATCAGGTTGCACAAATGGATGGGAAGTTTTGAATGCTGGTAGTTCAGATAATCTCGATGATATCTCATTTATTAGCGGAAACTGCTTTACATCCACGTGGAACCGATGTGCATTGAAAACTTGAGGCACAAGGCACACATCAGCTAAGGTCACTTCATCACCAACGCAGTACAGTCCATGAGTTTCTTTGAGATATCGTTCGACAGCAGTGAAACCTTTTTCAATCCAATGCTTACCCCACTCCATATTTTTTTCTCCGACATATTTCAAAACTCGCATATTCTGTATAGGTTGAATATCAGCCACTATAGTATCTACTACGGCACGTACTCTAGCTCGCATTACAGGATCTATGGGAAGAAGTCTAGGAGTCGGAATAACTTCTTCTAGATATTCTAAAATAGCGGTAGAATGTGTTAGAATATTTCCATTATGTTCTAAGGCTGGAACTTCCGCAGATGGATTGAGTTTCAAAAAATCTTCCGCGAGATGTTCACTCTTCAACAAATTTACGGCTTTATATTCATAATTTATATTTTTAAATGCAAGCGCAATCCTTACACGCCACGAGCAAGAGCTACGAAAATATGAATATAAGACAATTTTATTCTGCGCCATTTTTTAAAGCAGCTGAACACGAAAATCGGGATAACTGAATGAAAAGATTTCTCAAATAACAAGTTGTGCAAAGAACACTTGCGTCTATCGCTTCATAACTTTTCAAAATACTCCTAAAATCGATCTGCGCATTTTTTCGCGCATGCTTCCGCTCTTCGTATCTTTGTAGTTAGCATAATATCGTTTTGTGCTGCTGCCCTCTATGGACAGAATAATAAAACATAATTATGTTCTAATGCTTCTGACTAAAAATTTAAACTGCGTAATTTAACTTGTAAATTAAACTTAGTTTTATAAAATAAATTTTGGGATAAAATAAATTTATTATACAAATAACTAAGTACATTTAATGTAAACATTAAATATATTTAATTTCCATTAAATACATTTTATGTAAACTAAAATGTATTTAATGGAATTTTTTTTTCGTGTAATTAATTGATATTTGATTACTATGAAATACTAATTAATTATTTACGAGAATTGTTTTAACAAGTTGTATAATATTAATTTGTAAAAGTTAATGCCTATTTCTTCACATTTCTTATATTATAATTTATAATCGATAATAATAATTTATTATTAATATAATTTTTGTAAAATAATTTAAATTAAATATTTTTAAAAATAATATTTCCCATGGGGATATTTTTATTCTTGAAAAATGGTCATGAAATCATGACATGTTAAATTCTGCAATAATAATAATAAAATTAATTAAAATAGAAGAAAAACGAAAGAGAGATGTTATTGTATTTGATTAGTTTATAAAGTGATACCTAAAAATAAATTATATTTTGTTTAATACATTTTTACTTATTAAGTATCAATTAAAAATTTTATTAAGAAAATTTTATTATAGAGGCCACCTAAATAAAACTTTTATTGTTTCTTACCAATATGATAGTATGGTACAATAGACAAAGATTAATCAATTAAAGTTTTTTATAATCAGTATAATATTGGGTATTTTTGCTGTAGTTTTAACATTTTCTTACTCTCACACTACACTGTAAGCCAATAAATCTGACATATATTTTTTTTACCTGTAAAAGTAATATATTCATACATGCATATGTGTATTATTTTATATGCAATAATACACATATACATGTATGAATATATGTATGTAATAAATATGTATATATATGTATATAAATATATTTATATGTATATTTATATATGTATATTTACATACATTTATATATATGTATATAAATATATGTAATATATTATTATATGTATATATGAATATATACATGTCTCATAATGTTTATGTATGTATGTCTGTGTTTCTAACATAGTTGAAGATTGTATATGATTTAGATATTATTTGCTAGTCAGATTTTCAAAAATGTCTTACTAATATATTACTGATGTAGACATACAATAAATGAAAAAAAAAAAAAAAAAAAAAAAAAAAAAAAAACCAAACCTTCTGCAGAAGGTTTGGTTTGGTTTAGGAACCAAAAAGTATATGTTTCTGTTATGTATTATTAATAACACATAATATTTTAAAAAAAGTTTAGTTTAATCCTATACATGCATATATGTAAGGTTTGGGATTGTACAAAGTGTATCATCCAAAACAAAAAATCATTGTTCGAGCTATGTTTGAAAAACCCAAGTCTTTCTTTAACATATTTTATTTTAATAATTTATATCTGGTTAATTATTCACTGAAAATGGAAGGGAATGTATTACAAACCACTAAGCAAAAATATTAATAATATATTTAAATAATAATAATTAATATTAACTATATATGTATACACACACATATATATATTTAAATATTAATATTAATTACTATTCATTATATATATTTAAATAGTAATATTAACTAACATATATATTTAAATATAATATTAATTAAAATCAATTATATAATTAAATATATATATATATATATATATATATATATATATATATTTTTAAAGAAAATCTTTAATTTTGGTAATCTTGAACTATTTTATAACTACAGATGAACCAGTAATTGGTAAAAAGACTACTAGTAATTTATTAGAGATTTTTATATAGAAGCTTAATTTTAAAAGATAAAAACTTTAATACATTAATTCTGCTAATTTGATAGTTATCTGTTACTAAAGTTCTAACATAAAAATATTTTAATGTAAGTTTAGCATTTTAATAAATGTTCATTTAATTATTAAAAAATATGAATTAAAAAATTTAATTTAATTATTGAAATTTATTTAAAATTAAATTTTATTTAATGTAATAAAAAATTTTATAAAATTCTATTTAACTTAAGTATAATTTCAATTTAATTATCTTACTGAAAGTAAAAAATTACAAGGCAACTGATAATAAAAATCTTCTGATCTTTATGTCAAGTAAATCATCTTTATTAATTAATTCCATAAATATCAAATCAAAACTCTAAAAAATATTTAAAAAAAAAAAAAAACATCAATCGGAGAGGACAAAACTTAAACCTTCAAATCACAAGTCCTGTACTTTAACCACCGCGCTAAATCGCTCATGGAGAGAATTTGCTTTAAGCAAAGTTATACGAAAATGTAAACAAAACTCCTAAAGTAGCAGTAATGCGCGAGAAAGTGCGCAGATCGATTTTGGGAGGAACGGGAAGTTTTGCAGCGCTAGATGCTAGTGCAAAGAACAGCTCGAGTTCAAGGTCAAGTAGCGATACCGTACCGTCTAGTAAAATCGTTTGTCCGATAAGTAAAGAGCAAACATTTGAGGTGAAGGTCACGAAATTTTGGGATAACTGATTTCTTAGCTACACACAGAATATCAGAATGAAGAAAAAAAGAAAACGGTATTTTTTATTATTTTTTTCCTTTCAGTGTGTGTGAGAATTAAACTGTGAATTTTGGACATATACTTTGATAGGAAG
Source organism: Maratus michaelseni (assembly GCA_963931845.1). Lineage (NCBI taxonomy): Eukaryota > Metazoa > Arthropoda > Arachnida > Araneae > Salticidae > Maratus > Maratus michaelseni. The sequence goes on along the minus strand of OZ007594.1, from coordinate 164,544,968 downwards.
AAACTTATCTGTAACATATTTTTTCACTTTTCAATTTAGACACAATGAGAATTTGGAAGAAAAGGGATGGAGGAGAGAAACTACCTTATTCACGCTTTCATTTATTTCTATAATAAAAAATATGTAATTTTTATGAACATTGTATAGCTCTAACAATCTGTAACACAATTTCTCACTTTTTATTTTGGACCCCAAATTTACATATTTAAAAAAAATCAACAACTACAGCTTACAATTGATTCTTATACACTTTATAAAAATATAAAATTTGCCTTTTTAATAACATATATTTTCAACACTTTCCAACACAGTCGAAAAATGTTTATGACTTCGGTTTGTTTGTCCGTCTGTCCGTACTCTAACTCTAGTAAATATACTCGGATTGCAATCTAATTTCTGTATGTTATTAATGTTTACTATAAGCAAGATCGATATTGAAAACGAAGTGTGTTGTATTTATAGTTCTTTTACAGGGACAGGGACAGCCAAAATGTATTCCGTTACATTACGGTCAATGGGAAAAAAATCGCTTCGAGTGCATTTTAATGATGTTACACCATTTCAAACATAATGAAATTGTTAGCACGTTCCAACGTAGTTAAAAACAGCCCCACCAGTAGCTGAGAGGTTCCGCTCTCAAAGCTGGTAGACGGGAGGTGCTGGGTTCAAACCCCTGTCGCGCTCGTCGACCTAACCGTTCGGAGTTTTGCGTGGTATTCTTCTAACCTTGCCATAAATACGGGTTAGAATTCCTTAGAAAGACCCCCACGGAGGGCACTCCTCCCTAAGGCCTATATCCCTCGTGTAGATAATCGACCTTCATAAAGTCAACCATAGTTAAAAACTGTTTATTACTTCGGTTTGTCTGGCCGTCTGGCCGTGCTCTAACTCTCATAAATAAACTCGGATTGCCCTGTAATTTTTGTGTTATTAACGGTTACTATAACACGACCTCTATTGAAAATGAAAGGGTGTAGCATTTATAATTATTTTACAGGACAGTCAAAAGTATTCCGTTACATTACGGTCAATAAGAAAAAATCATTGTAAGTGTATTTTAATGATGTTACACCATTTCAAACATAATGAAATTGATATGTATTTATGAAGTGCACTACAACATGCATTCTGTGGAATATGGTGTACAAAGCCTTTATTATTCATTTACAGGGCCACACAAAAGAAAACCGTCTCATAATGGTCTGCGGTGAAAAACAGTCTGCTGAGTATTATGTAACACTATTTCAAATTTAATGAAATTGATATACATTACTGAGGTTTACTACAAGATTCTTGCTGTAGAATATAATGTGCGTAACACTTATCGTTCATTTACAAGGACAGCATAAAATATTTCGTGTACAGTACTGCCGGCCTGTCCAACCATTCAATAAGCAGGGGCGCACTTCAGCTGCTGGCAAACAATTAAGGGCGCTATTATTCACATGACCCAAAATATGCAACAATATTATCTCTCTGTAAGTGTTACACGCACACACAGACGACTTATCAGTGTTACCAATTTATCACATTTTCTTATTCAAAATATCTACCACTATTTTCGAATAGTCATCTTCGCTTTTCTCAGTCACTGAATATCTGAAATTAAACAAAGCTAAGATTACTATACGGAAATAGTGGTAAATATTTTGAATAAAAAACAATCTAAAATGGCAATTATGAATCTCAAACGATGTCCATAATGTATCTCAAAGTAGTAGCCAAGGATCATGATTCAGGAATTCCATGTAAAAATAATTTTCAGAATAAAAAAAAACCCACAAGTCCAATAGCAAACTTAGAAGTGCCTTTTTTCTGCGAGGACAACTATCTCAAAAATATTTGCAGGGGAAGGAACCAGAAACCTTAAGGGTCCTCTTCACGCACTTGAAAACACCCGCTCGCACAATGTTAATCCTATGGGGCATTATTTTTAAGTTTTAAATCGTATTATTATTATTATTATTATTTATTTTAAAAAATGAAAAGGAAATTTCTATCTTGGCGACATTCTTTTACGCCAGATTGTAATTTTCTTTCCCCATGCAATGTATTTATATTTCTGACTACTGTAAGTGTTTCTTAAATTATACGTAAAACGTAATGTTCAGGTATAAATAATTTTTAAATGCGTATTTAATTTTAAAAATGAGTATTTAAAATTTGTTTTCTGATAAGTTTTTCGAGATATTATCATTATAAAAAAGAAACATTTTCTAAGAATTTAAGAAATTGACGAAATAGTTTCAATATATAATTAATGTTATAAATTAGCGCAATTTTTTGCACCAAACGACAATTTTCTTATTCCAAAGAGAAAAAAAAAGTTATACACAAAGAATACCAGGACAATTAATGCTTAGGCTAATGATGATTTTTTTTTTTTTTAAATATTAACGTAAATTTATAATTTTCATTCGCAGTATTGGGATCATATGAATTAGATGACACTACCTTACTCCATCCTTTTTTGAAAAATAAGGGTTTTAAATAAAAGAAGAAAAATAGCCTTTCGCATATTTATTATAGAACGTTTTCTTGTTTTATTTATATGACTGTGTCCAAAATGGTTTAGTAAAAAATATCGCTGCCTCTTGGACTTTTATGATAATGTCTAGAAGAACAGTTTTATTTTAGATGCTATAAGAAAATTTTTTTAAATATATTGTTTTAGATATAAAACAATGTTTATCATCAAATGCTCTTCACGCGTAATAATGGAAATATTTTGAAGTTTTCTTACTCTTTTTATATTCACGTAAATATATTTTTGAATTGAAAAATATTTGGAATTATTATTTGCGCTTTTTTAAAATCTGACAACAATAAATAAAAAGACTTTTTCGAAATATGAAATGAATTTCTATCCAGATAATGAAATTTTGAATAATTTTTTTTTTTAAAAATCTTAAAATATTAGACAAATTAAAAAAAGGGGTAATAAAATAAGAAAAAAGGATTAAAAAAAAATATTTTTCATCTCTCAACAACGCGAAACTTTCTGACACATTTCCTCACTCATTTTTAAACATAAAAGCATGATACTTGCAGACATGATTATTGAACTGATTTGTAATCGAACAGTTTTATAATTTTCCGATAAATGAATTATAACTTGAGTTATGAGCGATTGCTTTCTCAGGGCGGCAGTTTTTTCCCCTACCCCTGCGCTGTTGCGTCTGGAAATTCGGTTCAAAACGCCAACTTCGACAGCATTTTCTGAAAAATATTCTACCTTTACATAAAAAAAGGGGGGGGGAGAAACGGTGCGATTACATAGTTTCTTATTTCTTAATAAGAACACCTGTCAGTGTGATATGTTTGCGAAAAGCAATGACTTAAAAAATGTGTCAGAAAGTACCTAGTTCGGATTTGAGAAGGATCTTAATTTCAAGAAGCCGTAAAATATTCTATTTTATTCAATTTTAATATTATTTAAGTTTTCTAAGTTTGATTTTTGTCTTTAGTAGAAATTTTCTTCTCAGTTTGAATATAGTAACAAAATACGAGTTTATGTTTGGCACACAGCCAACCGGACTTCGATAAAATCCAATCCAACTTTCCTAAACCCCTGATTAAACTGAGGATGGAAACATATATTCAAATGAAGATAAAGATTACAAAATATGAGATTTTTTTTTTTCAAGAGAATTACTTTTAGTATGAATTATGAGTAACGCCAAGAAAACGAAAAATCGCCATTTTGGAAACCTATTCCCTAACTAATTCCCCTAACACACGTGACACATGTCTTCCTCACTTTTCCCGTCCACGCTGAATGAAGAATATCAGTCTATCTTATCTCAAGTCTATGGTATTTTCAAGTGCGTGAAGAGGACCCCTAATCACCTTTAGCCAATCCCAATAACATACAAAATTTATTTGCATACAAAAATTGTACAAATAATTTATAAGAAAGAAACCTTTAAAATGGCTTTTCATTTTTAAGAAAAGCTGGTAAATAGAAAGATTAGAAAGGGCGCCAAGAAAACCTTTAATTAAGAATGTCATGGCATGTCGCGTTGGACATAGCCCTGCAGTACTCTATCCGAAGTACTTACTGTTACTGTCTCATTGCGTTGTAAAGGATTTTTGGATAATTACTCATGAAACTTTTTACAAAAAACTACATCGCAGTGTAATACATTTAGAGTATTTGAATTTCATTTTACTTTCACACTACTTTGAAAAAATAAATGTAGTTCTTTGATTTTCATGTAAAAGGAATCTCATCAAAAAGTCACCTGTAAAAAATGCAGCCAAGTCTCGTAACTCATTTACCGTAAAAAGTACTGAGATCGTATAAAGCCAAGTTTAACTATCTTATTAACTCTGAAATTTTCATTCACAAATCACTCCTAGTCTCTACATCTTTAGTTAATTATTATTTTGTGACTTGGCAATTACTTAGCACGAGAATGTGATTTATATAGTTAGTCTTAATCAAATAATACTATAACATATTAAGGTGTAATAACTTCCCTGTGCGTATATAATTTGCTTTAGTTAAATTATCCCATCCCATCCCATAACATAGTAAGGTGTAATAACTTCCCTGTGCTGCGTAATTGCCAAGTCACAAAATAATAATTAACTAAAGATGTAGAGACTAGGAGTGATTTTGTGAATGAAAATTTCAGCGTTAATAAGATAGTTAAACTTGGCTTTATACGATCTCAGTACTTTTTACGGTAAATGAGTTACGAGACTTGGCTGCATTTTTTACAGGTGACTTTTTGATGAGATTTCACTTCTTTTTGTAAGTAACCCTCCTTTTCTTGATTTTGGGTTCTTTTTGGAGATCATCCACTGATTTTCGCTAAGCCCACACTCTGTCCCTATTATTTACAGGTATCAAAAATTTGAAGCTTTAGTTTCGTTTGCAAAGTACTGTAGATAAAAAGAGATTTCAGGTTCCTAGGCAAGCACTAAATTATGGGAGGGGGAGTGTAAAAAGTACTCTCAATTGCTTCCCGGATAGGCGCTATGCATCTGAGATATAACTCGCAGCCCTAGATACTTGATATTTAACATAAAAGAACTTTTTAGTATAAAAAGAAAGCCAAAATTAAAATTTCCGGAAATTTCCAATAAATCAAACAATATTCCTTTTTTCGATGGGTTTTTTTTTCGTTTTTCTTAGACTTTTTTTTATTATTTACAGATTTTTTAATTTTTCCTTACTTTGTGTACAAAACCCTGCCTTTTTGCCAAATGTCAATCTTCTAGGACTACAAAATCGAATTATTTTCAAATTTTCGACTTTTTATGAATTTATTGATTTTTCGATTTTAATTCTGAGTTACCTGATTGTCATGCTAATATAGTAATTATTTGATCCGTCTTAGGATCATTTAGGTTCAATTTAGAGATAAATCAAGTGAATCTTATAGTCACCATGATTTTATTTAGAAAGGACTATCAAGCCATAACCAGCCAGTAATGTCGGGAGGGTAGGGGGAGCTGTGAAAATTTTTGTGGGGCTAACATCATTTAACAATCCATATTTCATATGTGATGTAAATAGAGTACAACATGTGAAAGAAAACAAACCTGTCTATAAAGAAATCGTCTATATCGTAGCCAGTCTATAGCGGAACTTTTCTATAACGAAATTCGTAAACGAAAGAAAAGAAAACCATAATCCGGGGGAAATAACATATAACAATTAGGGGCGTTGTACTAGCTAATAGGATAATTATCTTATAACTAATGTTTCTAGCAGTACAAAATCAAATTGTTTTCGAATTTTCGATTTCTTAAACATATTTCGATTTTTCGATTTTATTTTCGAATTTTTTAATTGTTCCTTTTATTGAATAGTAAATACTACCTTTACACCAAGTTTTAAGTTTCTAAGACTACAAGATAAAAATATTTTCAATTTTTGATTTTTTCGCATTTTTTTTTTATAATTTTCTGGATTTTATAATTTTTTCCTATTTTGTATCCTTTATTACAAATTTTAAGTTTCTAGACCTACAAAATCGAATTATTTTAAAATTTCCGATCTTTTTCGATTTTTTTATTTTATTTTCGAATTTTATTGCGTTTTTATTTTAACTTGTTCTGAATCCCAAACACTATCTTTACCGCGAATTTTAAGTTTCTAAGGCCAAAAGATCAAATTATTTATTTTTTTTTTTCAAATTTTTTCGAATTTTTCGAATTTTTGATTTTTTTTCGAGTTTTCTGGATTTTTTAATTTTTATTTATTTTGCATCCTAAATACTACCTTTATTCCGAATTCCAAGATTCTAGCGCAACAAAATTGGATTATTTGAAATTTTTCGATTTTTTTCGATTTTTCGATTTTATTTTCAATTTTTTTTTTGTGTGTTTTTGATGTTTTCTTTTTCTGAATTCTAAACACTACCTTCACACCAAATTTTAAGTTTTTAAGACTATAAGATCGTGTTATTTTCAAATTTCAATTTTGTTCGATTTTTTTGAATTTTCGAATGTTTTTTTTTTTTTTAAATTTTCCGGATTTTATATTTTTTCCTTTCTTTGTATCCTACCTTTATTCCAAATTTTCAGTTTGTGTGGCTGTGGGATATACCCAATCTTTTTGATGACGCGAGAGTGAGTGACTGTGTGAGTAACAAAAAATCGAAACTTTGAGTTCATATATCGTCTGCACTAATTTATGGGTATTTTTGAATTATCCATATTTTTGAATTTTTCCTTATTTAGTATCTTAAATATTACCTTTATTCCAAATTTCAAGTTTCTAGCGCTATAAAATCGAATTATTTTCAAATTTTCCTTATTTTTCGATTTTTTCGATTTTTTTGTTTTATTTTCGAATTTTATTTGGTTTTTTATTTTAACTTATTCTGAATCCTAAACACTATCTTTACTGCGAATTTTAAGTTTCTAAGGCTAAAAGATCAAATTATTTTAATTTTTTCAATTTTTATCGAATTTTTCGAATTTTTGATTTTTTTTTTTTTCAAATTTTCCGGAATTTTTAATTTTTCCTTATTTTGCATCCTAAATACTACCTTCATTCCGAATTCCAAGTTTCTAGCGCAACAAAATCGGATTATTTGAAATTTTTCGATTTTTTTCGATTTTCGATTTTTTCAATTTTGCTTTCGAGTTTTTTGGTGTTTTTGATGTTTTCTTTTTCTGGATGATAAACACTACCTTCACACCGAATCTTAAGTTCCTAAGACTACAAGATCGTATTATTTTCAATTTTCAATTTTGATGGAATTTGTTGAATTTTCGAATGTTTTTTTTTTCGAATTTTCCGGATTTTATAATTTTTCCTTTCTTTGTATCCTAGACACTACCTTTTTTCCAAATGTCAAGTTTCTAGGGCTACGGGATCTACCTAATCTTTTTGATGACGCGTGAACGAGTGAGTGAGTGAGTGACAAAAAATCGAATGTTTGAGTTCATATATCGTCTGAACTAGAAAAGATAGAAAGTTTAAATTTTAAATTTTGGTCCTGTGTGCCAAATACTCTAAAAAAACGAAGTTTCAAATTTTTGGGATACTCCAGCGCGGAGATATGAGGGGGTCAAAAGTGCCCTGAGTTGCTTCCAGAAAAGTATGCTTACGGCTGTCCTCTCTCGACTTGGCGGAGGCACTGCCGTGCCTCCAGATTTGAGCCAGAATACATTCAGAGTATTTGAATTTCATTTTACTTTCACACTACTTTAAAAAAATAAATGTAGTTCTTTGATTTTCATGTAAAAGGAATTTGAGCCAGAATACATTCAGAGTATTTGAATTTCATTTTACTTTCACACTACTTTGAAAAAATAAATGTAGTTCTTTGATTTTCATGTAAAAGGAATTTGAGCCAGAAAATAAATAACATTATTATTTTTCCCCACTATCCTTAGTTTCTTATAATCTAAACAACAGTAACTATTATAAATTAGCTATTTTTGCATTGAAGATTTAAAAAAAATAAATAAAGATTGAACACATGGTATATCTGTCCACTAAAAATATTATTGTTGTTGTGGCTTATCCTCCAACTGTCTGACGAAGTCAGACAAGATCCAATATACCGTTAATCGTTTAGAAAATCAAGAACCAGAAGGGAGGAAGCATATAAGTCCTCTCTGGAAGGACCCAAGAATTTTCAACAATACTTCGAAATTAAACAATGACTTCGAAATTTACAGTGACTTCGAATGATCAAAAATATACATTACTTAAGCTTAGCTTAGATAACGCTTCAATCTACACTGAAGAAATTCCTATTTAACTTCTAAATTAACTCCTACAGGGTGTCCCAAAAAGGAGTACCTATTTTTAAAAATGAATAAGAAACAAACGAATAGAGTTATTAAAAAAATTCTTGCAGGAAACGGATGTGTGAAGTCTGGAATTTTGCTTAGAACACTTTATTATGATAGTTCAAAATCTGACCGATAGATGGCGCTACAGCACCGAAAATTACCCGAAATTAACCGGCAAGGGTATGAATTGGCCACCTTACTCACCAGATTTAAATCCGTGTGATTTTTTTCTTTGGGGCCATCTGAAGGATGTAGTTTACTGCCAAAATCCCACTTCGCTAGCTGAGCTCCAGCGATTAATCGCTCAAGAGTGTGCAGCCATATCCGTACAGACGTTGCAGAAGGTGTGTGCTAATTTCATTCTAATAAGACTCCGATATGTTATTGTGATGAATGGAGGACATATTGAAAATATTGTCATTTAATTTTCAACTATTGCTAATGAATGCGGTAGCCGCAGCGCCATCTGTCGGTAAGAATTTGAACTAACATAATAAAATACTCTAAATAAAATTCCAGACTTCACATATCCGTTTCCTGCAAGAATTCTTTTAATAACTCTATTCGTTTGTTTCTTATTCATTTTTAAAAATGGGTACTCCTTTTTGGGACACCCTGTAGATATCGCTATGGCTTTAAAAAATCTAAATATAGTATTAGAATGAGTAGTGCTATTGATGTTGAAATAAAAATTTTAAAAGTATGATAATTAAATAGGGCGCTGTTGTTAAGAGAAGCAATTCAGAAATATGACGGCTGAAAAACGAATTTTATACATAAATGAATATTCGATAGTCAAAAATTTGGTTTTATTTATTCATTCAATGCATTATTATTAACCATTGGAAAAATGGTTGTTGTTTTCGGTCGAAAATGGACCTCTTGACGTCGTCACTTTTTTCTGTAACTTTAGAAGAATTTTTAACGAAATTCTGTAACTTTAGAAGAATTTTTCTTTAAATAGGCAATAGAAATGCATAAAATCGTTACAAAAATGTTAAAGTTATAAAAAAGATAGATGCAAATTATCCTATATGAAAAAAAGCCGAATTCAAAAATTGACGTCGGATGAGAAATCGTCTTATAAAGCAAATAACGTGGTCTTCCACTTCAATTTCCTCAAAATACCTTTAGCTCAGACATCAATCTAAACAAGAGTTAAAGCAATTCTTAAATTTTGCTTAGGGAATGGTCTACAAATAGAAATTGTACCAAACTTTAAAAGTTTCAATGTTAACACCTAAAGTTAGCATCATATTTGGATACTTCGGTTTATTCTACCTTCGGATACCAAACGAGAAGTCAGTAGATAGGGAATGGGACTTCTGCGTCAGCAGCAGGGAGATCATACTATAGTAGCTGTTTGGAATAGCTAGCGTGGGGAAGCTATGTTATAGTAGGGTGTAGCGAATAGGTCTGCTATAAGAGGGTGGTATTTTAGGGGGGGGGGTAAATTAATAAAAATTTTAAATGTCTTATAGTACGAGGTAACGGTTATGGTAGAGTCCGAACACTGCCCCGCTATCCCTCTGCATTTTTCCAATGGTTGTTGTAATTTGTTAAAGTAGAATTTCTTTTATTTATTTTATTAAATAAATCTGGTTGATTAAATCTCGGTTGATTTTATTAAATAAATCAACCGAGTTTTTTATTTATTAACTAGAAGATAGCCCGTCCGAATGACGTGTTTGCATTTTTAAAAGAATGAAATAGCAATACATTATAAAAAGAATTATGAAGTAGATTTCAGTGCTGGGGCCAGCTGAGTTTGGTATGATTTTTTTCCCCTAGAAAAGTTACTAATTTCCAGTCGCTTTCATTTTCGTCATCTAGGCGACGTTTGCCTTTACTTAGTTTAGAATAATTATGTTGGTCAATTATCATATACTCATCCTCATTTGAAATTAAATTTTCCTGAGTTTGGGCAGGGGGAGGGGGAATCATCAGGAAAATCCTGAAATAAAGAAATTCCTCGATTTCGTTGTTGAGAGCATTTAGTCGATTTTTAGTCGACTATTTGCCAAGATTGCTCCATGGTTAGCGCATGAGCAGACGCGCTGGTAGCTTTTGCACAATTAGTCATAATAGTGTTTACACTTCATGTTTACTAATCTACTTGTTACCACGTTTTTCTTCGAATAATGAAAGAGTTATGCACATAAGAGGAATTCACTGAAGAATCTTATATATTTATTTTAAGATTATAGATTTATAGGTGTTATTGCACATTAGTTTCTTCCTAGAAACTATGTTTGGACCTCTTTTCTTTATTCTGGGTTTTTTTTGGTTCGAATTCCCGTGTTTTTATCATGTTTATATTTGTCTATTAATTCCATCCTTATACTTATTTTTTCTGTCTTTGTTCTATCTGGAAGATTTGAAATAATTTAGTGCGTATAAATCATACATAATTGTGACATTTACGCGTTTTAGACGTTGAAGAAGATTCTTTTGGGTAAGTTAAGTAGGTATATTACATTTTATGTAAATTCTTAAAGTTAATAAATTTCTCTTTCTGAAACTTTTTTTTAGAACAATTTTCTCCAGTTGCCTCTTAATTTTTTGTATTTTCATATGATATGTTATATCGGCTTATATTTTCTGTATATGACTTTGTTAGCCAACTTATTTATGTGCATTTAATGGCCTAATGAATTTTCCTAAAATTATAAATCCATTGTGCAGAGTTACCATTTGCAACTAAAATGCTACTAAAAGCGATTATTTTCATCATCAGGTGACTATAGCTGAAATGACAAGACCCATTTGCAGTGCTATTTTGGCTAAGCTTTCTCATTTCCAAAATAATTTTCATCCATTACTTATTATAAACACGTTATTTAATTTTATTGATTAACTTATTTATTGCCAATTTTTTTTTTAATTCTCTTTAAGCTCGATCTCTTAATTTGACATTTCAATATCAATTTTTTAAGTTTTGTATTGTTTTAAAAGTCTATAAAATTTTCCACGAAAAAAATATTCGGCTATGATGTCTACACTCACGCACCTTTTTTTTTTTTTTTTTCTTTTTTAAATCGTTTATAAAAAGGAAAAAAGTTGCCAAATTTTGGGGATTTTTTCCTTTAATGGTAACCTGGCTATTGTATTAAGTTATTGGTTTGGAGTCGGCTTGTAAATATTGCCAATCGAAAAGTTGCCAAATGTCGGTGCATGAGTGTCTTCCAAATATTCTTTTCAATTTGAATATATATAGCGAAAAGATGCCAATTGTTCAGATTTGGTGAGAAATGTTTAATTTTTGGCTTAGCTCCACCCATATGCTTTAACAATGCATTTTCCCCAATTAATTTTAAATCCCAATCCTTAACATTAATTTTGAGATTTTGTACCCTTTAAAGAGTTTATTTAATTTAAAATATTGAATAAATTACAACAGAACATATAACAAAATATTCAGTCCAGCTCAGCAGCTTCGAGTGTGCTTGTTGGCAACTTCTTTCACATCACTGATCACTGGCAACCCAAGATCCAGGCATACTAAGTTCTTCCTGTGAAATTCTTTTTAAGAGCTTAAGAAACTTAAGATGTTTGGGGATTATTTTCATAAAAATAACTATTTTAGTAACTTTTTTTATCAAAAGAAATATAAAAACTTTAGAGAATTTTACAATGAGCAATGTGTCAATGTGATTTGGTTCTAATTTCTAGAAATTGGTAAAAAATTCCAATTTAGACATGTTTCCAACCAGCCAGGTATGCACTATCTATTGCAATTGTAACATATTTTTTCTTTTTACTGGAACCATGAAAAATTTCCATTTATGACAGGATTCCATTACAGACCAATTCTGTTTTGACAGGTTTTATTCAGGGTGTCTAGCAACCTGGAAAAGTCAGGGAAATTTACCATTTCTGAAAAAAAGTCAGGTAAATTTGAAAATTCTGAGAAAAAGGTAGAAAAATTTGAACTTTCAAGAAAAAAATAGGAAAATGTTTCATATAAAATTAAGGATTTGAAATTACAGCACCATTAAAATCAAACTTTGTTCTTCATAAGTAGTGGAGACCGGTACACAGTGGACCACTTTTTCAGTTAACATTTTTTCTCTCTTTAACAGACTGACCGATCTGTATGAAAATATTTTTGAATATTCCTTAAACCTTCTTACATCCATCATAATTTTCTCACAACATAGTTTTCAATACGTTTTTCAAAAATAAAAAAATTATATACACTTGTAAAGTGGACCAGTGTACCCCAGGAACAGGGTACACTGGTCCACCCACCGGGGTACAGTGGACCACTATTAGGTATTATCTAAAATACAATATAAATCTATTTTTCATTAATCTAATTCTTTTTTGTTGCCCCTTCACCCGCAAAATAACATAGTAATATAAATTTTGAAACAAAAACACAAAATTACTTATATTTTGAAAATAATAACAGATTAATACAGGAACAATTGCAATTTAGTTGAAGTTATTACTTAAGTACAAAAAAATCAGCGCACATTAAAATTTGCAAATGGAATTCCAAAGTACTTATGAGTAAGATTGAGCCTGGAATTTTCAAGAAATAATTTTGGGTCTGAGAGCAACATTATGAAATCATTGCAGAGCTGCCAACTGCTATGAAAAAATCGTAGTTGCTACGATTTTGAGCCACAAACTACGATGCTACAAAAATCTGTCTAAAACTACGATTTTCTGAAAAAAAAAAAAAAAAAAAAAAATGTGAACTTTGTCACAGGATCACTTGAAAAATCACGAATTTCGTCACAGGATCGTGCGAAAAATGACGAATTTCGTCACACACAGGATCGCGCTAAGGAATGCGAATTTCGTTACAGGATCGCTGAAAAAAACGGGAATTTCGTCAAAAAATTGGCGGGTAAAAGCAAATTTCGCCAAAGTATCGCCGAAAAAACGTGAATTTCATTCAACTGATTGCTGAAAATATGCGAATTTCGTCAAAAGATCGTTCAAGGGTGATTCTGGTCCGAATTATCCGAAAAATTAAGGCAATGATTTCCAAAAAAAAAAAAAATAAATAATTGTCATAAATCCGAAAATTCGGGCATTAAATGTACCGGTATTTCAGCGAAAAAAATCAATCTCGTCTTTCGTTCGAAGAAAAGTCGCCAATTTTGTCAAAGGATCGCGGTGGAAAAACGTGACTTTCGTCAGAAAATCGCGAAAAAATGGCAAATGTCGTCAAAAACATTGCGAAAAGCGGCAAATTTCGTTAAAAGATCGCTAAAAAACAGCAAATTTTGTCAACAGATCGCGGGGAAAACGTTACTTTCATCAGAAAATCACGAAAAAACGGCAGATTTTGTCAAAAACATTGCAAAAAACAACAAATTTAGTCAAAAGATCGCGAAAAACTGCAAATTTCGTCATAAACATTGTGAAAAACGGCAAATTTTGTTTAAAGATCGCGACAAAACGACACATTTTTGTCAACAGATCGCGGGAAAAACGTGACTTTCGTCAGAAAATCGTGAATAAACGGCAAATTTCGTCATAAACATTGCGAAAAACGGCAAATTTTGTCGAAAGATCGCAAAAAAAATGACAGATTTTTGTCAACAGATCGCGGGAAAAACTGCAAATTTCGTCAAAAGATCGCGAAAAAACGCAAATTTCGTCAAAGGGACGCAAAAAAAAAAAGTGGCGGGAGTGGACACTCCCACTCCCGGTTGTATCGGCTTACTCGACCTGATGAAGGACTCTAACTCAGACATTTTTCTCTGGAAGATATACCCGTAGTTCCATCACCCCCTCCCCCCAACCGCTTTGGAATCTTTCAGAAATTTGGCTTAGGAGTGGACAGAGCATTAATTGAATAGGAATAATTATGTTTAATCAATCCCACCCGCAACAAAAAATTAGCAAAAACAAAAGTCTCCTACTTTGTGTGCTTATGGATATACACATGCGTTTAATTGATTAGTATTTTCTCGCTTAAAATTTACAGCGTAAAAAACAGCCATCAACCAACCAACCTTCAGATAAATTTGAATTTGGTGTGCTACTATTTCTCATTTTCAAAGGTTGGCAGGTCTGTCATTGACATCAACAGCAGATTCATCTACAGTATCGGGAGAAATAAACTGATTTCCATTCAATTTGCGTCTCATGAATCTTACTTGAATAGAATCATCAACAATTAGACTACAGTTATATTTATCAAAGGCAGTAAATACAAAACAAAATATTTCTTACTATGTTAAATAAATTGTTATTTTTATTTGTTTACTTTATTTTACAGTTAAATCTACTTTAAAACAATCTTTCTTTATAGAAAATAAGCAATTATTCAATATTTTGAACATTCTGCATTAAAGGAGCAGAGTGGATTGTGGACCACTGTACCCCAGGAGTGAGTGGTCCACTGTACCCCATGTTGAAGTTCAATAAATAATCATATTAATATTGTTTATAGCTTTCTTTTAAACATATTAACTTTAAAGTAAAATAAAAACAAGTATCTTAGCTTTGCAAAAAAGCTGTTTTATTTTATTTATCTACAACCTTTAATTACTAAAAAAATAAAAATATGATGATGAAAAATTTTACTTTTAGAAGCTCAAAGCAACAAAGCAGGATAAAATAGTTCAATCTGAGGTAAACATATTTTCTGAAGGCTATAAATAATCATTGCAGTGCTGTTATCTATTAGGATAGAATAGAAGCTTAAAAAAATTTTTAATAAATAAAATATTAGGGGGTGGTCCATTGTGTCCATAAGTCAGTGTGTACCGGTCTCCCCTACTGTAAAGAGTATATTTCAATCTCTCATGCAAATCATTCTATCTACCTCTTGTCAGTCCTTCTCTGTAATTCAGAAATTTTCAGTTCCAACTTCACTGAAACTTTCTACTGAATGCTGTAGGATTGATTAGGTGTTTCAGTCTGCTTACTTTGTTTGGGAACTGAACATTTGTTAGCTTAATTTATTGAATATTTATTATTTGTATTAAAATATGTCGAAGCAATCTGTATTTAACTGTGGCTGATGTGATAAAAAATTTCATCCTGATTTGACAAAATGGATAGGACCTGATGCTAAAAGTGTTATCTGCAAAATGTTTAGCATGTAAATATTCAACAATTTGTAAATTTTGCAAAAAATTATGTAACAAATTAGTAATTTGTGCCCTAGAATCCGTTTCATTCTCAAATTCACAACTTTTAAGATTTTTTACGTATGACATCATAAAATCTCGATACCTGGAATTTTTTCTTTATTGGTATGGAAAACCTGGAAAAGTCAGGGAAATTTGTTTTTGATCTGGAATAGACACCCTGTTTTATTGTAATTAAACTTCAGTTAAGATGTTCACAACAAACTAGACTTCGTCCTTGGACACCATCTTCTCTTTTGTTTATTTTTACTGGTATTTACCCAGAGAAAACAACTGGTCAGTTTGAAATTTCAATGAAACATCTTTATTGAACTTTATACGTATTATTTTCTAATTCTTAATGGAAAAAAATCTTTTAAAAATAAAATATATAAATTGCTACATACAGGGCTCCCAAATGGTCCCCTTTTTCCCCCCTAAAGTCCCCTTTTTAGAAAAAGGTCCCCTTTAGTCCCCTTTTGTGCATTTTGGTCCCCTTAGTCCCCTTTTATGACTGGAAATAAAAGAAAAATTGCCATTGCCGCAAAATGCAAAAAACTTTAAAAGTTGCTAAAAGTTAAAAAATTGTAGGGGACAAAATTTATTATAATGCGCTAAAACATTATAACCAGAATTCTTTCACGAGTGTCAAAAAATTGCCGTGGAATGTGGAAAAACATTAAAAAATGGATTGGAAATCTCATTAAAAATCACTAAATTTCAAAAATCTACAAGACAAAATTTACTGTCATAAAATCGTCGCAAAACACACACACACAAAAAAAAAAAAAAAAAAAAAAAAAAAACCCTCAAATTGCATAAAAGATTAGCCAAAAGTCAAAAATTGCTGCACGAATTCCAAATAAATTTTATTGAAAGGAAGACAAAATTTATAAAACTGGGCTATTGAAACCGGATTCTTTTTCATAATGTCAAAAAATCATCCCAAAATGCGAAAAAAATCTAAAATTCATATAAACTGTGCAAAATTAAAAAATTGCTGCACGAATTTTGAATAATTTTTATTAAAAAGAGGCAACATTTACTGTATTTGGCTAAAAAAAATTGAAACCAGATTCCTTTTACTACTTTGCAAAAAATCCCTACAAAATGTATACAAATTGCAGAAAAAAAAAATGTTAACGATGTAAATGGAATTGTTTCACAAATGTCAAAAAACACCGCTCAAAAAAAAAAATTGCTAAAAATTCAAATCAAAAAACATAATTGCAGAAGAACAAAAATTTAAAAGTTTGCAAGTGAATTCTTTTTATGAATGTCAAAAAATTAGCACAAATCGCAAAAAAACCCCTGTAATTTTCATAAAAAATTCATGAAAAATTTAAAAATCGCTGTACAAATTTTGAATAAACTATTGAAAAAAGGAAAAAAATTACTACTGGGCTAAAAATTCTTAAACTGAATTCCTTTTATTAATGTGAAAAAAATCACCATGAAACACGGGAAAAAAAGGGTAAAAATTGCCTGAAAAATTAAATAAAGAAAAAAAAATTTAATCAAAAAATTTAAAAACTAACTTTAGACATGCAGGTACTTTCCTGCCAAATCTTGTAGCTCTATGCGCAACAGTCTCTTCATCACACAGATAAACTTCTATATTATAGATATAGTTTTGTTTTCAGTTTTGATGGAGAAGTATTATCTCAGCTATTAAAGGAAATCGTAATTAAAATTTCTTCTTTTTTATAATGTTTTCTTTAATATATATTTATCAGAAGAAAATATTGGAATCATGAAAATAATTTCTTTTTTTTTTGATTTACACATTTTAGGTTGACCTGAATACGGGTTGATTATTTTTAAAAATCTCTCTCTGTATGTGATACACATTTTGTAGCCATTCTATATCAAAATCTGAAGCAAGGAATTTCATCAAATGGCTGATTATGTTTTGGCGTATATGGCCCAACAGGTGGCACTGTTATGCTGCATTTTTAGATAGATTTTGTTAGAAATACTACCTATTACATTCTCCCCTGAGTTGGAATTTCTGAAAATTTTTTGCAGATCTACACTGATCATGACTCCTAGAACCCCCCCCCCCCCCCCCCCACCCCAGTTCAAAACTTTATCTATCTATATCATTTTTTTATGGACACAATAGCTTCAATAATTCTGCACAAATCTTTTCCAAACGGATACATAAAATCTCGGTCAAGTTCGTTAATGGGCAAAATCGAACCAGGGGGAGTGGAAAGGGGGGTGAAAACAGAAAAAAAACCATAACTTTTTAATTATAATACATGTCAAATCCGTTTAAAGTTATTATTACTTCTAGGAAAAGGGCCAAAAATTTATGTACGACAAATTTTTGATTTCATTAAAAATGCCTTCAAGGGGGTGGGGTGGGGGAAATAGGGGCTTAAGAAGAAAAAAATTCATAACTTCATCAATTCACAAGATATCAAATCCGCTTAAATTTATTATAAATCTCTTTAATATTATCTACAACTTTTATATTGACAAGTTTTTTATAGGACCAACTCTTATAGCAAAATAAATAAATAAAAAACAAAAAAATCCCTGCTGGCTCCGCATACAGGCACAGGTATATTTCGAAGTGGGCGGTCCCAACTGCTGCATCATGGCAAAAAGGTCTTCCTTCTACAATTCCCAAGAAACAGGCACCCCACGGTCTGCGTCTTCGAAATCTACATGTGCCTGTAGGCCGAGCCATCAGGGATTTTTTTACTTTTTACATGAGGTATTTTAATAAGACAATCTGAGTAAAATTTCATCAAACTTCACATTAAGTTAACTCTTAACATAAATCGATGCTGATTAGATTTTGGTGTATTTCACCCAACAGGTGGTGCTACTGGGTCGCATTTTTAACTATTTCCATGATAGCCAGATCTCGGCATGTTTGGGATAGAATTTCACCAAATTTAATATGTACGATGATTACGAATATTGGTTTTGACCACTACCAAGCCTTAACCTAGGAGGAGTTGCCATACTATGCTTTTTCGAATGAACATTATAGCATCTCAGTTTCTATTGTATAGAAAGGAACTGAATTTTATGTTTGAGTTAATAATTAACAATATATATTTATGTTAATCTAATTTTAAATTTTATTAGTTAACAGAAGGCGCTGTTATGCTGTGCTTTTTTTATTCACTGATTACTGTTACTACAAGTTAAATTCCAAGAAAAGCACTGTTCTTTTGTAATTGTTAATGTATAATACTGCTAACAATTGATTCATTTAATATTTTCTTAGATCCATTAATTTTTACTATTTATATTTTATTCCAAATCAGTTTTTGCTGTTCTAAATATAACCCATCTTGGCGTAGGATATTTGAGTGTGTTAAATAAAGCTATGTATATTGTTTAGTGACAAGATAATCAATTGTTTAATGATATCTTTCCTTTGTAAAGATAATTAACATATTTTCTGAAGTAAATTTAAAAAATTTGCATATTTAGGGAAACTTGGTGTTGTATTTTTAGACATGTGGTCCCTTTTCAGTCGCCTTTTTAATAATAACTGGTCCCCCAAAGTTCCCTTTTTTTAGTATAAATGGTCCCCCAAAGTCCCCTTTTTAAATAAAAATGGTCCCCTTTCCCCCTTTTTGAGGACTAAAATGTGTTGGGAGCCCTGTACATATGTCCATGTGGCATCTGATCTGTTCCCGGAAGACACATCTTTGGGACACCTGCAATTTGAAAGAGTTTGTACACTAAAACAAGGCAGAGAGGACAAAATCATTTACCTGTTGTTATCCAGTGCAGGTCTGACTTGTTATCCTGCTCTTCAGTGTGCTCTGGGCATAGATTGGAGCAAAATGTAAGTGATTTAATTATGCCCCTCTCTACTATTTCGGCATACCATCTGCAAACTCTTGAAAATGAGGGTGTCAGAGATGTGACTCATGGGAAGAGATATGCCATTCAGCAGACATTGTCTTCAAACTAAAGGTTAATAATAATTGGATTTAAGATCTACAAATCTTTATATCTATTTTAGTTTTATTGATGTGATTTATTTACTGTTGTTTAATAAAAATGCTTCAGGTATAAAATCTCTAGAATAATTGATTATTCAAAAAATATTTGCTCATGTTTGTTGTTTTCACGTTTTTAGAAGTATTTTTCATTGAGATGTGTTCTTTTTTTTCAGGTGAACTTTTTTCTTTTTCCTCAATTCAATCTTAAAGTAATTTGTATTACTTTAAGACATCTGTTGATTAAAAAAAACCCTTGTTTCTATTTACTATTTATTTTTAAATTTAATTATTTATTTTCATGTAAATAAAACTTTGATGAAATTTTTTCTTTCATTTATCTAACAAAGCATTAATAAATTGACATAAATTTGTTTATAGGCATGGCTAATTCAGATACAGCTGTTGGATCTCTTGTGTCAGTTAAAACAGAAAAAGAAGAATCTAATACAGCACTAAATGTGCAAGAAATGGAGCTAGACATTACATCCCCTGTAGATAAAAGTGTTAAAGACTTAGATGTTTCACTATCAATAAAAACTGAAACAGCTGATAATAATGTTGATGAATCCAAAACATTGGCAATTTCAAATAATGATGGTGAATTTATTTTTCAATTTAATTATTTTTATTTAAATAAAATTTTGATGATATTTTTTATTTCAT
This sequence comes from Maratus michaelseni, assembly GCA_963931845.1. NCBI lineage: Eukaryota > Metazoa > Arthropoda > Arachnida > Araneae > Salticidae > Maratus > Maratus michaelseni. The sequence continues at coordinate 164,524,966 of OZ007594.1, read as the reverse complement.
TTATGTTACAAAGCATTAATACATCAACATAAATTTGTTTATAGGCATGGCTAATTCAGATATAGCTGTTGGACCTCTCGTGTCAGTTAAAACAGAAAAAGAAGAAACTAATACAGCACTGAATGTGCAAGAAAAGGAGCTAGACACTACATCCCCTGTTAAAGACTTAGATATTTCATTATCAATAAAAACTGAAGAAGTTGATAATAATGTTGATAAATCCAAAACATTGGCAATTTCAAATAATGATGGTGAATCTGTAACACATGATCCATATTCTTATACTAAACTCAATGACTTTACATCAGAAATTTACAAAATAGAGATAAACAATTTACCCAATTATGTAGGATATGGTGTAAGTAATTTATGTCTTATAAATTTCTTCTGAAATGGTTACTAAATAATGATTTTCTTAAAGCCAAAATAATTGGTTCAAAATTGGGCAACTGCTTTTTAAGGTTTCGTTCATCTCACAAAACCCTATTCGTCTTGCTTCTCTGTCTGTCTATCACAGAGTCAGTTCTCAGAAACTGTATAAGTTAGAAACTTGAAATTTTGTGTACTTACATCTGAATACCTACTATCATGCTGAAAATCATAAAATTTTGAAAATGTCTTCATTAACGCAAGATATTAATTAAAACCTCAAAAACCCACTCATTAATTGATAAAAATATTTAACTACAGCGTAGAATTTAATCAACCGCAAAGAAAGCTCATTCTGAGGGTTGTCATAATCACAGCATTCCAATGCTGATAACAGATTGGACGTTTTCAAAGACACCCCTACCTCATAAACTATTCCACCTAGGAACGTGAAATTTCAGACACACATAAAAAAATTAGCTTTCAGAATTTCTGAAAATTGTTTTATGACTCCCACTAGAAGTGTAATATCAATTAAAAATAGATTTGAATAAATTCATTTAATTTCCTTTCATTGGAAAACCACAGGCGAACAATCTGCACTTGTTCTTACAACCCAAAGATGGCAGACTAGGCATTTGTCAGACTCTATAAAAAAAATTTTAATATTGCATTTATCGATTTGAAATTAACACATCTATGCGTATATTTTTACAAGGGAACTCAGTAATCCAATTTTTTTAAAGATCGCGTATTTGAACAGAAAATACAAATTTTCTTGTGCTAATGAAATAATAAAAAAAAATTATATGGCTTGTGTAAATGCCTGTCCTAGGACGGTGGGTAGAAGTCGCTGTTTTCACTTAATTGTTAAAAATATTCGGTACTTTCGTGTTGTAGCGGCCCCTGCAATTACAATGATTGAAACTGGTATATGAAATCGGAGACTCTCAGCAGCTTTTTGGAAGGGAGGAAGATAAATAAACTGCAGATTTTGAGGGTAGTAAGAGATTAAAAACTCTATTCATTTTTTTAAAATACTGCATTTACCAATTTGAAAATTATGAATCTACACATATTTTTTTACGGTGAACCCAGAAATCTAATTTTTATAAAAAATTGCATTATTATAACCAAAGTTGTATTTTATCACAAAATGCTGATATTTGTATAGAAAAGAGGAATAAAACGCTAATAGACAATGATGTAATTAATAATATGAATGGGGATTATTGGTAAAGAAGGGGAGAGGGGGGAAACTACTTTTTATTAAATATTGCATTTAGTCCATATGGCAGATATTAAGACAGAGCAGAATAGTGGGCTTCGCCCGCTATCGGGCTGATTCAGATATTAAAAAAACAAAAATATAGACCGGTAAATTTTAATTTTATAAAAAACATGACTTTTTATTTTGGAAAATGAAATTTATTTGGATTTATTAATTAAAGGATAAAGTGTTTTGATAGGAATATTAAACGATACCCTTTGTGTGATCTTCGATCGCACTTACCCACTTGTTTGTTTGTTGTTTTGAGTTTTTCAAACACATTCCACACAGCTTCTTGGTTCCTTATCACCTGTCTAGGTGTAGTGCTGGTTTCTTAACGTGCTATAGTGCATCATTTATGTAAAAATTGGAAAAAGATACACAAAAAGTATTATGATGGGTTCTTTAGGATGCAAAATTTTCTTCCTGGAATGAATAAAAAATTTATTAACTTATCATAAAAAAAAATACATATTTTGATGGCATGGCACTAAATGTTTCAAAGTTTTCAATTTTCTGCTTAACTAGTAAAGCAGACACGCACAATTCTGAAAATGATTAATTTACATAGTTTCATAATTTATAACCGCTAAACATGGTCTTATGGATTTCATAATGAACTTTGAGTTCATAAACAAACAGTATCACATGTGTACAATAAAACGTCTAAATAGAAGTCACCTCAGGACTATGCTGAATCTCTCTCCTATTCAGATATAAAAAAAAAACATACTTATATATATGTTTTTTGATTGAAAAAGGTGTATGTTAAATGGAGTTGTCTACTATAAATGTTTATTTTATATATAACTATTTTTTTCAGTTTTCCTGAGAATTTATTTTTTACAACTTTAAGTGCATTTTTTGTGAAATCTATTAAAGCTAAAGAATTGAAGTCTCACATAACTAATAGAGTTCCTCCCAGACAATTTCAAAGTGCTGCACCTCAACTTGCCTGCCCTTTGGTTTAAAAAAATCCCTGACGGCTCGGCCTACAGGCACAGGTAGATTTTGAAGACACAGACTAGGGCACCTGCTTATTGGGAATTGCAGAAGAAAGGACTTTTTTGTCATGATGCGGCAGTTGGGACTGCCCACTTCGAAATCTATCTGTGTCTGTAGCTGGAGCCGGCAAGGATTTTTTGGTTTTTAATTTTTTTTTTTTCTTTTTTAGGTGTAAGGGTTAGTCCTATAAAAAACCTGTCAGTATAAAAGTTGTAGATAATATTAAGAGGATTTATAATAAATTTAAGTGGATTTAATGTCTTGTTAATTGGCAAAGTTATAAATTATTTCCTTCCTAAACCTCTGTTTTCATCCCGTTTGAGGCCATTTTTAATGATATAAAAAATCTGTCATACATAAAGTTTCGGCCCTTTTCCTAGAAGTAATAATAACTTTTAAACGGATTCGATATGTATCATAATTAAGAAGTTATGGGTTTTTTTCTGCTTTTACAAAAAGCCCCCCCCCCCCCGGCTCGATTTTGCCCATTAACAAACTTGACCAAGATTTTATGCCCCTTGATTTTATGTATCAGTTTGGAAGAGATTTATGCAGAATTATTGAACTTATCGTGTCCATAAAAAGGGATATATATATATATATATATATAAAATTTTGAACTGGGGGTGGTTTTGGGTTCTGAGAGTCATGATCGGCGTAGATCTGCAAAAAATTTTCAGAAATTCCATTATAGGGGAGAATGTAATAGGTAGTATTTTATACGAAATCTGCCTAAAAAGCACCTTTCTTGCCCATCATCCAAAAATAGCATCTTTCTTGTTCCTCAGTAAACAAAAATGGCATTGTTACTTCCTTTTACAGTAAAATATTTGTTTGCATAGTTAAAACGGACTCATTTTCATGTCTTGAAGAAAGTGTCCTAACTTTTAAATATAAAAGTGAAAAGAGTGCCTTCAAAAATCTAAAAAGTGCCCTTTTCCCGCCTAACAGCACCCTGCCTATTTTAACTTTCTAACATAGTTTGAAAGTGTTTGACTTTAATTCATCTGCCGTCTATCTGTTCATGCCATAACTCTTGTAAACATACATGGCATGGGTGCAAAAGCAAGACCTTCAGTCTCAGGACTGTACTCTTGGAGAGATTTTTGACTGATTATAGTAAATTATAAACTGATTGTGATTATCTATATATTTAAAACGAAAGAGGCATTCTGTCAAATATTCCACATGAATATCTCTTTACGCATGCGCCAACGTTATTTTGAATGGTCTTTGTCTTTCTGAGGGGTTCCCCTCAGAAAGGGGGAACCTGATGTATTAGCCCTCACCTATTTAGCTTAGGGGGGTTAAAAAGGATTGATTGTAAAGGGGAAACTTGATTGATTAGCCTGTATCACCACCCCTAGGCCTTAGCCTAGGGGGGTTGATTTAAAGACCTTCTAATATATTTTTGCACTGAGGTTTAAAGCTAAAGCTTTTTATTTTTTTCCCCTTTAATGAACTCATGTTTTCACTACTAAATATGCATCTTTTTTTTGCAAAATTTTAAAGAGAGCTTGGTATCATGGTTTATCTGGGTTTTAGAGTCAGGTTGATAAAAGTAAAATTAATGAAAAATTTTAAATTGATATATATATATATTTTAATTTTTGAGACTGTAGTAAGTAAAAATAAATCATTCAATTAATATTTTTAGTTAAATTCTTGCTAAAATAATTCAAGTATAATAGGATGTAAATTACAAGCTTAAAATTATTTCACTTCATTAGTTGAGTAGGCTGGACTGACAACACAATCTATCGTTTTACATCTATAGAAATCGCTTACACAATATAACAGTTCATAAAATTTTCAATATTTAATTAATTTAAAATAAGCAGCTAATTAAAAATAAAAGTATATTTCCAAAGAAGCTTTCAAGTTATTTACCGTCAAATTTTGACGGGTACCATCTAGTATTAGTAAATTGTACTTTACCTTAAATGATAGCAATTTTACTATCAAGAAAACTTTTAATCACATTCTTTTATTGTAAGATATCAATTTTTAGCCATAATGCAAGAAATAAATGCAATCTACTAGCCCAGCGGTTCCCAACCTATTTTCTCTCATGTACTCCATGCTAAGACTTTTCATTTATGCATACCTCTTCTCACATAAAAATGTTCTAAACATTTTTGTTTTTGTTCATATTAGTAATGTTCATGTGCTAGTTACCAATGTTAGAAGCAGTTCTCTTCCAAATTCCAGTTTTCAACCACTTATCCATTTTGAACTAAAACACAATATCAACATAAAGTCACTCAAAACACGAAATATTAGATAAAGACATCAAATTAAGCACTTACAAAGCAGAGATGAAGCTACACCTATTAATACACATTAATGAGTTTATGCTAATGCTGATCAGTCAAACACTAAAATAATGGCCTTTTTCCAAATGGGTTTTAAATGAAATTGTCGAAGCCAGAAGACCTGATACAATTCATGTCTTTTCCACATATTTCAAGAATTTCTAGAAAGAAAAGGAGAGACACAGGCAAAGTCACAAGATGTTATCAGGAGTGAGTGGAGATAAAGCCAACAAATAATCAATCAATTACTAAGTTTAGGCATTTTCATTCATTTTATGTGAATAAATAGCCTATGTTACTTTTACACAAGTCTCTCTTTGTAAATGGAAAGTTTAGTTTTGTTTTTGTGTTTTCAATTTAAGTTTTATTTTTGCGTTATCTGCCATTACTAATATAATTAAGAAAAGGAGAGACATCTGCAAAGTCGCAAGATGTTATCAGGAGTGAGTGGAGATAAAGCCAACAACTAATCAATCAATTACTAAGTTTAGGCATTTTCGTTCATTTTATGTGAATAGCCTATGTTACTTTTACACAAGTCTCTCTTTGTAAATGGAAAGTTTAGTTTTGTTTTCCTGTTTTCAATTTAAGTTTTATTTTTGTATTATCCGCCATTAGTAATGTAATTTTCATGTACCCCCAAATATTCTACCATGTATCCCAGGTTGGGAACTGCTGTTCTAGCCCATTTCCATTTCGTTATTCCTAGTACTCAGAAAAGTTTTCAGTCTTGGCTTGGATGGAATTCTTGCATCCATAATACTCGGCATGCTATGTAATTTTTATGTTACTGACATTTACTATAGAATGTTCATTATTGAAAATGTGTAGTAGTATAAATGTGTATAAGTGTGTAGCATGTAGCATTTATATTTCATTTACAAGGACACACAAAAAATTATTCCTTTACATTGTGGTTTATAGGGAAAAATTGTTTGCAGTGTATTTTAATGAGGTTCGTTATACTATTTCAAACATAATGTAATTGGTATGCATCCTGAGGTAGACTACAACATGCTTTCTGTGGTGTATAGAATAAGTATCATTTATAGTTTGTTTGCAGGAACACACAAAATAATTCTATTACATTATGATCTATGGGAAAAAAATCATTTGTAGTTCATTTTAATAAGTTATGATACTTCAAACATAATGAAATTGATATGGATCACTAAGGTGCACTAGAACACATATTTCACAGATTATGGCTTGCATAGCATACTATTTGAAATATATATTATAGCATATATATATTAAAAAATTTAAAACATATCATTTTTAAAAATATTAATAAAAATTAATATTTCAAATGGAATTTTAGGTTTAGCATGACATATGTCACTATCAAGTGTTTTTGTCAGTTTGATTAATGATTATTTTATAGTATTCTTCTAACAGAGTTCTTAATAATTACTCCAGTTTTTGTTCCTCTTCTTAACTCTTTTATCTAGCGATATAGACAGGAATAATTCTGCCTTATTGTACTATATGTATTATCTGGAAGCATTGTTTCTTTGAATCATAATAGGAAATGGAGAACTTGCTTATTAAAAACAAAAAAATTGAGAGCTTTGAAGCAAACAGTTTTATTCATTGTGCAATTTAATTTTATATGAATTAAATGCTTATTAGCATAAATTATTATTATTTTTTTAACTATAATATATTGGGTTGTTGGCAAAATCTTGACACATAGTTGTCAAATTGTATGTCGTTTACTACCACTAAATCCTTATAGTAGTCTTCACCTTATTTAATCATAAAATTTCTAAATACAGGGACGAATACAATTAGGATTTAATGGTTACCAAACAGGGTACAATTTGTTATTTTAGTGTCATGATTTTTTCTACAACACAATAATTGTAGCCTCATAAACTCTATTTCAAAGGTGCCCAAACTTTTAGACCGACGTACTATGAAATCGAAGTTCACACTTCTGCGTACCACACCAGGTAACAAATGTAAAGCTAATATAGAAAACCTGTAAAAAGGAACCTGTCTAAAATGAAATATATCTTCAGTTTTTTATGTTTCCATCATAGCAGGTTTTATTGTATTTAAAAATGAATGATTATATTACTAAATTGGTACTTAGATTGACTGCTTTATAATAACATTCAAATAAAAAGTAGAATCATCATTAAATTTTAATAATGCATACAATATCAAAATACAGTGTTTTGGTATAGGGAAAAAACCACAATACTTAATGACATATTAGCACACACTGATTCATATACTGTTATAGTAGGCCGATTGTCCTAATTTTCTTCTATCGCAAATGAAAAGGGCGGACTTGTTTCATCAAGCACAGTTTCTTCATGTCTGGCTCAGGTCGTTTTAGACATAAGTCAGATTCGAAGTTTAGTTTATTCCTGTATTTGTTTTTTATATAACGAAGGGGAAAAATTCACATTTACAGCGATATGTTGTGCTAAACACAAGCAGACTTTGACGATATCAGACTTTCTCATGACAATATCAGACTCTGATATTCTCAACAATGAAAATTCTGTTACATTCATCCTTTTGAATCTGTACTCTAGTAAGGAGATCTGAATAAGTTCACTTATTTCCTCTCTCGTGAGATACAGTGGCAGGGAGTCGCAAATGAGAAATGAATTTCTTATTCAAAGCTTAGTTAACACATTTAAAATAGGTTCAATACAACTGTATTAATAATCTGCATACCTTTAAATGCGACAATAATGTCGCGCAGTAGGCAAACACTTGCAAGTTTCTTCATACATTTATGTATATACTACGTCAATACATAAGTACAATGCTTTACCTCAAATCTGCACTGCATATGGTCACAGTTTTTGTTTGATTTCAGATCATCATTTTAAATAAACTTACTCTGTTAAAAACTGATTTCAATGAAATAGAAGGAAACTGTACACATATTGTACAAAATAAGAAAAATATTTCAGTCAACAGAACAAATTAATTTATAAATTATGTTTGAAATAAAACTTTTATTTCAACACCTCCTAGAAGTTTTTGTAGTACAAAGAGAATAATTGGTTATACATTAGACTGAGAAGTGTTTTATTTTGTTTTAACTCCTCCTACTCAAACAAGCTCCTCCTACTTCCAAGCATCCAGACTTTATCTTGAGATAATTCAATTGATAAAGCATGTTTAAAAACAGCTCTTCTGCTAATTAAAAATACTTCATTCATTAATTTTAAAATTACATCTTTATCGAAAAAAACAATTTTTATCCATATAAATCTAATAATTATATTTTTAATTCTGGAAAACTGATTATATATATTAGCGGTGTGTGCGAATTTCAGCAAGTCTGCTATAACAAACATTTCTCATAACAAAAAAGTATAAAAAGCATTTACAGATCCTAAATCGCATTCAAATTAAAAAAAGAAAAATTACAAGTTAATATAGACAAACCGTTTTTGATTCCATAATAATATGCTGCATTCTGTATTTTATTCCAAGTACTAGTATCGGAATTCTGCGTATCAGTAGCCAGAGCTTCACGTACCAGTACTGGTACGCGTACCATAGTTTGGGAACCCCTGCTCTATTTCTTTTATCCTGTGTATGTTTAAAGAATATTTACTTTACAAGTTACACAAAAAAAAAATATATGTATGAAGAATGTATTTAAATGGCTTCATTAAATATATATATTTTTTATATTTACAGCAACTTAGAAAATTGTTAAACGGAACTTTGAAGTTGAATACACGAAAAATCAAAGCAATTGGAAAACCTCCTACTTATGTCTTCTGCACATTTAGGTAACAATTGTATTTTATTTATTATTTTCTATGTAAAAAGCAGTGTGCAATCAACTAAGAAATTTTTTCTTGTTTATTTATATTTATTTTTTATTTAGTAATGAAGAAGATAGGAATACTGCTTTAAACCTCCTTAATGGTTATGTTTGGAAAGGAAAGAGCTTAATCGCCAAGGTATGTTGTATTTGAAAATTTTGACCAATATTATTTTGTGCTGTGAATGTGTGAATTCAATGAAAGCAAATTTATGATAAATGAAATTTTTTGCTGGTTGGTAAATAAAATCGTTGGCTGGTAAGATTTTCTGAAAGTACCCCCCTTTCGAAGAAATCTTAATGCAATGATTCAAACAAGACATCAGTTTAATGTGAGAGCCAGCCATTCATATGTCATTCGGTTGCATAAGACCAAGATCGCCTCTTGATACCAGTGAAGAAATGAAGACAGTCGCAAAACATTTCTTCCATATGCAGGATACTCTTTTTTTCAACAGGTTTTTTAAACTTGTTAAGAGTTTTAAACTTATTGTAAGTGTTATGATAAATACATGTTCTTGGGAATTATGTAGGGAAATAAAGTAAAGCCTACTTCTTTATGTTCACAGTATATTACTTGTCTTTTAATTATTTACAGTATATTAGTTGCCTCATTTTTTTTACTTCCCCTTGTATAATGTGAATGTTTATGAATTTCCTCTTAACCTTAACCCTTTCTCGTCTCGACGAGCATCCTTTACGGAATTTTTTATCTTTTACCACCGGTTTTTCAAAACCGAAATTTTCGCCTTCTTGAATCGCAGAAATGTTATCATTAGATAATGCAAAACTTACAATAAAAAGTAACTGCTGGGAATAATCGAGGATTCTGATCATCTTATGCGTCACATATACGTGTCGCTCGTCCCCAATGGGTTAAAGGCGATGATGTACTTTGAAATGAACAAAATTATAAAAATTCAGTTAAATAAAAAAGGCTACAAAAATCAGTGTTTGATCCTTTTGATAAATATGTAGATTCATCTTAAATCAATCTGAGTGTGATTTCAATCCAATAAAGTTTTTAACCAATTTTACACAATTTTAAAATTTTTCCTGTAGTGTTGAATTCAGACATTTTTCTCTGGGAGGGATTTCTTTATCCTTGGGAAGAGTGTGTGTGGTGGTGATGATAGTGGGTGCACTTTTTCACCATTAACAAATAAAAAATTTCTTGGGGGGGGGGGACTTTTGGATACTTCGAGGGGCAGGGGGGGAATATCCTACTACTCTCAAAATTTATCATTGCTCTGTCTAACTAATTTTCCTCCAATCCCTTTCCATTTACTCAAGCACATTAATGATTTTATTTTTCAAATAAATGGGCATCTGTTTGTAAAACAAAGCTTAATTACCAAAGTTATAGTCATCAGATGTAATAATAAGGGCAAAAATCTAAAACAATTGCCCAATACGCACAAAATATTTCTATAACTTTAGTAATAATCCATGTATATCAAAATGTGTACAAATTTATGTATATTTTTAGAAGCTAAACCTATGTTAAAGTAATCATTGGCAGGGGTGGGGTATTTTCAGAAAATCTTGCCAGCCAAGGATTTATTTTACCAGCCAGCAAGAAGGAACGTACAGTTGAAAATTGTTAGGACAGAATTTACGCAACTGAACAAATAAATCATTACTACTACAAGACATTTTCGTATTTTTTCCCCCATGAAATTAAGAAATATATACAACAGAGGAAAGTTTGGTATAGAATAGAACTTAGTACCATATTTACGTTGCGGTAATTTAAAGAGTTGCAAAATATAGCTGACAAGCAAAAAACATATATTCTATAGCCTGAAATATAAAAGATTTCTTATAGATTCACTCGCCTTGTCAATAAATCCACTCGCCAATGGCGAGTAAAATTATGTATTTCCCTAGCCCTGATCATTGGTTTTGTATCATGTAGAAAAAGCTTAGCGCATTTTTAAATAACTTCTTGTTTAATATTTTCATGAACATTTTTTTCATTCAAAAGATTATATATTTTACTCAAAGACATGCAAGGAAATGCTTGTTTAATTAATGTCTCATAATTTATACAGGGTTTGATGATATATATCAATGAATATGTATCATGATACATATCCAATGTTTATTTTCAAAATATCATTATGCTTGATATTTTCATATATTTGATATTTATTTTCAAAATATCATTGTGTATATTTTTTATATTTACAGTCAAAATAAATGTAAGTGAATTTTTCAACTGTGTCATCATTCTGCAGATAAAGAACTTTTGCCCCTGACAGTAACTTTTTTAGCCCAGCCATTGAATGATAAACTGACTAATTTAGATAATCAGTTTTTTACAGCTTCATTATAAAGAATCTTTTGTCATTTTGGTTTAGTTCAGTTTCAACTGCACAACAGGTCAGGGAATGAAAAACAGATAAACTTACATTTATGTTCAAAAATTTTAAATAAAAAAAATATTTTATATTTAAAATTTTCTTGATACATAAACCTATAGTAGTTTGTTTTTTACTTTCTTCTATCTATAATAGAAGAAAGTATTGTAATCGAAATTTTTTTCGACGGATTTACACGTTTTAGGGGTCAGAGATTCCGAAAAACATGTTTTTACAAAATGTCTGTCCGTCTGTGTGTCTTCATTGTATCATCGAAAAGTGTATGAAGTTATGTTTCAAATTGAACCTAATTTTTTTTCTGTTTTTGGCTATGGCAAGCAGGTTTTATCAGAATTTGGGGATATTTCGACGAAAGGGGGCGCTGTGATCGATATTTTTGTTCCATTTTCACTATTGTATCATCGAAAAGTATATGAAGTTATGCTTCAAATTGAACCACATTTTTTTTCTATGTTTTTGGCTATGGCAAGCAGGTTCTATTAGAATTTTGGGATATTTCAACGAAAGGGGGCGCTGTGATCGATATTTTTGTTCCATTTTAACTATTGTATCATCGAAAAGTGTATGAAGTTATGCTTCAAATTGAACCCCATTTTTTTCTATGTTTTTGGCTATGGCAAGCAGGTTCTACTAGAATTTGGGGATATTTCAACGAAAGGGGGCGCTGTGATATCCATTTAAAGATTTCAAATTCAAAAAGATGTGCAAATTCAAAAAAATTAGAAATCCTAAAACTTTTTTTCGTTAAATGTTTGGCCTTGATCCAGAGAATCCGGAGCAATTTTTGTTTTGCCTCTATCTTTTTTTTTTTTTTTTTTTTGAGACCGGCAACCAGGCCCCTACCTGCCAGGTTTCCCTAGCTTAAACGGGTTTAGTGCCTGGTACCGGGGCGCGTAGCGCCACTGAAGAGATGCCGCATAGCGGCTGGCCGTTGCTGACAGGACGGCTATGTGGAGGACTTAGTTTTGTTTCCATTTTGTTTTGCTGCTAATTGATGTTATTCTTTTTATATGGACCTGTCATCGTTATGCGAGTTGGTCTCGTAATTTAGAGCCTTGATCAGGTGACGAGACCTTCACCTGATTAGGCACCCCCAGAGGTATTATTCACAGGGAACTTGGAGGACTTTACACCCACGACGGATTTTACATGCACCAGGCGCCATTAGCGTACATGATTAAAAAAAAAAAAAAAAAAACCTGTAAGGAAAGGGGGTTAATACATGTTTATTTAACTTTACATAAAAAATAGAAGAAAATGATTACTTTTACCTGTGTTGGATTGTTTTTTTCCCTTACTTTTTTCTACTGTACTTTCCAGTTACCTGTTGTTTTTCTTTTGCTGCTTGATTTTTGTTGCACATTTAGGTTTATCTCGTTGCTTTTTGGTTTCTCATGTGATGCAGTTGTTTCTCTTTTGTTGCATTTATTTTGGTTTCTCATTTGTTGCAGGTTTCTCATTGTGATTTGGGTTTCTCATGTTTCTCTGTTGATTTTATACTCTGTTGCATCACTGGTAACCGTTGAATTTGTTGTCATGAATGCGCTCTAGTGGCGATCAGTCCATATATACCTTATGGCTGTTTTCATGAGCTCGATGAAGCTATTTGAGGACTTGGTGCGCTATGGGGTGGGGCATATTCCTTGGCCATTAGTCCGTTAATTAGTTATTAACTTCCACCCTCTTAGACGCTAAAAGAACGATTTTTTTTTCGCAGGAAAGAGGTATACTTTACACTGCTATTTTATTATATATACACATATATACATATATATATTTCCTTTTTTTTTTTTTTTTTTTTTTTCCCCCTGGAAGATAAGATTAATTAGGCAGAGGTTATACACACTTTGAATATAGAGGTATGGTGGCTGCTGGGACTTTTATGTTTTTTTTTTTTTTTTTTTTTTTTTTTTTTGTATTAGTCTACGTTTGTCTGTTTCATGTCGTCTACATTGTTCATTAGCCATCTGATCACTGCTCTACCTTTGTTTTGTACATGTTTGTTGTTTGCAAGTTGTCTGTGCCATAGTATTTCGTTATTAACTGTGATGGTGACCAGATGGTGTGGTTCTGTGAGTGGGCAGGCCGTAAGGTAGTGTTTTATGGACCCTAATTCCCCGCATATGCATTCTGGAGAGCTAAATTTAGTAAATCTATGTAGGTATTGTGGGAATGCTCCATGTTCTGTGTAGATTTGGCTCAATAATTTACAGCTTATAAGCCGTTTTGTGTCTACTTTTGGGAAGTATCCATGGGATGTTCTACCCGTATCCCCATAGTCCCACTCGAACTGCCATTGTTTTATTGTTAACTCTTTTAATATACGCTTAAGGTTTGATATTGGTCTTTCTATATGGTAGGGTCTATCATTTTTTTTATTTTTAGCCGCTTCTTTTGCTAATTCGTCAGCATCCTTGTTTCCTTGGATGCCAACGTGTGCCTTAACCCAATTAATTTTAAATTTGTTGTTTGATTTTCTTATTTTGTTTTGTATGTCTGCAATTAGTTTTACTGTGTTGAATGGTTTGCTGAGTGCTAATATTGCTGATAGGCAGTCCGAGTGAATGCTATAATCCATCCCTGTTTCGTTGCCCCATTCTGTTGCCTTTAGTATCGACAGTAGTTCGGCTTGGAAGACACTGTTATGTTTCCGCAATGGTGTTGACCATAGTTTAATTTTTTTGTCGCTTTTGTATGCTACGAAAGCCGATCCCGTAGCGCCTGATTCCAATTTTGAGCCGTCTGTATAAATTGTTATATCTGTTTCATTGTAGCCTATCTTTGGTTCTGTTAAAAAATGGCTGAGATATAGCGGTTTGAAATTTTAGGGTGGCTGACATTTTCAAACAAGACAGCAGAATTCATCCATAAACGGTTTAATTTATGAGTTTTAGTTAACATGGTTTCGGCAAATTTTCTTTCATTGTTGTAGCCATTAATCCTATTATATGCTTATCACTATATATTTATATTCGCCAACGTCAAATTCTCGCCAAACTTGGTGACAGTTGGCGGAATATCGCCAAATTTGGCAACCATAATAAGTTGCCATAAATGAAGCCAACTTGGTTGTAGAGTACTAATTTGGTGATATTCTCATTCAAATTCAATGTTGACGAGAACTGGGATTGAATCTTCTTTATTTAGGTTCCACGCATTTTACCTTCGTGTTTTCCAGTAAAATTAGCTAAAATCGTAAAACAAAGGAATAGGGAGGCTATCTGTTCCTGTCGGTTCAGGCCAGAAGGACTTTTCGTAGTTTAGTATACATCGGTTGTTCGTATCCCTGTAGCCCGGCGATTCACAAGCAGCTGACGTACAACAGAATGACGAAAAATATTGATTTTATTGGCGATGTGATAGCGAATTTTTTATAACAATTTTAACTCAGTATTAACATGACTGAGATAGAAGAAAGTTTTGAGATTGGCACATCCGACTAGTTATTGAATGTAAAAGGCAAACTGTTTCTGTTTTCTATTAGTTGATCTTCAATTTTGTTAAGTAAAAAAAAAAAATAAATAAATTTATAATATTGTTTTAATAAGTTTTCATGTTATGTGTAATGTGCTTTAGTTTCTAATTTATATTAAGTCTAAAAATATTTATAATCAGCTTGAAAATATTTTTACGAGCCCTGAATTTATAGAGCCTGTAAATAAAAAGAGAAAACTTTTAATTTGAATGTACACCACCTCCAGCAGAAGATCAAGAATAAGTAAAATATGCTAGATTGTGAGTGTTCATGTTATATTAGAATATAATCCTTTTGGTGTGAAACGTTATTTAATTCATAAGCATTCATTCACAGCAGAAGTTACTGACACTAACTGAAATATTAAAAAATCGAAATTTATGTACATTTTGTGCCAAATGACAGTAAGCAATTCATTACTGCCTGAAATACAAAAATAAATAACTGTTCTATCTCCTACACATGTGTACAGAAAATTCTGGATAAATTCAGTTTGGCGAGTTTAGAGAAGATCTTGCCCCCCCCCCCCCCTTTTTTTTCCAGCTTTTTTAAATTTAAATATGTATTTAATACCTGTATTGTTAGTAATCTGTATATGTCTGTGTGTGCAAGTAATAATGTGTATTATTTTTCCTGCAGCGAGCCAATCCAGCTGCAGATCCACTAGTTAAGAAACGAAAAGCTGGGGATTCTGAAGAATTATCGAGTAATAAGAAAATAAAGATAGATGACATTGAATTAAAGTAATTTTCTATTTTGAATAAGAAATAATTTTTTTATTCTTGTAACAAAAATAATGCATTCCAATTTTTCCTGTGATGTGTTACTTAATAAAAATTAGCTTACTTTCATTTTGATCTTTAATCATCTAAATTATTTTCAATAGCATATAGTTTCGTTTTTTCATATAAGTGTTATTGTGTAAATTAGAACTGGTTAAACAAACCAATTTAAGTATAAGCACTTTTGAATTATATTAAGCAAGCATGTAGAATTTTAAATGCCTTTGTAAAATGTATGTATTTGTTTTATTCACTAATAAAAATTAACCCCTTCATGATGAATGTTGTGTATATGTTACGTATGAGGCACTCAGAGTCTTTGATTATTCCTACCAGTAAATTTGAATGTTAAATTTTGTCTTATATCATCACAGAATATCTGTGGTTAAATTAGGCAAAAAATTTCATTTAGGAATACCGGTGATAAAAATGAAAAATTCTGTAAAAGAAGGTGTTAAGACATTTTTTACAATTAAATGTCTATTTTAAATTTTACTGGTTGAGAACTTTCAGAATCTGCAAAGTGTTATAGGGAACATGAAACATTGCCATTAATTCTAGCATTAGCTGGCAATATTAAAAAAAAAATAGCATATTATTTCTCTATGTGTATGTAATGTTTCTCTAAAGATTGTACATCACATTCATTTCTTGTTATTCCCATCTATTCTATTAGTTTATGAACTTCTTATATTTAAAAAAAAATTCTTTTCAATGAATGTATGCTGTATCTTGGTGTATTTGCCATGGTCATCTTTTTTATATTTTAACACTTATACTGTCTTAAATTAATATAATTGATGTTTAATTTGGTTTATCATGGTTTTAATTTTTTGAGTATTTTTACTATTCCTATCTGTATTTTACCACTTTGTTTGTAAATTTAATTTAATTTTACCTTTAAAATTTATATATTTTATACAATATATATATATATATATATATATATATATATATAATGCTAGAATGTTAGTAATGATACTTTAATTAGCAACTATCAAATAATTCTGTAGGGGATTGCAATCCATTTGTGCTAATAAAAAGGTTGCTCTGATAAAATAAAATAAGTAATATTTTAATGTGGCATTTGATCCCAAATGAAACCATTTCAGTTATATTAGTGACTGAATAGTCAACATTATTACTAAAATTTTTAAAATAATGTAAGACAATTCATCCAAGTAAGAAAAAAATATATATTGATTATAATTTTTTAAAATGTTTAATTGAAAATAAAGCAAAATAAAAATTTGGTCTCATATTATATGTATGTTTAAAAGTTGCAACAGCTTGATTTAATTTTTGTAATATTTAAAACATCTTGATGCTAATTAATAAAACAAGACTTTTACTAAATCTAAATTACTGATGGTATAGTTTTAAATTGAATGCTTAAAGTGATAAAAAACATAACACGGAATATTTAAAATACCTTTTTAATGTAGATTACATATGTTTCGTTCACACTATCAGTGACATCTTCAGATCTAAATGATAAATACAATATTCTCGCATATTTTTGAAAATGATAAACATAAACCACAAGATCGCATGTCCAAGGCTAGCAGGTGCTTAAATTGGCCAAACTGGGAAACGTAAAAATTATTATTTGTTTTTATTTTTATTGCTTTTTCAATCTATCAATCATCGTGTGCCAAATTTTAGCTAATTCAAAAGAAGCAGCTTCGTTGCAAATGCAATCTTTTCGCAAATATATTTCTATAGATTCACAGATAATGGATGGGAAATAAGCTCTTGATTGAAAATTTATTTTACTATTCTTAAAATCAATCTGCAAATGCTCCTTTCTATATTGTCTGGCTAAAGCAGTGGTTCTTCTGTCATGTTTGATATCTGCCATATGTTCTTTTATTCTTGTTTTAAATTTTCTGTTTGTCATTCCTATATAGTATTGTACTGTTCCATCTGCCTTGGTGAATGAATATACTAAATTATTATTCTGCTGTATTATATATTAAATATATTTAAGGCTGTTTGTGAAAAAATTAATAACACTTCAGAAAAGTACAAATCTT
Organism: Maratus michaelseni; assembly: GCA_963931845.1. Classification (NCBI taxonomy): domain Eukaryota; kingdom Metazoa; phylum Arthropoda; class Arachnida; order Araneae; family Salticidae; genus Maratus; species Maratus michaelseni. The sequence continues at coordinate 164,507,525 of OZ007594.1, read as the reverse complement.
TTTCACACATTAACAAAATCATTTTCATATGTGCATGAAATTTGCAGACGTTAATATTCAAGTGCTTTAGATTTGAATAGTATTTTAAATTTTACTATGCATCTATTACATCTATAATCAGTTGCTCTCAATTAGGTATGTTTTAAAAATCTTTCCAAATCTCCAACGGCACCATTTTGCAAGACATTCTTAGCCTTTAAAATAAACAGAGCAATGTTATTCGACTTCTTAGCATATAAATAATAATACCTGCCAATTTTGTTAATTTAAGCATGAAAATGACTGCATGAACATGTCAGAAAGTCTCAAGATTGAATTTGAAAGAAACATGCCCCCCCACCCCCCCCCCCCCTCAAAAAAAAAATTGAAAGATTATTTTTATCTTGAATATCTATTCAGCTAAATATCAAAATTTATCCTGATTTTATGACTTTATTTAAATCAGATGTCAGATTAACAATAATCAGGAATTCACTCTTTAGCATCTTTTGTAACTGTTAAAAACTTTAAGAATATTTTTAGAATTATAAGTAAAGCTGTATTCATGGACAAAATAGTTTATAATTATATATATTTATATTTACTAATTACTTTGCTCTGTAAGCACATTTTATTTTCCTCTTTCTTTATTTTTATCTTCTCTTAAAAGCTAATATTGGTATGATGGTGTAACAATTGTTTTAATTACAGTAATATTGTTAAAGAAAAAATAAATGAATAAAACTTATTATCTCATATTTATGGTAAATTTGCTTTGTTATACAATTTATAAATTATCATTCTAGGTTAAAAGATGCAGTCACACCATATTGGCAAATTCCATATGAAGAACAATTGAAAATGAAAACTGATGACGTTCACAAGTTTCTAATGAAATTAGGCAGACATTTAGAAAAAACTAATAAAAGTTTGAAAGAAATTCTTATAAAGAATAGGTATAAATTTTGTGTGTTTAAATCATCCTTTTGATAAAATTATACTTTGTGAATATATTATTTTTGGAAATTTCTTATTCATGCAGTTTCTTTGTGCATGTTTATACTCCCTTTTCTTGTACGTATCTAGTGGTTAGCTTGCTGTGCTGGCTACACAAGAGAAGCTCTGAGTCATATAATTTGCAGATTTGATACCAGTTCAGTTTGAGTTGAATAGATGTGCAATGTTCTTTCTTATATGTAAACAACATTTAAATAAGTGGATGGAACTTTGTGCCAATATATTAAAATAAATATAAATAAACAACATGACAATAAACACAAATTATTTTAAATTGTAGTGAACAGACAGCTGTTTCAGAATTTTTAAAATTTCTTCATCAGTGTAAGAACAGAAAAGAGGTAACAGTCAATTTCAGAAAAATTAAAGAGGGCAAGCTAGCAGAATAATTTATGGCCGAAGGCAAAATGGTAAGAAATTGGGGATCAGCAGAGCTAAGTAACCTCAGCATTTATGATGTAGTTCAATGAGAAGGCTAAAACTATTCAGATATTTAGAATGAAGTAGTAAATGCATGAATGCAAAAAAGAGTGTGGGAGGATAGAAATGAGTTAAAGAAATGGCATCCAAGCTTGTGAAAAATAAATTGTGTGGGTGATTTTCACAAGTTTGGATACCATTTTTTTTAACTTACCTCCCCCCTCCCCCACACACTCTCTTCATGTCTTTAAATCAGTCTGAATGACGGCACTTTCTTGTTATTTGTCTCCTTCAACCATGTCATACATGCTGAGGTTATATAGCTCTGCTGATTCTCAACTCTTGACCATTTCACCTTTAGCCATAAGCTACTTTGCTAGCTTCCATCTATTTAAATGCATTTGTATTTAATGTTTTGTATTTGATCTCCCAGTAGCAAAATTTTCTATGTCAGTTTGCAGCAAACCAAAATTTATCTGTGTCCCAAGAGTGCTAGATCAAGTCTACTATAAGAACTAATATTAACCAATAAAATAAGCAAAATTTGCATTTACAAAGAAAAAGACAAATAAATCTAGAGGCTTAAAGTAAATTATAGCAATTTTTTTTAAAGCTGTTAAATTAATCTGCAAGGTGTGAAATAATCTGCGGTGCCCACTGATGTTCTGCATTGTTTCTGCTACTGGGCTTGCATTGATGAAGTAAGTTTAGAAGCTCCAAAACAGCTGTCTGCTATCTACATTTTAAATAATTTGTGCTTTTTGTCACATTGTTTATATGTATTTCAAATGAAAATAAAATTTCAGGTCACATTCCCTTTTAAATTTTTTCCTGAAGGTAGTGTTCTTGTGGCAATAGGTGTGTACAATTTGGTGTATACAAAATAAATACCTTTCTCCTTCCTTGTATTTTGTCAATCCATTGATGGCTAGCTGAAAATCAAAAGTCAGTGAAGCATTTAAACATTGCTTATATATGTAATATCTTCAAAAGAAAAATGTATCCTAATTTTTAGTTGATGTATGATAATAAATAAGAAAATATGGTTTTATTTCAGAAAATGTTTTTCAAATGTTTGTTATTTTTTTTAGTTTTCTTTACAAAAAGCACTTGAAGAGCAATAAAGAAATTCATATAATCCATTAAGTACTGAAAAGGGACCTCTTTTTTAAATATTAATTCTACGTTTTATGTATTCATCCTTGCTTACAACTGCTGGCTCTTAATTTTTTAATTAGTCTGTTTGTTAAATTTTATAGGAAAATTTTAAGCAAAAATAAATAATATACAAAGTCTTATTTTTAAATTTCAGCATCTAAAATATATAAATTGTTATTCTCTTGGTTTTGATCTACTCTTTAAAAGAAAATATTTTTATTTCTGATTGTAAGAATCACCACATTTGCCTTTTGTTCTAGCAAAAAAATTAACAAAAATTATTCTTTCTTATAATATACATATATTTGAATCAGGGTTGTATAATATAGGCGCACGCCGTGCGTGGAAAATTTTCTGAAAAATTTGGAACTTTGCAGAAAAAGATTTTGAAAAGAAAAACGTAATTTTTGTTTGAATACCAAAAAATAAAAAATATTCCAATTTTATGTACGATTTATTTACTGTTTGCGCACAATTCAAAGTTTAAAGATGCAAAACATTGTTGTGACATTACAGACGCTTGCGAAGATGTCAAAATATTAAGGATTGGGTTGTTTCTAAATGCATTGACAAAGTAATTGATAAGAATTCAGCTCTTCCTATCATGGATTTTTAGCTTTATTATTTTTTTAAACCAAAGTAATTATTCTTTAATTAATATTAATTTATTTTAAATTTAAATGGTAATTATTTTAAACTACTGTTTTTAATTCATATCGTCAAAATAATATGACACGTAATTTTATTAAACATTACAATAATTTGCAGAAAGTTTTTGACCCAATATTTATGTGCGAAGAAAGTTTTTGGTTTTATACAAGTCTGATGTGAATATTTCCCATAAAACCTGGGGAAAGAAAAATAACCTAGAAAGCCAAACGGACATTTTAACGAGGGTAATTTACAACTGTGGCCATGATGTCTCCTACGGCACAAAGGAAGAAGTATATCGATAGATGCAAATTTATGGCCCTTCATTAAAGCCACCTAAGTGCATTGCATCAGCAACACGTGTTGGTCCGTCTTCAATTTTCAATAAACCAAGCTGAATGGACAAGGCCTGTCTGGGATCAACTCCAATCAGGTCCTACTGCAAGCAGCATTTTTTATTCCAGGGCAGTATCAAATTATGAAATTAGCAAATCAAACAGCACCAAGTGGGAGGAATTAAAAAGCACCATCTATCTTAATCACATCAGGTTTTTTGACTCCCTCTGAGAAAATAATACTAGAACTTCCCTCAAAGGGATTAGTCTGAGTGATATTGCTGAGAACATAGGGTTAACAATTACAATATAAAGAAAAAGAGCAAATTAAATGATAGAATTACAAAATATCATATATAAATTCATATACACTGTTGAAAAAATAGAAAAGATGTGTTCATCAGATGTGTTGTCATAATTTTTTTTAACATGTGGCAAAGGATCTCATTTTCTTAAGCGCGTATTGCGCAAAACTTGAAAAAAAAAACCGCCGGATCTTTTAAAACGCCAAGCTTTTTAAAGTTACGTAATTGGATTTGCAGCCAATAGATTATTCTATCAAGTGTGGCTTAAGAGGCTACTTCACTCAGTTGAAAGATTGAAATAGCCGAAAAAAGAAAAACCGTTGCCATCTGTAAGGCGTATCCTGTGACTAAGATTGACACTTTTAAAGTCCAATGATATTTACTAAGCTTGCGATTGACAAACAGAAAGGTCATCCCACAACATAAAACAAGACACTTTTTGCCTCAGGCGGATAGTAAGGGAGAGTGATACCCCACAGCGAGAAAAGTGATTAGCAAACAGGAGATAAGTTTCCAATCACACTTTCTCAGATAGCTCCGCTGGGCTCAAGTCTAAACTTTATTTTCTAACACATTCTTAAAATCAATTATATATCTTTTTAAATGCACGAAATTATTTACAGATATTCAGGTGCTATTTTTTTTTCCCTATGAAGGCAAAACATTATTCGGAAAATGATGGCAAAGATGGTGTTTTGTATTGATTTTATACACAACAGGAAAAAGTTGTATTCGAGTAGCCATTCTTTTATAATTCAAATTATATTAAAATAAAAATGTAAAAAAAAAACGATATTCGATTCCAAAGTGATTGAGTAATAATGTCAGCAAAGATTCACGCTGTTGAGCGAGTCTCTGTTCTTTTTTTTTTAACACTTTCCTACATAGTTGAAAAGTGTTTATGAATTCAGTTTGTCTATCTGTCTGTCCGTGCTCTAACTCACGTAAATATACTCAGATTGTCCCGCAATTGATATATGTTATTGATGTTCACTATGGCATGTTCGGCATTGAAGATGAAGTGTGTCGCGCTTATAGTTAGTTACTTTAAAGGGACACTCAAAAGAGTTCTGTTATATTACGGTCTATAGAGGAAAATTCTTTGCGTATTATTTAAATGATGTTATACGATTTCAAATATATTGAAATTGATGTATATCACTGAGAGTTGCATTACATGGGACTTCCTTACTATAGATTGCTGTGTGCATATCATTCATTGTTCATTTACAGGGACACACAAAAGAATTCTGTTATCATATACAGGAATGCACGAAAGAATTCGAGTATTTTTTTAATGTTGTTGGTAATTCTGTCTGTTAACAATAATTGCTGGAAGTGTGTTTTCAGTTGCGGTGCGCTATTTTAAATTTAACTAAGTTTTTGTGTATTACTTGGTGTGTATAAATTCTACAGATCATACACAAAATATCTCGATCACATTTTCTTTTATTGACGGAAATTTCAGAAGGGGGATTTTCAACTGCGCTATGTGTTTACAAACTAAACAAAATTTTATCATTCTATTATATATATTCTAATACGAGGAAATCTTGTGTGTGGTTATATATATATATGCAAACTTTATTTTAAAAATGGCTCTAACATTTTTGACGAAATTTTGTATCTTACCGTTTTGGGGCACCAGAAAACCATTGGGCTAGGTCACATGTTCGAGAATTTTCGATTAGTAGGTCACCATGGGTCAGGGTCAAGCTAATTGCATCTAAATATAACGGCTCAGACCATTTGACTGAATTTTTTATATCCTGAGACTTTCGCGCACGAGAAAACAATTGGCTTGGGGCACATGTTCGGGAAAATTTGATTAGTGGATCATTTTGGTCATGGTTCATGATATTTAAACTCAAAGCTAATTTTTACCGAGCATAGCTCGGTCTTCCCTGCTCGTGCATTACATATACAAATCTATTTATCATATACAGGAATGCACGAAAGAATTCGAATATTTTTTTAATGTTGTTGGTAATTCCTGAAATTGGGTTTTTAAATATGTTATGCTTATTCCAATTTATTTACGTAGACATCATCTTTCATCTTATTAAACGGTAAAGATTTGTTAAAGTATATTGGAAGTATTGGAAAGTTTTATATAACCTATATCTTGATGCATGAGTTTTCGTATTTCATTTTTTTAAAACAGCTTTAAATAATGTAATGAAACAATAGAATTAGAAATTTTATTTCCTCTTTTAAACATTCACTTCATATGAAAAAGTAATAGTTCAAGCATTCTTTTTCAGATATTAATAATAATATATTTTTCATATATTCTTTTCGTATAGTTTCATTCACTGTAATTCGGAAATTACTAAGTTTTTAGTGCAGAAGTGTTTGCACAATTTTTAAGAACATTTATTATGTATGTGGATGTGTGAGCGAGCATTTGTGATGTTTGTTTGAAATGCGTAAATTTTCACTAACTTTAAGGCTCGATCCATGCAAAAATCAGTAAAATGTGTCCCGACGCAACAACCAAAGGCGGATCCAGCCCTGGAATTAGACAGGGAGACATAACTCCTTTTTTTTTTTTTTTTTTTTTTTTTTGGAGGGGGGGGGGGGGGGATCACATCTTTTAATAAGCAACTTTTATATGAAAGGCTGGCAGTTGCCATATCCAAAATGGCTACTTTTCTGAAACTTTTAGAAAGTCATTTTCCTTAGTAAAAATATAAAATTTACACATTTTATTGAGATACCAAGAAATTGAAGAATTTCCCATTTTTTTTATAAAGGCAAAGAATCATCCCTAAAATGAGCATTTTAAGACAATTTTTAAGACTTGGCAGTTACAGAAATGCCGTCATGAGGAAGCAATTGGCTGATGTGGCCTGAAATTCAGATTAAAACACCTGTTTTACAGATATTTCCCCAAAAGTTTCTTTGCCTTTATCGAAAAATGGAAAACGCTATTCAATTATATTTGTTCTGAATACGTGCACTTGTAATTGTCTTGCATCTGGTATTAAAAATGATTTCATGGATCTTTCAGAAATTGCCTAATTTGGATTTGAGTAGAGCTTCAGACAGTCGGAAAGATTCTCTTAGTTGAGCAAGGGGAAAATTTAAAAGAATTTAATATATATTTTTAAAATATTCTTTAGAAGTTTTCTTTGTTCAAGGGGGCGGTCATGAACCCATGACCACTTCCTTGGATCAGCCGTTGGCAACAATCTTTGTAAAAAGTACAGATAATTTATTCGTAGAATAATGATGATTTGAAACTATTTTTAATACTTTATGTCCCAAAATATGAATTCATGAAAATTTCATCTTCTAAAGTATTTTTCGTGAATTTTTGAAACCACGTTAGAGGATTTACATAATCATTCAATCAATTTTAGAAGGATTTTGCCAATTAAAATTAATAAACCAAAGCTAAATGTGTAGGAATTACGTGCAATATTTATATCTCCATTCAAATTTTTTAATTAAAAAAAAATATTTTTAATTTATAGAATTAGGAAATGTACAAATATTAGAATATAAATACAAAAAATTTTCAGAACTGAAGCTTTTAACTCACCATCTTCCAGCATCAAGAAAGCTGAAAAGATGCAAATGAAATAGAAATCATCCTTTTAAATATATTTTTGTTTTGTGCAATCAACAATGCTTTTGGAATAAGATAAAGGAAAGTATCTTTAACTCATTGTATACTGTATTACTACTAATCGATGTATTAAATGAATTTTATAACAAGTTTTTTTCAATGATACTTTAAAGTACTGTTGGGGCATAAAGTGTTAAAGAATAGTATAGTCTTTGTTTATAGTCCCTTTATTTATAGTCTTTGAAGCATGATAAACATTTTGATATTGTTGATAGATTTACAGCTACTAAAAGTGTAGCACTGCGAAATAAAAATACAATACATATATGATGGTTAAAGGTTTTTTTTTTTTCTACTTATTTTCTTCATTTTTGAACCTTTATTCTCCACCACGTTTTAATTTCTCTTTTAAATATCATATAACTTCAATTTGTTTTCAAAGATGTGAAGGGTTTTGGAATAGAAACATAATTTATGTTGATTTTTAGATTATTTCAATCAAATAAAAATCATATCAAAAGTGATACGTTAATTAACAAATTTCCTCAAAAATATTCACTAATATAATCATTTTAAAAAGTTTTCTTCGACACGAAAACTTAAATCAATTTCCGTGAACGGAATAAATGTAAAAAAGAATAAATAGAAATACTAATATAGAATAACAAAGAAAAATTTGTTCAACACTGAATTTTATTGAAAAAGTATGAAATTTCAAGCTTATCAAAAAAATTTAAAGAATCATATATACATAAAAAAATACGCAAATTGTGATTATCAAAACTATTTTATTGATTGTTCACATACTACACTAACGATTACACGACACAAAAGAGAATAAATACCCTGTTTATTAATTATTTGAATGATATACACATAATATAAAAAATATACGAGTGATATAAAGATACTACAAATTTTATTTGCACAATTTGCGCGCACAAAAGCATACTTACTACTCTTTTCAAAATCAAATTAGACTATTTAAAATATTATTAGTAAATTCTAAGAATTGACACTTTCTTCATATAAAAGAAATAAAACATCTTTAGACTTGCAAACAGTACTTAAAATATTGTACACTGAAAGAATTTTTGTAATTTAAAAGATTATCAAAATGTAAATATTTTTATATTAAAAATTAATTTCCTTTACAATTCTGAGATTTTCAAAACCAAAACAATAAATAAAAAGAATTAATCAGTAACTCTGTTTACATTCAAATGCATTACTTAGATTACAAAATCAAATGATATATATATATATATATATATATAATAAAACTTTTGTAAATAATAACCATTAAACCACATATATATATATGCATATATATATATATATATATAGTAGATGTCTTATTCTTTTCACATCTCAGGGTTTTTCCGATATGTTATAAGGAGCTTATATTATCATTTTTTATGCTTGACAATATTTGACGAATTAACATATGTTTACAATAAATTATTCTTATGAAACTCCTCTGATGAATCCATAAGATATTCATAGTTTTTCATTTTACACTTTCATTTTATTGTTTTTAATTTTTACAATATATTTTCCTTTGATTTTCACGTAATGTGATTTCATTTTAATAATATATATATATATATATATATATATATATATATATATATATATATAAATATATATATATATATATATATATATATATATATATATATATATAATTATAATATCTATGAATTTCAAAAAACATATCAAGTTCCATTATCATTCCACTTAAATCTCCAAAGAGATAATGATATTGTGTATACAGAATACCACATAGCTAATAATTAACATGTGCAAACATAATATTACCATAGCTTGTGCTTCAATGGTAATTGGCCAAATTTTACTCATACCTAAAGAATTTTGAAAAAAGAAAAAAGAAATAGAGAGAAAGGGAAAAAAAAAATTATAAATTGGAGTTGCAATTAAGTAAATACAAATGGATTAATAAATTAAATATGAACCATATACAATGGAAAATTGGACCACATGAGAATTAAATATGAATTAGATATGAAAAAACACATGCACATGTACTCATCAGCCTGGATGCACCCACATGTGTTTTAAATAATTATTCAGTGTTTCATAATTCTACTGGCATAATGCTAAGATCAGTAGAATCATCCAGGTACACTGAATTATTACCAGACAACAATTGGAAATATTAAAATTTGGAAATATTTAAATAGGAAATAAAAAACCAATATATACACACACACACACATATATATACACACACACACACACACATATATATATATATATATATACACACACACACATCGGGGTTTTACATATTTGATCAAATTTGTACCCAGTAATAAAATCTAGTCGCCAGTAAAAAAGAAAAAAGAAATATCCCCCCACCCAAACCTCCCTCATCATTTATTTTCAAAAAGAAAATAATAATAATAATAATAATAATAATAATAATAATAATAATAACTAGTAAATCTACAGATCGGAGGCCTCAACGTCAGCTCCACAAATCATTGTTCATTGATCTCACTAATTTTTAACATTATCTGCATAATATTGGATATCCTTCAATTTTTTAAAGTTATTTATACATTTATAAGAATGTAAAATTTATCGAAAGTTCCGGAAATTTTAAAAGTATCGCATTAAACACAATGTTATGCAATGATATGATAAACTATTTATTACTGTATTTTTTCAGAATAACTACATTACTACAACCCTCCGTTGTAGCGTTAATTATATATCCTAAATTTCCAGTAATTGTGCTATTTCATTTCTTCAGTATATGTCTGAATGTATTTACTATTTTAATTTCATTAGAATAACCATCTCTTTGTACAGGAGGTTTTATCCTATCCTTAAAAGAATACTTATTTTTCAACCACTAAATATCATATGTTGCTGAAATTGAATAAAATTCCGTGTATTAAATATGCTTATACAAATGTAAATTTCTCTTATGAGACTTGTATTCCATTTTCACATTCAACGTTTTTATATTTTTCGTTTGGAAAGCCGATTTGGTCACCTTTCTTTAGTAGTTAAAATAAATTCTCATGTATTTCATTAGAAAAAGCATATTAAAAAATTAAATCACCCGAAAATTAGCTATTTTGTTAATAACATTTCGCGACAAAATAATTCACTTGAATTTTCCTTTGTTGATATTCTTTGAAATATAGTTGCTTAGCAACCATTTAATGAAAGAGAGAAAGAAAATACATTGGAATTTTTTGTAAAAAATGAGAAATTAAAATTTTCATATCTTTCAAATTAATGCGTAAAATTTCCCAATAATTTATACAATTACTTTAGAAATTCTAATAAATATATTGGGAAATTTTCAAAGCGATCAAATTAAATTAAGATATTCATTTCGTAAATTTAATATCCATAATTTAGCATTTACAATTATCCCAATGCGTGATTTTTTTTTCGCGGAATGTTAAAATTAAAAAATCGCCTGACTTCCCATAGAAAAGCATTATGATTAAAATAAAATGTTCTATATTTTTCGAACGAATGAACCAAAAACTATACAGCTAATTCCGGGTACCTCGCCAATATACCCACCAAAAATCAACCTAATCGGACCCTTTTTGCAGCAGTTATCGCGGAACAGACAGACAGACAGACAAAGAGACTTTTCGGGTCTCAACAGAGAGCCTTCACTGACGTTTCGACAATTCCGTTTACAAAATAACTGAACTGTTATTATGTTATTTATAGGAAAAACATTGCTAAAACAAAACTATGCCAAAATAATCTTGATGATCAAATGCGATCTTGCGACCGCATTTGTCAAGCCCTGCACACTCATTTTTAAACACAAAAGCATAAAATTGGCAGGCCTGACTATTGAAGCGATTTGGAATAGAAATGAGTTTCCATTTTTTTTTCCAAACAAAAACGAATTAAATAATATGTCATAAAGTAGTCAGTTTGGATTTGAGAAAGCCAAAAACATTTGTTACATATGGAGGAGTGAGCATTTATAACGCTTGTTTGAAATGTAGAAATTTTCACAAACTTTGAGGTGGTTCTCAAATTATCTGCTCAACAAACGCGAAACTTTCTTAAACATAAATTGGCAGGCCTGACTATTAAAGCGATTTGAAATCGAATACGTTTTCCATGTTTTGATAAACAAGGTACTTATTGATTTATAAGCGATTTTTGTCATCTGGCGACAGGTTTTTCTTCTTTTCCGGTCTGTCGCGTCCGGAAATCGGTTCAAAACGCCGAATTCGATAGTATTTTCTGAAAGACTTTTGCCTTTACCAAAAAAATGGAAAACGCTATTCGATTGCATAGTTTCTGAATAAGAACAAGTGCCAATTTCATGTGTTTCCGAAGAAAAATGAATTCTGAAATGTGTCAGAAAGTAAGTCCTCTGGATTTGAAAACAGCTTTAAACAAAATATACGTCTGACAAAAAATTGATTACTGACACATTTATTTAAATTCTTACATGTAAAATAAATAATGCTTTATTTATAGTAACTAATTATAAATCGCACTAAAATGTTTTTTTTTTGTTTTGTTTTTTATCTTTGAAGTATAATTTAAAAATGTTTCATTTGTGAAAGGAGAATCACGAAATTTACCGAAAAAAAGAGAACCCATATAATCTCATCATTTCTGAGTTTTAAATTAGTGTAACAAATTTTAATAATAAAGCTATACAATAGTTATTTTTTAGTTAATCTACCGCATAAATATTTAATATTTTCGAAAGAAACGTTAAAACTAACTCAGTAAGAGTTATGTAATAAATAATAGAAAAAAGGTATTGTAGAAAATTTAAATACAACTGTATTTATTCGCTGCATATGTCTATTGTCTATCTATTCATTTTAATGACACTTGCCACTGTATGTTTGTTTTTTCCCGAGAAAGAGTGAATAAATGATAGTTCTAGTATTTTTGTTTAGCAAATAAACACTTTTTCATTTTACTATTGTAGGCAATTAAAAAATATATCGGGTATTAAACTTCAGAGGTGAGAGGTGAAAAAAAATCTTTATTGATCCCAAATCAATAACGTTTTTTAAAAATCTGTATGATGCCTAGTAAAACAAATATTCAGCATCTATTTACATCATTTCAAAATACCATTTTTTAAACTTTCTTCTCTGCTCTTAAAATGAAATTTGCAGCTTTAGAAGTTGCATACTGATAGCCAAAGGCAAAATTTCACACATTAGGTGGTCTTTCTTATCGCTCAATGAAGATTTCCCGTTGACTTCCCGTTGACTTCCCGGAAAGAAAGGGAGGTAACTTGTTTGGGGCGGTCATTTTACTGTTTTCGGCTGTTTTAAAAAAGGCAGTACAATTTTTTTAGGATTGTAGCATCGATTAAATTTTTTTTTAAATCGAAATAAAAAGCATTTTTGGAAAGCTAAATAATCAGGCTACGATTGTGTCTTTACCAAATTTTAAAATGTCAAACAGATTTTTCGCGATAAGACACTAAACATGAATCTTCAAAATAACGCACTTATATCACATTAAAAAAAAATAATAAAATAAAATTTGAAAGGAGCATGCATAATTTAAATGTACAGGTTTTGAAAGCTACAAAAATTACTAAATTCGAGCTAAATGCGAAAAGATGACACTTCTAAATTTCTCCCATTGAAATAACATTAGCTGCTCTGTCTGGGAGAGCCAGTGAAGTAGCCCCTTAACGCAAATTTAATTTCATTGTTGCACCTTTTTTGTGTGTGAATTTAAAAATTTTCTTCCTTGATTATATATCTATTATTTGTATAACTGTTTATAGAAACTCTTACACTTCAAACCACATTGATAGCATGCTTTGCTACAAACCAGATTGCAAAACTACAGTCTAAATTACTATTAAAGTATACAAAAAATCTTCGATGACTTCTGTAAAATAACTTTTACATTAAATCTCCATATCGGCAAAATTGAAAAATTATATATATTACAAAGTTAAGCTTAACAGATACTTCTAATGCGCCTTTACTGCGCCAATCCGCAGACTTTTCTTTTGCCTGTCTGTCTGTCTCTCCACAGTCTGTCTATTTCCCTATCCGTTCTTCTGCCCGTCTCTCTAACCGATTGTCTATCTCTCTACACGTCTCGCTACCTGTCTCTATATTTCTCTACCGGTATCGCTACCCGCCAATCTATTTCTCTAACCGTCTGTCTATCCGTATAACTACTTGTATGTCTAGCCGTATCTCTATCCACTTCGCTACCCATTTGTCTATCTGTCTCACAACTTGTCTATCTGTCGCTCTACCCGTCTGGCTATACGCCTCTCTACCCATCTCCGTACCCATCTACTGTCTCTCTACTCGTTTGTATACCCGTCTCATTATCCGTCTGTTTTTGTACCCTACTCTTTACCCGTCTCGCTACCAATCTCATTACCCGTCTGTCAATTCGTCCCTGTACTCATCTCTCTACTCGTCTCTTTATCTACCACGCTACGCGTCTCGCAACCTTTCTCCCTACATTCCTGTCTAACGGTATCGCTACCCCTCTGTCAACCCTCTTTTTACCTTTCTCTCTAGCCATCTGTCTATTCGTTTCGCTACCCGTCAGCCTACCTATGTCGCTACTCGTCTCTCTACCCATCTCACTACCCGTCTGTCTACCCGTTTGTTTACTCGTCTTTCTACCTCTCGCCACCTCTTCCCAATATTTAAACAATTCATTTAATATATAGAAGCTGTTTATCAGTTACTAGCAAGCTAATCACTAGCTACGCTGGTCAGTTTCTTATAACGAACTTTTAATCCAACAGAATATTGACATTTCATAATTCACTTTTATATTTTAACAGAATAATAAGGCTACTATAATTTGTGACTCGTGCTATAGCCAATATACACGCAAGGACACGTCGCCCTTATCATTATCTTTTTACGCATGAAGGTTTCGCTATGGTACTCCATTGTGAAATTTGGTAATTTTTCAAATTCAATATTTGAAAAATGGCATAATCATTAGATTTTAAATTTATATCAAGAAAAATACAATTTTTTACCTTTCAAACGCAGTTTGCCTAACAATTTTCTGACAAATACTTTTAGAGCTACTATTTTTTTTCAGTAACTTCAAATGTTTCATTTTCCGAGATTAATTTGTGGCAACATTTAGCGAAAAACCCAGTCGTCAGAAACGCATAGTTTTTTATTAAAGAGGCTGTTGGAGCAGGGATTGTCACCACCAATTTGCCACCATCACTTTTGAAATCGGTTCGGTAGTTCTAGAGATTCTATAGAAATTGTAATTTAGAATGTTTTTAGAAAGCTTTTCGCTCATTTCACCCTTTTAAATTTCGAATTTTTTTTTATTTTGTTCTTAGAGAGCATTTACATCTTATAAGTAACTACAACGCCAAATTTCAAATCGGTTCGGTAGTTTTAGAGATTCCATAGAAATTGTAATTTAGAATGCTTTTAGAACGCTTTTCGCTCATTTCACCCTTTTAAATCTCGAATTTTTTTTTATTTTGTTCTTAGAGAGCATTTACATCTTATAAGTAACTACAACGCCAAATTTCAAATCGGTTCGGTAGTTCTAGAGATTCCATAGAAATTGTAATTTAGAATGTTTTTAGAACGCTTTTCGCTCATTTCACCCTTTTAAATTTCTATTTTTTTTTATTTTGTGCTTAGAGAGCATTTATATCTTATGTAACTACAACGCCAAATTTCGAATCGGTTCGGTAGTTCTAGAGATTCCATAGAAATTGTAATTTAAAATGTTTTTAGAACGCTTTTCGCTCATTTCACCCTTTTAAATTTCAATTTTTTTTTATTTTGTTCCTAGAGAGCATTTACATCTTATAAGTAACTACAACGCCAAATTTCAAATTTCTAGCTGCTTCAGTATGGAAAGGATCGCAATTTTAGAACGTTTTTCGCTCCTGCACCACCCTGGGGTAGTGGCACCGACATAAAATATAGCCTATGTTGGAGCAGGGGTTGTCACCATCAATTTGCCACCATCACTTTTGAAATCGGTTTGGTAGTTCCAGAGATTACCCCCTACAAACAAACAAACAAAAAAAACAATCTTTACTCCTTTATAATATTAGTATAGATTAAATGCAAACAGAAGTAATTTATCTAATGAGTGTAATCAGATGAATTTTTTTTTTAAATACATACATAAACCTGCATAATAATTCATCAGTTTTGTGTTCATAGTTGTTTATATCATTTGACAGTAAATCTCAACTTCTTAAACCTGAACTGTCTCAAGCTTTTTAAAAAAACCACAAGGTCTGTATAACTGCAAAGTACCCTGAGGGCTATAGTTATTAGCTACATGTTATTAAGTTAAGTGAAAGTTTCGTTATCGCGTTTGCAGACAATTGCTTATGTCAGAAAGCGTGGCTTAACGCCATTTTAAATTCATTACTGTAACTTTCTTTTTTTTTTTGGGGGGGGGGGGGGGTAAGGGGGGGAGACTGGTTTCAAATATATACATTTAAATTACATTTTTTGCCTCCATGCCATTAGTGTTGTTTGTATTATTAACTAATACCTTGTAGACCGAGCTTCATTTGAAACAAATGTAAAAGACTTCTTCTACAGTCTTTTTAGGAGAAACTTTCGTAATTGGGCCCAAAGCCAATCGGAGTATTTAATATCATTATTGTAACTCTTATAGAGTTAAAACAATATTGCTGCTAGCTTTACTCTTGTTTGAGACCAGCCTTGCCTGTGTATCTGAATGGGGAAAAGTTTCGTATCCTATGTCGGTCGGCGAAAAAAAATTAAAATGGTGTCAAAAGGTAGTTTTAGCATCTTACAAAATTTTTCAAATTGATTTTTCAAATCAATTGTAAGAGCGGTAAAACATGTTTTTCAAATATTTACAAACATACGTTTATTAAAGCATGTTTTTGCACCACCTTAACACTTTAAGCACGATGCTAAAATAAAATTTTATCGCCATATTCGATATTTTAATAAGTAATGAAAATACATAAACAAACTTATTTAACAAACCTAAGAGGCAGTTTTGTGATAAATAATTGTTATTGTCAGGGGGGGTAAATTGTAAACAATTAATAAACGGCTAGTAAATAATAAATAGCATTTAAAATCTAAAAAGGGAGAAGTGGTCCGTATAAAAATTAAACGCTTGATATATGTAAATATTTTTTTATTTTTTAATATTTCCGAAGGCACATTTAAAAAGGTAAAAATCTCTTCTCCAAATGCCAAATAGAAAATATACAAAATAGAATGCCAAATATACAAAATAGAAAAATATCTGCAAAAAATATATTTACATAATACTACATCTGCAAAAAAATAAGATTTAGAAAAAGTAAGCCAAATCCTGCAGATCCCAACAATCACATCGAAAAAATTATCACCAAAAAAAGAACTCGCCAAATCTTACGGCACAGGAGATGGATTATTCCCTCTGAATGCAGAATATTAGTTTTTTTTTCTTGTACGATGGATGATTATAATATAATTGTTTCATTTCACATACTACATACCCTTTGATATATTGGTACTTTTATGTTAGCCTGGCGCAGTTTATAAATCGCCAAATATTGTTCCTATAACATTTTCATATTGAATTCATTTCATTTAAATATAAACCTTTCACTCATTTAATTTAAAATACGTGCCTTTCATTAATCCCATTTAAAATGCTAAAAAGAGAAAAAAAGAAATAATGCCATAAATCGCCATGCTTTTCTTTCAAACAGAAAAAAATCCAGATTAATTTTCGATTTCTACTAAATTGAAATATATTTTATTGTGCTGAATATTAGTGTGTGCATATTTTTTTGCTCCATGTACTCCATGAACTTTTCAATTCCGATTGTCTACGAAAATCTCCCGCCAGTGAAAATGACGTAACGCACAAAATTTTCGTGACGTATGTACTTTAATTGTGCTTTTTTATCTATTTTTTTAATATAATTTCCAAACGGTTTGACATTTATTCTTGGTAATAAATAGACGTCGTGGTCACCTTTATAGGTACCTACTGTAAAAATTTGAACGAAATCCGTTAAATATTTTTTTAGTTATGCTTGACGAAAGATTTTAATATCCATCGTAGCTATATATGGGGCAAAGTAATACTGCGCTGTGTATGAGTCTTCGTTGCACTCAGACAATTACAATTTTGAAGTGCTTCTGTGCAGTTTAAAAAAACTTTTTGTCTCTTCAATTTTAATCTTGTGATGTTGTGAAGCAAGATAGTAATAAAAAAATGTTAGTTTGCAATTTTCGAAACAGTAAGCAGCGATGTTTGGTACAATAAACTTAAAGTTTGGTACAATAGCACTTAGGCTTCTATTAGAAGCCTAAGTGCTTAGAGATAAGTGCTTACTATAAAACAAGGATATGCCAAATTGGGCAGTAAAGACTCTTTTAAAGACTATTAATGACGCTTTCAAATTGATATTCGAACTCAACAACAATGGATGTCTATGTCTTCCTAAATCACCTCGGCAAATCTTTGTATATTTGTGTGCAAAATCGAAGTTATGACTGAAATTAGAGTATTTTATCACCAGAAATGGATTCTATTATATGTGATTAAAATTAAATGAGGGTAATCATTTATACTACTTATTTTTGAAATACATTACAAAAAAAATGTTGAACTTAGAAAACTTACCAGGGATGTGTTTTATATTATTATTTTATTATTATTAATTCTCTTTCATTTAAGTGTATTTGTTGTATATATGTAAATATACTTTTCTTTAATTCTTAAAATTCCCTCTCTATGTTCTTTCAGTAGTGTATTTTATTTAAATGAATTTTGCATCGAATATTAAATCTATATATTTTGAATAATATTACTTCATCTTTGCAGGTATTAGACTGAATTTTACTTTAATTCCTAGATGTTAATAATCATCAAAATCTAGTTCCAGTTTTTTCCAGAAGGTTGAGTGTTTTCAAAAAATAATCATGTCAATGTTTTTTTTTATACTTCTTATAATTAGAGTAATTTTCTTTATATTTTGAATTTTATATATTTAAAATTTTATTGCTTTAATTATTCCTATCAGCTAGGAAAATGTACTGTACAACCATCTTTTAAAAATTATTTAATGAATGCTTGCAATAGACAAAAATCTGGTAATAAAAGGGGTTTTACCCTTTTACCCCAATGGACATGTCAGGATAGTTCAATTTTAGGTAGTAACCTGATTAATTTACATAACTTGCCTAGAACTTCCCAGCAATTTCCTTTTTAAAACTATTGTAATCCTAGTGTTAAAATGTCAGATCATGTGACAAACTACAAATTAACTCATGCTGTAGCGATTTATTAAGGTTGCCATTTGCTTTCACAAGTCTGTGGTAAAACGAATAACTAAACTTTTTTATTATTTTAACAGAATCATACTGATTAGTAAATAAATCATACGAGTACATTAGTAATTTTTCAAACTAAGTGAAAATGTGTAAGGGCCGAATCTTAAACCCAGAATCTTTTTGCTTTGCCAATGCTCTTTCAATTGAGCATCTAGATGACATCCCAGCCAACACAATTCACCCAGACAACCATTTGGAGTTCCTTTACCTGTGGTTTATTCTGTTGAGCTGTTTCAAATAACAAATCAGATACCATTACCAAATGGTCATTTGAATGAATTGTGTTGGTTGGGTTGCCGTCAAGATAGCTCAATTGGAAGAGCACTGACAATTGAAGTCGCAAGATTCTGGGTTCGAGTCCCAGCCTGGACACATTTTCATTCTTTTGGAAAAATTACTACTCATATAATTTATTTACTAATCAGTATGATTGTGTTAAAATAATAAAAAAGTGTAATTACATATCCATCTTTTATAGAAGTTCCTTTACCTGCTGTTTATTTTTTCAAGCTGTTTCAAATAACAGACCAGATGTCATTACCAAATGGTTGTCTGAGTGAATTGTGTTGTCTGGCTCGAATGCTGTCAAAATAGCTCAATTGGAAGAGCATTGGCAATTAAAGTCATAAGGTTCTGGGGTTGAGTCCCAGCTTTTCAACTCAGTTAAAAAAATTACTACTAATAAGTGAAACTCTTTACTTATAATTTTTTGTATATCAGATATGTGTTTTACAGTTTTATTTTTATACATGTTAAAGAAACAAACAATTGTAACAGAACAATGTTATCACCTGATGTTTTAACTCGCTTGTAATTGATCACTTAGTGATACCTTGTTTCTCCCCAAAGTAAGACCTAACCAAAAAATAACATTATTTTACAAGATGCTTGTAATATAATCTCTGCTTTAAAAATAAGCCTGTATCACATTCTTAAGATAGTCAATATCTCATATCATTCTGGCTTTAAAAATGTACACAATTATTATTAGAGTTTCAAAAATAATGGTTTATTTTCCAAAAACTATGCTTATGACAAAAAACTTGGTCTATTGTCAGTTTTATCCCCCCCCCCCCAACTTTCTCTCTTTTTTATTTCCAATCTTTGCAACTCTAGTTATGAGTATAGAATTCATAGAATGAAATCACTGATGACTGAGCTGCTATAGTCTTCCTATGATTACTTGAACGATGAGTAAGGCAAATTTAGATGATTTTTTTGTTAACACACAATCGCTACTAGCGGTGACAATCACTACTAGCAACTAGCAAAATCTAGTTTTTAATTAATAAATGCATTTCCTACGCCATTTGTGTCAGCAACTTTATTTCCTTACATTACAGCATCAAAAACTCTTTCAAGGTCATTGGTCAAGTTATTGTGAGAGGACTAGTGCACTATAAGCAGGCTTCTTAGACAAGAAGTGCTTATTTAAACTGTGCTATATTGTTGAACATGCAAGATTATGGGTCAATGATTTTAGAAGAAATAGAAAAAAATCAAGGGATATAAAAATAAAATTAAGAGAGGCAGACCTTGATTTGAAGCTTTGCGACTATTTTCTTGAAGAAAACTAGGTGGCTGTATTTGAATAACTGTAAATTTTTGTGTATGATTGTTTAAATAAGTGTAGGCACTTTTACATGAATATGTGAGTAACTATAGATTGTTGTAAATGAATAAGTATAAATTATTGTGCATGATTAAAAAAAACAAACAAACAAAAAAAAAACGATATAAATCATAATGCATCTTTTCGTGCAAAATTTCACATAAAATCCTATTTTATTTTTAGGGATACACAGTATCAGTCTACCCTCTTTATAACTCATATTCAGAATCTCTGCTGAATTGAAAATTATACTTTAAAATTCTCATGGTTTCTACATTTTTAGGGCTATATCCATTTTGTTAGGTGATTAAAATGTCTGTACAATCATGTAGTTTTAGTTTCATTGTATATTTATTTAGGAAAGAAAATAATTTCCAATGTTGTCCTCTTTCTGCAATAAAGCCATCACCTGTTACCTCTGCATATCGTAACAAATGTGAATTTACTGTTGGGCGGCATTTAGTTACCAAGGAAAAGACAGTTGGTTTCCGACTGAGTTCTTACAAAGCTGGCTCAATGAGTGTTGCTGAACCAGATGATTGTATTAATATATCAACTGTGATGTTAAAGGCAGTCAAAGTAAGTATTTTTATTCTTTTATTATTTACTCTTTTCGTAAAAAGATGTATTTTTTTGTATAGATTTATTTATTTGTTCTGTTTCTAAAAAGGTTTGCCTATTATTATTTTTATTTATGTTTACAAAATTATGGCAACTTTATAATGCTTTGTTTGTAATTAGCATTGTTGTTATTTCTGTTTGTATATGTACTTGAAGGTGTTCTCCATATTTAGAAATTGTAACTATTTCAACCCATTCTTTTATCATCATATCTAAGAGTAATAAAATAAATAAATAACCTATTTTTTGCTTAATCTCAGCTTTATAAAACATAATTCTATATATTTTTAATCATTTATTTATCTGCATAAAATATATTTATTATGAATTAATGATAAGATTTTATATTTCTCACAAAATTTAGTACATTCCAGTATTATGAAATTTTAAATATTTTCATACAAACTGGATGTTTAAAAGCCTGCCTCTAATTGCCATATAAATAAAGCCAGAATTTTCTTAAAAATCACCTATAAAGCAAAGTAAAAAAATCCTATAAACTTCTTAAAATCTTCTATCATTCTTTCATTCCCAACACATTATTTTATTATACTATTTTTTTTTTTTTAAATGTGCTTCATTGTAATATTTATTGTATTCGCTTCATGCTCTCCCCTGCCTTTTCATATTTTAATACAGAGATTCTCAAGAAGGTTGTAGAAAAATTATAGCAATTTTAATGCTATTCTTAAAGTTTTTTTATACTTAACATTCTTATTCTTGATTTCAAGTAATCGTTTTGAAACTGCTGAGACACTCTTTTTAAAGAAAAAATACTACTCATTAAATAAACAGAATTTGTCTTGTTATTATTCAGTATTTATTTTCTAACTTTACCATATAATTTATGTATTTTACTTTATCATACAGTCATTTAAAAAGTCAATTACTACACTCATTTCTCATTTACACATATTTAGAGCATAACAAATATCTTAAAATAGCTATATTATATTTAAATAGTTTCATTGTGAAATACCTTTAGGGATTTTTTTTTTAATTGAACTACCTTTTTTCAAACATATTGTAGTATCCTTTAAATATCTTTGGTATGTAAATATTTCTTTTGAGATAAACTAAATTCAATTCATTTTTGAGCAAAGTTGAACTTATTATGTTTATCTTAATTTGATGAGCCTTATCGTTTAATGTGAAAATTTCTATGACAGATGATGCCATTTAACAACAGCTAATACTATATTTGGCATCCTAAATATAGTATACATCTTTAATTTTTTTTTTAATCATTTTGTCTTTATAAGTTTGTATTATAAACAGGTAGTAATGATAATATATATCTTTATTATTATGACATCATTTACTTTTCAGCTTATAGTAATTAAAAAAAAATCCCCAATATTATGATAAAAAGAAGAATATGCTGGAAAGTTGTCTGTTTAATCCAATTGTAATACAATATTTTCCAAACATCGTCAAAAATTCTTCCAAAACCCACTGTCATATTAATAGCATCAGAGTTTCCCCCTGGTTTGAAAAAGGGCAGGTTGCTACTGGTGAGAAAAGGGCACTTTTTTAATTCTTAAGGGCACTTTTTGGATTTTTGAGGGCACTTTTCAGATTCTTAAGGGCACTTTTTTAATTGTTAAAGGCATTTTTTTGGTTTTTAAAGCCACTTTTGATATTTCAAAGTCAAAACACTCTTTTTAAAACAACATTGAGTCAGTTTTTACTATGAAAGCAAATTTTTTAATGTAAAAAGGAGAAAGGGCACTTTTTTTACTGAGGGCAAGAAGGGTGCTAATTATTTTACTGGAGGGGGCAAGAAGGGTGCTAATTCTTTTTATGAGGGGCAAGAAGGGTGCTATTTTGTAAACCAAAGGGCAGGCAGGGTGCAGCGCCCTTCTGAAACTGTCTGGGGGAAACTCTGATAGCATGCAAATAACTATAGTCATTATGTTTCCAATATGTTCATTTTTCCTGTAAACCTTAATTTTTAAATCTAAAAAAAAAAATATTTTGCTCCCTCCCCCCCTGCCCCACCAAAAAAAAAAAAAAAAAAAAGATTAATTGCTTGTACATACACTACTTGTTCATCATCTATAGCTGGATATCTTATTTAAATGTATAAATTTACTAATCAATCAAATAATGCCATCCTCCTTGTTGAGAAATGATATTTGCAAAACTCTTTGTTAAATAAAGATTTTATTTATTACAGTATGTTTCAATACAGTATATATGGTTTTTTTAGTACATTAGGTATGGTTTTGGCATCTGTGGTATTTGATCTTTAGAGATCTTTGACAGAGAAAGCTCTAGCAGTACCTCTGCCTGAATGAATCTGAAGCCGCCTTTCTCTCTCGCATTTTACTTTGATTCTACAATTTCATTAATTTCTCTGACCTTTTATTTTGTGGTGATTTTTTTTTCTTTTTATGACTTTTATATGAGTTTCTCTTATGGGAATTAGAAAATTTAAATAAAAAATTATGTCAGTTTTAATTTGTGTAAGAGATTTAAATTGTGTCCTGCAATTGATCCAAATTTCTTAGTAAATTCTTACAAAGTCACAGAAAAACTCTTACAAATGAATACTTATGTATGCAATTTTAATTAAATTTGCCATTTTTCTTTTTAGAGTTTTCAAGAATATGTTAGGCTGTCTGATAGAGATGTGTACAATCCTGAAAATCATGTAGGATACTGGAGGCAACTCACTGTCAGAACATCAAATAATGATGACGTTTTACTTATTTGTGTGATGCACCCCCAGTCTCTTTCTGAAGTTAGTGTTAATTTTAGAATGTTTGACTGTTATTGTGAGTTGTGTGTTAATTGAAGTTGAAAGATTTCTTAATGTATTTTTATTTTAATAAATTACGGTGTGTAATATTTTTATTATTCAAGATAATTTCCATTTTATTGCAATATTGAACCTTTTCTATCAAATTGCAATACTGAACTTTGTATTTTTTCAAATGCTGTTGTGCTCTATAGCTGTAGAAATATGTGTCTGTATTATATGTTTAGATAGTGATTTTGCTAAGTTTTTGGAATCCTAGGTCTCTGAAACTCAGATACTTCCAAAATACTGGGTCCTCTCGTTACGAATAAGATTCAAGATGTTTATTCTACCTTTATTGGATACAAAATATGTATCCAATAAAGCAAATCCATTAGTGTGGGTAATTTCAAATAACAATACAAATTTTTTCAATTCTAATTTTTCTTTTATGACTATCTTTTGATATTTAATTTTAATCTTTAAATATTATGTACCCATAAATTACAATTATTCGATATTGAAATTATTGAATCATACAGACATTAAATAAATTTAGTGTGATTTTAGTGATTGTGATGTGTGATTTAGTGTGGCCACAATTATTTAAAACTGCAACATATTTTTTAATCTTATGTGCTAATAATTTTTAAAAAGCTGTAAAAAGTATAAATATACAAACTTATTAAGATAAAAATATTTGAATTAGTGTAAAACTACAATGTTTTACATAGCACAAAAAGTAAATAACACATTCAAAGCACTTTTTTTTATGTATTTAAATAGAATGTAGATCATTATCAGTATAAAATATTGTGAAAACTTGTTAATATTATAATGGACTATTACAAATATGTTATTTAGTGTAATTTTGTAAAAATGGTAAAACTTCAGTATATATTTCTCATTTGACTTGATTTTTCCAATGAAAGTTCCTTCTGGTATGTTTTATAAAATTAAGAATCAGATATGCAATAACATAAATGTTTATTATTTTTTTAAAAATAAAAATGCTAAGTAAATAGTTTTTTTTACTGTATTTTACACATCATATGTCATGTTGTAAAATTTTAATTCGTACCATTTAATAATTCTGTCGATTTTAGAAAAGATTGTTGATGAAAGCAATTTTTTAAGGATTGTGAGAAGTATAATTTGAGATCATTGAGAATTTTGCCATCATAAGAATCATATAGATTTATTTAAGGCATTGTAAATTAGTTTTAAGAAGATCAAATAACCATTCTAATGTACTGAGTTCTTTATGATCATAGAGAGATAATGTATAATTAAAAATTCTTACTTAATCTTGGCAAACAAAAGAATGAAGCTAGTACAATGAAGACACACTTTATAAATAAAAATTTTCTTTTATTTTTATTTTGAATTAAGAAAGGAAATTGATACTCTAGTCTAGACCACAAGTAAATTGTAGAACGAAAATTAAATAATCCTTATGGATTGATAATAAAGTAATCTTGAGTAACATTTTCCTTGAGAATTAAAATAAAACAGCAATTTTTAATCCAGCACAACATCACCTCAGATCACTGCTAATAACCCAACCGACTTTAAAATCAAACAAACAGAACTTAAATGTAATAAAACAAAGTCTACAAAAATAAGAGTAGGTGAAATGAAAAATTAGTAGTCTTAAAAAAAAGAACGGCAAAATGTAAAGCGATTAATCAACCCAACAGAGAACAAAAGTGACATTCCATAATATAGCTGACCTCACAGCATTCATATCAGCAGTGATGTAATTTGACCACACCCCACACAAGGAAGAGAAAATGTGCTCTGAAGGAATGATATAACATATAGCTGACAGCCAAGTGCCGGAAGGAAAACAAAACTGTCGCACATAGGGGGGGGGGGGAGAGATGCAATACATGCTGAGAGGAAGCAAGGAAGCAACCCACTTGACTGATGAGATAAAAAATGCAGTTGAATGAAAAACAAAAAAATTGCAATGGCAATAAAAGCAATGTGAGATTTATCATACATCACATTTTTTTTCTCTCAAACTAATTAATTTTTTAATAATCTGACTCTTAAAGTTATAGACATGTAATCAAAGTGTACCATCAGAATTGCCTGTTTTTTTCTTGATAAAATAATTATCTTTTATAAAATCATTTCATAATATGGTGAAAAGGTACTGTAAAATACTTAAATAAATGGAGGACTTGGACGTAAAGTAAGGTAATTAACAGAATGCAAGTTTCAAAATAGTCTATATTCAAGTTTTTGGTACTTTGTTGTAGGGTCCTTGGCACTTTTTTAAAATAAAGATTGGCACAATTTGGGCTTCAGAAAATAAAATTTGTTGCCAAATGATATAAACAGCTATGAAAACAAATCTGATAAACTATTGCTTGTTTATAGGGTTTTTTTTTTTAATGCCTCTAATTACATGTATTAGATAAGTTAACTTATTTAACTTTATTTAATTAACTTATTTGCAAAATTTTTTGTCTGAAAGATTTTATTTGGTACTTCTTTGTTGTAGTTGTCTTAGCGAGAGAAAAAATGATCGTGGCAAGAGAAGGAAATTTTTCACACATATTTACTGGCAACCTATTCACTGTTTCATACATACAAGCAATTTTTTCAATATGTATACAGTTTATTTAATATAAAGAAGCCATTTATTTATTTTTATGTACAAACAGAAGTAATTTATCTGATACATGTAATTATTAAGCAATTCTTTAAATGCATACATAAACAAGCAATAGTTCATCAGGTTTGTTTTCACAGCTGTTGATATCATTTGGCAACAAATTTCACTTTCTTAAGGCCCAATTGCACCAAGCTCTTTTAAAAAAGTGCCAAAGCCCCTAAGAGAGGTTCCCAAACTTTTAGACCAATGTACCACTAAATCAAAGTTCATACTTCCACGTACCACCAGGTTACAAACATAAAGCTAATATAAAAAACCTGTCTAAAATGAAATATATCTCTTGTGTTTTCGTCGTAGCAGGTTTTATTGTATTTAAAAATCCCTGATGGCTCGGCCTACAGGCACAGGTAGATTTCGAAGACGCAGAACGTGGGGTGCCTGTTTGTCGGGAATTGCGGAAGAAATGACCTTTTTGCGGATGATGCTGCAGTTGGAACCGCCTACTTCGAAACGAAACTTGTTTGCAGGCGGAGCCAGCAAGGATTTTTTTTTTTTTTGCTATAAGAGTTGGTCCTATAAAAAACATGTCAATATAAAAGTTTTAGATAATATTAAGAGGATTTATAATATATTTAAGCAGATTTGAAATATTGGGAATTGACGAAGTTATGAATTTTTTTCTTCTAAAACCCTCCTTCCCTCCCCCCCTTAAGGCAATTTTTAATTATATCAAAAATCTGTCATACATAAGTTTTTGGCCCTGTTCCTAGAAGTAATAATAACTTTAAACGGATTCGATACGTATCATAATTAAGAAATTATGGTTTTTTTTTCTGTTTTCACAAAAAGCCCCCCCCCCCCCCCCCTTGGTTTGATTTTGCCCATTAACGAACTTGACCGAGATTTTATGTCCCTTGATTTTATGTATCAGTTTCGAAAAGATGCGGGAGTTGGAACTGCCTACTTCGAAAAATAACTTGTTTGCAGGCGGAGCCGGCAGGGATTTTTTTGTTTTTAATTTTTTTTTGCTATAACGGTCCTATAAAAAACTTGTCAATATAAAAGTTTTAGATAATACTAAGAGGATTAATAATAAATTTACGCGGATTTGATATCTTGTGAATTGACGAAGTTATGAATTTTTTTCTTCTAAAACCCCCTCCCCCCCTTTGGGGCTATTTTTAATGATATCAAAAATCTGTCCTACATAAATTTTCGGCCCTTTTCCTAGAAGTAATACTAATTTTAAACGGATTCGATACGTATAATAATAAAGAAATTATGAGGATTTTTCTGTTTTCACAAAAAGCACCCCCCCTATTCCCCCCCCCCCTTGGTTCGATTTTGCCCATTAACGAACTTGACCGAGATTTTATGATCCTTGATTTTATGTATCAGTTTCGAAAAGATGTGGGAGTTGGAACCGCCTACTTCGAAAAATAACTTGTTTGCAGGCGGGGCCGTCAGGGATTTGTTTTGTTTTTAATTTGTTTTTGCTATAACGGTTGGTCCTATAAAAAACTTGTCAATATAAAAGTTTTAGATAATACTAAGAGGATTAATAATAAATTTACGCGGATTTGATATCTTGTGAATTGACGAAGATATGATTTTTTTTCTCCTAAAACCCCCCTTTTTCCCCCCCCTTGGGGCATTTTTAATTATATCAAAAATCTGCCATACATACATTTTCGGCCCTTTTCCTAGAAGTAATAATAACTTTAAACGGATTCGATACGTATAATAATAAAGAAATTATGAGGATTTTTCTGTTTTCACAAAAAGCCCCCCCATTTCCCCCCCCTTGGTTCGATTTTGCCCATTAACGAACTTGACCGAGATTTTATGACCCTTGATTTTATGTATCAGTTTGGAAGAGATTTACGCAGAATTTTTCCAGTTATCGTGGTCAGAAAAAAGTGACATAGATAGATAGATAGATAGATAGATATATATATATATAAACTTTTGAACTGGGGGTGGTTTTGGGTTCTGGGAGTCATGATCGGCGTAGATCTGCAAAAATTTTTCAAAATTTCCAACTTAGGTGAGAATGTAATAGGTAGTATTTCTTACGAAATCTACCTAAAATGAATGATTACATTAGCATTACTAAATTGGTACTTAGATTGACTGTTTTATAAGATTCAAGTAAAAAGTAGTACCATCATTAAATTTTAATAATGCATACAATATCAGAATACAGTGTTTTGGTATAGGAAAAAAGCCACAATATTTAATGACATATTGGTACACACCGATTCATATACTGTTATAGTAGGCTGATTGCACAACTCTATCGCTAATGAAAAGGGTGGGCTTGTTTTATCAAGCACAGTTTCCTCATGTCTGGATCAATATTAGGTAGTTTTAGTCATATGTCAGATTCAATGTTTAGTTTATTTCTGTATTTGTTTTTCATATAAAGAAGGGAGCAAAAGCACATTCACAGAGATATGTTGTGCTAAACATAAGCAGACTTTGACAATGTCAGACAGTACTCTGATATTCTTGACAATGAAAATTCTGTTACATTCATCCTTTTGAATCTGGACTCCAGTAATCCATCACAGAGAGCTGAATAAGTCACTTCTTTCCTCTCTCGTGAGATACAGTGGCAGGGGGTCTCAAATGAGAAACAAATTTTTTATCCAAAGCTTAGTTAGCACATTTAATATAGGCTCAATACAACTGTATTAATAATCTGTATACCTTTAAATGCGACAATAATGTTGCACAGTAGGCAAACACTTGCAAGTTTCTTCATACCACCTCAATACATATGTACAATACTTTACCTCAAATCTGCACTGCATATGACAACAGTTTTTGTATGATTTCAGATCACCATTTTAAATAACCTTACTCTGTTAAAAACTGATTTCCATGAAATAGGAGGAAACCAAACACATTTTGTACAAGAGAAAGAAAAATATTTCTATAGTGAGATTTAGGGATCGGAGAACTTATACCGGGAAAAATTAACAAAGTAACGATTCTCTCGAAAAATATTCCGATTGAATCCAAACCTGAAAATTCAATTTAGAAAAGAGTATAAGTTAACTATCCCGAAATCTCTCTATATGGCGTAACCTCAAGTGGTAGTAACATTGCGTTGTAAAAAATAAGTTAAATTAAAAAAAGTTAAAATTTAATGTTGGAAATGAATTTAAATTAAAAGCTTAATTGTAAGATTTAGGAATTATAAACATTCTCTCAGAAGTTGATCCATCGTAATACTGTATCTGTTGAAATGTAAAAAGGAGAAACAAATGACTCACCAAATAGATGCCATTTAGTAGTTTATTTAGAAGCAGATAGAGCACTCACAGAATATTCAATCAAAAAAAAAACATCATTAATTATATTATTCACAATCTTCTTTTTTGCGATATCTCTTACAAGATAATTTTTGATGATAATTTAAAATATGAAAATACATTCAAAATGTTAGATGTTCAGTCCATATAGAATATTAATTGATTTAATTAAGATGATAGATATTCAATCTAAATTTTAATCATACTGTGTAAAAATGTTTGTTTGTCGAAATTGTTTTAATATGGTAGAGTCTATTTCTAGGTGCTAAAAGAGTTTTTTCATGAACATAATTTTTAGATTTGAAGTAAGTTGCTACTGTTGAAAGGTGGAACTTAATAAACAAAACAGTTCGTTAACTGGTCTGGAAAACTGATGAAATGACACATCTCCTCGAAAATGCTTGCTTCAGACTATTGAAAATTAACCACAGCTGGCTCTAGCGATAAGACATTGAATTGAATATCAGTGAACTTCGAAAATTGAAAATAGAAGTTGTCAGATAAATAAAGGAAGTCACTTAGAAACGAAAGATCTCATCTCGGCTCCAGATGACAAAATATAAATCTAAGATGTTGAAAATTTGGTGATACTACGGAGTTGCATCTAATACTTGAAAGTATAGTTATCTCTTGAAAGCCTGCATCTTGATGATCGCTGCTGTCAAACGAAATTTCTCCCTCTAACTGGAGAACTTCTTCAAGTGCTGGATAAAACTCAACTGCCGCCAGGCCAGAGGCCCGACAGCTTAAAAAATCGTTGTTCGTAAGTCAAGAGAGTCTGGCGAAGTGATTCTCCCTCAAATTCTCAAAGTACAATCTCTCTCTGAGATTTGAAATCTCCGCCAATCAGAAAAAAGCATTTCCCAACGGTTCCAAATTTAACTGTGTCGCGCGTAACACCACCTAACGGAATTTCTGTAAAAGCTCACCCACGCGGTCAAAGTTAAATATTAACTGTTGACGACACGTCATTGCAAATGTTCCATGAGCTTCCATCTGTCACCTTGAATCGGCCTGACAATGACATTGCCTGTCTTGAGTCACTGACCCAGATACAAATGCGCGGGAAATAGAAATAACGCCTGCTTGTTTAACCGAAGCATCTGAGAATTTATCAATGGCGTCTCATAGCGAATCTCGACGAACTTCAAAACAAAATAAACGAAAGTAATAAAAAATCGATAACTGCCAAACTTATGGATGAAAATAAATGAAATTTTAGCAATCGAATTAAATTAAAAAGTTCTTTCCACCAGATATGTTTTGAAAGTAAAAATATTTAATTTAAGAATTTTTGAAAAAGTAATTATTGTACTTAGAAATTTTGAAACGAAATATGAAAGTTTCGCGATTCTAAAAGATTTTGCATTGATCAAAATTAGCGAATCTGAACTTTCCGAAAGTAATAAAATTAGCTATTAACCATTTTTTAATAATTATTATTAAAAGGAAATACGCTATATTTTGGAATAATTATTAATTTTATACTGTCTGTTATTTAAGGAAAATGGATATTATTTAAAAGTTAGAAAAAGTAAGTCAGAAATATTTTTATTTTAGATAATTTGAAATGAAGTTTAATTAATATTGAAAAGTGAATAAAATGTAAATTAAATTTGAAATGAATATCCTAAAACATATGTAATGGAAAGATTCTGAAATTAAATTATACTCTCACCAAAAGTAAACAATTTAAAAAGAATGTTTGATTTAAAATTCAAAAATGAAACTTAGCTTAATTAATTTAAATGAATTTAATGAGTTTAATTAAATGGATGAATAAATTAAAGTTAAATATTAAAATACTGAATAAATTAAAAGTAAAATTTTAAATCATAACAATTTCAATCAACAGAATGAATTAATTTATGAATTATGATTGAAATAAAACTTTTGCTTCAACACCTCCTAGTAACTCTTCTAGTACAAAGAGAACAATGGGTTATAAATTACACTTGGAATTTTACTTTGTTTTAACTTCTACTCATACAAGCTCCTCGTACTTCCAAGCATCCAGACTTTACATTCAGATAGTTCAATTTATAAAGCATGTTTAAAAACAGTTCTTCCGCTAATTAAAAGTACTTTTCATTAATTTTAAAATTAGGTCTTTGTCTTTATTTAAAAATCAATTTTTATCCATATACATCTAATAATTATGTTTTTAATTCTGAAAAACTGATTGTATCATAAGCGGTGTGTGCGAATTTCAGCAAGTCTGCTATAACAAACATTTCTCATAACAAAAAAATAGAAAAAGCATTTACAGATCCTAAATCGCATTCAAAATTTTTTTGAATTTTCCCAAGTTAATAAAGACAAGCCATTTTTGATTCCATAATAATATGCTGCATTTTGTGTTTTATTCCACGTATACCAGTAGCCAGAGCTTTGTGTACCAGTATTGGTACATGTACCATAATTTGGGAACCCCTGCCCTATATCAAAGATTATTTCATTGGACCTTTTTTTCTATTTGATTTATTGAATTTTAATAACAAATCTTTTTGCACTTACCTAAAATTTATCTTTGATTATGATGGCACATATTGAGTAATGAATAAAACTTATACTGTAAAAAGGGTTTCAAGATGCAGTTAAGTAATTTTACATGAAGAAGAAAAAAAAAAGTCAGTTATAATGTTTACACCCAAGCCCCTCATATAATAATAATAATAAATGTCCAAAGGGTAAGTTACTACATGGTGAATGAGGTTTGCTATTAATAACACAGGTCAACACAAATCTGGGGTTTGTAGAATAGCACTTTTTTCATAGTAAATCAGTTTGTCATAGTAGTCAGTTTTTTCATAGTAGATCAGTCATGCTGATCACAAATATGTCATTAATTTTTTGCTATCACTCACAGTTTTTTCATAAAACAAAAAAGGAGGGGGGGGGTGCCTCTTAATAAAATTAATGTGTAATATTTATTAAATAAAATACGTTCTTAATGAAAACAAAAATTAACTTCTTAGTAAAATGACATTAATAAATGTTAAAATACAATACTGAACTAAACTATGTGAAATATAAATATAGATGGCGCCACTTTATGTGTTGATATTTGTCTGAGAAGGCACAATTTTCTCCCGCGCATTTGTAGTGACAACATACGTTTAATTTGTTTGTTTAATGATATCTTACGTAATCTATCTTACTCTTATGTTTTGTCAGTTTCTTATAGCAATATGGCATCAAGAGGTTGCATAAATCCAGGATCAAAAAATTTGATTCGACAGAATTTAATTGATCCAAAAGAAGTCCTCTTGCCTCGCCTGCACATTAAATTAGGTTTAATGAAACAATTTGTAAAAGTCTTAGATACAACAGGGGATAGTTTTCGATATTTAAATGAAGTTTTTCCACATTTATCGGAAGGTAAAATCAAAGAAGATGTGTTCGTCGGTCCAAATATAAGACGGTTAATGAAGAGCGAAAAATTTGAGGAAAAAATTAAATCCGTCGAGAAAGATGCATGGGATAGTTTCAAAGACGGTACTCAGAAATTTTTAGGAAATTACAAAGATCCTAAATACACAATGATTGTTGAAAAAATGCTTCAAAACTTTCAAAAACTAGGTTGTAACATGAGTTTAAAAATGCATTTTCTGCACCCCATCTTGAATATTTTCCTGAAAATCTTGGTGAAATAAGTGAAGAACAAGGTGAGAGATTTCCCCAGGACATAAAATGCATGGAAAAACGCTATCAAGGACACTAAAATGTAAATATGTTGGCAGATTACTGCTGGGGGCTAAAAAGAGAGACTAAACCAGCTTCAAAATCTAAAAGACACAAGCGTTCTTTTGATGATAAAGGAAAGTAATTTTACTGTATATACTAGAATATAATTTCTTATAAAACATGCATACACATTTATGTATGTATGTATGAATTTATTTATTTATCTGAATTTTTTGTACATTTTTAATGAATGTTGTGTAAATTGTATATTCTCAAATTCCAAATTCTTAGTTTCTTAATTGTAAAAAAAAACCTGACGTGATACATAACAAGAACAAAAAATCATGCGTCAACCGTAGATTATGTACACTTTCCAACGCTTCCAAAATAATTTTACAAATCATACCGTTTAATAAGCTGAAAGATAATGTCTAAGTAAACAATTTGAAAAATGCATAACATTTAAAAACTTAATTTCAGGAATTTCAAACGTATACAATATTCGGAAAAATATCCAAATACTTTTATTCAGCGATTATGATCTATAGATTTGTATATATACTACATAGGATGCTAAATTTTAGTTTAGTTAGGAAACGCGTAGCACAGTTTAAAATTCTCCTTCTGGAGTTTTTGTCAATAAACGGAAATGTGTTCGCGAACTTTTGTATTGCCCTGTATATGATCTACAGAATTTATACACACCAAGTAATAGACAAAAAGTGAGTTAAATTACAAATTGCGTTCAGCAACTTAAAACGCACTTCCAGGAATTATTGTTAACAGACAGTAGAGAATTCTTTTGTGTGTCCCTGTAAATGAACGATGACTGCTATACATACAATATTCTGTAGCAAGCCTCTTGTAATGCACCTTAGTGATATATATAAATTTCAATGCGTTATTTAAATAAACCACAGACGATTTTTCTCCATAGACGTAATATAATGGAATTCTTTTGACTGTCCCTGTAAATTAACTATAAGTGCTATCCACACCCAATTCCATATTAAGCTTCTTGTAATACACCTTAGTGATATATATCAATTACAATGTGTTTGCAATTGTGTAACATCATTAAAATAAACTGCAAATGATTTTTCCCCATAGACCGTAATGTAACGGAATTCTTTTGAGTGTCCCTGTAAAAAAACTATAAGTGCTACACACTTCAGTTGAAATAGGGAATGTGCTATAGATAACGACAATAACATATAAAAATTGCAAGGCAATCCGAGCATATTTATGGGAGTTAGAGCACGGACAGACGGCCATACCGCCAGACAAACCGAAGTCATAAACACTTTTCAACTAGGTTGGAAAGTGTTAAAAATGGATATTATTTTTGAAATAAGCATAGCAGATTTCTTACAATTTACATAAATTCATGAAAACCCCAGACAAAAAGTTAAATTTTGTAGGCCTGTGTGATTTCATACTTCAAGATTCAATATAGCATAACTTGAGTTTAAGTTTTTAAAATTATTTTTGTGTTTCACATTATTTGCAATCCATTGATACACATTATATTTTTGTTTCAAATACTTCTTACTTCAAATACTTGGCTTGAGGCTATAAGAAATCTATAATTGAAGAATTTTTGTCTTATTTGTGCCAATAGATTAAATACAAACATACAAATCAGGGTGTCTAACCGCCTCGAAATCCTGGAAAAGTCAGGAAAATTTGAAAATTCTGAAAAAAAGTTAGAAAAATTTAAACTTTCCAAAAAAAAAAAAAAAAGGAATCTCCTTTATAAAACTAAGGATTTGAAATTACAACGTCATTAAAATCAAACTTTGCTCTTCATAAGTACTGTAAAGAGTATTTCAACCTCTATTGTAAACCATTTGGTCTACCCCTTTTCAGTCCTTTGTAATTCGGAGATTTTCAGTTCCAGTTTCACTGAAACTTTCTACTGAATGTTGTAGAATGGATTAGGTGTTTCACACTCTGCTTACTTATTTTTGTTGGGGAACTGAACATTTGTTAGCTTAATTTATTGAATTTTTATTATTTGTATTAAAATATGTCAAAGCAATCTGTATTTAACTGTGACTGATGTGATAAAGAATTTCATCCTGATTTGACAAAATGGATAGAACCTGATGTTAAAAGTGTGTCTCTGCAAAATGTTTAGCATATAAAAAGTTCAAAAATTTGTAAATTTTACACAAAGTTATGTAACAAATCAGTCATTTGGGCCTCAAAATCAGTTGTGAAAGTTTTACTCTCAAATAGACTACTTTTAAGATTTTTTGTGTGTAACATCACAAAATCTCGATACCTGGAATTTTTCTTTCATTGGTATGGAAAACCTGGAAGTGTCAGGGAATTCATTGCTGATTTGGAATAGACACCCTGTAAAAATTTAATCATTACTAATATATAAATTTAATTCTTTTAATGCTTTCAGGAAGAATTGGCTGAGGAGAAGAATAAACTTAAGGAGTATTATGAAACGGGACCAGGTTCAAATTTTGGGGTTACTTCTGTGTACTTCCAGTTGTTTTCTAAAAGAGGATGCAGTGATGAAAGTCCCAGTTTGACTCATTTAATGGGAAAAAAGGTTTTTTATATAGTTTTTATTCATAGTCTTCTGTTATACTTATTTATCTTATTTAAAATTTGTTTTCAATGCATTTTATATTGTTTTAGTTCCTTGAAGAAACTTTATTGGGTATGAAGTTTTTAATTAGCCCAGAAGCATTCTTTCAAATTAATGTGCCTGCTACAGAAGTTCTTTATTCAATGGTATCTGACTATGCAAATGTTACCCCTAATGCAACTGTTTTAGATGTTTGTTGTGGAACTGGAACCATCAGTTTATGCTTAGCTAAGGTAATATATATATGTTTATTTATATATTTTCAGTCTCATAAGTACATTTTGTGCTTTTTATGACTTACTGAAACATTTTCTGCAGTTGTATGTTCAATGAATTTAATTCAAAATAAAAAATAATTTATTTTGTTTTGATATATTGAGTTGTACAGAAAAGTTTATTTGGTTTTTTACTATGAAATAATGAACAAAGCTTTTGTACAAAGTACATTGGCTATTTTGTTGAATTGTGAATTGCCATCTTTCAGGCAATTTCATCATCCTAGTTTCATAAAACTTCTAGTCTTTTTCAGCAAAAAGCTATTTCAAATATATTTTTACACTGTTATCCGAGGTAAAGATTTTCTCAGCCAAAAGTTATGCAAAGAACAAAACCAACAGTAGTCTGATGGTGCATGACAGTGTGAGTGCATCCCGGCTGTGTTCCATTAGTTTTGACTGAATGACCAAAAAAGTATTTGACCTTACGTTATCATGACAGATTACAACTTCTCTATGATTTACAAATTTTGGACATTTTTGCTGCAATGAATTGTGTAATTTGGTTATTTGTTGTTACTGTACAGTAAGTTTGAATGTTTTGGTAAGTGGTATGAGCTCAACACACACAATTCTCTCATAATCTCTGCATACTCTACAAAACTTTATTTTAATGAATATTAGCTATTAATGTTGTTTGCAGTCACTCACCAGACTTGGACACGATTTTTGCATCAAATATTGCTGTATATACTCCATTTTTCATCACTGGATATAATTTCTTCAAAGGTCACTTTGGTTATGTTTTAAGGGCATATCACAGATAAATGTTGTTGCATTAAATTAGTTTCTTCCAGTTTATGTGAAATGCAGCTATCAAGCTTATTTATGTACCTAAACCGCCTTAAGTAATTACAAAACTTTTTTTTTTTTTAAACTTTTCTACAATCTCACAAACCTGTGTGTGATGATTAGCTTTAATTACAGCTGTTAATTAGTCCTCATCAATCTTAATAATCCCCCAGAACATCATGCATGTTCAAAAATTTTTTAGAGTGAAATTTTGCACACCAATTCTGTCAACTGCCTCGGTACACAGCACATATCTTTTTTGTGGGCTGTCTCATAATTTTTCTGAAATGAAGAAGTAAAATGTGACATGTTTTTTATTTTCTGTTCTTCTACATTAGAATAACTATTTAAACATTCCAAAATTTTGATAATTTTTTTCTTAAGACAAAAGCTGATATGTCAGTTGCTTTAATATTTAATAATAATAATAAGCAAGTTACCAAAGAGAAAAATTAGTATTCCATATTATCTGACTATTCCACAATACCTGAACTTCCTCTATTCTTTTTGAAAAATACTGATTAGACTATCAAAGAAACTCGACAGAGTTTCTCGCCAAGCATAAGAAACAGCAATGCATTGAACCGTAAATGAAAGGAATTTCCGCCTATGGATGCCAAACGATTTTACAAAAAAATTTTAGCACTCTGTCTAGTTTATATTTTGTGGACGGGACAAAACGGGTTTTTGACACATCTATATCTCGCGCTCTATTTATGATAGAAACAAAATTCTTGATTCTATGTAATGGGGCGTGCCAAGGGACTAAGAATTCAAAAGTAAAGCAAAATCCAACGAATCGGTTTTCAGTAAATGCGATTTTAAAAGTGCTGTTTTTTGCAGTTTTTAAATCTTGTTCAGACCAAAAACTGTTGACAGGGCTACAGCAATGTGTAATTATCGGATTTTTATGCGGTTTACGTTATTTGAATCGTTTTTATGAGTAGTTCAGACCTTTGTAAGTTTCATGTAATAATATTAATTAGTTTTTGATTTACATCAGTTTAAAGTTATTGATTCCTATACTTAACATAGAACAAAAAACTGTTGACAGGGCTACAGCAATGTGTAATTATCGGATTTTTACGCGGTTTACGTTATTTGAATCGTTTTTATGAGTAGTTCGGACCTTTGTAAGTTTCATGTAAAAATATTAATTAGTTTTTGATTTATATCAGTTTAAAGTTATTGATTCCTATACTTAACATAGAGCAAAAAACTGTTGACAGGGCTACAGCAATGTGTAACTATCGGATTTTTACGTGGTTTACGTTATTTGAATCATTTTTATAAGTAGTTCAAACCTTTGTACGTTTCATGTAAAAATATTAATTAGTTTTTGATTTATATCAGTTTAAAGTTATTGATTCCTATACTTAGAGCAAAAAAATAATAAATGACCCAACTCTTTTAGGAATGGTCGTATACGCATGATATTAAGATATGTTACTACACTCGACCCAAGTAAGCTTCCTATTATAAAAAATCGCAACATTTAAGGTTCGTTTACAGGGTCTCACAAAAGATCTTTTGATATAGGGCTAAAGAGTTGTGTAATTATCAGATTTTTACGCGGTTTGCAGCATTTGAATTGTTTTTATGAGTAGTTCAAATGTTTAATATTTCGTGTAAAAATATTAATTAGTTTTTTATGTATACCACTTTAAAGTGATTTATTCCTATACTTAAGATGAAGCAAAAAACATATTAAATGGTCTAACTCTTTTCAAAAAGAACGTATGCGCATGATGTTAAAATATGTTACTACGAATGACCTAAGTTCTAAGTTAGCTTCCTATTGTGAAACAGAATTGTAGAATTTACTGTTCGTTTACAGGGTAACTCAAAAGATTTTTTAATAAGACTAAAAAGTTGTGTAATTAGCGAATTTTTACGTTGAAGTACATGATTCCTGTACTTAACACAGAGGAAAAACAATAGTAAATTTCATAACTTTTGTCAAATTGGCTATATACACAAGATATTCAAATATGTTACTACATCCTCTCTATTGTAAAGTGGCATTGAAGCATATACGTTTCGTTTACAGAGTCTCTTAGAAGATCTTGATTACATTACAACCGATGTATATTTACTGAGTGAGATGTATTTTAATGATTTTACACTGTTTCAATCTCTATAAGGTTTCATTATCTTGCTTTAAAATTTAATATGAGTTCATTTTGTCCGTCTGAAATCTCGTCGATGTTAAGCTCTAAATCTATTAAAATATAGTATTTTCATCGATTAAAAAAACTGTGTTTATTTATAAATATATTAATTCTAGCATATCAGGAATTGATTGAAATAGCGATTACAAAATTCCAACTTTATGTTCATGCGCTGAGTAATAGAATGTAAAAATGTTGCTACCCCAAGATTACAAGTTTTGCGTTTAAATATTTGCCGTTCATTGAATCTCTGGCTATGACGAACTTAAAATGCTAAATTTCGTATACAATAGGTGATCGGTAACGAACTGTTTGGTTTACGAACAAATCGTTTATGAACACTTTCGCGTGAGATTTTTATGTTCGGAGAACGAACACCTCACGAAACAAAGCCATGATGAAGCAATGCCGTGTTTCATATTTGCCAAGCTATACTTATTGCCTCTATTGTCAACTTTGAGAACATTTTAACAGTTGCATACATATGTCCTAATTAATTCATGGACTCCCGGAGATTGGGGACCTATATTTTAAGATCACCGAATTAGAATGAACAGACTATATGAACAGAAATCACTTTAATAATTTTTATACTTTTGCAAACATTGCGAATTTTATATTTTTTCAAATTCTCGAAACGTTGAGTTAAAAAACTTAAAAACAAATAAAAAACTTCTAAGGTGCTCAGTAATTTTCAAAAATAATATATTTAATATGTTACTATAAAAATCCCTGTAAATTTTTATACTAATAGAAATAGGTTCGTAGAAAAAAAATGTTGATTATTCTTGGTAAAGTATGCTCCATAAACTTATCGTTGTAGTTGACCGAAAAAAAGTGCTTCCCAAATTTTTCTGAAACTGTAGTATTTTAATTAGTTTGTAAACTACTGTAAAATTGTCTAATTTTTTGTTTTTGAATATATATAAACATAAGAGTGATATAAACAAAAGAAAAAGGAAAATAAATATGTCATAAATAATCTGATGAATACAATGTAAGGAAATTAATATAAAAGTTTCCCCGTTGTTATGGTAGCGACATGTACATTGGAATAAGTCACTCAATAAATTGTATAATTCTGATGTATAATTCTGTTTATAGCATCACTATTATTTTTTTTTGCCCCTTTCATCTTTTCTTTTCTGAATAAAAATGGAATCCGTATAATTGAAATTAAATACCTTACAAAAAGGAGTGATATCTCATCAAAAACAACTCGTTGTAAATGATCCCGCCAAGCCACAAACCTAAAACGTCAGTCACAAAAAGAAGTGATATCACATAAAAAGAAGCAATATAGAAGTGCTTACTCCGAGTCCCGTGTAAAAATCTATCTCCACTCATAATGTTTCCAAAGGACTTGGAGTGAGGTACAGTATGTGAAAACTGCTTGGCGACCTGCAGGCTTTTATAATGTTTGCGTTTCCTGCAATTACATATGGCTATATTATTTTTATTTTATTTTATTTTATTTATTTATTTATTTTGCTCCCATAAAATTGTAAAAGTTGAAGCTTCTGTGTTTGCATGTCCTTTCTTATTTATGAGCTTGAAAAATCAATTTGTTGATTTTATTTACCATTATTTAAACTAAAAACACCACTCTTACGAAGAGGATTTTTTAAGTAAATGTATAAAGATTTTGAGTTTGTAATATATATATATATATATATATAAACCTTATAATAAACATTAACTAAATTGAGATATATTGTAGTAATTCTAGCATAAGGGAATGGCATAGATCTGGGGGAATATTTTGCATACAAAAATATTTATAAAAGTATTATAACAAAAATATAAAATTTATTTTTCGATTTTCAAAATTGATATACTACATATATTATAAAAGCCTGCAGGTCGCCAAGCAGTTTTCACATACTGTACCTCATTCCCGAGTCCTTTGGAAACATTATGAGTGGTGATAGATTTTTACACCGGACTTGGAGTATGTACTTCTATATCGCTTCTTTTTATGTGATATCACTTCTTTTTGTGACTGACGTTTTAGGTTTGTGGCTTGGCGGGATCATTTACAACGAGTTGTTTTTGATGAGATTAAGTTTTAGAGCCTGAATTAGATGCATAAAAAATATTTCCATTGGAAAAGTAAAGTCAAATATGACTTTGGTGCAATACATGTAGTTTTTTAAAAACTAAAACTTGTTTTTTGAAGTAGTTTTTCAAAAAACAAGTGACCTATTAATTTTTAAGTTATCCAAATACTTGGATAACTTAAAAACTACTTGGAGGAATGAACTGTAATTTTAGATTTGCATATTTAAAGCTTCAAATCGATTTCTGTGAAAACATTCATTGGTTACAATTGATATATATATATATATTTTTTAAATTAACTTTTGAGAAAATACGAATTGTAACCTATGAACTTTTTAACAAAACTGAATTTCTAGAAGCTTCAAATATGTGAATTCAAAGTTACAGCTCATTTCACTAAGTAATTTTTAAGTTGTGATTAAAAACCTACCTATAACGGTATTTGGGGATCGCGATGAATATAAAGGAAAAACTTAAGGAAGAGTGAATCACCAGTGACTATCACTGGAGTGATTCCGAGTACCTAGAAAAATTTAGACAAAGCATATATTCAACACTTTCCCCAAACACCATTATAGGCATGATCGTAAGTAGCAGCACATAATGCGATGCCATAAAGTTAAGCTTAAAATTACGTTAAAAGCATCTAAGAATTTATAAAAGTTAATTCTTAAGTAAAAATATACCCTTTATAATATATGAAATAGAATTTATTCCAACAATTAATTAAGAGCTGAAAACAATATAAATGGAAATAAAATACAGACTCACCCAAATGAAGTTAGATAGGTATTTATTAAACACTTGTGCACCGATATCAACAAATCACTACATAACTTAATATCTATATCATTACCTAATCACAAACATGTACTTGCTTATAACAACATCTTGAAATAATAATTGGTTGGCAAAAACACTAATGAATGGCAAATATATTTATTTTGGATACATAATCTAGAAATCTTTAAATGAATATTTTAGCTCCAAATTGATATAGGGTAGGATATACACATCATAGTAGTTGTATTGGTTCAAGTCAGTGTATCGAATAAACGTTCTTGACATCGCTGACAGTTCTAGAATTTTAAGTTATTAATTTCTAAGTAGGATATATTGTTCATTGAAGGGAATGAAGATTCTAAGATATAAGCTGCAAAATTAACAGAAGACAAGAGTTATGTTTGTAAAGTAACTATATTGGAGAACACGATGATTAATGATGAATATGTTCTAGAAGTCAAGAGCTACAGGTAACTATAAAATATTTCACTACGATATCGATGATGAGGCATAACACTTTTCATTTCAGATGAAAATTTCAACACTGTAGCAACCAGCACTCCACTAGAAATAGTGACGATTTATCCGTTCAAGAAATTAAAAATTGATGATTAGGAATCCGGACTATTACACAAATGGAGAATGTGAAAATGATATTACGGTGAAAGTCCGCAACCCAGCTTCTCCATACTCTGCAAGAATAAAATGCCAGACACCATTATTTTACAAGAAGATGTCAGAAGCATAACAGGCACCAGTCACACTGAAGAGAATCCTAACTCTCGCCAAGGAAATGGCAAAAGCCCGGAGAGCGATTACTACGCAGCCTACATCATGGAAGTTTTTGAGAAGAACTGACTACTCTCTAGAATCTCCCACTCAGTTAAAAGTTCCCGACGGTTACGAAACAACCAATGAGAAAATCCGAACCGTCTGAATGTCACTGAACAAGCCCCAACAGACCATAGTCAAAGTTACAGTCAGACGTTTCACTGACACTTCCAACCCTAGCAACAGCATTAAATAGTATTTAGAACATTCGATCGCGACCTTGGAGTGCTGTCAAAACGACCTTGTTCAAAACACGCGGGAAGAAAGGTTCTTGTTTACTTGAAGCATCTGAAATTGTGTCAATGGCGTCTCCTAGCGAATCTCGACGATCTTCAAAACAGAATAAACGAAAGTAATTAAAAATCGATAACTGCCAAGCTATAGGATGAAAATAAATGAAATTTTAGCAATCTAAATAAAATTAAAATTTCTTTCCACCAGATATGTTTTGAAAGTAAAAATATTTAATTTAAGAAATTTTGAAAAATGATTATTGGACTTAGAAATTTTGAAATGATATATGAAAGTTTCGCGATT
The DNA here is from genome assembly GCA_963931845.1 of Maratus michaelseni. Classification (NCBI taxonomy): domain Eukaryota; kingdom Metazoa; phylum Arthropoda; class Arachnida; order Araneae; family Salticidae; genus Maratus; species Maratus michaelseni. Next base: position 164,464,074 of record OZ007594.1, on the reverse strand, counting down.
CTGAAAGATTTTGCATTGATCAAAATTAGCGAATCTGAACTTTCTGAAAAGAATAAAATTAGCAATTAACCATTTTTTAATAAATATTATTAAAAAGGAAATACGCTATCTTTTGGAATAGTTTATTTTAGACTGTATATTATTTAAAAGTTAGAAACAGTAAGTTATAAATATTTTGTTTTTAGATAATTTGAAATGAAGTTTAATTAATATTGTAAAGTGAATAAATTGTAAATTAAAATTGAAATGAATATCCTAAAACATATGTAATGGAAAGATTCTGAAATTAAATTATACTCTCACCAAAAGTAAACAATTTAAAAAGAATGTTTGATTTAAAATGCAAAGATGAAACTTAGCTTAATTAATTTAAATGAATTTTAATGAGTTGAATTAAATGGATGAATAAATTAAAGTTAAATATTAGGGATGAACCGGATATGGATTTTGCCGGATATCGGATTTCGGATATCCGAAGCTCTTTGCCTTCCGGATATCGGATATCCGGCCGGATATCCGATCGGATATCCGGCACTAGATATACTACTTTTTGTTATGGTGTTATGCTTACTTATTTCTTTATATAATGCCATCTCAGAACAATAAATTACAAACATGTTTCACACATCATTAAAACATTTTAAATATATTGAAATATAATTTACAAAAACTGTATCTCTTTAAATATATGTATATTAATAATGTTGCATAAAAAAAATTTATTTAAACATTAAAATATTCTGTTTATTTGTACAATGCTGTCAGAAGTAAACAAACTTTAACCATAACACATTTATTAATATACCTATAATTGTAGAGTATTTTCACAAACAAATACATACTTTTTTTTTAAATTTTTTTATTTAAGCATAAAATATTTACTAATATGGTTGAAGAGTTATTTTCTTCAAATATAGGTTTAGTTGTTGCTTTTTTTCTGTTTTACTTTAAATCACATTTAGTTTTATTTTAAGTTAAATTACTTTTAGAGATTTATAAGTAAAAAGATAATTAATTTTAAATATTTATAATGAAGTTATATTTTCCCTTGTAGTTTTATACAGGTATGAAACAGAATTTCAGGTTATGTATTAAAATTTCTTTATTAAAATCTAGCTGACCCAACCGGCGTTGCCCGGGCCCACGATAATAACCTTAAACAGAACTCAAGTTTGAATGATTTTTTTTTAAAGAAGCTGCACCAAGGGCCCCAAGAAGGAAATTAATATTCAAAATTGGTTGTAGCTGAGGTCCGAGAAATTTTTTTGTCTTTCAAGGCACAAAAAAAGTCAACGGCCCCAGACCGGGAAGCAGGGTCCTAAGTGGAATGTAAGAAATGAGGGAATAACTAAATAAAGAAAAGGCCCCCCAATATGAAGAAGATCGGATTAAAAAAGGGCACGTTATTAGCAATTTAGAGATAAAAACTTCAAGAGGCCCCAGGGAGCTAGGGTCTTAATTGGAATGTAGAAATGGGGGAATAACTAAATGGAGAAATGGGCCCTAAAAATAAAGAAAATCGGATAAACAAAGGGCAACTTATTAACAATTTACGGCACAAAAACTTAAAGGTTGCCTGTGTCTTGCCTGAGAAATTTTTTTGTTGTTCATATGGAAGTCCTAAGAAGTTGTTAGAAAAACAAGTTCGAAATCGTACGTCAAACATGGCAAATTAGGTGTGTTCGTACTATAACTAGTTTCAGTGAAATAAATTATACCGTCTGTTATTATGATATGATTAATTTCCGTAATAAAATAAGTGAATTTTAAGTTGGCAGCATTTTATCTTTTGTTGATACTTACTGAAAATTCCAATGGGAAACTTAAGCCTAGCTTTGAAAAATTCAGAATTTGAAATCCATATTTACACTTTTTTTCCATTTAATATCTATTTCTACGGAAACATCTATCCAAAAAACTGTTGGTAGATTATATAATTGCTATAATTAAACAATTTTAGTATAAAAATTCGGTTTTTAAATTCAGTAAAAGGGAAATAATATGACTCCATCTTAAATATGAGGTAATCCCCATGGCAAACTAGAAACATTACCTATCATGGTACATCATTGAATTAATTACGTATGATAAGATTTAATAGAATGAAGAATGTGACTATAACTTGGTCATATATGACTATAAACGTCATACATGTCAGATAACTTGGTGATACATCTCAGTCACTTGACGATTAATCCTCAGAAGCTACTATAACAAAGAAGTACCGATTTTTAAAAAAAATCAAATTACTTACTAAATATTTTTATTAATATCTTTTTAAGTTTTGATTCAATTTTCATAAAACTTAAAATGACTTGACAAAATTCTGCATTGATTATATATATATTAAATTTCAAACCATGCAGTTGGGTAGTTTTTGCGCTGTTATATGCGCAAGACCAGCAAATGACTATAGGTGCTACATATTTATATAATTACGAACACACCTAAACAGCTAGTAAATTGGATGATTTTTAAGGGAGCTATCGTAGGGGACCCAAAAGGAGCCAACTGATAGTTTTGAGCAGGGCAGCGAGAAGAAAACTTCTTAAAAATTTCCTAGTATTTAGCACTTTAGATCTTCAATTAGTCTAAATTAAGCATAAGATATATCATTAGAATAAAATTTTAAAGAAAAGCTTCAAAAATTGGGCCGTAGGAACCAATAAAATTATGAGGGTAGTGGCCTAGAGAGAGGTGTCCAAAGCTTACCTTTAAAGTTACCGTACATACTCGCGTATAATCCAACCCCCGAATTCATGATGAAAACATGTTTAATTCGGAATGGTTTTCTACGTCTTATTTCACCTCATTTAATTCTAAATAATTTAAGGCGCGAAGAAAACTACTGCAAAATATTGGTATTAAACCTGTTTTCGTCTCGAATTTGGGGTTGGCTTATACGCGAGTATATACAGTATGCATTGAGAGGGTAACACAATTGGGGGTGGGGTAAAAACGCATGGCACACAATAAGTTCAAAGGGCCCCAGGTTCTAACTAGAATGTAGAAATGGGGGAATAACTAAATGAGAAAAGGTCCCAAAAACGAAGAAGATGGAATTCAAAGGAGGTAAGTTATTAACAATTTAAGGAACAAAAACTTCAACGGGCCCCCATACCAGGCTCCAGCAGGCCAGGGTCTTAACTAGAATGTAGAAATGGGAGAATAACTAAATGGAGAAAGGACCCCAAAAACGAAAAAGATCGGATAAAAAGGAGGCAAGTTATTAAAAATTAAAGGTACAAAAACGTAAAGGAATCCAGGTCACAAAAAATTAAGTCTGATTCTCAGGTGCATCAGGACCTGCCGTAGACTATCCTCACCCAAATTTTCAGACTCTTATGTGCGGTAGATTTTGGTAAACGTCACACACACACAGAACAAAACTTTCTTTTATTAGTAGATAATAAGTATAAAGTGTTTTTAACACACAAGTTAAAAAACAAAAATAAAAATAGGTCTGTTTAATTGTTTAACTTAAAAGTAAGAAAGAAAATTAATAAAGTCATACTTTAATAAACAACTTCATATATTATTTTACAATCTGACAGTAAAGGAACAATTTTCTAAAAGATGTAAACGTAAATTCTTAAATTTATCATAACGAGTTGAAATATCTATATTAGGAAAGCTGACTATTCATTAAATTTTTGAGAGTTAGAACCTTTTACTCGTGGATAAGGAACTTACTATTATATTTCATATTTTGCATTATAAACAAAAGTCACTTTTATCAAGGATGTTTGAATACAATTTGCCATCATGTCCTAGGCATATTATTGATAGAACTTATATAGTAGAGAACCGGATATCCGGCAGAGAAGTCGGATATCCGGTGATTGTGATTCGGATATCCGATGATATTTCGGATATTGAAAAATCAGCCGGATATGCCGGATATCGGATATTTACCGGATATCCGTTGCATCCCTATTAAATATTAAAATACTGAATAAAATAAGATTAAAATTTTAAATCATAACACTACCCATATTGCACTCTATTTTGCAATGATTCAAATTTGTTTTAATATTAAGAGTTCCAAATTGAAACCTTCTTAATTTAAATAATTCCTAACTACTTGACCGAATGACTGTTCTTGCTTGGTATCCTAAGATAAAATTTACGTGAGCATCCAAATATGAGGTCAGAATTAGGCTTTCATATTAAAAATTTCTGGGGATATGCCACAGGAAATATTTAAACAAAAATTATAAAATGTTGGATTTCTAAATTAAATCTATGTCTCATAAGGGAAGTTTATATTTGCATAAGTATATTTGTTACATGAGATTTTATCCAACTTTTACAACAATTCTTTGTTTTCTATAGATTTAAAATTAAAAATTGTATAGTGATTGTAAATAGTTATCAAGAAAAGTTTACTATTTAATTTGAATCATATTTAATTTTATAGGCTGGAGCCAGAGTGATTGGCATTGAAATGTGTCCAGAAGCTGTTGAAAATGCTAATTTAAATGCAAAAAATAATGGTATGTTCCTGTTTATTATCATATTATGATTTATATCATAATTTAAGTTATTGTAATCATTCAAGGTTTTAATATTTTTCATATCCAATTTTATAATTTTTTTATTTATTATGCATAAATTTACTTTTCTCAGGTTGCAGCTGGAAAGTTGAAAGCTTCTTTTTAAAATGATTGAAATAATAAAAAAATGACAATATTTTTGATAGACATCCAAAATATATTTACTAAAATGAATTTGTTTTAATTTATATTTTATTACCTATTTTATACAATTTATGTCAATAATTGTGAATGCACTTAAGAACATCTATAATTGCTACTAGCTGACTTAAAAATTAATCTATACTAATAAAAGAAAGTTTCGCTCTGTGTGTGTGTGTGCGCGCGTGTGATGGCTAGGAAAATTTAGCGCACTTAGAAGTCTGTAAATTTAGGTAGTCCAAACCCTCTCCTGGTATACCTGAGTCTCAGAATTTTAATATTTTGATAATTACTCTAGATATTAATTAGAATATCATTAAACATCGCATCGAAAATGCCATCTTTTAAATCAAAATGGCTAAAGAAAAGAACTGTTGTTGTGCATTTGCAAGCGAAATTGTACGAATTCAAAATTATTTTACTAATTAGCGAATTTTAAGAAAACTAATTAAGATATCAATTTGAAAATTTCTGAGCATATGTAAAAAAAAAATTCTGCATCCGTCTATGCAATTTTTGAAGAATTCGGCCGGTAATTTTTCTTAATTTATGCAAAAAACTGCTAAAAATCTGCTGGCGCCAGTGAAAAAAATCCGAGAAAGTTTCAGACAGGGATCTGCTTTCATTAAAAACTGAACTACAAAGAGATCTGTTTCTCTGGCTGATCCCTCCATTTAGTTTGCGAAAAAGAAAGGAAATAATTGCAATTTTTACTAATGAACAAAAATTTAGATAACTAATTAAGATATAGACCTGAAATTGAAGATGGGAGGTATTTTAGCGTAGCATCTTCGTTATGTTCTGTTTATCAGAAAAAATTAATTATTTTTTTAATGTTCGCGTTAATGTAGGTGAAGGTGGTTTTCTTGAACAAATTATTCGTTATATTTGCGGGTATGGGGAGGGAGGGGGTTGACGCCTTGCACTGAGATTGTTATTATCTCGGGCCTGGGCAACGCCGGGCGGGTAGCTAGTATAAATCTGCTGGCGCCAGTGAAAAAAATCCGAGAAAGTTTCAGACAGGGATCTGCTTTCATTAAAAACTGTTAAACTGTTAGTATACAACACCAGACTCCTAATTATCTGATACTCAGTTAACCGACTCTCCTCTCATATTCCATCACTTCTTTTGTGCAGACATGCAGGGTGTTTGTGCTTTATTCTGAAAGAAAAGTTATTATTTCTTAATTTTAATTAATCATACAAAGCTTTAAAATGAAAAAATATTAATAAGTCATTCAATATTGTTAAATTATTTTAATATATTGTAAATTGCATTAAATAATATAAATTTTGCCACAATAATTAATTAAAATAGAATTTAAAAAAAAAATGGAAATTGAGGGATTCTGCACAACAAACACACCTGCATATTCTGATTTCCTTGGCCACGAAACTAGGTTTCTTTTCTTTATACTGTTTGTAAAATGTATGACTGTTTCCCCCCCCCCCCCCCCCTGAAATTGTCTTATTTCTACTTGTGACGGGGGAAAAAAAACAATTACAGAATGTTTTCCTCAAATTTGCCTTTTTATAAAATATGATATTTAGAATGTGATAAAAGTTTTTAATTGTATTTTAATGTTTGTACAATTAGAAAATGCATGTGATAATCTCCACCCAATTATCAGGCATTTTAGTTTTCTGACATAACCTGCCCCATGTTGGATAATCAGAAGTTTGTTGCATTTATTTTAGAAAAGTACAATCTCACCCCCCTCCTTGCTCCTCTTTGATAAATTTCAGGTAAATTTATTCAACAGACTTCAAAAGTACATGTTTCAGTAAGCTTATTCTGAGGACATTATTAGAGAACCAAACAAGCATCCTTATCATCTGTGTAATCAGGGGTGTTGAATTACATCATTTTACTCATCACTAGTGAGTAGATTTTCTGACAGGGCAAGTGAATTGTTAAGCTGTTTTTTAAAAACTGCAGGCTATGAAGATATCTTTTTTACTTGTTACCTCTAATTTGAAAATGTCCAAATTGCCGCAATGTAAATATGGCACTAAGTTCTATCCTATACTAAACTTTCCTCTGTTGCATAATTTTATATATAAAAAAAATTACGAAAATGTATTGTAGTTATAGCAATGGGTTATTTTTGAATTTGCGTAAATTCTGTCTAACAGTTTTCAACTGTATGTTGCTTCTTGCTGGTTGGTAAAATAAATGCTTTGTTGGTAAGATTTTTTGAAAATTCTCCATCCCTGGTGATAATATAGGCATGCACATGCATTACATTTATCTAAGATTTCTAAAAACTAGCAATACACTTTTAAAAAAATTTAAAACAGTATTTATTATCTTTGCATTGGGTATGAAGAGTAGGAAATTTTTTGGGGGAGATAAACCATTCTATAATTTTTTTTTTAATGATATTCATAAATCAGGGGTCGATACAGGTTTTTTTTCTTGGGGGTCTGTTTTGTGAAAAATAAAAGTTATTTTTGTCAAATTTATCATATTTTTGTGAAATTTACTATATTTTTGTAAAAAATAACATTTTGTTACGGAAGATGAAAGCCAGCTACTCAAATTCAAACCAAGCATTTAATAATAACATCTTTAAATCCTTCTTCTAAAGTTTTCCTTTCTGGTGAAATTGTTTTCTTTGCAAATTACACATTTAAAAACCTAACAAAATAAAAATAATTAATGGAGAGTATGTTTTTATGGAAAGGAATTTTGGAAGAGAGCCTATTTTATCAAGATGAAGTTGTGAAGGGACCTGTTTTATTAAGAGGAATTTCGTGAAGGGGACTGTTTTATTAAATGGATTTTTGTGAAGGGGCCCTAAATAAGCCCCAAATTTTTTCTGGATCGACCCCTGTAAGTAATAAAATTTCAGGCAAGATTTTTGTTTTTCAGGAAAGAAGTTTTTCTTAATTTGGGAGTGTTTTAAGAATATATTTTTTATTTTAATGATGAATATTCATTCAACCAGAAATAAATATTTTGGAATAATATTTAATTATTAATCTATATTAACCACAAGAAACATGCTTTAAGCATGACTGTAAAAAGCAGATAAATGATATATATAACAGAAAATTTGATTATTAGTTTCTCATAATCAAATGATTCCCTTGTATACTACATTATTAATTTTCATTTTTCTCATTCATTTAACTATGCATACCAAATATCTTTCAATAAATAAGTAAAGCGCTGTCTCTTTGTGTGCAGATATAAAGGTTAGTGAATATGACATCATATTGACACAATGACATGTTGTTTTATTTTCATGGATGAAAATGACCTTTTCTTTTGAAAATGACATCATTTTCACCACTGGAACCATTCTGTCATTCCAAGTTAAGGGCATCATTTAATGTAATAATTTTGAAATGTTTGAGTTTTATGAATGACAATGCAATTTTTCTTTTAAATATGACATGATTTTAACTAGTCAGATCATGTTTCTGATTGGTGAGTTGTGGTCAGGCAAATGGAATTTTATGTTATAGAGAGAAATATGGGAAAGTAGGCAAGTCCCAAATTTTCTTCCTTATAAAGCTTATTGGAATCTGGTGTAGTCCAGGATTGGTTGTTAGAAATTCACATTGAACATGACAGGATATTATTACAATGGCAATGATAATGATTGAAATATTAAATGATTTATCGTTTGCACCTGGTTAATAAAAAATAATTAATTGAACAGTAATTTAATCTATCATCTGTATGAGAAGTATTATGATGTTAGATTATAAAATACTATTTAAAAAAAAAATGAATTTGATAATTAACAAAATGGTCTTATATTAAAAAAATGTATATCCTTTAAAAACTTACCTACACAATTGTGTAGGTGATCCTAAGGGAAAAAAAAACAATTTCCTCTTTCCCTGCGATTTAAAGCCGAGCCTGCACCACACAATTGTGTGGATCCTCCTTCACGTAACCTGACAGCACAATTTTTTTTCTTCAATCAAATATGATTCTATTAATTAGGTTTAAAAACCTTTAATTTCTACAAAACTCTTTAGGTCTTAAAGGGTTAAATATATACATAACGAAGATAAAACCTACTTAATATGGGCAGGTGTCCTCCCCCCCCCCCCATACACACATACATTTTATGAGCATAGAATTTGTAGAAATGATACAGTCAGTTAAGAGTTGTCTTCTACTAATCCACAATCAAAAAGAAGGTTATTCAGACAATTAACTACTGTTGTTTTCATTATTGATTTCTTCATTTTTTACAGGCATACTCTCGTTTTCTGCGAAATAAGGTACCAAAGTTTGCTGGTTTGAATGTTTGCGATCCAAGCAAGGTGATTGTGTAAATTTTTCTTTGTTTACTGAGCACAGTAGCAAGAATTTGAATTGGGTTCCTTTAGGAAGTCCTGCCTGAAGGTATTCCAACTTTTGCAATACAGCCAAAATATGATTTTTACATAATTTGCCAAATAATACAACATCAAGCATAGAATGCTTTATTCTCTACTCTACTGTATTTGAAGGCTACTTTTGTAGCATGTGTAATTAATAGATTTAGAGAATCATAGATTGAGCGTCTTTGCATTGATGGCTTTTGAACTAGAGATAAACAGAAGGTTAATGCAGCCGGAAGAAGTTGACGATAGTGTAGAAACAAATACATATTAATCAAAAAAAGATTCTCATACATCTCAGCCTGATTAAGTTATTTAAGCCAGCTCGGATCATCAAACTATCTGAAATGGTTTCTGAAACTATTTTAGATTAGCGGGTGCACTGAATTTCAATTGCACAATTCGAAAGTCTGAGATAAACTGACTAAAATTATTGTAGTCTGACCAGTGTAGTATTCTTTATTGATATAAAAAATTATAGCTTTTAAGTAACAATTAAAATGAACTGTTTTGACTACTATTATTTTGTATAGTCTATGCAAGATAAATCTGTGTATTATATATCTTGATTAGGGGAAGGGAGGTTATAAAATATTAATATCAATAAGATTACAAATCAATATTCACATGTATCATTTATGAAGAACATTTATACTTCAATATTTGTTGAGCTATCCTTTGAAACTTTAATCAAAACTAGTAGTTGGTAACGGTCATAACTTGAGGGCTTGATGGTAAATAAATGTACTACTACATAAATCATTGAAAAATAATTACTTGTATAACAAAAGATAGCATTCCTGCAAAGGTCGCAGCTGAATCTTAAAGATATAGTACATACTTAAAATTGTATAATTTTCAGTGCTACTAAATATTGATCTGTAAGATAGACAAACAATGAAATCCTTATAATCTCTCATTCAGTCACAGCTTTAGAAACTATGTTTTTAGCGAAATTGTACGAATTCAAAATTATTTTACTAATTAGCGAATTTTAAGATAAAAACTAATTAAGATATCAATTTGAAAATTTCTGAGCATATGTAAAAAAAAAATTCTGCATCCATCTATGCAATTTTTGAAAAATTCGGCCAGTAATTTTTCTTAATTTATGCAAAAAACTGCTAAAAATCTGCTGGCGCCAGTGAAAAAAATCCGAGAAAGTTTCAGACAGGGATCTGCTTTCATTAAAAACTGAACTACAAAGAGATCTGTTTCTCTGGCCGATCCCTCCATTTAGTTTGCGAAAAAGAAAGGAAATAATTGCCAATTTTTACTAATGAACAAAAATTTAGATAACTAATTAAGATATAGACCTGAAATTGAGGATGGGAGTTATTTTAGCGTAGCATCTTCGTTATGTTCTGTTTATCAGAAAAAATTAATTATTTTTTAAATGTTCGCGTTAATGTAGGTGAAGGTGGTTTTCTTGATCAAATTATTCGTTATATTTGCGGGTATGGGGAGGGAGGGGGTTGACGCCTTGTACTGAGATTGTTATTATCTCGGGCCCGGGCAACGCCAGACGGGTAGCTAGTATAAATCTGCTGGCGACAGTGAAAAAAATCCGAGAAAGTTTCAGACAGGGATCTGCTTTCATTAAAAACTGTTAAACTGTTAGTATACAACACCAGACTCCTAATTATCTGATACTCAGTTAACCGACTCTCCTCTCATATGCCATCACTTCTTTGGTATTCATATTGTGTTTTGGTATTCATATTGTGTTTAATTATAAATACAATATGAAACGGTGCAAGTTAGACAATTTTCGTCATCTTTGATTTTAATAGATATGCTGTTACTCAACAGAAACTCAGCAGTTACTCAGTCAGAAATATAATCAAAAACAAAATCTCCAGAGCAGCACACTATATTCCTTAATGGATTCTCTAATAATTCTCTAGGAAAGTAGGCAAGTCCCAAATTTTCTTTGTAATAAAGCTTATTGGAATCTAGTGTAGTCCAGCATTGGTTGTTAGAAATCCACATTGAACATGACAGGAAATTATTACAAAGTCAATGATAACAATTGAAACATTAAATGATTTATTGCTTGCATCTAAAAACTGCTGAAGACTTATTGTGCATTGCTTGGAGCTTAATTGCAATTTTTTAAAGAGTAAAATGATTTCTTTAACTGTGATTAGTATTTTAATAGATGAGCATTTTTATTAGCTCACAGGCTATCAAAGCCTGAGAGCTTATGTGCCCGCCGGTTCTGTATGTACGTACGTATGTATGCAGGCCCGGACTGGCCAGGTCAGCTGGTCGGCGATTGCCGAGGGCCCCCGGCCCAAAGGGGCCCCAAGGGGATCCCAAAAATGGATATACAACTTTGTTATTAGTTACATCAGAGTAATTTGACTATTTCTCAGTAGTCTTGCGCGTTTACAATCAATTTTAAGGGGTTCATAATCAATTTTTAGTTTAATTAAATCAGTTTTATTAGGGCAGTTTTTTACGAGATTCGTATGAATTCGAGGCTACGATGTAGTTAGGAGCCCGCTAGCGGTCGCATTTCATATAAACTAGTTTCACTGTCCCTAAATGCTGTTTTTTTCTTATCACCATTGCGACTAGCGATTATTGAGGTTAGTGAGTAGTGACCTTGTCGTATACTTCTCCCCGCCCCCTCTCTATCGCTCTCTCTCCACCGTCTTTATCGTCACAGCCCCAGCCCCTGACAGCTGACTGCTATTGATTGATCCAAAACTATAACTATTGAAGGAATCAATCACGGTAAAATCACCCCGGAAAAAATCACCCCGGAAGAAATCACCATGGAAAAAATCACCCCGGAAGAAATCACCACGGAAAAAATCACCTCCGGAAAAAATCACTCCGGTAAAAAGCACCACCAAAAAAAAATCACCCCGGAAAAAATCACCATGAAAAAAATGGGCTCACATTAACTAAGGTGAAAAGTAGAGGTCTGCACGGGCTCCGGCAGATTTTCATTTAGGAGGCTCGGGTCGGGACTACTCTTCACTCTTCCCGGGCCGGGCAAAAATTATATTGTTTTTGAACAGTTGTTTTAAAAAATCTTTAGAAATTTACTTTGGTTTAAAAAACTACAGAGATAATATTTTTGAAATGTACGTTTTTTTTTCTTTTTTTTTTGCATTCTTTTTTATTTATTCTAAACTAAATTGACTGTTTTACTGAATATTTATTTGAATATAATTGTCTAAATGAATTTTTTTTTTTAAATCAGTGCTTATGTACGTAATTGTCTAAATGGTCACTAAATTATTGTTAGTTTCTGTTTCAAACATAACCTGAAAATAAAATCTATGTATAGTAATTGTAATAGTAGAATAATATTGCATCGGAAATATCGGCATGTTTTTCAGAAATTCAGTCGGGTCGGGCTCGAGTAATTAAGTTTTTGCACCGACTGGGCTCTTGGGCCGCACCTTTAGCTTCCATATCGGGATGGACTCGGGCTTTTATAATCTTAGCTTTTATAATTTTTACTAGGGGTGCACCGAATATTCGGTATGTATTCGGTATTCGGCCTATTCGGCCATACTACCGAATATTCGGTTAGGCCGAATACCGAAATATTCGGTTTGCTGAATATTCGGTAAGGGCAAATATCAAACTATTCGATCTGCCGAATATTATGATATTCGGCCAAACCGAATACTTAAAAAAAAAATTTTTAAACCTTATATAACTTTTATTTTTAACTGTCAATAAATAAAGATATTCAGGAAAATTAAGAAATAGAATCATATTTAAATAACAGAGATTGCTTTTACATTATTTATTTGCTGTTTGAAAAGCGTTCCACTTATTCAAAAATATAGTGTATCTAATTCCAAGTCGAACATGCATTTTGGTTTAATTTAAACAATAATGAAGATATTGTAACGATATATAAAAACATCAGACTTACTTTGCTTTCTGTGAAATAGGACAAGAAGTGCTAGAAATTGCCACCATTGCAGTGCAAACAACACTAAGCAGGACATTCCATTAATCAGAATGCAGCTGACAGTACATATACTGTATCACTGGCTAAAATTCTGTCACTTCCACTGATTTCATCACATTTCATACAAAGCAAAGTTAATGTGATTAAAATCTAACTAAAATATCTTCGTTATTGTTAAAGTTGTTAACAAAAATTCGAGTTCAACTTATAGTAAAACACCCTGTTTTTTTTTATTGAATAAATGGATTGCGATGCTGGTTTCCTGTACAGAAAATGTTTGTCTTGACCGCATTATCTCTTTTCAAAGTTTGTTCTGAAATTTTATGAAATACTGTACATTTCAGACTTCTGACAAAAATCGTTCACTTTAGACATTGTTTGACTTCAGACTCTCTAGTACATTCAGAAACATTCGTGGCAGCTTCTCTTGGCAGTGATTCTTCTAGAATACAGATCTGACACAGAAAATGATCATGAAGCAAACCACCAGGAGACGCCTGATGCTGCTCAGAATGCTTCTAAGCAACATTTTGTATGTTTCATCTGCCCCAACGAAAATGACCCAGTTTGAATTAATAAAGCTTTTATGGATAAGCACTCTATTCAAGTTAGTGAAGAGAAAGGGAGCTAAATTGCCATTTGACTCTTTAAAACTTTAATAGCGACATTTATCGAATGGTGATAAAATTCACAGAAAATGGTTATATCCGATTTGGCTCAACAGGGTGTACTGCTCCAGCTGTATGGCTTTTGGGAGTAAAGATCATAGAGATTCTAAATTTATTACTGGACAGGACTTCTCTTCTAAGCATATTTATAAATCTGTTGAGATTCATGACGACTCCCGTTATCATCATCTCGCAGCGAACTAGCTTTTCAAAGCCAATAAAGGTCGTGATATTTCAACTCTTCTTACTAGTAACCAAACCAAAAAGGGAAAAAGAGAAATTCACATCAGATGATTGGTTGTTCAAGGTTAAATTGATACACTGCGTACAGAGGGGATAAAGTAGAAAGGCTTATACGCTTAACTCTACAGATAATCATGGTAATTTTCTTGAACTGGTCATGTTGGTTGCAAATTATGATGTGATTTTACAAAATCATGTCAGAAAGTGCATTTAAGACAGCAAAAAGCACAGACTGAAAATAATGAACAAAAAAAAAAGTCACAGGAAAATTAACTAAAAGACCGACTGGACGAGGTTATTTGTTGATATTTTTGTTAACAAGCTACTTAAAGTAATTGGTTCGATGGGTCGTAATATTATTTTGAAAGACCTTCATGATAACGTAATATTCAGCGTGGCGTGATGGTAAATAGTATTCAAGATCTAGCTGTTATGGACCAGTTGGCAATTTGTGCCCGCTATGTCGTTCAAGAAAAGATTGATGAAAGACTTTAAAAAAAAACAGTAGTCGATGATTCACGTGGATTAGCTTTGTACGAGTCTATAAAATCGGAATTAGCCAAGTGTGGCGTTGCAACATCGAATATTATTGCTTGTTCATTTGACGGAGCTAACAATATGAAAGGCTGTTATAACGGTCTACAAGTTCAGTTCAAAAGGGTAAACGAAGATCTTATTTATACTCACTGTATAGATCATGTACTGAACTTTATAGTAGCTGATTCAACAACAACGTTGTTCCAAGCAGAAAACTTATTTGGATTGGTGGAAGAATCTGCTGTTTTTCCAAGCTCGTCTTACAAAAGAATGGCCGTATGGGAGAGGGAAACAAAAAGAAAACATACTGTATTTGAAAAACTGTACAAGAGAAAGAAAATGGAACCACAAGGTGATGCAGCAAACAAAGCTATTTCTTCGATTATCGATGAGGGATTTTAAGAAGTGAGGAATGTGTAAACACAAAGAAACTATTTAATTTTATTACCATTTTGAAAGAAATATCAAATGGAAGTTTTGACTGCAAATTTAAATTCATGGCAAGAAATGTGATTAGTCAATGGACTAAATTTGAAAACCTATTTATGTCTATTGTTTTACTAGATTTATTTCTTGTTTCATCTCCTATTTACAAATATTTACAAAGTAAAACCATTGACTATTCTACAGCTTGAAACTTGGTAGAGAAGCTGCTTCAACAAGTTAGGGATAAGAGTGATAAACACTTTCAGGATCTGTATTCAAAAACAAAATATAAAGCAAGTACAGGTAATACCAAATTAGAAGATAACAGTATTGATCTAGAATTAGAATTCAAGGGAAAATGAACTTCAAAGTAAAATATAATGCCTGGTGCAAAATCAATAGACGAAGCTCCAGGAATCTCAACTACTCAATAGTGTAAATTGGTCTTTTTCAGTGTTTTAGATTGTGCCAGGACAAGTATCGAAGAAAAATTTAGTCCAAACAATTAAATCGTAGAAGATTGTTCCTGGTTAGACCCAAAGAAATTTAATGAAATCGTAATCATTGATAGTTTTCCTACGGAAGCCTTTTGTAGCATCTCTAAACTTTGTAAAGATGAAAGAAGTCGGTTATTGATAAAGCTGAAACAGTTTGCAGATCAGTATGAAGGTTTTACAATGGCAGAAAAAACTAAGAGGGAAAGAAAACAAGACAATCTGAATGGAACTGAAGAAATCTGCAAATGTGACGATGTAGAGTCGGAATTTGAAGAAGACGAAAATCTTTATGGTTACTGCTATGACAGGAAATAATGTTTTCGGTGTTTATCATGCGTTTTTTCTGTTGTTTTGAACTCTCACAATCTGGAATGTTTACCAACCTGTATGTTGCTTACAATATTGTACTAACGATACCTTGTACACAAGTCACCTGTGAAAGGGGGTTTTCTAAACTTAATATAGTTAAGAAACGACTTAGATCTACTTTAAGCCAAGACCTTATGTTTAATCTTCTTTTCATGAATGTAGAAAGAGACTTATATAATAACTTGGATAAAGATGTTATTATAGATGAAGTAGTAGTAAGGACCAGCGAAGAACTGACCAAAAAGCTTTTAGGTTAATAAACAGCTGTTCACCACACATAACCTTTCTTAGTCCGTTGTATCTGTACCATTGTAGAGCCATTTTTCTTTTGTTATAAAATCCATTTTACAAATTGTAAGAATTAATTCAAAATTAAAGAGGACGTTTTTTTTTCAATAGGTTTTTTATTACCGCTGTGCCTTTTTTTAATAGTTACGTAGGTATTACAGTAGGACTTAGATTATTATGGCTTCAACACTGTGATTTGGTTGCCTAAAACTAAAAAATATTTCTCACTCTCATATTTAAGTAATAAACCACACGTAATTAATTAGTATACTTAATTTTTTTAGCATGGAACTAGTTTAGGTACAGTATATAAAAGTAATAAATATATTTATTGTGAAAGTAAATGAACTACATCAGAAAAAGCTTACTTTTTTACTCAACTATTTTCCAAGTGACAAAATAACTAAATGTAGTTTTTAGGCATGTAAGCCAAATTTTCAAAAAATAAATGTTCTAATATTCTATTTCCTGTAAATTATCGGGCAAGGGGCCCCTTTTCAGTCTCTAGCCGAGGGCCACCAAAGGAGCCAGTCCGGGCCTGTATGTATGTATGTACGTAACGCGATAACTCTTGATAGAACTAACCGTTTTACTTTAAATTTAGTTTATAGGTTCCTTGTGATAAGGTGCTTCCCTGATTAGTTTTGGAGGTTCATTGGTTAAGCATAAAGGGGGGAAATAGGGGGCTAACCCCCCATAATTTAGATAAATAGGTTTTTCATGCAGAATTATCCCATTTTCTTCAAATTTTGTATATAGGTTCATTTGATAATGCGCTTCTGTCAATAGTTTTGGGGGTTCATTGGTTAAGTATAAAGGGGGAAAGGGGGGATAACCCCCTCTAATTTAGATAAATGAGTTTTTATGCAGAATTATTCGATTTTCTTCAAATTTTGTATATAGGTTCATTGTGATAATGCGCTTCTCTGAAGAGTTTTGGGGGTTTATTGGCTAAGTATAAAGGGGGAAAGGGGGTGGGGCTAATTCCCCTTAATTTAGATAAATGGGTTTTTCATGCAGAATTATCCGATTTTCTTCAAATTTTGTATGCAGGTTAATGGTGATACAACGTTTTCCTGATTGGTTTTGGGGATTCATTGTTGGGGAATCATTGTAAGTATAAAGGGGGTTACGGAGGGCTGCCCCCCCTTAATTTAGATAACTGCGATTTTCATGCAGAATTATGCGATTTTCTTAAAATTTTGTATATAGGTTCATTGTGATAAGGCACTTTCCCGATTAGTTTAGGAGGTTCTTTGGTTAAGTATAAAGAGGGTAAAGGGGGGGGGGGGGGGGGGGGGGGGCTTATCCTCCCCGCTTAATTTAGATGAATGTGTTTTTCATGGAGAATTATCCGATTTCCTTCAAATTTTCTATATAGGCTCATTGTGGTAAGGAGCTTCCCTGGTTAGTCTTGGGGTTCATTGGTTAAGTATAAAGGGGGATACGGGGGGTAATCCCCCTTAATTTAGATAAATGGGTTTTTCATGCAGAATTATCCGATTTGCTTCGAATTTAGTATATATGTTCATTGTAATAAAGGGCTTCCCTGATTAGGTTTGGGGTTCAATTGTTAACTATAAGGGGGTGGGGGAACGGGGGAATGATCCCCCCTTAATATATTGTCGATTTCTTTATTTTTCGAGGGGCTTATTTCAAATTCTTTGAAATAAGTGTACAATATACAATTAGTGTTAATAGCCTGTGAGCTCAATGCCCTCAGTTTAACTGGGCAGTTTTCTTTTTTTAGCTCACAGGCTATCAAAGCCTGAGAGCTTATGTGCCCGCCGGTTCTGTATGTATGTAATGGGTTTTTCATGCAGAATTATCTGATTTTCTTCAAATTTTGTATGCAGTTTAATTGTGATACAGCGTTTTCCTGATTGGTTTTGGGGATTCATTGTTGGGGAATCATTGTAAGTATAAAGGGGGTTACGGAGGGCTGCCCCCCTTAATTTAGATAACTGCGATTTTCTTAAAATTTTGTATATAGGTTCATTGTGATAAGGCACTTTCCTGATTAGTTCAGGAGGTTCATTGGTTAAGCATAAAGGGGGGAAATAGGGGGCTAACCCCCCATAATTTAGATAAATAGGTTTTTCATGCAGAATTATCCCATTTTCTTCAAATTTTGTATATAGGTTCATTTGATAATGCGCTTCTGTCAATAGTTTTGGGGGTTCATTGGTTAAGTATAAAGGGGGAAAGGGGGGATAACCCCCCCCTAATTTAGATAAATGAGTTTTTATGCAGAATTATTTTCTTCAAATTTTGTATATAGGTTCATTGTGATAATGCGCTTCTCTGAAGAGTTTTGGGGGTTCATTGGCTAAGTATAAAGGGGGAAAGGGGGGGGGGGGCTAATTCCCCTTAATTTAGATAAATGGGTTTTTCATGCAGAATTATCCGATTTTCTTCAAATTTTGTATGCAGGTTAATTGTGATACAGCGTTTTCCTGATTGGTTTTGGGGATTCATTGTTGGGGAATCATTGTAAGTATAAAGGGGGTTACGGAGGGCTGCCCCCCCATTAATTTAGATAACTGCGATTTTCTTAAAATTTTGTATATAGGTTCATTGTGATAAGGCACTTTCCTGATTAGTTTAGGAGGTTCTTTGGTTAAGTATAAAGAGGATAAAGGGGGGGGGGGGGCTTATCCTCCCCCCTTAATTTAGATGAATGTGTTTTTCATGGAGAATTATCCGATTTCCTTCAAATTTTGTATATAGGCTCATTGTGGTAAGGAGCTTCCCTGGTTAGTCTTGGGGTTCATTGGTTAAGTATAAAGGGGGATACGGGGGGTAATCCCCCTTAATTTAGATAAATGGGTTTTTCATGCAGAATTATCCGATTTGCTTCGAATTTAGTATATATGTTCATTGTAATAAAGGGCTTCCCTGATTAGGTTTGGGGGTTCAATTGTTAACTATAAGGGGGTGGGGGAACGGGGGGATGATCCCCCCATATATATTGTCGATTTCTTTATTTTTCGAGGGGCTTATTTCAAATTCTTTGAAATAAGTGTATAATATACAATTAGTGTGAATAGTCTGTGAGCTCAATGCCCTCAGTTTAACTGGGCAGTTTTCTTTTTTTAGCTCACAGGCTATCAAAGCCTGAGAGCTTATGTGCCCGCCGGTTCTGTATGTATGTACGTGTTGTATGAGACTACTCATACAACAAGAATGCTTCAATCTGATATAAATAAATTTCACTGCACTCTTTTCTTTTACTTCCTATTACTAAAGAGTATGCACTGTGAAAGCCTTTGCTGAAAAAAAAAATGATCCTTGTTTAATTGCAGAAAGTAGTTTATCCATTGCAGTAAGTGTTTAAAAAAAGACTAAATGATGACAAAAATATTTAAATAAAATACCAGCTTTATTAAGATAAAAAAATATAGAAGTATCGTTATAGTATGAGGAAAAACTAATGCATTAAAAATGTTTAATATAAACAAAAAAAGATTGGCCAGCAATATATTTCATGACAGAAATTAAGTATCACTCAGGAGCTGTACTGGGAGTTCATTTATTTAAAGGCTATATCAAAAATACGCTAATCATATGTAATTTAATTTATTATCTTGTAATTATTTTAAACTCCATCGATGCATCTTTCAAAAGTCATGATTCAGATTAAAACAAATAAACTCCATGAATGTAGCTCTTCAAAAACGATGTATCCAAGTTAAAAATGGTCTTATTTAATTATGTGATATTAAAAACAGAGTACTTTACCACGACAGTCATCTCATCATTATATCGGCGAAAAACAAAACAAAAACAAAAACGGATAGGAGCAAGATAGACTCAGCACATCACATCACATCAGTCGTA
Source organism: Maratus michaelseni (assembly GCA_963931845.1). NCBI lineage: Eukaryota > Metazoa > Arthropoda > Arachnida > Araneae > Salticidae > Maratus > Maratus michaelseni. The sequence goes on along the minus strand of OZ007594.1, from coordinate 164,444,219 downwards.
GTTGAATATCGCGGCGTTCTATAAATAGCTCGGCCGAAGGAGAGCACACGTTGTGAAAAACCGGAAGTGGGAAACTCCCCCTGTTCCAAACAACGTGACTGGATGAACGAGCATCGCATACGCCGATGCGGAAAAACGTCAGCACGTTAGACGGTAGCGCCATCTCGTGGCTAAGTGAGCTACCTCTCATTCAAAACATCGTTTATGATGAAATGTGGTGTGAAAAAGGCTTGTAAGCAAAGATGAGAAAGTCAACAGCGAAGATGACAAAGTTCGCGAGAGTGAACTGTGGTATAGTTAAAAGACTGCTAAATAAACTAGCTGAAATAAAAAAGGTAAGAAAAGTATCTAGTAATAAATGAAACTAATAAAAATAAAGTATCAAGATATTATAAGTGATAGGAAAAATTGGGATATGGCTAACATTTGCCCCCCCCTCCTATCACTTATACCGGCTACCAACAGGTCAAAGTTTGCCATGCATTAAAACAAAAACTAAAAAAAACAATTTAGTGCCAATAACTGCCAAAACAAAAAAAAAATTACTAAAAGTAAAACTTAACCTCATTAACTAAAACCAAACTAAGAAAAAAAACCTATCGAGAAAAATGTAAAGCTCCAGAGCGATTTACAACATTTTAAACTAGTTCAGTAATACAGCAAGTTTCATAAAGCCAGTAATACGTTAGGTTAACAAACATCCCATGAAACTACAGAACAATTGATCAAAAACAGGTTAGTTATACAACAAGTTAGAAAAATGCAATTTGTTAGTCAATTTTACAACATTAAATATTAGATAACAAACATAACACTTATAACAAACGTAACAATACCATGTCAATTCAAGCTCTACATGTGATTAACACTTATAATTTGACATATTTTAACATTACAACATTATCTAGACAAGAATTTCTTTAAATACAATATCACAAAACAAACTTATCCTTGAGTCCATCAACAACTACTTTAAATTACAATTTCTTATCAACAATAACAAAAATTTGCATATATTACAAAACCTTAATTGATACACCATTTCTTCCACATGCCACATAGGACATTTTGTGATGTATAACTCTTCCACATGCCCGCAAGGCATAGTTAAAAGACTGCTAAATAAACTAGCTGAAATAAAAAAGGTAAGAAAAGTCTCTAGTAATAAATGAAACTAATAAAAATAAAGTATCAAGATATTATAAGTGATAGGAAAAATTGGGATATGGCTAACAGTACGTAACGCGATAACTCTTGATACAACTAACCGTTTTACTTTAAATTTAGTTTATAGGTTCCTTGTGATAAGGCGCTTCCCTGATTAGTTTTGGGGGTTCATTGGTTAAGCATAAAGGGGGGAAATAGGGGGCTAACCCCCCATAATTTAGATAAATAGGTTTTTCATGCAGAATTATCCCATTTTCTTCAAATTTTGTATATAGGTTCATTTGATAATGCACTTCTGTCAATAGTTTTGGGGGTTCATTGGTTAAGTATAAAGGGGGGATAACCCCCCCTAATTTAGATAAATGAGTTTTTATGCAGAATTATTCGATTTTCTTCAAATTTTGTATATAGGTTCATTGTGATAATGCGCTTCTCTGAAGAGTTTTGGGGGTTCATTGGCTAAGTATAAAGGGGGAAAGGGGGGGGGGGCTAATTCCCCTTAATTTAGATAAATGGGTTTTTCATGCAGAATTATCCGATTTTCTTCAAATTTTGTATGCAGGTTAATGGTGATACAGCGTTTTCCTGATTGGTTTTGGGGATTCATTGTTGGGGAATCATTGTAAGTATAAAGGGGGTTACGGAGGGCTGCCCCCCCATTAATTTAGATAACTGCGATTTTCATGCAGAATTATGCGATTTTCTTAAAATTTTGTATATAGGTTCATTGTGATAAGGCACTTTCCTGATTAGTTTAGGAGGTTCTTTGGTTAAGTATAAAGAGGATAAAGGGGGGGGGGGCTTATCCTCCCCCCTTAATTTAGATGAATGTGTTTTTCATGGAGAATTATCCGATTTCCTTCAAATTTTGTATATAGGCTCATTGTGGTAAGGAGCTTCCCTGGTTAGTCTTGGGGTTCATTGGTTAAGTATAAAGGGGGATACTGGGGGTAATCCCCCTTCATTTAGATAAATGGGTTTTTCATGCAGAATTATCCGATTTGCTTCGAATTTAGTATATATGTTCATTGTAATAAAGGGCTTCCCTGATTAGGTTTGGGGGTTCAATTGTTAACTATAAGGGGGTGGGGGAACGGGGGGATGATCCCCCCTTAATATATTGTAGATTTCTTTATTTTTCGAGGGGCTTATTTCAAATTCTTTGAAATAAGTGTATAATATACAATTAGTGTTAATAGCCTGTGAGCTCAATGCCCTCAGTTTAACTGGGCAGTTTTCTTTTTTTAGCTCACAGGCTATCAAAGCCTGAGAGCTTATGTGCCCGCCGGTTCTGTATGTACGTACGTATGTATGTATGTACGTAACGCGATAACTCTTGATAGAACTAACCGTTTTACTTTAAATTTAGTTTATAGGTTCCTTGTGATAAGGCGCTTCCCTGATTAGTTTTGGAGGTTCATTGGTTAAGCATAAAGGGGGGAAATAGGGGGCTAACCCCCCATAATTTAGATAAATAGGTTTTTCATGCAGAATTATCCCATTTTCTTCAAATTTTGTATATAGGTTCATTTGATAATGCACTTCTGTCAATAGTTTTGGGGGTTCATTGGTTAAGTATAAAGGGGGAAAGGGGGGATAACCCCCCCCCCTAATTTAGATAAATGAGTTTTTATGCAGAATTATTTTCTTCAAATTTTGTATATAGGTTCATTGTGATAATGCGCTTCTCTGAAGAGTTTTGGGGGTTCATTGGCTAAGTATAAAGGGGGAAAGGGGGGGGGGGGCTAATTCCCCTTAATTTAGATAAATGGGTTTTTCATGCAGAATTATCAGATTTTCTTCAAATTTTGTATGCAGGTTAATTGTGATACAGCGTTTTCCTGATTGGTTTTGGGGATTCATTGTTGGGGAATCATTGTAAGTATAAAGGGGGTTACGGAGGGCTGCCCCCCCATTAATTTAGATAACTGCGATTTTCATGCAGAATTATGCGATTTTCTTAAAATTTTGTATATAGGTTCATTGTGATAAGGCACTTTCCTGATTAGTTTAGGAGGTTCTTTGGTTAAGTATAAAGAGGATAAAGGGGGGGGGGGCTTATCCTCCCCCCTTAATTTAGATGAATGTGTTTTTCATGGAGAATTATCCGATTTCCTTCAAATTTTGTATGTAGGCTCATTGTGGTAAGGAGCTTCCCTGGTTAGTCTTGGGGTTCATTGGTTAAGTATAAAGGGGGATACGGGGGGTAATCCCCCTTAATTTAGATAAATGGGTTTTTCATGCAGAATTATCCGATTTGCTTCGAATTTAGTATATATGTTCATTGTAATAAAGGGCTTCCCTGATTAGGTTTGGGGGTTCAATTGTTAACTATAAGGGGGTGGGTGAACGGGGGATGATCCCCCCTTAATATATTGTCGATTTCTTTATTTTTCGAGGGGCTTATTTCAAATTCTTTGAAATAAGTGTATAATATACAATTAGTGTGAATAGCCTGTGAGCTCAATGCCCTCAGTTTAACTGGGCAGTTTTCTTTTTTATTTAAAAGCTACTTTACACTTTCTCTCACATCATTGTGATAGTTAATTTGTATGGACAAATAAATTAAAACAGCATTTTACATTAATTGTTGGAAAGTGTTCATGAATAAATTTAACATAATCATTCGTTTCTCTTCTATAAATAAAGCATCTTTAAATGCAAATCAATAAGATAACGGCATATTCTAGCGTGTGTAAGTAGGTATTTATAGTTTCCCTTTTAAGAAAAAATGACTTATTTGTCCTTCTGTTTCTTCTTAAAATTTTAAAACTTTTTTCCTAATCCTTTATGATGTAGTTAGCATAGTTAAATTGAAGTATTTCTTAAAGGAAGTTCTGAAACCTTTAATATTTAAATTTTTAATAGTCTTGTATAAAATTTGTGTATATTAACATATTCACGTTTACAAGCATATTAAAAGTTTTTTTTTCTTTAAAGGTGTGACAAATGTTGAATTCATCCGTGGCAAAGCAGAAGATGTTATTTTTGCAGCCATTAATAAATGTGATGAATCATCTGATATTATAGCTGTAGTTGATCCACCAAGAGCTGGTGTTCGTAAGTTTGATTCTTTTTTAAAGTCAAAATTAAGTTATAAAATGTTTTAATATGATTAGAAATGCATTTTTATTAACCTATGTATTGGGTGCTGTTAATACAAATAAGTATAAATTTGATAGAATTTTATGTCAGTTCTTTTTAGGAGGTTAATATATTCTGTGTTATATGTACTTTTTTTTTTTTTTTTTGAGAGAGAGAAGAATAATATTCCACATAAAGTACTTGCTAAATCTCATTTTTTGCTATTTATGTGTAAAAGCACCTGGAAAACATATGCTAGTGTTACTTTTGCTATCATTGCTATAAAGCACAAGTGTTCAATCTTTAGATCACTTTGGGCTGCACATACACTGTAATTAAATTAATGGCAGTTGTTAAGCAAAAAGGTCTTGTTAACTTTTACTTATTTTCTAATAGAAATGCTTTTAAAGTTATTGAGCAAACCTGCGGCTTTGCACTCATGATTGTTGAAATATGCCAAGTGGTTTTTGGGTGCCTTTTTTTACATTTGGGGAAATTATACTTCTGCTTTTAAATGTTACTAATTAAGTCAGATTTTGAAGAAATCTCATTCTTCTACTGCATTAAGTGAAATTGGTTTTGTAGTCTCAGAATATATTTCCTGCAAAAAAAAAATTATTTATATTTTAAAGTATTAATGTAATTTGAATCGCCATAAAAAATTAATATACAGTTAAGTAATAAGTTGGAAAACAATGGTTTAGTATATTTAATTGCCATTTTTGATGAAAGGCTAAATATGCAATACTTCTTTACCTAGTTTGCAATCACATTTCTTCATTACTTTAATTTTCATTCATTATAGTAGTTACTGGGTTTTGCATTTTCTTTTATTGCTTAGAAAAGTTGTATCTAACATCTAACACTGGCATAACAACTAATTAATTTTTCTTCTCTTTAGTTTGAATTAAAAAAAAATTGTTTGTGTGCATCTGCATCTTAAAATTATCCCTATGTCAAATTTAAAGTTTATAGGGTGACAGTTTCAGAGAAATTACACTGAAAATAAAACTAGAATGTTTACCTTCGTTCCACCCATTTGAAGTTAGATTTTTTATTTTTTTAAACTTTTGTTTGATGGAATTACATTCTAATAGAAACCTGCCTGTTAAATTAAAATATTCTAGCCCCAATAGTTTCCGAATAATCATGATTGAGTGTTTTCGTACCGAGCATTTATGTCTTAAAAGAAACTTCATATAAAATTTCATGTTCTTAGCATCGACAGAATGTAAGAAATCCGAATGTTAAAAAATGACTGTCTTAACCTTTTTTGTTTTATCCATGTACAGGGAGGGGCCTGTCCAGATTTTTCTTACAGGTTCCTGTTTTTGTGAAATTGTGAAAAGTTTTGTATATTTGTGAAAATTCTAGTCTTAATAATTAAAAACAGGATAATTGCACCATAATTTATAATTAAAATTAATGTATTAAAGTCGAATACAACATTTGTTAAATGGTACACACATTAAAATCGTGAATTTACAAACACATTTAAAATAATCTACGTTTCGCTTCTGCGAACGTCATCAGGATGTTACAAACAAGTCTAAAATGTCAAAATGGGCATAAACGTCTGAAAGTCTTGGAGAAACTGTAATGTAACGATAATTTATCGTATAACATTCATAAAATCTGGCATAATATGTTATAATCCATTAATACAATCTGTTCATTTTGTCTTCCCCCCCCCCCTCCTGTTTTCACTGTGGTGGTTTGATCCATTTGGTTACCATGGAAACTTGGTGACGTTTGCACACTCTCCGTTTAAGTTTTCTCCAAGACTCTCAGATGTTTATGCCCATTTTGACATTTTAGACTTGTTTGTAACATCCTGATGATGTTTTTCAGAAGCGAAACGAAATGTAGATTATTTTAAATGTGTTTGTAGATTCACGATTTTAATGTGTGTACCATCTATTTTTTTGGCAAAAAATTTTGTGAAGGGTCCTATTTTGGGATGAAAAAAATTGTAAAGAATCTTGTTTTAAGATGAGAATTTTTGTAAAGGGTCCTGTTTTAAGATGAAAAAATTTGTGAAGGGTCCTTTTAAGGGATCAAAAATTTCTTAAACAAATCCCTGATGTACGAGTCATGTTCTGGTGTAAAATCATTTTAACTGGTTCGTCTTTATTGTCCCAACATCTGGCAACAACAGTAGTTTTTATTTTGCTCTTTAGAGATGGTATATTCAGTAAAAGTAACAAAGAGTATTTTTTCAGTGTCTTCTATCATTATTAAGAATTAAGGTAGAAATATATTTGCTTTAGTAATTTTAAATGTTATTGAGTTGAGTAGTTTAAGCTATTTAAATATTTTAGTCTTAGGGATCCTATTAGTTAAAAGTTTTTACATGGGAATTTCAACACCAAATTTTAGAATGTTTTTTATTTACTTTTGCAGAGAGTAAAAGACCTCCTTAAGGGTAGTTTGCAAACAGATCAAATATAGTCTATTTTTAAGTGGAGACTACTGCCATCTTTATTATCCTAGAGGAGATTTGAAATCAGTTTAACAGTTCCAAAGTAATCATTATTTTAGAACATTTTACGCTGCTTTCACCTTTTAAATTTCGAAATTTTAGAAAATATTCTGTGTGACAATGTCATAAAAGTAATGCCCATATCAAATTTCAAGTTTCTAGCCTTAACATTTCTAAATAGATCCTAATTTAGAATGTTTTTTAGAATGTTCCGCTCATTTCACCCTTTTTAAATTTTGATTTTTTAGAAACCATTTTTAGTGAGCATTTACATCTTAAAAAAAGTATTCTGTGCCAAATTTCAAGTGTCTAGCCCCTTCAGTAATGCAGAAATAGCAATTTTAGAATGTTTATGCTTCTGCAGCTTTTAAAATTTTGATTTTTTTTTTTAAACTGCTCTGTGAGAGCATTTATGTTGTAAATGTAACAGCCATGTTAAATTTCCAGTTTCTATCCCTAACACTTCCAAATAAATTGTAATTTAGAAAACATTTTTAGAACATTTTCCACTCATTTCAGCCTTTTAAATTATCAATTTTTTAAAACCATTCTTAGTGAACATTTACATCTTATAAGTAACCGCTATGCCACATTTCAAGTTTCTAGTCCGAACAGCATCATAGAAACTTCAATTTTAGAACTTGTTTTCTCCTGCACCCTTTTAAATTTTGATGTAAAAAAAAAAAAAAAATCCCTGACGGCTCGGCCTACAGGCACAGGTAGATTTCGAAGACGCAGAACGTGGGGCGCCTGTTTGTCAGGAATTGCGGAAGAAATGACCTTTTTGCGATGATGCTGCTGTTGGAACCGCCTACTTCGAAACCAAACTTGTTTGCAGGCGGAGCCAGCAAGGATTTTTTTTTTTTTTTTTTTTTTTTTTGCTATAAGAGTTGGTCCTATAAAAAACATGTCAATATAAAAATTTTAGATAATATTAAGGGGATTTATAATAAATTTAAGCAGATTTGAAATCTTGGGAATTGACGAAGTTATGAATTTTTTTCTTCTAAAACCCCCCTTCCCCCCCTTAAGGCAATTTTTAATTATATCAAAAATCTGTCAGACATAAATTTTCGGCCCTTCTCCTAGAAGTAATAATAACTTCAAACGGATTCAATACGTATCATAATTAAGAAATTATGGGTTTTTTCTGTTTTCACAAAAAGTCCCCCCATCCCCCCCACCTTGGTTCGATTTTGCCCATTAACGAACTTGACCGAGATTTTATGCCCCTTGATTTTATGTATCAGTTTCGAAAAGATGCGGGAGTTGGAACCGCCTACTTCGAAAAATAACTTGTTTGCAGGCGGAGCCGGCAGGGATTTTTTTGTTTTTAATTTTTTTTTGCGATAACGGTTAGTCCTATAAAAAACTTGTCACTATAAAAGTTTTAGATAATATTAAGAAGATTTATAATAAATTTAAGCGGACTTAAAATCTTGGGAATTGACGAAGTTATGAATTTTTTTCTTCTAAAACCCCCCTTCCCTCCCCCCTTAAGGCAATTTTTAATTATATCAAAAATCTGTCATACATAAGTTTTTGGCCCTGTTCCTAGAAGTAATAACAACTTTAAACGGATTCGATACGTATCATAATTAAGAAATTATGGGTTTTTTCTGTTTTCACAAAAAGTCCCCCCATCCCCCCCCTTGGTTCGATTTTGCCCATTAACGAACTTGACCAAGATTTTATGCCCCTTGATTTTATGTATCAGTATCGAAAAGATGCAGGAGTTGGAACCACCTACTTCGAAAAATAACTTGTTTGCAGGCGAAGCCGGAAGGGATTTTTTTTGTTTTTAATTTTTTTTGCTATAATGGTTGATTCTATAAAAAACTTGTCAATATAAAAGTTTTAGATGATACTAAGAGGATTAATAATAAATTCACGCGGATTTGATATCTTGTAAATTGACGAAGCTATGATTTTTTTTCTTCTAAAACCCCGCTTTTTTTTCCCCCTTGGGGCCATTTTTAATTATATCAAAAATCTGTCCTACATAAATTTTCAGCCCTTTGCTAGAAGTAATAATAACTTTAAACGGATTCGATACTTATAATAATAAAGAAATTATGAGGATTTTTCTGTTTTCACAAAAAGCCCCCCCATTTCCCCCCCCCCCCCCCTGGTTCGATTTTGCCCATTAACGAACTTGACCGAGATTTTATGACCCTTGATTTTATGTATCAGTTTGGAAGAGATTTATGCAGAATTTTTCCAGTTATCGTGGTCAGAAAAAAGTGACATAGATAGATAGATAGATAGATAAACTTTTGAACTGGGAGTGTTTTTGGGTTCTGGGAGTCATGATTGGCGTAAATCTGCAAAAATTTTTCAAAATTTCCAACTTAGGTGAGAATGTAATAGGTAGTATTTCTTATGAAATCTACCTAAAATCTGTTCTGTGTGAGCAATTATTTGCATCTTAAAAGTAATAGCCATGTCAAATTTTCAAGTTTCTATCCTTAACAATTCCATAGAAATTTTAATTTAGAACCATTTTGCGTGCATTTCACTCTTTTAAATTTTTTATTTTTTAGAAACCGTTCTTAGAGAGCATTTACATCTTATAAGTAACCACAATGCTAAATTTAAAGTTTCTAGCCCCAACGGTTATCTCATAAATTTCAATTTTAGAACAATTTTTTATCCTGTACCCTTTTAAATATCAATATATTAAATCATCAATAAATTAAATATCAATATCACAGTATATATATATATATATATATATATATATATATATACTGTGTGAATATTTACATCTTAAAAGTAACAGACAAGTGAAATTTCAAGCTTCTATCCCTAACAATTCCATAGAAATCATAATTTAGAATGTTTTTTGAACATTTTCTGTTCATTTTACCATTTTAAATTTCGAATGTTTTAGAAACAATTCATGGAGTGCATATATGTCTTAAAAGTTAACGCCATGCCGAATTTCAAGTTTCTAGTCCCTTCAGTATCACAAAAATTAAAATTTTAGAATGTTTTTTGCTCCTCCACCCACTTAGGAGTAGTGGTATCAACATAAAATATAGCCTATGTTGAAGAAGATATTGTCATGGACATGGAAAAGGGACACAACTTTTAACTTAATTTCTACTGAACATATTTCAAAGGAACTTGCCTTGTAGGGTAATTTTGTGAGGAAGGTTTTGGTATGTTGAACATTTTTATTATGTGGTGTTTGGTTATAGAGTTGCTCATAGAAAAATCGTAAAACTTGCAATGACAAACATATTAATGCCAATAAGCCAGCTTCAGTCATATTCTAAATTCATAAACTTTGGAAGATAAACAAAAACTCACATTTACAAAAGATTTTGGGAGGATCTGAAATAATCTTAGTTATATTGTACTTTGCAGTTTCAGAATCGTATAGTGAGGTCTTAGCTTTTAACCTTTAAAACATTTTGTTTTAATACTAGGGTCCTCAATACCCATCCAGATCCCGCAGACTCTAAAAACACCCTAATTTGCTGTAATTTAAAAAGATTATCTGATTATGGAAGATATAATATTATCACGACGAGCAGTGCTCTTATGTAATCAGATTACCATTCATATCCCTTTGACTGGGGGATTCTTTAGTTACCAAAGCTGCACCCACTGCTGTCATGACAGTTAATGGCTTTTTTCATGATTGATTAGGCAAGGTCAATTATACATTTGAAAATCAGCTTGTATAAAATGGTTAAATAAAAAATGTTGCTGCTTCCCATACTATATCTAGAAGAGAAATTTTCTTTTACATGCTGTAAGATGTTGTTATGACGTAATTTTCACCATTAAATGCTTTTTGCGCATAATAAGTTAATTATTTTAAAGTTTTCTTCATTTCTAAATATTCACATATAAATATATTTTTCAATTGAAAAGTGTTTGGAAATGTTATTTGGGCTTTATCTGGCAACCATAGATAAAATTCGCTATTTCAAACTATGAATTAAGTCTGTATTCAAATAATGAAATTTTAAATAAAAAAATTAGAAATAAATACTTAACCCATTAATGCCGGTTGGTACAAAAACTTACCATTTCAGTGATACGAAAGTTTTAAATATGAACACCAGTATCTTAGTAAAAAAAAATTCATATTATCTAATGTGATATTATCAGAGATTCAATCAGTTAAAATAACAGTATGGGAAAACTGGTGTCAACTGGTATCGAAGTATTAAAAGAAGTGTAAAATAAGTCGGCGTTAATGGGTTAAAAATTTAGACAAAAAAAAAAAGGATTGGACACACTGCACACCACAATCTAGTCAAGTAGGTGCCTAAAAAAAGATGATTAAGTTGCTATGCATAGTTTTCGATCCTATAAAACTTATGTAACTTTAACCATCTTGAGTTGTTTCAACATTAAATGGAGCTTAAAATAAATCTTGTATTTAAATACCATATGCTTCAGCATGTTTAGCAAAAGATGGTTAAATTATTGCAAAATATGGTTAAATTACTATGGATCATTTTTTATCTTTTAAAACATGTACCTGAACTATTTTGATTGATTTCAACATTAAATAGCACTTAAAATAATTCTTCGATTTAAAAACTGTTTGCTTCAACATGTTTATCATGTATTTCTCTATAAAACAACTAGTTTTCATGTTTTTATATGCAATAGTTTTTGCAGGATAAGCCAAGAAAGTGAAAAGGTCACAGTAAATTCAATTACGGTAGCAGACGTGTTAGTTACTTTTTTTTAGAATAGAGAGAGATATAATGCTGTGTACATGCACATATTACCTTACATATATTACTGAATAGTTTACTTTATCTATTATAATTTAATATTTTTCTCTTAGATCAAAAGGTATTGAAAGCAATCCGTGCTACATCAAGGATAAAGAAACTTATTTATGTTGCTTGCAATCCTAATTCTGCTTTCAACAATTTTGTAGAGTGAGTATTTTTTTAAGCATTTTTTTTAAATTCTGTTTTACAATCAGTTAATTATTGCTGTTTTTTCTCTTCCTTCTCTAGTCTCTGTAGACCACCATCAAACAATTACAGGGGTCCACCATTTTATCCATCTGAAGCTGCAGTAGTTGATATGTTTCCTTATACTCCTCATAAGGAGTTAGTTTTGATATTTGAACGTTTTTCTTGATATATTTTATGGATGTAATTTATTTACAAAATGATGTATTAAAATATTCTTTTGTAAAACTTTGTTCTTTTTCTTTTTTAAAAATATTTTTAAAGCCTATCTTGAATGTTTTTCATCAAAATGAATGTAAGGTCATATCTTGAAAATGCATATTTTAAAAATGTAAATACTGAATCCATTTTCAAATGTACAAATTGAGCAATTGTACATAATTTTGGGAAAAAAAAGAATGTACATATAATATTATTTTATTATAAAATGGACCATTCTCCCAGAAATGTACATTTTCAGTACTAAATTTTCTGAAAAAGCATTTTTCAAATTAAGGGTTAAAAAAATGTTTTTATATTGCTTTGGACTTATCTAACATCATGTTAGTATTTTCTCAGATCGTGGAGAATATTTTTTTTAATTAAAATAGCAGTTCTATGGCCTAATATAATTAAAAAATTAATTATTGTATTAATAATTTGAATCCATAATTTATTATTACTCTATATATAATAACATATATACTAAAGTATGATGTATTATGACGCTATTTACGTTACATGGTTTAATTTTCATAATAATTTATGTGATATAAGTGAAAATTTAAATGACAGTAAAATAATAAACTTCTGCATAAATTCCTTTTATTTTTCATCATTTTCTAATTTATCCTATAATTGTTGTCTACAAAACAATCCTTTATAGAAGTTTGTTTTTTCATACTTCGGACACTGCATTTCTCCACTTCGTTTTCTAATGAATAAATCAAATTGTAATTGTAATCTCCACTATGTGCTTCAAAATATCAATAAACAACACACAGACATTGCTGCACATAGCGCCAGATCTACCAAGACGCTACAATGTGGGTACACAGTTGTCGTCCAATGAGGAGGGAAACACCGGCGTTAAATAACTGATCAGACTAATGATCTAAAGTGTGTGGCGTCTCTTACGTGGTAAAGCACTCCCTTTCATCTTTTATATAACTTTCTTGGCATGTCTAAAGGTGAAAGATCAAGAGTGGGAGCTGTTATCAGCTGGAAAAACATCCATTTCTTTTGTTGGAACTCCCCTTTCTTTTGTCAATAACTACAAAATTATTTGAGAAGAATGGGAAGACACAAGATTGATGCCCATCTTAGACTAACTTGCTCAGTATGCGTTATAAACACAGCTTAAATATTGTTATTTTATTCTCTTGTCTGTACCAATTGTATTCCAGGATTTTCTAAGAAGTATCCCCCAGGATCTTGAGTTGTTATATGTACAGAAAGCTTTAAAAGAAAATAAACATTCCATGCACATCTTAGAATTAAGAGAATAAAGTCTACTTTCACAATGATTTGTGCTCTTTGATTGTAAAAATAACAAACTAAATCATTGTTACAAAAGAAAGTATTTCCTTTCTTCCCATTCATCACTACACAGGAATTCACAAAATCTGGATTACTAGATTAGAGATCTTTTATGCGATTAACCAGGGATTGTTATGCAATAAATTGAGTATATTTAAAATTAACGTTATGGGGACCATTACTGTTTCATGGGATTCTATGCATATAATTGGGGTATGCAATTATCCATTATCCAATTAAGTACTGTAATTTGTGATGCATAATCTGCAGATCAATCAAATTAGAAATTTTATTTAATAAAATGTAACTGATTCTTATGTGGAATTCATTTGACTTTAATTAAAATTGCTGGCACAAAACTCGTTTTTTTTTTTATTCACAAGTATTTTAAGAATTGCTTGCAAAGGATAGGTTTCTTAAATGATGAGGCTTTATCGTTCTTAGCCCATAAATATTTTACTTGTTAATGAATATGTGTGCTTGTTAATGAAATTTATTTAGATTTTTTTTTTTTTTTTTTTTTTTGGTTTGAGGAGTGGGGTATCTAATGTTTTATTCAACATTTAGAAAATATTTATAATAGTATTAATTTTATTCTTCGTAAATAGGAAGTCATATTTACTATACAAGTTAAATGATAATTATATGATTTTTATGAAATTATTGTAAAAGTTGCAATTTTCTCAATAAAAATGTATATTTTCAATTATATCATTTTTACAAGTGAAAGTATTTTTTCCTTTATTAATTTAGTACTTAATTTTGGAACTGGTGGAATGAAAAATATTTGCAAAGGATATTATTTTGTTCGATGCAATTATTGAAAAATATCTCATTTTTATACATTAACTAGCAGAACCACCTAGTTTTGCCTATGTTAATCATGAGAGTCTTCCGTGTAAAATAAATAGAAATGCAATAATATGGCAATCACAATAACAAAACTCTGTGATCTTGCGCCCATAAATTGTTAAAAAGAAAAGTGGGGGAAAAAATGACATCACTTTGATGCAATTATAGTAAAGTCTCTCTTCAGCTTTATAAATGAGAATGCAAGTTTCATGTAACAGAAAAATATATAATTTCTTTGACAATACAGAAAAAATATAACTTATTCAACCAATTGTCTTAGCATTTAGTAAAATTCTATTTCATATGGCATTATTTTTAAATGGAAACTTACATTTTCATTCATGAAAATGACACCGTTTCCTAGACACTTTCAGTCATGAAGTTTTGTTTGAAAAGAGAAAGATCGACTCTAAATAAATATAAAAGTAAAAATAGTTTAAAAAACCCCCCATTTTTATAAGTATTCAATGTTTATCTTAAAAATCATGCCTAATTTCATAGCTGCAATTCATGTAGTTCCAAGTAATTTCTATTACAATACATTAATTTCACATGTCCAAAGATTCACCACTTTGATTTATGCTTGGTAGGAAGTGCAAACTAGTGAATTTATTTAAAAAATTATAAATTATGCTGTGTTTCTTTTTTAAAATATGGCAACAGTAAAGAAAAAATGGGGATTATTTAAACTATTCAGGATTTCTAAATTGATTTGCCTATGTGTAATCACAATTTAATTAATATTAAACTATTAAATGATAATAGAGTATTTAAAAAAAAATTACACTCTTTATTTTTTATTTACATTTTCTACTTTTCAATCTAAAATATTTCGTTGTTGCTATTTCATAGCCAGTTGGCCTATTTTGGCACATAATTAACTCCATTGTTTTTGTAACTCTTAAACAGTTGTAAACATAAAGATTATTTAGAAGTTTCTCATCTGTGTTCGGCTAATAAAAACTGCCTTAAAATTAATTTAAAATTAAGTTCTAAAAATATTAAATAAAATGTATTGTCATTGGAAACACCTGTCACCTGTGTACATTGAAGATGTGATGGGCTAGGGCTCAAAGACATTTTTTTGTTTATTCACAAATTAAAAACATGAAAAATAAATTGCTATTTGAGAAATAGGAATGCAGATCAAGTTTCTAAAATGTTGTACAATGGAAGTATGAATGTATTTGATGGGATATAAAGAGAAATATTCTATCCGATTCTGAAGCCTTTGCATGGTCAGTGTTAGTAATGTAAAGAAGCCATGAGATAGAGATACCCTTGTCTATCCTTTCTTTCTGTTTGAAGTTCTTTTCCAGAATTACTAAAAAACAAAACTCATGTTTTTTTTGTTTTTTTTTGCCATAGCTGTAAAATGATATTTTAAAAGAATAAGAATTGAGACTTTTGAAAATTTCTGCCAGTGGTTGGGTATAAAGATCAAATTTGCTATTTAAACAGATTTTCAGGGGCATGAATTATAGTGACTTTTTATTAGCTTATAAAAACAAAGTACTGTTGAGCTTCGATATCTTGGCATTTCAAACATGGGGATCAGGACGATTCTATTGTGGATAATCTTTAAAGGGCGGTAGCGCACTAGGGAGATTGGCATCCATAATTGGCGCGTTAGCCTAAATAACAACAATCATAAAGGGAAATGGATTTTGTGAAAATATATTATTTATAAATGTATTGTTTAACTGTGGCCGTTCTTAATAACAATACTTTTATTAATAATAGTGATATTTAAATAATTAATGTAGATCATTTCGTAATATTTTAATATGTTAATATAAATTTATTAGTTTTATAATTCAAAAGATGTGTTTGAAACAAAAATGTTTACATTACGTTTGAATCTATTCCTTATACCCCCTCTCTCTTTTGTTTTCTTAATAACTTTAAAATGTTAGACATTTAAATTAATAGCTATTATCCGTGGCTTTATTCACATACCCCCACCCCTAACCTCTCCCATCATTGATTTTCAAAAAGCACAAAAGTTTTATGAATTATTTGAGAAAAAATAATAATTACATATTTTAGAAAGATCGTGGAAATTAAGTTTTCTAATGAAACTTATCAAAATTGTATATACCTAAAAAAATACTGTGAAGGGTAAATTAACTGGGAAATGTTGATTGCCAAAAGTTTTAAATGTCCGGATAGTTGAGTTAGTTGAGTGCTACAAAATCTATATCTGATGAGGGGGTAGTCGATGAAATAGTGAAGCAGGAATAATTTTTTTTGCCTATTTTCCAGTCGAAATCGTCAAATATTTCTGATTTTATTATTTTAAAATTGGCATTTGATTAACTGATTTTTGAAGTTAAAAATATATTTTGTTTGAATATAATTTCTAAGTTTATTTTTAATATTTAGTAATTTTTCAACATGTATAATGATTTATGGTAATTTTAATATATATATAAATATATATAACTTATGTTAATTTAACATTGTAACTGAGATAAGTAACAGATGCTGCTCTTGATAGAAATTGTAAATATCATTTAAAATATTAAAATGCAAGCGAAAATTTTCAAAAGAATGCTGCCACAGGTTTAACATTAGCTAGCGAGTGTCTTCGTATGACTAGAGACTTGAGTTTTTCATATGATTTCCAAACATTTTAACTCTAAATTGCTTTTAAGGCTGTTCTCAAATCTAAAGAAGCTACTTTCTGACACAATTTTGAATTAATTTTTGTTCGGAAACGGATGAAATTGGCAGGTGTTCTTATTCAGAAACTATGCATTAGAAACACGTTTTCCATGTTTTGGTACAGGCAGAAGATCTTTCAAAAAATACTGTCAAAGTCGGCGTTTTGAAGCGATTTTCCGACGCCGCAGCACGAGAAAGGGCGAAAAGTGTCATTACGTGATACGAATGGCTTATAGATCGATAAATAATTTATTTATCAAAACATAGAAAACTCATTAAGATTCTAAATTGTTTCAGGAGTCACGCCTGCAATTTTTATGACTTTCTATTTTAAAATGTGTCAGAAAGTATCGCGTTGCTGAGCAGGTCTTTTGAGAACCACCTGAACGACGATTTTAAAGCAATTAAAAGAAATAGACGCTCATAGATAAGATCTACCTGAGAGATAAGAAGTATTTGGATAGAATATTATGAAGAAATTTTCAGAATAAATAACAAAAAAAAAGGAGATGACCTAAAGTATAATAAATGTGTTTTGTGATTTTTCTTTCTTTTGATTTTCGCCCTGGATAGGGCTTTGTCCCCGAAAGGACTTGTTTTAGTCCTGAAAAGGACTGTTTTACTTTTATTTCCGAAAAAGAGATTTATTTCTAAAACTTGTAAGAAAACTTTTCTTACAACATTTCAATGCCACTTAGAGTAGAATCGCTGTTATAATTTATATCGGATTCGCCAGTTTCGGTTAAACTATCAGTGTCACTTTCGTCGCCTACAACAAAGCTGATATTTTCGATCCTTTGTTCTACTATATTATCTGTTTGCCAATATTCATTTTCTGTTTTAATTATTCTCTCACAATATTTCGACCATTGCTCTTTTGTAATGCTAGAAAAAGCTTCGAAAGTTAATTTCTTCATTTCAGTTAAACTGAGTTCGGAATTGACATTTCTCCCTCTGATATACAATTTTGTAGCAGCCCATGCAAATTCTATAGCATTCAAATTACAGTGGTATGGTGGTATTCTTAATACGTCATGGCCTCTGTCTTTTAAAAATTCATCCACACAGTACTTTTTTGTGGGGGATGCATTTGCGGCTACCAAATCATACAGATCAATTTTCCTCATTTCAATATTGTGAGGAATTTGTTTCTCTGTTAACCACAAAGACAGCTCTTTTTTTGTGGCATATTTTGATGGTGTTTTATTCAAAATTTTGGTATGGTAAGGAGCATTGTCCATACAAATTACGCTATTGGCAGGTATGTTCGGGAGCAATTTTTCCTTCAACCACTTTGAAAAATTATCGAAATTCATTTGACCGTGGTAATCGCCTGAAGTGGTCCCAGATTTGAATACCAAGCTTGCCCCTGGTACAAAACCATCTTCATTACCGGCATGTACGACGATCAATCGGCTTCCTGCATTTTTTTTAACATACGCTCCAGTTTTTCCTAGCTGCCAACATTTTCCGAAACACATATTACTGTCGATCCATGTTTCGTCTAAATATATAATTGGTCTCTTATCATTTCTATATTGCCTAATTTCTCGTAAATATTTGTATCGCCAATGCACAATATCTTGCCTTTCCATACTTATTTTTCTTTTGTCTTCACAGCGTTTCCACCGAAATCCGATTTTGTGCATGATTCTTCTCAATGCTTCTTTTTTCCAAGGAAATTCAATTTTTTCTTTTATAGCAGGCAATAGTGCATTCAGAGTAGGCATCCTATTACTTTTATAAAACTCATTCACTGTTTGGCGAATCACACAAAGATCAAAATCATCTACATTTAAAAATACGTTTCGATTTTTTTGAGGTCTCCTTCGTTTACCCGGGGATTTTAGACTTGGAGAAAGCATAGCTTCTTTCTTAATACGTGCAATTGTTCGCACCGATTTCCCAGTTGCTGCAGCCGCCCTCTTCTGCGCTTGTTTAAGAGGAATCCTTGGATTTTCCAACTTTGCTTCCTCCTCAAAAAACACTGAAGCACTTTAAAATCAGATTTCGTTCCTGGGAATGAATAATTTTATTTTTCGCTGACATTTTATCAAGACGAATATGGCAAAGATCAGGACAAGGATCGATTATAATAATAATCTTACACGACAAAGAGCAAGATAGAATTCAAATACAAGCATACGCTACAAGAACGAGCTACGATTTGAAGTAGTAAATAAACCTGTACTGCAGGTGCAGATGACTGTTTCTGGGATTTGGCGGAATGTCCGCTCGCCAATTACCCTCTTGTACTGGACAACCTCAGACCCTGAAACTCCCGGTCAAAAATAGATTCTCCCAAGGTCATCGGACAAGATACCGGAGCTTAACAGTACACGTATTTTAATTTTTAAACTTCTTGTGCTATTTCTGAAAGTGTGGAAACAAGAAAGAAAAAATTGCATTCGAAAATTAAAAAAAAAAAAGATTTGTATAAAATGGCAGGGGGTTGAAGAAAGGGGTAAAGAGTGTTCTGAGAACTTTTTAAAATAGTCAGTAATTTTGCTCCTGTTCTAAAACGTATGTATATCAAGTTTAAAACACATGTATATCAAGTTTTGTGCAAATAGACTCCAAAAATTGTAGATTTGTATAAGAAACTAAATCTACACATAGTTTTTTATATATATATTATATACACCATACAGCCAAGAAGATTAAAAGGAGTCGACATAAATGACATTTTGAAGTTGTTCCTAACCCCTCTGCGTCTGCCATATTTGACTGTGGTAAGCTGTGCGTAAACCTATCTACCTACCAGTTTCTTCTCGCGGCATAAATCAACTATGGTAAAAGTCAAATATGGTGGATGCAGGAGAGAAGAAAAAACTCTTGTTACAGTTTTAAAGCTTTCTACGGCGTTAGATTGATATGTCGACTCCATGTATCTTCTTAGCTCCATGATATACACATCAAATGTTTTATATACACAGTTTTTTATATTATGACTTTTTAAAAGTTGAATATTTTAAGCTTGAATTTTTATTTAAGTGACATCAGTTAAGTGCTACATAAAAACAAGAAACATTTTATTAACTAAATTTTCTGGTTCCAGGGCTGGGTTTTTGCCGTGCCAGTGAGTGATTATAACCGGCAGAAACTGGCATAAACACATTTCGTGACATAATCTGAGACTTTTTTAGTAATATTAAATTCCTTAAATACATTTTATTCAGGATAAATAACAAATAAAATACTCTGGATAGTTTTAATTTAAAATAAATAAATTTGTATTAGAAAAAATGAGTAATGTAACAGATAAAAAAATTTTTATAATATGATTGTGTAATTTTATATATAAACAATTATTAGAGTACCATAAAATCCCGTTAATCCGCCCCCTAAACAGGACGGAAAATCGTAAAATAAGCAGGGGGGGGCGCTTACACAGTATTAAAACTGTAGTATATGATATTTATGGGTGGTGGGGGGGGGGGGGGGGAGGGAGATGCTAATGGCTGATCATCGCAAAGCATGCATTATTTTAATAAAGTAACAAAAGAAAAACATTTTGAAAAAAAAAAATGATAGACAAAATAGAAAAACAGTATAACTTCAGGATTAATGACGATTTCAGATTATAGAAAATTCTGGATTTCAGAAGCTTTGAAACTGGAATGCATTTAGATAAATAATAACACTAATATCTGTCATTAATATGGTAACAGAAAAATAAAAGGAACTTAATAATTTAAAATAATTAAAAAACACTGAGAAATTGCAGTTGAAAATGTCCTGAAATAATTTCGAGAACTAGTAACATTTTAAGTGGTGTCGCCATCTGTTGTAAGTTATGAAGATTAAATAATAATTTTTTTTAAAATCATGATTTCGTATCTATAAATGCTAAATAAATAAAACAAATAACAAAAATTGAGAACATACAGAACGAATTGGTAGTGTTGCCAGATTATGAAAACAAAAAACATTACTACCACAAAGATAGCACAAATTACGCTACAAATTTGTCTGTGTATCGACAAATCGATTGATCTGATCAATCAATCGATATTTTTATTTGTGATTGGTTTTCATAATAATGTTAAATACGACTATAAATTCTTTAATAAAATAAATAGATTCTCTTTTAATCAAAATATTTTCCACACAGCATCAAATACACATTTTTTAAACTTATTTCATAAGAAACTTTCGATATTTTTATTACTGTCATATCGCCATGGAGATAAATTTACAGCAAAACTAATGTTTAGTTATATTGCTTTTTCAGTTCGACAATGTGTTTGTACATGTTTGCCATATATAAAGAATCGTCACGCCTTTCTGATCCGTCGGAAAAAAAAAAAACACTCGGGAGATAAAATTTTTGGTGTTGATCTTGACGTGCACGGTGAAATTTCTTTTGGGGGAGGGCGCTTTCTCAGAATTTTTTGAATTTTCCAATTTGTTTACAAAGTGGGGGGGGGGGGGTGCTTAATCGGGAAGGGCGGATTAACGGTATTTAAAATTCAAAATAGAAAACTATATCCAATACTTATTTAAACACTGAAAAGAAAAGAAAAATAATCAATACTTACTTAAAATACTTTTCTGTAATTTAACATAATAATTTAATAATAACTGTAAAAAATCTTTCTCATAGAAATGTTATGCAGCTCCAAATCAAAAAATTAGAATAATTAATTCCATTTGTATATTTGGAATTGCATTTAGCTTTATTTCACTGCAGTACAATTGAAAAAGAACAGTGGTGGATGTTTTAATACATTTGCAGGTTATTAAAGAAAATTAAAACTGTAAAATATTAAATTTTGAGTGAATATTTTATTTTTGTAAAATTATTTTCATTATTTAAAATATTAGAATACTAAAATAGGTGGTTCAAAAAATTAGAATACTTATGAATTTTCCTGATTGGTTCAGAAGGTTGCATAAAATAAGCATTTTTGGCAGAATAGATATTGCGCTAAAAAACAAAGTTGAGCTTCTTTCCAGCTAAAGTCGGCATGGTCATGTCTGGGCAGAAAACATTGTGAACCACTTGTAGCTAGCTTGGCAAAATGAGTTCGTGCTGTTATAAAATGTAAAGGTGATGCTACAAAATATTAAAGAATAACTATTTTTCCTTTATTTTAAACACATTATTTACAATGCATTATTCTAATATTTTGAACCAGGTAAATGGTTATTCTAATATTTTGATTTTTTCCAAATGTGAATAATTATTTTAATTTGTGTATTATTTCCTTTAATTTTAATGCTAAAAGATTCTATAAACTATGTAGATTCTTACAATATTAAGTTTTATCCTGTATTACTTTTTGTATAAGCGATACATAAAAAACTTTTTTTCACAATTCCTTTTTTTTTTTTATATTATTCTAATTTTTAGGGTTTCGTTCATCTCACGAAACCCTATTGCTCCCACTCCATTGTCTGTCTGTCACAGAGCCATTCTCGAAAACTGTGTAACTTACAGAGTTGAAACTTTGTGTATAAATCAGAATATCAGCTGTAAGGAGCTGAAAATATTAAAATTTGAAAAATTCGTATTATTTTAATAATTAGAGATAAAAAACCAAAATTCTAACAGCCTTTTCTTATTAAATTTGAAAATTTTTCCTTATAGCAGATGCCAAAAATTAAAAATTCATGATGAAATTCTATCTACAATAATTAATTTTCTATCAGACGATTTCCACATGAAAAATAAAAATGAAATAAAAAGTTTCACCAATTGAAAAAAAAGATTAATATGAAATAAAAATGATTGACGTCATAGTAGTAATAAAACAGAAAGATTTCTCAATAATACAAGGAGTATGAGTATGTGTGCATGTACACAAAGCAGATTAATTACACGTCATTAGAGAATTAAAAAGAAAATCTGACGTCATATCGCAAGTTTAACGGATTTTTCAAATGTTTCAGTATAATACAAAGCGAGTATGAATATGAGTAATAGAGAATAGTAAATATATGAGTTTGAGGAACGTATTGAATCATGATAAAAACCAGATTATGGAAATATTCGCATATTTTAACATTTTGAAAGTGTACAACATGTTTAATTTTGAAATTAATTTTTTTTTAAATATCGCATTTAGTCCACATGACAGATATTATTATGACAGAATATAATAGTGGGCTTCACCCGCTATCGGGCCGGTTCAGATATTCGAAAAACCGAGAAAAATAGACAGTTTTTTTTTAGAAAATTAAATTTATTTGGATTTTTTAAAGAAAGGATAAAGTGTTTTGAAAGGAATATTAAACGAAACCCTTTGTGCGAACTTGGATCACACTTACCCACTTGCTTAATTTGGAGCTGTAGTTATATGTGGATCTTGTAATTCCGTGGACTTAAAAACATTTCATTTAAATACAAATCTGACTTTTTTTTTAAATTAAAGACTGTTAGTTGAAAATGTTCCAACCGTATCTACCCTATATATATAAAATCCTAATGAAACGAATTTGTGAAATGATTTTATGAAACGATTTTATGAAACGACTGATTATGTTTCAGGGCTATTTTTAATAAAATATTAAACGCTTGATGGTGAAATTAATACCAATTGTCCATAAAAATTCGCGGATGTCAAAACTGGTAATAGAATTTTGGAAATTGGAATTAGTTTTCGAGATATTAATTTTTTTCTAATTTTAATGACATTTCTGTAATGATGGCAACTAATTACTCAGTTTTTTTGTGACAAAAAAGGGAAAAAAATTGAAAAGGATCCCGATAGGGATTATTGGTTTATTTTTATTCGTCATTTTCAAATTGAAATTGAAATTATCTTTTATTTCAATCGATAATGAAGACAAGATTGTGATTAAATTATGTTTTTCAGGAAAATTTGAAAAAAAAATCACATTTCTATCGTCAGGATTCAATTGTCTGTCAGCATTTAATTTAATTTATAAACTGAAAATATTTTGAATAAATTCGTCCAAATGACGTCATTTATGTAGACGCAAAATAAAGGGGGAGAAAGGAATTAATAGTAATTATTATTTATTGATATCATTTTGTTATTTTTTTGTAAAATGTAATTAAACAAATTTATAAAATCACTAATTCGGATATTTGAAACGAATGTATAAAATAATATTTGCCCAACTGAATGGAAGGAGAATAAAATATCCTGCTTGGTTTTCTTTCCAATTTTAATGAGAATATGACATCAATTATGGTAAAATGACATTTACTCCTTTCTCTCATTTATTGGCAGCAAGGAAAAAAATGCTCCCTATATATTAGAGAAATGCTATTAAAGTTTAAAAGTATTCCAGTAAAAGTTAAAACTTTTCCAGTATATGGGGCCTTGACGAAACAGAGAAAATACCTTTGGCGGAAATAGAAATTTGGCAACATACTTTCTGTCAACCTATTCACTTTGTCATTTCGTATACAGAAGCATTTTTTCAATATTTATACAATTTGTTTAGCGTAAAATGTCATTTATTTTATATATAATCAGAAGTAATTTGTATAGAAAAAACAATAATAATATACGTATAATTAAAATACGCATATAAACATAAAAATCGTCGAATTTGTTTTCATGGCTGTTTATGTCATTTGGCACCAAATCTCACTTTCTGATGCCCCAAGCTTTTTAAAAAAGACCCAAGACCCCTATAATAGAAAAGCACCAAAAGTTCATTGGATTTGTTTTCATAATTTTTGGCAACAAATCTATGTATATTAACAAACTATCCCTTTTCGAAGCTCGAATTACGCCAAACCTAAAAGCAAAAGATCATATACTGGAAAAGTACCCGATTTTCTTATGGACAGTATTCAAGTGACATAACATGGTGTAAAATTATCGTGGATAGCAAATTTGTTTAAATATCTCATCAATTGATGCGGAATAAATGGGCATGCATGCAAAATATATTTAATTAATTTTGTATGATAAATAATTATCAGAAAATTCGTATATACATATTAATTAAAATAAATAGTTTACATATTTAAAATAACATGAAAATATGCATGATGGTGTACTAAAATAGAGAGAAAATTAAAACCTGTTACTGAAAATGTCTATAACGGAGTACTTTTCAATACCGTGGTTCTTAATGTTATTCACAAGCAGATGGAATTTTTATCATCCTTAAACGCAAAGGAAGAATAGAATACAGATCGTTGTTATAAAAGTCCGAGAGGTAGCCACAATTTAAACCTAATCATTTCATACAAGCTGGTTTTCAAGTTGTAATTGATTTTACTTATCAATCCCGAAAACAGTCGTCAGTTGTCGCAACAGCTGTGTATGAGGCCATGATAATCAAAAAATGCCCCATTAAAACGTTAAAAGCATGGCAACCCAATTGCAGATTTACCAATATTTTTAAAACAAAGCACGCTGTCATGTTTTTAGAGGCCTCGAAGTCTGAGCGGGAGTTGGCGTGCGTAGCTCGCAGGGGGTAGGCCCCCTAGTATATATAAAACCATATTCCATATAGTAGATAATCTTTAAGTTATTGCATTATATTATTTATTTAAAAATTCTCTGAACAGTGACTTGTTAAAATATCATAGAATTTTTTGCAAATTTCTTTTTTTTTACTTTTAAATAGAAATTCAACAGTAAATAATAATATTATAATATTAATAGTTAAACTTGTACAGCATCAGATTACCATTATGAAAATTTCTGTTTTTTAAGTAAAAGAAAATTAGTATTATATAAACAAAGTATATTTATATGATCATTTTGAAGGTTTTTGCTACTTTGTATAACCTTCATAATCTTTAGTTTCAATTTTTAATTTAATTGTTTACATATCAAATACATGTGTGAATTATGAATCATTACAGTTAAAGTTCTTCTTCTTCTTATTTCTTAGTTTCTGCCATGCCGGTTTTAACCACCCCGGCAGAAACTTGCCAGCCCTGGGTTTAACACACGTTTATTGTTTATTTGATACAGTAAAAGCATAAGGTTTGCAGGTTATGGTTTTTCTCCAATAAGATGCTTTGGAAATCTTTCAATGTCAAAAAGTTTTTGTTTTTAATATTGAAAATAATACAATGGTTCACCTGTGCTGTGGCTTGCAGGACACTAGTTAAAAACCCTTACTGTATATAAGGGCAGATCAAATGAAAATGGAACAGTGGTTATAAATTGGTTTAATTTTGTATGAGTGGGAAGACAACTATGTCTAGATGTATAGCGGGAAGTAAGAAAAGCAACCCCTACTGTGGAAAAGGATTTGCACTGGGCAGTTTCCCTGAAGCATGTAATATGCGCTGGGTGTCAACCAATAGCATCATCCTGTAGACAGTCGGTTATTCATCAGCATCTGCAGAATAAAGAGCACATAGTGTTATTCATTTATTAGTGGCAGAAGGAGTCAGGATTTGCTAAGTGCATTGGCAAAGGAAGGAAGTGTATGGAGAACATGCATATTCATTGACTTGTGTGTAGGACTGCCTCAAACATTTCTGCAAGGGCTGTGAATAATGATACACGGCCTGGTCAAGGTCACATCGTCGTCACATTGTCACATCTTTATTCCGTTGAAAAGGGAATTGATGGGTCGTCATTTTTACTCGGACATCGAAGCCATGGACAAAGTTTGAAACTAGTTCCAATTTCAGCCAAACAACTTATAGGATCAGGGTATTCTGGAACAAGTGCCTCTGTAACTTTGGAGATTATGTTTGAAATAAACTGTCATTTCATTCTGTAGCTTCTGTAACGTTTTCATTTGATCCATCTTAATATTATATAGGTATATATTTTTTTCCAATAAAGCCTTTTCTTCTTTTTTTAAATAAAATTTTTAGACCTTCAGGTTATACAGACTTAGAGTTTATGACAATGATTAAATCTAATGATGCTACATTCGGCAGCCGTGAATAATGATGCTACATTCGGCAGCCGTGAATAGTACTTGGTATCATAATTTTAATCATCATGATGACAGTACAATGCATTCTTGTCCAGTATGAATGAACTTCCACGTAAGATGAGTGGAGGAAACACACACACTAGAAATTGAGAGAGAGAGCACAGTACACTCTAATTATGTTATTGGTCGTTCTATAAAAATTGTGGATGTGCATGTTTCCTTTTAAAAATGTCATCTTCATTCATGAAAGCATTCCACTTTTAATGCACTTGAAAATAGTCTTAAAAACCACATATTCAAATTAAATAAACTTTTATTTTAAAATTTAATAAGAAAATAGCATTAATAAAGATGTAATAACTTTTAATTATTTTCTCCTCTTTTTCTTTTCCCTTACAATAGGGGTGCACAACCTTTTTAAGCAAAGGGCCACTTACAAAAATGACTGGGTTGTCGAGGGCCACCAACAGTAGAATTTTGTTTCGAGGAGGTGTGACGGGGATCTAAGTCTACAATCAGATAAAAAAAACATAAATTTTGGAAGCTTAGTTTTAGCCCCCTAGGTTCCTTGCCTCCCAGTCAACGTATCCAGTTCTGTTGAAGAATTAGATTCAAACAGTGAAAATACTCCTTGACTTTATTTGATGGAGTAAATTTAGCTTTAAAGATTGCCAGTGCGGAAAAAAATTCTTTCATGAATGAAGATGGAGAGGAGGAGAAACATATTATTCTAAATTGTACTTCTTAACATATTCAATCATAAAATGTGGATATCAAGTAGGGGTGCACAACCTTCATAAGAGGAGGGCCAATCACAAAAATGACTGGATTGTCGAAAGACAACATCTGTAGGGTGGACAAAATTTTGTTTTGGGGAAGGAGGGGGAGGATCGACCTAAAAGTTCATAAAAATGCTAATTTTAAAAGGAGATTTATCTCCCTAAACGAAAGCATAACCCAATTCAGTTGGCAAGGATGGAAAAAACTAGAATTTTTTTTTTCCATGCGTGATTGACAATATTCGTAGTTTTTTCCTAGTGATTGACGAAATTCATGAGTTTTACGCTCCCGTTTGGCGAAATTTGCGATTTATACGCACCTGATTGACAAAATTTGCGATTTTTACGTGCCCGATTGGCAAAATTTGCAATTTTTCGCATCTGATTGGCGAAATTCGCAATTTTTTTCGCAACCGATCGGCAAAATTCATGCTTTTTATGCGCCCAATCGGCGAAATTCATGATTTTTACGTGCTTAATCGGCGAAATTTGTGATTTTTATGCACCTGATCGGCAAAATTTGCGATTTTTACGTGCCTGAACGGCAAAATTCACGCTTTTTCCGCGCCCAATTGGCGAAATTCATGATTTTTACGTGCCTAATCGGCGAAATTCTCGATTTTTACGTAGACAATCGGCAAAATTCGCGATATATACACACCCTATTGGCAAAATTCGCGATTTTTACAGGCTTGATCGGCAAAATTCACGATTTTTTACGCAGGCGATTGGCGAAATTTACGATTTATACGCACCCGATCGGCAAAATTTGCGATTATTACACGTTCGATCGGAAGTTGAATTTTTTCCAATTTAATGTAAGTGTCCAAGCCAGGATGTCTTAACTCTTTAAGCATCCTAACCGTGTTTTTCCATCACATAATTTTTGAATTCAAAGTCTGAATTAACAAAAATTAGATATTAATGTTAAGTTTCTACAGTGCATAACAAACATAGATATGTAAGGTTATTAAATATAAGTACTCATACCAATGTTTTTCATATCTATTATTTTTTGAATCATTAAACATACATGAAAAATTCTGCGAGACACTTAAAGGGTTAAATTGACCAACTGAGCTACCTGGATGACACAACTGACTCAACTCTTTGGCAATAAGATCTGATCTGTTATATGCAATAGTTAATAGAGTATTGACAAACTTAAAAATTTGCAGGAAAAAATAAGTTGTTACTTCATTTTGTTGCCACATTCGTCATGACATCAGCATATTCACAAACATGTTTTTGTTTTATAATATAGATTGTATTACACCAGAAGGTCACCACAGAAAAATCTAAGTTTTTGAGCATCATTCAAAAGACATTGTCTATGGAGAAACTAATCAGGTACCTTACCTAAACACCTAACACTACGGCAGACCACCTAAAGTTAGACTTACCATATCCAATACAGTAGATATTTTCCATAAATGTGGTACAAATCAATGATAAATGGTATTGGTGAGAGCTTTGATAATGAAAGATTAACAAAACAATCACTTATCCTATCGAAGTGCATGTTTTTGAAGTTGAAACTTTGAAAATGCTAATGCATTTTCGGCTCAATTTTTTGAAAATCATCAGAGCAGTCTTATATCATCCATAATAGTGTGAATGATCAATGGCTAATATTGACCGTATTGCCGAGAACTCTAATAATGGAAGATTAATTATAAAAACAAAATGCTTGAACCTATCAAACATTTTCCCCCAAAGTTGAGTCCTAGTTAGATGGTTTTCTCGTACTCGAATGCTTATTTCATGAAAATCATCTGAACTGTTTGATTTGTAGATCATTTTCAGTACCGAGTTTTTTTACCTGTCAAAATGAATTTTCCCAAATTCATTGACTTAGCTAAATTGTTTTTTTGTGCTCTGATTAGCATAACAGTTACATTTTGTAAAATTCATTCGAGCTGTTTTTAAAATATAGTGGCATTTTCACTGCTGAGTTTGTTTTAACCTGTCAAAACTAATTTTCATGAATTCATGATCTAGCTATATTGTTTTTTCATGCTCAAATCTATACTAATATTATAAAGTAGTAAAGATTGTTTTTTTGTTTGTTTGTAGGGGGGTAATCTATGTAACTACTGAAGCGATTTCAAAAGTGATGGTGGCAAATTGATGGTGACAATCTCTGCTCCAACATAGGCTATACTTTATGTCGGTGCCACTACCCCCAGGGGGGTGCAAGAGCGAAAAATGTTCTAAAATTTCGATTTTTTTTATAGTGAAGGAGCTAGAAACATGAAATTTGGCATGGTAGTTAGTTACAAGATGTAAATGCTCCCTAAGAACAAATTCTAAAAAGATTCGAAATTTAAAAGGGTGAGATGAGCGAAAAACGTTCAAAAAACATTCTGAATTACAATTTCTATGGAATCTCTGGAACTACAAAACCGTTTTCTAAAGTGATGGTGGCAAATTGATGCCGACAGTCCCTGCTCCAACATAGGCTATACTTTATGTCCATGCCACTACCCCCAGGGGGGTGCAGGAGCAAAAAAAGTTCTAAAATTTCGATTTTTTTTTTTATACTGAAGGTGTTAGAAATATGAAATTTAGCATGGTAGTTACTTACAAGATGTAAATGCTCTCTAAAAGCAAATTCTAAAAAAATTCGAAATTTAAAAGGGTGAGATGAGCGAAAAGCATTCTAAAAACATTCTAAATTACAATTTCTATGGAATCTCTGGAGTTACAGAACCATTTTCAAAAGTAATGGTGGCAAATTGATGGTAACAGTCCCTGCTGTAACATAGGCTACATTTTATGTCGGTGCCACTACCACACAGGGGTGCAAAAGCGAAAAACGTTCTAAAATTTCGATTTTTTTTTTTTACTGAAGTAGCTAGAAACTTAAAATTTGGCATGGTAGTTATTTATAAGATGTAAATACTCTCCAAGAACAAATTCTAAAAAAAAAATCGAAATTTAAAAGGGTGAGATAAACGAAAAGCAGTCTAAAAACATTCTAAATTACAATTTCTATGGAATCTCTGGAACTACAGAACCATTTTCAAAAGTAATGGTGGCAAATAGATTGTAACAGTCCCTGCTGTAACATAGGCTATGTTTTATATAGGTGCCAATATCACAAGGGGGAGGGGTGCAAAAGTAAAAAATTTCCTAAAATTTTGATTTATTTTTATACTGAAGGAGTTAGAAACATGAAATTTGTCATGGTAGTTACTTATAAGATGTAAATGCTCTCTAAGAACAAATTCTAAAAGAAATCGAAATTTAAAAGGGTGAGATGAGCGAAAAGCGTTCTAAAACATTCTAAATTACAAGTTCTATTAAATCTCTGGAACTACAGAACCATTTTCAAAAGTGATGGTGGCAAATTGATGGTAACAGTCCCTGCTGTAACATAGGCTATGTTTTATATCGGTGCCACTACCACAAGGGGGAGGGGTGCAAAAGCGGGAAACGTTCTAAAATTTCAGTTTTTTTTTATACTGAAGGAACTAGAAACATGAAATTTGGCATGGTAGTTATTTATAAAAGGTAAATGCTTTCTAAGAATAAATTCTAAAAAAATTCGAAATTTTAGATGAGCGAAAAGCGGTCTAAAACAATTCAAAATTACAATTTCTGTGGAATCTCTGGAACTGCAGAACCATTTTCAAAAGTGATGGTAATAGTCCCTGCTGTAACATAAGCTATATTTTATATCAGTGACACTACTACATGGAAGGGGGGGGGGGAGGTAAAAGAGCAAAAAACGTTCTAAATTTTCGATTTTTTTTCGACATTAGTGTGGTTTAATTAGTAATTTCTGAATTATCTGTGGCAGTAAAATTTCCTCTAATGAAAATAGGCCAACGAATACCACTTGGCATTTTTCAGTAATTACGCGAGCAAAGCCGCGGGTTTTGCTAGTTGGTACATAAGAGACATGTGTTGTAAAAATAGTTTTATTTTTTAATTTATAGCAAGCTGCATTTTTGATGTTGAGTTTGTTTTAATCTGTCAAAACAAATTTTCTTGAACTTAGGACCTAGCAAACATGGGCATAATCTGGTGAGGGAAAGGAAGGGGGGATCTAGGGGAGAGGGGGCAGAAACCCCCCCCCCTTAGTTTTTCAAAAGCAGGACAAGACTTACCTTTTGCCTCTCCAGTTTTTTGTGCTGTTTTGTGGTTACGGAGAAGTTTTATGTGCTTTCTTGGATGCGAATTAGAATAAATACTGAATAATTCAAAATATCCAGATATAACATTTTTACATTCATAGCAATAATTTCTGTTGTGCGTTTTAACAAAATTTTTAATGCTGTAGAGCTGTAGACAATGTTCAAATAAAAATATGTGCCATGCTTTTTTTTTTTCCAGAAAAGCGGAACCTATTTTCCCTTCTCCATGCGAACCAGGGATTAATTTTTAGCTTTGAGTCTTTTGCTTTCCAAGTCTTAGAGCCCTAGTTAAGCCTATGCTAACAAGATCCGTTTTCTAATGCTTGATTTAGTATAGGAAGCGAGTTTTGTGAAAATTATTAAAGCCATTTACAAGATCACCTGGACAAACAAAAATGCATGCTTATTTAATATTTATGATAACCGACAAAAGGGTTATGTTTTTGTAATTTGTAGTTATTTATGTCTAGAAACTTATTTGTGCATTCTTTGCTGCCACTGTCTTGATTATGTCTTGTCTCCTGGAGGGTTGCAACTCCATTAGACAAGATGCACAAGTGTGGCAGGTTAGCAATTTTTGAAAAATATGCTAAGTAGTAGGGGATTCTAGAATTTCACCAAAGAATTATTTTGAATAGCTTCCCAAAGATCCATCAATTACTCTTGCTGGAACAATATGCTAATTTTTCAAATCAACATCTCAGATAATCCCAAGAAAATGCATGAATGCTTGCCACATCATAATTATTAAAAATGAATCAAGTAAAAATCTCTAAAACAAAGCAACTCGCTTTGATTAGTCACGGATTGAAATGAAAGATCAAAGATAAGAATACCGTTTCACAAATAAAAGTACTGTTAAAATATTCGAAAATTCCAGAATCCAATAGGTTTAAGTGCGAAGATGTTTAAAAGTAGAAACTACACAGGTCCGTTATATTATAAGTTCTTTATATCCTGACATCATAGGTAAAAAATGATTATCTTTTCCTCTGTGCCTAAGCTGGAAGAGCAGCTATGGTTGAAATAAATATGGGGTAGAGTCAGGTTACCAGAAATAAAAGTTTATTGTCAATTTTTAATGAGATTTTTCTTTTTGCAAGTAAATATTAACTTTTTTTTTTTTTCTGCAGATCATAGACTAGAGGTCTGCATGAGCTCGGAAAAATCAGGGATTGTAAAAAACTGGGTTAAAAAAAAACATCTTGGATGGGTAGCTGGACAGGTAGCCACTACATACAACGCTGAGGGTTGTAAAAAACCCAGCACGGGCAGGTACCTACTACAACCCTGAGGGTTGTAAAAAGCCCAGCCCGGACGGGTACCTGGGCAGCTACCCACTACAACCCTGGGAAAAATGAAGACAAATTTTCAAATGGGCCAGAGCGGGCCAATAGAAAGATTAAGAGGCAGCAGATTGATTCTTTTAAACATTTGTTATATAGGGCCAAGCTAATCTGATTAAATATGAACAATTTTCAATGGACATGAGCCCATGCTAGCTTGACAACATCACAAAAATATAGTAGCACAGTGGCATCTGAGAATTACATTGTGTCTGAGACCGGGCGGGCTGTGATCAGGCTTACATTTTATTCTACATATTCGGGCCGGGCTGGAACTGAACTTAATTGTTCCCAGGATGTATCGAGCAAACAATTTGTTTTTTAAAAATAGTAATAGTGATAATGAACTTCTATTTTAATAGAATCTTTGGAAACATACTTCAATAAATTATAGAGAAACATTTTCAAAAATCTACTTTTTTATAGTACAGCAACAAAATTTATGTTTTTAATCATCTTTTACCTTTAATTTTAAATTATATTAATTTTTTTAATGTCTTAATGTAACAGTCTAAGTGATCATTAATGTTGCTATTCTGTATTCTATGGCTTGTGAACATAAAGTATTCTAAAATATACTTTAAAAGTTTCCTATAAATATGCAGTATTCATTAAAATAATCTTAATTATATGTTAAGAAAATCAAAATCTTTTGTAGAAATTGAGTCAGGTAGGGCTGAACCTCTTTTCATTGACTTTTGCATGGGCTGACCGAACTTTTAGAGTTTATATTGGGGCTGGAAATTCCGGCCCGTGCAGACCTCTACCATAAATCCTACATTTAATATATACCCAAACAAATTTCATTCAAATACATTTTTTCCCATATTTGATGATGTAAAAATTAAAGTTATATGGTGTAATGTGTAAGAACAATTAAAACAAAAATCATAACACCAGTCGTTGCCATTGCCACTATCATGATACATTTCTAAAAATAACTACTGGATTTTGGCTGTCATTCAAAAGTGAGCTAGAAAAGTCTGTATTGAAAAAAATAGGACTAATTACCAAAATCAGAGTATAATATTTAAAAGTTATAAGTCTGACGGACTATATTAATCATAACATCAATGCATCTAATAACTCTAAATATATAATGCATGTGATTTTAGTAAGAGAAAATCCCAGTTTCTTAACAATTCATAAATCTAACATTTATTTACAGTTTAACAAAATCACTTTTGTGATTATAAATGCATGAAAAAACTTTTAGGGATAAACCATTTAATGCTGCAAGGATTTTAAAAGTTATGATATAAATACATATTGTGAAACTAATAAAATTTGTGAATCACAAATTGTGAAACTATAGGTATAGAGCAGTTAAAGACTTTATATTGGTTAGCAGGCAAGCCTTGAGATTTACTACAGTGAAGTAAATGAAGTTAAATAGAGTACATTGCAGAATTATATTAAAATTTTCTGTAAAATATTAGCAGTATGACCCACATAAAAAACACACTTGAAGCTTTCCTGACAAAAATTATGCACTATATTTAAATATCAATATAAAATATACATAAAATAAAATAATATGATAGTTTAATCTTCATTCAAGGTAATCAAGATCTTCAGGTATTTCAAACTGTTTGTTTAGAACTGCTTCTTCAATAAAGAATTTATTTTTACACCATGACTTAATTGAAAAGATATTGTCAGTCCACCTATTTGCTGCATCTTTGTATGCCACAATTTGCTTTTTCATAACATCTAAAATTTCAGGATCACAATCTTTATACTTATCAATTTTGTTTTTCAATTCAATCAATGTGTTTTTATTTTCGGCAAGTTCTTTCAAAATATTATTTCTGTTATCAGAATCTTCCCGTCCTGATTGCGCTTCTGAAACTTGCTCTTCAAGTTTCTTAACTTTTTTATTAGCTTCATTGACTTTATTGTTCAGTTCGCTTATTTTGCGTTTTCGATTGTTAGCGGCTTTACTGGGAAATGCCCAAAAATAAACACTTGTTCCAACTTTTTCCGAATCAACCAAGCCATCATCTACTAAAGATTGAACAACATCTTTTACTGATTGCAAAACAATTCCTTTTTCTTTCGGAGCGATTTTTTCCAACTCTTTTAATTGAAATACTTCTTTTTTCTCATAGAATATATCTAACATTCGTGTTCTTTTTTCTTCAGCACTAACACCTTTTTTCTTTGACATTTCTATGCGTGTTGAAAACAAAATAAACAAGTAACGTTAATAAAAATAAATTTCACACAGAAAGGATAACTTGAAAGTTAAATCCCAAAACAAAATACAAACATCCCGCCGCAGACGATTTAAATAAAAACAATTACGACATTTTCCGAGAATAACTATGAACAGTTGCAGTTAAATGTACTATTTATAGTTTTGAAATTGAAAAACAAGCAAAAATTTAGTTTTTATTTTAATTTAAAACAGATCAGAAAAAATGGGAAAGAAGAAAAGAATATTTAAAAAAATAAATAAAAATATGCGTTTTATGTGCTGATCAAAGGCTTTTCCATAATTATCTTATTACAGGATTTCGTTTTTTTTTTTTTTTTTTTTTTTTTTTTTTTTAAATCTGAAAGACAGTAAAATTATTACTAGTATATAGTAAATTTATACGTTATAATATAAATTTACAATAATTATTCTATTGCATAAATAGAAAAAATAAGATGCTTGAAAAGAAAAAAAGATAGAAAAAAAAACCAGTAACTTAAAAAATATATAAAATATTATCCTTCAGTATCTTAAAAATTTAGAAATTCAGAAAATTTACGACAGTTTTTTATGAATTAAATATATTATTTATAAAAAAAAGAAATTTTTAATAAATTCTTTTGGCGTTTTGCTTCCTGAATCTAAACTCGCCTTCAACTGTACAATTAACTGTAAAGTATTGCGGATGCGGATCCAGTTAATGCTGTTTTGAATACATAAACATCAATTATTATTTTGCGTAATTAATTAAATGAACTTTGCTTTTCGTAAAAATGGATAATGAAGCTCTTGCCAGTCGTCCAGAGAGTCCAAAGAAAAAAATAAAGTCAAATCCAGCTGCAGATTCTGAAGCTGAACCGTCTAACTCTTCTGGTAACATTAATGTTGACAATTTGTTTAATCTTTGATTGTGCTTTTATTTTTAATAAACAATTGCAATAACTTTTCTCAGAAAAGCTAATCACCTGATAATTCTAACTACATTTCAATGCATGCGTATATATATTTTTTCCTTGTTGTGTCTGTCTAGTAGACATATTGCATGTTCTAGATTTCAAAAATCTATGCTCAGTATTAAAATGTTTTTGACGTTTTGTTGTCGGTTATATTGTACATTTTACATTTTCAGACGCCAACGAACTTGCACATACTGCATTATCTGATAGTTTTATGTGTATTAAAGTTTATTTTACATTATTTTATTTTATGCTATGCAATTTGTTAATCATTATGTTGAATGCATTTTTGAAATTTGAATGTATGTATTCCTTGATGAGTAAAATCTTTAATATATTTTAAAGTTTAAGAAAATCAGTTCAACATTACATCAAATGCTGATATCCAATAAAATGTTATATTTTAGTAAAGAAAAGTGTCAAAGATGACTATAATATCATGTTAGCTTTATAAAAAAACAAATTTTTTACAGGTTCGGCACAAGGATAGGTTTAATAACAATATTTAATGCCTCATTTATAAACTAACAATGGTATACTTCCTTGTTATAGTGTCCCCCACAATTATAATTATGCCACAGTTGCAGTTACGATTTTGCCAAGCTTTATGCTTTATATATTTACTCCAAACTCTCCCATATGCACGTCAATATATACTTAATATTTGCAACACATGTCATATATGGGCAATTCCATCGTTACAGACATAACATTTGCAGACTTCAAACACATATAATTACAATTTCGTTTGATAAAAATATGCAATATTTTTTTCTGATGTACAATTTGATGTTACTTATGCTATCCTAACTTTGCGTAAAGATTCCTTAATTACAAAAAATAACAAGTACCTGTTACGGACGTAACTCAGAAAAACGGCAAAATCCTACACTTACACTGGTATACAATTGCAAATATTTCTGTGAACTATTCAGGATTTTTGAAAAATTTCTTTTGGACACTTGTTCTAGAGATACTAAGCTTTCTAAAATCATAAAGTTTTTGTAGATTTTATTTGTGTAATTTATGACAGAGATAAATGTTTTTGTTACAGACGTAACAAATAGGTGTTACGGACGTAACATCTCTGATACATGAAATGCCCCAAGTATATAAAATCATGGATACACACAAGATTTTTGTTAGGGGAGGACAGTACTATCAATTAATAGTCTCTTAATATTTAAAGTTATATCTTACTCGTTTAAAAGATTTAGGGGGCGGGCACATCACCAAAGTGAAAATTCGTAATAAATAAGTAAATGCATCTAGAAGTAAAATCAAATTGTATGAAAAAATTAAAGTTAATGAAATAAAGCTTTAGAAGGATCTAATTCGAAATTTATTTCTTAAATTCCTGATAAATTAATCGGAAAGACTTCTATAAGTCTAATTCTGGTAAGGTCATTTTTTCCTGCGAAGCTGTAACAGGTTCTACAAGTAACTTTATAATTTGCATTTTATCTATGATTGCAAACACCTTTTACCACTTTATTATTAAACATATTTATTACCAGATTTCTTTAAAAATTTGACAGTAGCTTTTCATTTTGTAAGATTTTCAATAATTTGTCCAACAAATTGTAGAACACTTTGTCTGTCTGACTTAAACTCAGCTAGAGTCCATTTGCCAAACTGAATTTAATCATTTCTGGTGATAATAGATTTTGTTGGTAAGTTGGTGATGATTGCTACTGTTGGCAGATTATTTTTAATTCAAAAACATTTCCTTTTTTATGAGATGTTTTAGAAAATCTAACAGCATTTATGCGTTCTGTTTGAACACAATGTATGTCATCATTGACAAATGCAGTTATAGATTTTACTCTTTGATGCTTTATCATTCTATCTGATCTTCTGCATCATATCTACATGATGTTTTATCATTCATCAGACTCCATCAACAGCTCTTTTGCCGTGAAGTGTAGCAAAAAAAAAAAAAAAAGAAGCCAATTAAGTTATAAATTGTAATCTGTTATTCCATATCTTATGTCATAAGAAGTATATTTTTGTTTAAAATGTTGTGTGGCACCATCAGAAAAAATATCAATGCATTAAAGTTCTGGAAGCTTTTCTTTTAGGTTTTCAAACAATTTGCTATTGAATGCATGAACAACAATTTTATTATGATGCATGTAATCTGAAATGATGGCATAAGAAAATGTTCTTAAAACTGTGTAAGCAACTGCTGTATATATGGAGACTTGATCATTAGTCCAGTGTGCATTTTGAATTTTGTCTTGTTGCATGATAGAGTAATTTTCATTAAAATCGACTTGAAGAACACAACTTTTATGTAATACATTTTTTCTTACAATCTTCAAAATGAATACTTTTTGTTTGCCTAATGAAACAATGTTTTAGAAATGAAGTAATTTTCTCTTCTAGATTAATTAAAGCTTCATCAAGAGTTCCTTCTTTCTTTTGTGATCTTTAATATTCTACCTTCCACATTATCCCAGATGTACCATAATTTCTTTTTATTTCCAGATCCATTCTGAATATTGCTTGCTAAGATATTGAAATTTTCTTTGCAGGCTTCACATGTTCTTAGCATACATACTTAATTTTATTTGTCGCATACCAGTTTTTATAATAATTCCTTGGATTTACTAGGAAAGTTGGGTACTGTTTTACTTATACTGCAAACAAGGAACACAGAATTTATATGATATGAACATGCACACATATTAGGTGGTTGTATCAGATGAAAGAAGAACATGTTGTGGTCTAAGGGAACGTAAAATTATTAAAACAAATTCAATTTATTGCATTACTCAAAAAAAGAAAAAATCCTCCATTAACAGAAAAATATTACGATATTCTTAAAAAAATAAAATTATTAAATACTTACTAATCTATTTCAAAAAATCAAAGACAAAGTATCTGGAAATTTGTCAATATATTAAATAATAGCCCACTGTACTTTTTTTAGCATTTAATTAAGAGATATACTTGAGTTACGGACGTAACATACTATTTTTTGTTACGTCCGAAACAAAAAATTTTACGTCTGTAACACCATTTAAAAAAAAAAAAAAAGTTGAAATGTTTTAATTTATGGCAAATATTGTCTAATGAATTGCTAAAAGCACCAGAAAGGGTTTTTTATATTTTCAATTTTTTAAGAGATAAATGGTAACTTTTGTTATATTTTTGTTACGGACGTAACATCAAAATTCAGTATTTTAAATTATAGAATTTGAATTTGTAAAAAAAAAAAAATTATTTTGCATATTACGGTAGTATAATGTTAGCTGTTAAAAATTTGCAGCAATTAGTTTTGTTTATTTTTATTTTGCTATTGAAATTATGCATCTGAAAAATTGTGTTTTTTACTGATGTTATGAAAACCTGAAAGTATCCCATTTCAAACTAAAAAAAAGACAGATAAATTAAAATTTATTATAAATCTAATACTATATATTGAAAATAAACAGTTTAAGCTTTACAACAATATATAATATACCAACATAAGTACAATATGAAATTTTGACATCTTGGTTTCACTTTTCATGGAATCGCCCATATATACCTCATATATGACTATAACTTGGACATATGTCATGAAATGTCATATACATTAACATTATATGTGATTAATATGTTATATTATATATGTCTTATAGTTTGCAATACGTCTTGGTCACTTGGCTATTCATCCTCGGGGGTCGCAATAGTAAAGAAGTAATACCTTAGCATTCAGCATAAGTTTTTTTTACCATAGTAAAAGGCTGCATTTTTATTATCTTTTGGCATATTAAATAATAAGTTGGGACTAACATATTATCTGGGCCAGTAGATAGATCATCAAAAATGGTTGCAGCTGCCAGTCTTGTTTATCGTAGCCATTCATGCTCAAAATGATGTAAACATTTAACATATGTTTGTTAAATACTAGCTGACTTGCTGAGCCCATGATAAAACCTTAAATGAACCCCAAATTTCTGATTTATATCTTTAACCCGATTTTGTATAAATTATATTTTTAATGACAAAATCGCGAAAAAATACTGATAATTAGTGATAAAAGTGCTCATAAGAAAACATTTTCTTTTTTTCATGTAGGGTAGTTTCATAGTTTAAAAAAAATAGCTTTTGTTGTCCAAACTCTTTGAAATTTTTAATGGTTAAAAATATAAAGGTTTTACAGTCTGTGTAAAAATTACATCAGAAATATTGTAAAATAAGTATATTTTCTTCTTGCTTTTTGTGGTTTTTACATCTGGTCTGTTAACATAAAAAAAAAAGAT
This sequence comes from Maratus michaelseni, assembly GCA_963931845.1. Classification (NCBI taxonomy): domain Eukaryota; kingdom Metazoa; phylum Arthropoda; class Arachnida; order Araneae; family Salticidae; genus Maratus; species Maratus michaelseni. Next base: position 164,403,984 of record OZ007594.1, on the reverse strand, counting down.
TTGGCATCCAAATTCTCCGAAATTTTAGTCATATATAAATATATCTGTTTTCAAGTCCTCTATAACATTGTGTGAAAATATATGCATATTAAATAGTGAAAGAATTACCAGAAGCTGAGCGTGACCATGCAGAAACACCTGTTATTATGGGTTTTCATAAAAAATGTCTCAAATATTATTATTATTATTTTTTTTAATTGTCTAAACATTTAGAAATTGTTATAGATGATGTAAATCTGGTCTACCTAGATGCTGTAAAAATATTTTGTCGAAATGCGAATGTTTTAGTGTAAGAAAAAAAAAAAATCTTCTGAGGCGTGAAATGACCTGCGTTTGCCAGTATTTTTGAAAGGGTTAAAATTTATATATTTTAAAACTAATTATATCGCCAATTAGAAGAAGGTTTTGGCTTGAGCATATGTTTGGTTTGTCTGTATCTCTAAAATTGGAAAACATTCACATGGGAAAATGCTGCTTTTTCAAAAATGTTTTTCAAAGTCTTAACAGTAATTTTTTTTTTTAGAATTGATTGCAGCATTTAAGACGTAAGAGTGTGGTTTTTTAGAATATGTCTTTTGTTTTTAAATAAACCAAATGGTTTAGTCGATAGAAGTTAAAACAGAATTGCGAAATAAATACATTCTTCATTCTCATTTTAGTATGACATATTAACATATAAACAATTATTAGATAAATAAAAGTGATAAAAAAATTTAAGGTTACATGTTTTCCGGAAGGAATATTTCTGCAATAGTCTTTAACATGGTCCCATCAAAAGTATTGTTCTCTTCCGCTGCATGCTTGTCTACAGATGAACTCAGCCAAATACAAAGGTAAATGATGATGAGCTGTACCATGCTGCTGTCTGTTTCACAATTTGGCCCATATACGTTCCATTGTTTGTGTGTGGACTCCTGTTTCAGGATCCACAAAATTATATGTGCAATTCCCTTGTAAAGTGATAAAAAACATAATTTTTTAGTACATCGGTACTGTATCCTTTCTAAAAATCTGAAAAGATTGATGAACCTTCCTTAATATTTTCTACTATGCATTGAAATATAATGTACTAGTGGCCAGTGGTTACCACTAATTGTGCCTTTTATTGCATACTACACATGAAAGTTAGCTGGATTCAGATTGAATATCATGTATTTTGATTATGGGATTTAAGATACATTATGATGTATGCAGTTATCAAAAAACGTAATTAATGGTTTATTTTAATTTTCTATACTTGTACAAGAAACACACCTTGGTTGATCCTTTTAGATAGATTTCGTGAGAAATACTACCTATTACTTTCTCCTCTATGTTGGAATTTCTGAAAAAATTTTGCAGATCTACGTCGATCATGACCCCTAGAGCCCAAAACTAAAGGTGAAAATAAAGAATTTCGCTTAGTAGCCACTGGCCGGCAGGTTGATATTTTTTGGTAGCCAGTTACTGGCTACTGAGAATAATTTTTTTAGTAGCCAGTAAGTACATTTATGTCAGCAAATATATATATTTTTAAATATAATGACTTTTCAGTAAACAAGTAATTTATGTACTAAATAAAAATATTTTAATTTATATATTGTTTTGAATAAACTTGAGATACTAATTTCCAATCTATTATAAATTTTAAAATAAGTTAACAGCAGGGTTGGCACGGTTTAAACCAAATGGTTTTTTTCTGAAAAAAACCAATTGGTTTTTTTGTTAATTTTTTTAAAGATTTTTTTCTTATATAATTAAGTTTTCAAATTATTTGATGTACAAATAACTTCTACTTCTAACTGAACAGCTCAACTCATTTCAGCAGTCAACCTGCATAAGTCACAGTTGCATCATAGTTGCACCTGTGTATGCATCTGTGTATGAATGGTCCAAGAGTTAGCATTTGAGAACAAAAAATGTCTAATTTTGGTAGAAGAAAAGATTTAGTTTGGTTATATTTTAATGAAGTAAAAAATGATAAAAGGAAAGGTTGTAGAGCTAGATGCAAAAATTGTAATAAAGAAATGGAAGGTCAAGTAGCTAGGATGAAGAAACACATTGAAACTTGTAATAATTCTCATCATTCTGATTCTGATTCTGTTGATAATGGTAAGTACTTATTTTATCATTATTATTGCTGCTATTATTTTTAATTTTGAAAGAAAGTTGTTAAAAATTTGTTAATAAGTTAAATATTTGTTAAATTCAAAATTTTTAATTTATCTGTAAAATTACAAGTAATGCATATTGAGAACACATTATGTATATCTTCATTCAGATGATTCTAAACTCTTATAAAAAATTACATTATTATTTGAAATGCTATTTGATTGAGAAGATAAATTATAAAAATCACATATATTATTATTTAATTTGCATATGCTATTAGATTTTAGAAAGTTATATTCTATGAAATAAAAAATATTTATGTAATTCTAAGTAATGAATTTTTGGAAAAAACAAGAAAATTTTAAATAGACATTTTTTTGTTAGAGAACTTTATTTTGATAATCTTAAAATTACATTTGATAAAAGTTTGAAAGTTTTACAAATTAATCATATTATTAAGAACAAATTATGTGATCAGAACTGTTATTAAATGAAATTGTTAATTTTTAATTTATGCATGGCTCTTAGAGATTAACCAAGTTTTCACCAATCATAAATATCCAAAATTATAAAAGACATGGTAATTTTATCTCGAGTATTAAATAAATTATCAAAAATAAATATATCAATATGATAGAGATGTTTACTTTGCAGTAAAACAAAGAAAAAAAAATGTCTTTGTATTGAATTATTGTTAATTATATGATTATGATTTTTGAAGTAATATGTTCTGTATCATTAAGCAATTCTTATTTTTATTTTTGTGTAGATGATGTGTCAGTGTCACTATCCAGTATTTCAAGTTCTTTGGATTCAGCAATAACACAAAGAGCAACAAGTGAAATTGGTTCTTTAAAAAGAAAAAGAGATACTATGGACTTTTTTGTCAGTAAATCAACACCATCTCAAAAGCAAATGTTTGATGAACAAGTTGCTAGGTTTATATATGCTACAAATACGGCATTTAGCACTGTAGAGCATCCTGAGTTTATTAAAATGGTTCAGAGTTTCCGCCCAGAATATTCTCCACCATCAAGAAAACAAATTGCTGGGGATTTATTAGATCATACTTACAGCAAAGAAAAAGAAAAATGTGCAAATATATTAAAAAATGAAGTTGTCACATTAGGATTAGATGGATGGTCAAACATTCACAACGAACCTGTGATCTGTGTTACTTTAACAACAAAAGACGGGAATACATACTTAGCAGACACTATTGATACATCGGGAATTGCTCATACAAGTGAAAATCTGTATGATATTGCGACTACAACCATTAATAAATGCCAATCGGAATTTCAATGTTTAATACAAGCATTAGTGACAGACAATACTGGAAATGTCCGAAAAATGAGGGATATGTTTGATGAAAAAGAAGAGTTTAATATTATTACTTATGGATGTGCAGCCCATATTTTAAATTTACTGGCAAATGATATAAGTTATCCAAATGTAAAAGAACAAATTTTGCATGTAATCAAATATTTCAGAAACAACCAATATGCAAATGCGTGCTTCAGAAAAGATGCAAGTACATCAAAACTAATAATGCCTTGTGAAGTTCGCTGGAACTCATTTGCTGACGCTTTAGACAGCTATCTGAAATCATGGTCAGTTCTTGTAACTATATGCGAAAATAATAAAGACAAAATTGATAAAAATATCCAAAGTTTAGTTTCAAACATTTCATTGAAAAGAAATGCTGAAGACTATTTTCAACAATTAAAGCCAATTAGTGTAGCTTTAGATAAAGTACAAAGCCAAAATTGTAAAATTGGAGAAACTGTTTTTCTTTTTAAAAATTTAAAAAAACAGATGGAAGATTTGAAACTGAATAAAGACATTATGAAAAAACTAGATACTCGTTATAAAATGGCAATAACACCAGCCCATCTTCTTGCTTATCTGTTGGATCCAAGAGCCAAGGATGCTGATCTCGAATTGTCATCGGAGGAAAAAAAAGAAGCATTGGAATATGCTAAAACAAAATTTCCCAAAAACAATTTATTATCTCTGATACTAAAATTTTGTGCCAAAAGTTCTCCATTTCAAAGATATCTTTTTGAGAATGATTTTAGTAAAGATGTATCAGCTATAGAATGGTGGCATATTCAAGAAAATGAAATCAAAAAGTTCAATGATGGTGTGTTGAAAGAAGTTGAAACGATTCTTACTGCAAAAGCGACTACTGCAAATGTAGAGAGAATTTTTTCTTCATTTGGTGTTGTACAATCAAAGTTACGCAACAGACTGGGTTTACAAAAAGCGGCAAAACTTGTTTTTTTGTTTAAAACATTAAACCCTAATAATCCTGTTTATTAACATAGAATCTTTATAGACATGTGTCGTACTTCCATTTTCTTAAAATTTTGAAAATTTATTCAATTTCCATGTTTTTAAAATGTTTCTTTTATATATATTTTTTAAATATATTTCAATTTAATTTTCTTACTGAAATTCAATTTGTTTTTTTAAATTGAATAAAAAAGTAAGTCTCACTTTCTTTTCTTTGCATTATTTTTATAAAAAAAAAAAAATTAGTATAGCATACCAAGGTAAAATTCTACATTATATCTTTATATTCTTATGTAACACAACTAAGTGTTGCTTATTAAAATGAAAAAATATAGGAAGGCAATAGATTAAGTCTTTAAAGAATTTAATATAAATCTTGCAATTAAATACTATTAAAAACTTTTAAGTATCAACATTAAGATACAGAATCCATTCTATGAATGCAATATGAAATACATAAACATATTAATATGTTTTATAAGTGTGCTAAATCATTTGGTAAACATGAATTACAGGTTGCATTTGGAAATATGTATATATAAAACAGCAATTATTTCTTCAACTTTTTTAAGAAGTAATCTTTAAAAATTATTTAAAACTTATCACCATTACTGTAGAACCTGACGGCACAAGTGATCATGTTCTATGTATTACATAGGAAACTTTTGTATATATATAACTGTTTTGAATTTGAATGTAAATGATGTTAGCTCAGCTCTAAATAAAATTTAATGATTTGAATTTGTACATAATTAATAACAATTGTTTATTTATTTTGTTTAAACTGTTTTCAGAATATATATATATATATATATATATATATATAGTTATTGTAATATTAATCATTCTTGTCAATGTTAAATTTTATTTACTGATGTGCATATATGTAATTAAAAAAGATACAAAAAACCCGGTTTAAACCAAAAAAACCGGTTTTTTTGGTTTTTTTCAAAAAAACCCGGTTTTTTGCCAACCCTGTTTAACAGCAAAGTTGTACACAATATATGCTTATGTAACTAACTACATAAGTCAAACTAAGCTTAGGTACTTGTGTAGCTAACTACTTAAGTACCTTTTAAAATATATATATATGTATTTGTTTAGAATTAAGGTCTGACAATAATAAAATAGGTATGTTTATGCACTAAATAATAACCCACAACATGATATGCATTACGCATGCATAACCTGTGGCCAGTGGGCCAAAATCTCCAGAAATTTAGGAATTGTGTGCATTTTGCCAATTAGTTTCGGAAAAAATTGCAAATTTTGTCATTCAGAAGCCTAAAAATCACGAATATTGTCGATTGTGAGCATAAAAATAATGAATTTTGTCGATTGAGAACGTAAAAATCATGAATTTTGTCGATTGAGAACGTAAAAATCATGAATTTTGTCGATTGGGAACGTAAAAATCATGAATTTTGTTGATCGACAGTGTAAAACTCATGAATATTGTCGAACGGGTGCGCGGAAATCATGAATTTCGTTGAAAGGACGCGAAAAATCATGAATTGTAGGGAAAAAAATAAACGGAAAATCTTGCATTTGGCCGGTTCTTTCCATATTTTTAATCGCCAGTTTTTCAAGTTTAATCGACGAGTGTCGACTGGCGAGTGCTTATTTTCACCTTTACCCAAAACCACCTCCAGTTCAAACTTTATCTATCTATATCACTTTTTTATGGACATGAAAATTTCCATAATTCTGCGGAAATTTCTTCCAAAATGATACAGAAAATCTCAGTCAAGTTCGTTAATGGGCAAAATCGGACCAAGGGGCTGAAAATGGGGAGGGGTTTTGTGAAAACAGAATAACCCCCATAACTTCTTAATTATGATACATATTGAATTACTTCTAGGAAAAGAGCCAAAAATTTATGAATGACAAATTTTTGCTATCGTTAAAAATGGCCTCAACGGGCGAAAAAAAAATAGGGGTTCAAGAAAAAAACTATTCACAACTCCATCAATTCACAAGATATCAAATCCACTTAAATTTATTATAAATCAACTTAATATTATCTACAACTTTTATATTGACAAGTTTTTGATAGGACCAATTCTTACCCCTCCCCCCCTCAAAAAAAAAAAAAAAAAATCTACCGCCGGCTCTGCCTACAGGCACAGGTAGATTTCGAAGTGGGCGGTCCCAACTGCCGCCCATGGCAAAAAGTTCCTTCTTCAATTCCCAATAAGCATGCATCCCCCGGTCATGAATTTCCAGATCCTTAATTGTGCCTGATTTAGGGATGGTGGAATTGATACTTAGAAGCTATCCCACCAACGAACGTAAACATAGATTAAAGATAAATTTAGTTTGTGGTCCAATTTTTTTAATTTCGTACAATTACCAATTAACAAAACTAAATATTTGAATAAACATGGAAGAATTTTTATAATTATTTGCAAAATAATTGGAGTATACTGGGGAAGAAAAAAAAAACTCATCAAAAGTGGCTAGATAAAATTGTTAAACTGGGTTTACCTCTAATCCCAGTGGCAGAAAGTTCTGTAGCTGTCTGCGACAAGCTGTCAAAATTTCATAATCTGTCTGCAAATTTTACGTGTAATTTTAATGAATGAACAATACACTAAACTAGGAATTCTTCATCATTTTATTTAAAAAAGGGTAAGTTTGATGCATTCTCATTAATTTTGCTTATAACTTTTGATGCTTACATATCGTTTCATCATCTCACTTCTTATGGGATTTCTAAAATAGGAAGGATAAGCTTAAGGGGAGGAGACTTTTCCCTCCCCTGATGCAGCTACAGAAATTCCTTCTGGAAAAAAATGTCTTAATTAAAGTCCTGCATCAGCTGCAGATCGGGTGAACACTGTTTTCAGTTCGAGCTGAGTTTAGATTCCTGCAGGTTGGATTCGGGTTAACCCAATTTTTTAAAAGTTGGTTCTGTATATTGTTTCAGATTAAAAAATTTATGTATTAAACATAGAAGTTTGTCTGTGTGTGATGTTTTCTGAAGAGACCACTGAGTGCAGAGCTGCAAGGTTTGGCAGGAAGAGTCTGAAGTGTTGATTTGTCTGAAGTTATGCACCTCAAAGCCCACTTTTGTACTAGTTTTCTTAATTTTTTTTTTTTTTTTGCAGCGAGTTTTCTACATTAGTAAAATGAATCCGAAATTCCTCCATCTACTTTTGAATTTTTTATGCAATTTTTAGCATTTTTTCTCGTTTTGCGACGATTTTTAGACATTAGTAAAAGGAGCTGGGTTTCAATATTTTAGCAGTCTTTTTATGCAGTAAATTTTGACGATACTCACGATTATTTTTTTCTAAAATAGTTTGATGAAAATCACTTTTTTTTTTGGTTTGTTTGTTTACCGCGATCTTTTGACGAAATTCGCGTGCTTTTACCGCGATCCTTTGCCGAAAATCGCGTGTTTTTATCGCGATCCTTTGCCGAAAATCGCGTGTTTTTATCACGATCCTTTGCCGAAAATCGCGTGATTTTAGCGCGATCTTTTGACGAAAATCGCGTGTTTTTACCGCGATCCTTTGCCGAAAATCACGTGTTTTTACCACGATCTTTTGACGAAAATCGCGTGTTTTTACCGCGATCTTTTGACGTATTCCGTGTGTTTTTACCGTGATCCTTTGCCGAAAATCGCGTGTTTTTACCGCGATCTTTTGACGAAATTCGCGTGTTTTTACGGCGATCTTTTGACGAAATTCGCGTGTTTTTACCGCAATCCTTTGCCGAAATCCGCGTGTTTTTATCGCGATCCTTTGCCGAAATCCACATGTTTTTACCGCGATCTTTTGACGAAATTCGCGTGTTTTTACCGCAATCTTTTGACGAAATTCGCGTGTTTATACCGCAATCTTTTGACGAAATTCCGTGTTTTTACCGTGATTTTTCGCCGAAATTCACAAATTGCGGACAGTTTTTTAAATTAATTTCGTTAGTGCAGACAAAAATTGTCCGAAAGTGGTTTTCTTTGTCCGCGACTACGTCGCCGTGTCGCGGTGTTTCTGCCACTGGGCCTCTAATCTTGATTTAGTTTTTGTTGGTTGAAATTAGTACTTAATTTTGAAATCTATCTGTGCCTGTAGGCCGCACCGGTAGGCGGTAGAGATATATATATTTTTTACACTGATTTATCTGTTTTCTAGGTTTTTAAACTTTTTTAAATTCCAAATTTCATTTTATATTGTAGGACAAAATTAGCATTCGCCAATCGGCGTGTAATACTGAAAATTTGACGATTGACTTTATTGCCACCAGGGTTGGCAAAAACCCAGGTTTTTTCAGAAAAAACCTAACCCAGTGGGTTTTTTCAGGGTTTTGGGGGTTTTTTCGGGTTTTTTCAGGGTTTTTGGGGTTTTTTCAGGGGTTTTTCGGGTTTTCGGGAGTTTTTCAGGGTTTTTTCGGGTTTTTTCAGGGTTTTGAGGATTTTTCTTCTTGCCGTTCTTTGTTTGTTTGTTTTGTAACAACTATATAATTAATGGGATGAAGTTTTAATAAATAAATGTTAATACTTTAATAATTTTTATTTAATATATTATTTAATTATAATTATTTGGAATTTTTATTCAATATTAAAAATAGTTTAAAAATTTGTAATGATTTTAAAGACATTTTATGACTGAATTGAAAGAAATTTTTTAAAGTCAAATAATTAAATTAATAGTTTAAAATTTTGTTTATTTCTCTTTTATCGATAAAAATTAGATTTAAACAGTGAATCATTTACTTTTGTTTTATTAAAATTTTCTTATGTAGTAGAATTTTATCGAATGTTTGGAATTATTGTCCTACTAGGGGGGGGGGGGGGGGAATGAATTCACTTTTAAACCATCTAAATTGTAAGCTTAAATTCCTAAATCTTCCAGAGATCTTGATGTATGGGAGGGGGGGAAAGGGGGGGGGGTTGCATCTCAATAGCACAGAATAGCTGCATGTTGTGTCATAGTCTGCGATCGCCCATCCTTCTGCTTTTGGCGAAATTAGAAAGGAGGGGGGGGGGGAGGTATAAACAACAGAACTATCTCAAGAATAAGAAATCATTATTTTTAAAGAATTATTTAACAAAGAACTTTATATTACATTATATTTTAAATACTATATTTACGTAAGAATATTTTATAATTGAATTTGTTTGGATCATCAATACTTTAATTGGAAAATGAAAAAAATACACTCCAGTGTATCTTTCTTTTGTTTTATTGATGGATTTTTATCAGGTCAATTTTCTTTTCCCCAGCTGGCTGCTGATGACTGAGATTTAATTAAAGTTTTAAACTGCAAATAGAAATAATAATAATAATTAAAACAAGAACTAAACGATACTTTTTTCTTTTCCTTACTTATTTAAAAAAAATAAAACTTTTAATTATCCGATTACGTTTAAATTTTCAGCAAATTCAAATAATAATAAATTAGGCAGCTTACCAAATTTCTATTAAAATACAATAAGTTTTCAGAAAATTAGAATCCCCCCCCCCCCCCCCCAAAAAAAAAAAAAAAAAAAAAAAAAAAACTACTATCACTATCTTAATCTTGCATCTGATAATGAATGTTCTTAGCTATGCAGAAAAGATTCATTATTATGGTGGATTGTGCTGCACTATAATACTATTTCACTAAAGAAAGTGAAATGAATCAATGATCTACCCTTTATGTTTTGTTCAACTTAATTTAGTTTTATGCTTAATATATTTTGAATCATACTAAAATACTCGTGCCTCTAATTTTTAAGAATTGATTGAACCCCCTACTGTTTTCGTCATATTGACAAATAATCCTGATTTTTAATTGTTTATATAATTTTACATGTATTTTTTTAAGATAATTATTTTCTCTGTGAATTTTCCAAGTTTGTTTCAGATAGAGCAATTATGCCCATTTAGAATTTTCTGAAAACTATATCTGTGACATATAAAATGTATATTATGTCTGGTTTAAATTGATATATTTATTATTAGTTAGATAAGTGGAATTTTAAATAAAGATTTTGATAAAACCCACTTGGGTTTTTTCAAGTGGGTTTTTTCGAAAAAACCCACCCGGGTTTTTTCGGGTTGGGCAAAATCAAGCCAACCCTGATTGCCACCACTGGCCAAACTTAATAGTCACACTCGCCAATTGCGATGATTAAATGGAAAAAGATTTCTTTCCTGCTGTCACTCGACAAATTTCGAAACCATTTGGCAAATTTCACGATTTTTCCCCCCGAAATCATTTGACGATATCGCAATTTTTTTACCTGAGACCATTTGACGATATTCACAATTTTTCCCCCGAGACCATTTGATGAATTTTGCGATTTTTTTGCTATCGATTGATGAATTTTACGATTTTTCTGCTATCGATTGACGAATTTCACGATTTATTGACTATCGATTAATGAATTTAATGATTTTTTCCATGAATGTTCAAAAATTTGCATTTTGCAATTCTGTTCCGCGATTGTTAGACGAATTTCCCAGTTTTTTTCCCGAGATCATTTGACAAATTTAGCGATTTTTTCCAGAGACTATTTGATGAATTTCGAGAATTTTTTCACAACAGTTTGACAAAATTCATTTTTTTTCCTGCAGTAATTTTGCGAAATGCACTATATTTTTCACAATTGATTGACAAAATCTGCTATTTATTTCTGCGATTCTTTGACAAAATCAGCTTTCTTTTTTTGCAGTCATTTGACAAATTTCGTGACTTTTCCACAATTGATTGACAAATTCGCGATTTTTTAACTGAGACAGTTTGCCAAATTTCCTGATTTCTTTCCCGAGACCATTTGATGAATGTCGCGATTTCTTTCCTGCACCATTTGACGAATTTCGCTATTTATTCCACAGTCGTTTGACAAATTTCATGATTTTTTTATCAAGTATTTGTAAATTTGTTACTGGCCAGTGCTTAAAAAAACTGGCGAGTAAAAAAATCCATGTACTGGCCAGTATCTACTGAGTAAAAAAAGTTAATTTTTACCTATATTTTATATATTTATATGCTTAAACTTAAATTGAAATAGATATAAATATTTCCATTTTTTAAAAATGTACATTACTGATATTATGGTATTGAATTTACAGATAATGAGGCTCATGGATCCAACTCTCCGATTATAAATGGTTTGGGAGAACCTTCAAGGTAAATTCTTACTCACTCATTCATTAATTTTACATATGATATATAAATGCTTCATTGCATAAAACCTTCATGTGAGTATTTACTTTATTATATATTTTATGTAAATAATCATATGATTATGAAATTCTTCTGTTGATCTGCAATTTTCTGGGTTTTTTTTTGTCACTTTCTGATCTTTAAAAATTATTTTTTCTTTATCTGTTATCTATAACTGTTTGTTTAGGTGTATGTGTACTTGTAACAAACCTTTGTAATTTGTCTAGACTTTAGTGATCATGTTAAAAAAATATGAAAAGTAATGTCTTTTACTTTGGCAACAAAATATTGAACAATTAAAAAAAATGGATATCTTTAGAAGAAATTTGATTATTCTAACTACATAAATTATTTAAATGAATTTGTTTTATTATGATGTGATATTTGTAAGATAATATTTGTCAAAAGCAAAATAATCTTTGTAATTATCTCATACCTGTGTTCTTTTAAACAGTTTTTATATTTCTGCTATTTCATGTGTGAATAATAGCTCTTGTATCTGTTATATTACTGATTTTCTATCTTTAATTTTGTTTTAATTGTCACTTTTTCAGAAGTTATTTGACCATGTGCAAACATTTAGATTAAGCATTTGCTGAGGTTACTGTTTTTAAGTAGTTAAAAACTCACAATGTAGGAATTGGACATTTTAAAGCTTTAAATAAAAAACTGTTAATGAAGAAATTGGAGAAGGAGGCATAAAAAATTGAATCATTCTTTTCTTTCTCTGAATATTGTAAAAACTCTAATTTGAAAAAAGTTAAGTATTTTGATGAAAGTCTTTAAAAAAATTTTTTTTCTACGTAATTATATTACATACCATTAGGGATGCCACCAACTAGTGATTTTGGCCAAATACTCAATATTCAGTTACCTGTGTGATACCAAATTTGACCAAATACCAAATTTGGCTAACCAAATAGTAATTATTTGGTCAGCCGAAATGTAACTATTCAGCTGAATACTTCTATTTTTCAGGGTTTAAAGGCCCGTGTAGATAATCGGCCATCGTAAATCACCAACCAACTAACCAGGGTTTAAAGCAGGGTTAGAAATTAGTGGTCGTTAGTCGCCAAATGCAACAAAATTATTGCATTTGATGACCACAAAATTATACTTGGTCGTCACATTTGACGCCTAGCTTTTTTTTTTACGTAAAAAATTGAAGTCTGGACAAAAAAAAAAGTAGTTCTTAAGCGTTCCATGGACGCAAATTCTGTCGAAAGATCATGAAAAAAAGGCAAACTTCACTGAAGAATCGCGGAAAAACACGAAATTCATAAAAAGATCGCGGAAAATGGCTAATTTCGTTGACAGATCGCAAAAAAAACGTGTATTTGGTCAAAGGGCTGTGGAAAAACGTGAAATTCGTCAAAAGGCCGTAAAAATTATGACTTTCGTTGAAGGATCGCAGAAAAAATAAGAATTTTGTCAAAAGGCTAAGAAGAAAACACCACCCTCGTCAAAGGATCGTGGAAAAAAACTCTTAATTTCGTCGAAGGATCACGGAAAAATGGCCAATTTCGTCAAAGAAACGGCAAATTTCGTAATCAGATCGCGAAAAAACGACGAATTCTGTCGAAGGATCGCCGAAAAACGCCAAATTTCGTCGAAGTATCTTGAAAAAAATGGCAATATATCCGTCCTGCCCCTTTAAAAAGAAATGCAAATATTAGTGATACTTGTTATATCTTCTATACTCAAATAATTATTTTATAATTAAGCATTTATATTAAAAAAAGTAATAAATTTATTTTAATAGTTTAAAAAAATGTATCTTATTTGATTGGGAAATACTGGTTTTAATTATTCATTATTTAATTATTATCCAAACAATAACTTATGCATTTCTCTTTTCTAAATAAACAAGCTTCACTTATTCCTTTAAAATATGAATTTGATTTATTATGAATGGCTGGGGACCCGCTTTTATAAAAAAGGGACCCAGATATTTGAAAATCCTGAGTCCGTAAGACCCAGGAATTTTAGGATCCAGCGACATCACTGCAGATGCTCTTATTCCTACTTTAGTATAAGTTTCCATCCCCCCCCCCCATCCCTCCGCTGCCTGCACTTGAAACTGCACTTGATAAAAGATTGGACATTAGCACGTGTTTTAGACACATTTGCACAGACAGAAGGATAATAGCTTAGTATCCTATCTATGCCACTAAGTACTTCACCTTAACCCCTTAACCAATGACAGAAAACTGACTTTATTATTTAATATTTCTCCGTCCTTATTTGCTCCTAAAATAAGATACTGTATAAAGAATGTTTTAAAATTTCAGTGTTTTCCCTCAAAAAAGAAAAAAAAGTTTATATAAAAATCAATATCTTTAAATGCCATACAAATATACATTAATTGGTATCCAAAAGTTCATTTATTTGCTTCTTTTTTTTTTCATTTTCTGATGTACTTTCAGTCATAAGATTTTTTTTAAAATTAAGCTTATACCTGGATGTATCTAACAGTTCAAATTTTCTGTCTATGGATATAATTGCTTGATAATCTGTTTTGTATGCACATTAGCTTTATAAAAAGAATTATTTAAACATTTTTCTAGAATCCAAATATTGTAGTTTAATGCTGTTTTAAAATTTTATAGAAAGCCAGTTTTTATTTTGTTTTAGTGATTAACACAGAGATAAAATATTTAATATGTACAGCCCCCTCACCCTTAACACATAAAGATAATTACAATATTATTGTTAACATGGGTTCAAAAAGAAATGAGAAAATATGATATAACATAAAATTGCAACCATGAAATGCAGTTTGGCATCTAGGAAAAAAATTGCAGGCATCATTTGACGCCTTACTTAGAATTCCCAATTTCTAACCCTGGTTTAAAGGTATTATAAAGTTAAAATTTTAAGCAATTTTACATCATATTTAACACAAATACTTTAATTTTTATGAACAAGACCCTTTCACAAGTAAACTTAACACTGAAAAGAAAAAAAAAAAAAAAATAAATAAATAAAAAATAAATCCTTTGAGTTATTTAGGAAAAGGACAGTCATAATTTTTTTTTAATTAATTAAACTTTAAACTTCATGACTCCTTCTGTAAATTAAAATAAATTAATAAAATTGCCTTTTATTCTACAATATAAAATATTTTAAAATCAAAGAGAAATTTTAAAGAAATTAGAAGAGAAATTTTACAATCTATAGTGTTTACTTGTTAGAAAGGGACTAAAAAAATCTATTTAAATTGTGGTAACTCAACAAGGAATTTTTAAAATTTACTAGAGAGCAGTGTCTGAAATAAACAATTTTTTTAGAGGTTGGAAACATACAGGGGTTCCTAAAATTTTGGAACAAACTTTCAGGAGAGATAATGCAGTTATCACGAATATTTTTTGTATGGGAAACCAGCATCACAGTCCACTTATTCCATCAAAAATACAAGATGTAACACTACAAGCTGAATATGAATTTTTGTTCACAACTTTAACAATTATGAAAACACTTTGGTGAGATTTTCATCATGTTATGACATCATTCAAAGTGAGTAAATTTTGGTCAGTAACATAATAATTGTACTGTCAACTGCATTGTGAATAATAAAATGTCTAGCTCAATTTTGTTTAGATGTGAATTTTGACTATTTCTAGCACTTCACATCATTTCATCATATTTCAGAGAAAACAAAGCAAATGTGTTGAAAACGAAAATCGAAGTTTGGCTTGATGTGAGATTATACACTGTATTTTTGATTGAATAAGTGTATTGCAGTTCTGATTTTCTATATAATAACTATTTGTCTTGATGCCTATTATCCCCCCTAAAAAATTGTTCCATTTTAATAACAAGGAAGGTCATCATAAGTGCATACTCAGAAAAATTTAAAAAAAATTACAGAATATTCGTCTCATGAGGATATATACGTTTATAAAAAAAATTGCTGCGGAACCTCAATATAACATACGGTAAATATGAAAATTTTGTGTTTTTGGCGATTTATTGCTGGTTGGCGACAATAAAAAGGAAAAAAAAACCCCGATGTTATGATAAATACTTTTTTAGGGAAAGCTTTTTCTACTCTTTGTACTGAACTAGTTTAAGTGAGTTTAACTTAAATAAATACACTTTTATAACTATGGTTTTGCCATGTATATTTATATGTATATATAATGAAAATTAGCGATCATATTCTACAGTTTAGAACAAAAATTAAATTGATTAAAATTTCTTGAAACTAAAAATTAATGTCCGATTATGAGCACTGCCAATTTGACCTCGATATTGTTAATGTCGGAGACAACAAAAGAAAAGCACTGTTGCCATGGGAACAATGGCTTATTCAATATCGAAATATATTAATGACAGTGTTCTTAATCGAGCAGTTACAATTAATATACACTTAAAACTTATCTTATCCTGCCGGCAAAACCGTGTAAATCAGCAATATGCAACTTGTATATATAAGCTTATAGAAAAAAAAAAACTATTTAATAGTTTAAGCTTAAATTCATAAAGTACTCTACACATTTAAAGACTCATTTAACCAAGAATTTTCAAATACCTTAAAATCGCTTGTATTTGGCGAGGGAACAGTGTTACTCGTTAAATCGCGTCTTTTTGCACCCTATACTCGAAAGTATATTATTTTTTTTACAGATTTTCTACTGGGATTCCACAGCTAAATTTGACTGATCCTTTATTGCATACATGAGTAGTTTCATTAGCATATTTTTCAAAATATTCTGAGTATGCGCTTTAAGGAGACCTTCTTTGTAAGAAACTTCACACTGTATGGAAAAAAGCATGAAATAGACAATATTCAGAAGAGTGCATTTATTTATACATCATTAATTCCTATGAATGTCAAATAGTTGATTTTTGTTTGATTAATAGTGTCACTTATCAAACAGCAAATAAATAATGTAAAAGCAATTTTTTTATTTAAGCTGTTGAACTGTGCTTTTTTTTATTCATTGATCACTGTAACAGCAAGCTAAATTTAAAGAAATGCACTATACATGCTAATTGTTCGTGTGTAACAGTGCTATTTAAATTAATATGTTTGAATAATATGGGAGAAAGTTTTGTGATGGCCTTTCCTGGTCTGCCAGTAAAAAAGGTTGAGAAACTCTGCTTTAAAATCAGAAAATTTTGTAGCTTATAATTTGTTTGTAATTTTATTTAAAGTTATGAGTGGAAACTTCAATTTTTGAATGTATTACTATTTAAAAATTTTCAAATTTATTGCAGATTTCATTGTGCCCTTATTGCTATCATACCCAAAAAAATTATCTTAAAATGTCACCTTTGACAGTATTCTTCAGAAAGATGCTTTATTTTTATAAGAAAATGAAAAGCATTGTTTATTTCTTGGAAGCCTGAATTAGAATATCTAAAATTTTAATCCATGTATTGATAAAAATGGTGGTACTTCTTTATTATCCTGTCGACCACTTTTCATAACAAAAAACTATCACCAAACTGTAACGCCAAATAAACAGGAGAACATTGAAATTGGAATATCAAAATAAATAAATAAATAAATAAAATATAAGACTTTAAGGGCCCAATTGTTATTTTAATTAATGAAATAACTAATAAATCAGTAAAACATAATGAAAAATACGTGCAAATGTCGAATTAAAAACCACTTGATGACATAACAAACATGTATAATGCTTCTGATTCTGACATCAAGTAAATGGGACTGCATTTTGGACGTTGAATCTTATCTTACAGTTTGGCGATAGTTTTTTGTTATGAAAAGTGGTCGATGGGATGATAGAGAAGTATCAAAATGATTTAGTAATTGTGTTTAAAGGTAATCAGTTTAGCATATTTAAGGCTATTTTCAAATCTATATATATTTACATTATTATGTAAGGAGTATCTACATCCCATGCTACGCAACATCCAACAATCCTCCAACAAACATAATAAAAGACAGAACATTAAATTTGAGCAAAATGTGAATCAAATATAAAATTTAGAAATTGGTGGATTAAAATTAATTCCAGTTTGATGCATCTGGCATTAACCTCCTCAATATGTAATGTTGCCTGTGGGAGGCACTAAACAACACTCTTTAAATTAATTCAACTACTTCTAGTCTTCTAGATTTGTCAAAATTACTTCTAGATCTTGTCAATGGATGTTAGTTTATTATAAGTATTCTTACATGTACTAAAATATGTTTGGAGCTGTTTTATGGTCATTTGAAAATTGATTTAATGGTTTTCAAATTGAGGAGGTTAAATATAACCCAAATATAAAAGTACATTGTATGTATTATAAGTCTATTCTTCTTGATCAGATGAAATAAAGTTTCCTTTCTTTAAGAAATACAGCAGATACCTTCATATGACTTGAGGATACATGGTATGTGGCAAGGGAATGTGAATATGTTCCAAGAAATATTACAAAATTGGACAAAAATAAAATGGCCACCAGAGACATTTTTAATGACACTGCTGTCATATTTTGCATATGCGTCTGCTAAACAGATTGGAACCTCTAACTTAAAGTGGAGACTATAAATATGCAAGTTCGAGCATGAGTTCATATCTGGTATTTCTAGATGAGTAGCCAGAGTGCCCTAATCACTAGACAGTTACAAAGTACCTCAAAATGCATCTAATAAACACATTTTATGTGAAGTAAAAGCATATATGAATTTATTATAATATTTATTGTATATTTATTATGCTATAAAATTTTTGTATTTGTCTAACACTTTACAATTCTAATGTTGGACTCAAAATGAAACTAATTTTAATTTTGTGGTTGACTTTCTCTCCTTGTATATATTATGCAGGTATATTAATTTTTGTACTCTTTATATACTCTCTCTCTCTCTCTCTCTCTCTCTATATATATATATATATATATGCCGCTAAAATTTCTATTTCTATTTTAATAGGAGAGAGAGAATTTTAAACATTCCTGATTCTTCATGTGAAGCAAGCACAAGTAAATCTACTGAAAAATTCATTCCAAGAGTGCAAGAAGAAGAAGTATCAAGTTCCGAAAATTCTGTTGGCAAAATAAAAGAGCCAGAAGAGACTCCAATTTGTGATTCAGCGTCTTTAGATTCAACGTCAGATTCCACTGAGAAACGTTGAACTTTTATAAAAAAAAATTTCTTTTAAATATTCATATCTAAATATATCATGTTTCAGCTTATTAAAAGCAATTGATAAAATGTTTTTAATGAATTCATTTATTGGCAGCCCATAAATTATTAAAATAAGAAATAAAATGTTGCCGATTTATATTGGATCAGTTTGTATCGTCTTTCATTTTTTAAATATTGCATTTTATCTGACTTTTATTTTTTATGCACAAGCT
Organism: Maratus michaelseni; assembly: GCA_963931845.1. Lineage (NCBI taxonomy): Eukaryota > Metazoa > Arthropoda > Arachnida > Araneae > Salticidae > Maratus > Maratus michaelseni. The sequence goes on along the minus strand of OZ007594.1, from coordinate 164,385,120 downwards.
TTTAAATCAGAGAGCTTTCTAAAGCATTTCAACTAAAGTGAATTTTATTTGAAGATAAAAAATTAAATATCAAAAAGTTTCCATTTTCTCAATATGTCACTTGTTGCTTTTTAGTTTTTATTTGCTGCCTTCTATTCCTTTTAATGTTTCATGTACATTCATGCCTTTTTTTAAATGAAAACAAATCCTTTATTGTCATCTTTTCTGTGCTTTTAATTCACTGTTGGTAATACTCTAGCATTTGGGTTTTTTTGTTTTCTTTCTATACATTACTAATGATTGTGTATTAGTAATCTGACTTATTTATGCTATTTTAAAAGTCATTGCCCTGTTATGATGTTCTACAAACTACTTTAGAATAACATATTAATTGTTGTCTAGACTTTGATGTAGTTTCTCATCAGTAGATATCATCTTTATCATCAAACGTTGTTAAAGTTAAATTTTTGTTAGATACATGATCACATGAAAATCGAACAATTTATCTTTTGGACTCTATTTTTCCTTTTCTGTTCACTGTGCTCAGAACGTGTTACTAGATTTTTGGATAAAGCCAAATCTTGTAATTGGTCCTGTCATCATTATTGCAAACTACATTTCAGTAGAACTTACAAAATTGCATTGAGTTTGATATGGTCTTTATAGTTAGGTGATTTTTTTAAAAAGAAAGTTTTAATGTTCACACATTATTTTTACATTTTCAAAAGTTAAAGTTTAAATTTTCTTCCAATTGACATAACTCATAAGTATGATGTTGATTTTTTTTTTTTTTTTTTTTTTTTTTTACTGGTCAGAATGTAAAATTATTTTCACACTTTTATCTAGCAATTTTTTTCTAGCCTATGAAAAGAGGATTAAATTATGACTAACACAAAATTTCTACTGGTTGCTGTATAATGAAAATGTACTGGATATTCATATAAAATAAATAGAATATATATTTGATAAGAATATTCAGTATTTTTTTACTAGATGGTTCAGTACTTTGATTAGTTCTATTATTTTATAGGATTCTAAATACTATAAATCACCTTTTAAATTTATTTTCCATTTTCTATAAAGCTCAACAAGTTTTTCTTCATTGAAAAAACATTATATTAGAATGTTTCTTCAATGAAAGAAAACGTTTTGAGCTTTATTTAAATTTAATCTTCCGATGGTAACTGGGGTCATGTGTGTCACCCTAGTTATGTAACTAAAGGTTTCATAATAATGTTACCAGCTAAAGGTTAAGAGATGATTTATACTATTTAGATTCCTATAGAATAATAGAACTGATCATATAAAATATTGTGTAATGTTTTGAAAGTCACTACTTAATATTTTATATCTAGATGCCATTTAAATATGTTTATTTTGCTTAATTTTTGTTAATGCCATCTTCTGTTTTTTTACTCTTAAGTACCTTGCAAGGAGTTCATTCTCATATTATTTTCTAATTAAAATTTTCTACCTATTATTTACTGCAAAATTTATTTAAGAAATAATAATAATAATAAGCTCTTTAAAATGTTTTTTAAATCAAGTAAAATGTAGCAATATATAAACATAAAAAAAAATAAATAAATAAAAAATTGCTTTAAAATCCTGAAAATTGGTCATTTTGCTTTCATTTGTTTGCAGTTTATGAAAGTGAAATTTGTTTAATTTGGAAATATTTTTTCATCTTAAGCAGTGGCAAACTAAGATTAATTCTTTCATTTTTTGACGTTTTGTTTAATAATTTTATATTTCATTTGATTGAAACTTTAATATTTTTAAATTAAACTTGTCAGCACTTTTATGACATCTTTAATATTTAACATGCAATTTTAAATGTTTTTATGAATCATCTGTAATTGTACTCTGTTATTTTTAATTTTATCAAACTGATTGATAATGAACTCATATAGTTGAAAATGAAGCATCTGTAATTATATGTTATTTTTAACTTCAACTGATTGATAAAGAAATCCTATGACTCCTGGCATGGGAATTTTTTTTCACTTAGTTGGAAAATTTCAATTTGTATCTGCAATTATATTAATGCAAGTTTTTTGTATTAAACAAAATTTTTAAATTTTTGACCTTTTATGATTTTCTCTTTTTAAATTATCTTACTTGCAAGAAATTTTACAAGGTTAGATTGAAATTTCAAAATTCATGCTATTGAAATGTATCTTTAAGATTGATTTAAATGATTGATTGTTAAGTTAATCTGAAGAATATTTATGGTATGGAGTGTTTAATGTTTATTCAAATTTAGACTCTACATGTCATACAGTGTTCAAAATATTTCCAAGGCTTCCAAAGTTAATCATTGCACAATTTTAGCTGTAAATTTAAGAAAAAATTGATCCAGAATTCAGATATTATTTAAGCATGTAAAATATGTGTACATTTGGAAAATATAATTTCTGAGTGAATTCATTTGGTTATTTGTTCTTAAATCTACATTACTAAAAGAAAGTTTTTGTATGTGTGTTTGTTTGTTGGTGATAGCTAATCTATTGCATGTAGAGTTCTGCAGATTTGTTTCTGGGTAGATGAAGACAGGTCTGAATGCATCTGAGGTTCAGATTTTTTGATTATTTTATGTTGAATGGAATGATTCATGTATTTTCCTGATCTTCCATGTTCTGATGCCGATTTTGACCCACTTATAAAAGCAATTCAAATTTAATCTGTTTGCAGATATAGTAAATTTTGTCCTCGTTTTAATAAAGTTTATTCAGAATTCATACATTTTTGAATTTTTTTTATTAACCAATTTCTGTTTGATAACATATCCATCCAATCTTTTATTTTATACCCCTGTATGGAGAAACTTTTAAAATCAATAAAAAATATAAAAAATATTAAATAAAAATAGTTTTTGAAAGTTTAATTATCAAAGAAAGTGGGACCATATTTTTTTTTCTCTGAAATGCAGCAATGAAAGATAAAGGAAAATGTTCCAGAGTTAGTTTCCTAAGTAACACCCTTTAAGCAATTTCCTCCCCGGAACTCCAGTGTCCCCACCTCCGGAACAAAATGCCTAAATTCAACACTGATTTAAGGTATACTTAAGATTATTATCCTGGGCCAATCCAGGCAGGTCAGTTAGTAATAAAGAACATTAATAATAGCATTTGATAACTTGCACTGTGAGGTTTTTTCTTTTGCCTTGCCAGTGTCAAATAAAAAGTTCTATCAGTTTTACATAGATAAATTTACGCATAAATAGAAAATACAATGGAAAGCTTCTTTTAACTCTTTAAAATAATAAACCAGTGATATTGAATATAAATGCATTTATATAAAATTAAATATGTCTCTGTATGGTAATATAAATTAGAAAAAGTAATTGATTTAAAAATTTCAATTATATCAGCTTTCTTAATTGCAAAATCAAAAAGAGTTCTCCAGTGATGAAAATAGACATGATCTTTAAGAATGCTTTATAAATCCTCAAATTCCTTAAGAAAAAATATAAATTTATTTACTCAAATTATTTGTCCCTGGTTTTTCATTAGTTACATCTATTCTTCTCATCAATATGTTTAAGTGAATTTACATTTTATTACAGTATTTACATTTTTTTATTTGTTACTTTAGCTTACTCTTTATTATTTTTACTAGTGGAAACAGATTCCGATTTTAAAATAAAGTTTGAACATTCTGTCAAAAGAAATTAATTGGGTTTGAAATTTGTAACATCGCTCAAGTCATCATTTGAATTGTGTTGTTATTTTTTATTTCATAATTTAAATAAGGTAATAATTTTCTTGACATCAGTTACTTTCTTTTTGTTCTCTGCCATATAAATTTGTGTACCTTTTTAATTTCATTTGAAAGGAAAATAAAATTAGGGGCATTTATTAAAGTTATATGTTGCACAAATGCCATTTTGTAAAAGTAAATAAGAAGAAAATGTAGCATTCTGCCATTTCTTCGAAATCCTGCGAAATTGTATTTATTTTTCTTAAATCATTATAAATATTCAAATAGGACCTATAAACTTTAGATTTAACCAATATTTTAGTGCCTTATTTTGTTGAATGATTATATTGTTGCTTATACTTTTTAATGTTTGATTTTACCCTTTAAAAAGAAATATTCATTAAATTATTTGTGTATGCACACCTTTATATATATTTATGTTTGCATACTGTATTAGATATTCATTCAACAATTTTGTGCAAACAGTATGATTAAAGTTCTCTTCACTATTTTTTCTACTTTTTTTTAGATTTTTAATTAATTTTTTCTGCACAATTCCTTATGTAAACTTTGTATTGCATCTTATAAAATTGGGAACATGTTTTCTGTTAATTTTTGAATGCACTTCTTATTACTATTGATAAAATATGATTTCTTAGGTATTTTTTTAAATATCCATTTTCATTTAAAAGAGTATGAATTTTGCTATAAAAAAATCTTTATGAATAGATCTGAAATTTGATGCAGATTCTAGTGAACTAGCATTAGCTGATTTTATACTTTGATGTTATTTCTTTATTTAAAAAGGAAAAAAATGTAAATAGTTAATTTTCTTTTGTATTATTTGTACGTAATAACAAATATTAATCTTTTCACATCCAAATTCTGATTAAATATAATTGCAGCAAAATTTATTCTGGCAAGAAAAATTCTGTTTTCGAGTGCTTCTTTAATCTAACAAGGAGGTTGTTTTAAGAACATTCTCAAGATAATTTGAAGAAAATAATGAAGATTCTATTTGTGCAGATATTGGGATTCTTTAAAAGCAGACACTGTATTAATTTGTTCATTATAAATAATGCAACTTTTGCAAGTCATCACTGCATGTCAATCTAGCAGCAAACTTTGAAAATTCTGTATTTCATTTTCTAACAATAATAATGCTAAATTCTCACAGATCAAGAAAAAAAAAAAAAAAAAAAAAAAAAATTGAGCGAAATATATATTATTTAAATTTTAATCATATTTAAAATAAAACTTTAGAACAATTTTTCCTGATAAATATAGGGAATTGAAAATATATCAAATATAAGATTAAAAATAATAAGAAATTCATAGACTTTAACATGTTTTAGCTATTCATATTGTCTTAAAATTTCTGTAGTAAGTTTCTTTTGCTTTATTTTCCCCTGCAAGTATTTGCTGTTAGACCCCATATAAACCTAAGTTGTCTTTATATATCCTTAAATAATATTCAGATTGCATTGTACATGCTTTCTACAACTATAACTATTGTTTAGGAATGAAATTGTATTGTCTTCACTTATCAGATTGAAAATAAGTTAACTTGACTACAAGCTGCTTTTGACTACCATTAGTACAGGTACCGGGTGTCCCAAAAATGACTGATGGATTTTAAAATTCAATAACTATCAAACGGTGACAGATATTAAAAAAATTCTTGCAGGAGGGTTATGTACGATGTCAGGAGTTTTTTTACTGTGATTCTTATGGCGCTGACAGCAGTTGGCGCTCATTCGAGGCCGAAACTGACGTCACTGAGCATTGATGCGAAGAAAGGAGATTAAGGCTATGGAGTGGGTCTCATTCGAGTGATCTGGGATTCTGAATCGGGGCCTAAGAGCAAAATTGTACTGGCGAATGAGACCCACTCCATAGCCTTAATCTCCTTTCTTCGCATCAATGCTCAGTGACGTCAGTTTCGGCCTCGAATGAGCGCCAACCGCTGTCAGCGCCATCTATTGTTTGAAATTCGAACTAAAATCAAGAATCACAGTAAAAAAACTCCCGACATCGTACATAACCCTCCTGCAAGATTTTTTTAAATATCTGTCACCGTTTGATAGTTATTGAATTTTAAAATCCATCAGTCATTTTTGGGACACCCGGTATCTATTTATATTCAGAGATGATAAGGTTAAACAATTAAAATATTGTACATAATATTAATAGTAGTAAAACCTATTTCAAAAAGTTTTTTAAATCTACTATTACTTGTAGTAGAATTAGTAGTATTGTTTTTCTTTCCCAGAGCTGTACATAAGTAGAATCATCATTTCTTTTTACCAGTTAAGAAAAAAAAAGAAGAACCCTCTTTAAAGAGGATCTTTTTTGTCAATTTCCCGGTGATTAAAAATGTATAGTAATTGAAATAAAATGTTTAATTTTCCTTTTGAAATTTGCTGTACCTAATAAAATATCTATTATAATTATGTATAGTTAATAAAATATTAGTTTATTAATAACATTTATAAATTAGCGATTGTACTGAATTATCTAAAGTAAGATATGTAGGTTAGAGGTCTGCACAGGCCTAAACTCTGTCTGCTTGTTTTTTTTTTTTTTTTTCTTTCTGTGCACTCTGTCTGGGCTGGGACTGAGCTTAATTTTTTTTTTTCTGCAGATTTAAACCAGGTTGTGTCAGGCTAGCAATTTTTTTTGTAAGTTAAGAATAATGTTGTGCATTTGTTTAATGGAATCTTTAGAAATTTACTTTAATTTAATGAATTACAGAAAAATATTTTTAAAAATCTACATTTTTCTCTTTAAGGAGCTTCAAAATAATTTTTTTCTTTCATTTTAAACTATATTAATTTTTCTAATGAGTCTGTATTTAAGTGTATTTGTCTTTGTATGTTGTTATTCTGCATTCCATGGCTTGTGGACATGTAAGCTGATTTTTTTCACTCTCCCCATAAATTAGTACATATACTTTAAAAAAAATTTAATTGTAGGATAATGTTGGTTAAGATGTATCAAGCTTGTTTTTTAGTAACTCGGGCCGGGTCAAGTCTTAATTTAATTGATTTTTGCTTGGGCTGGACTATGAACTGCATATAACAAAACAAGCATTGCCAGAACCTCAAAATTTTGGCCAGTGCGGAACTCTAATGTAGATTAATAAATAAATGAAAATATGTTGTATTTTCTCAAATTTAACATACATACTATTTCTTCAAGATCTAATCAGTTCGAGTTTACTTTAGAATTGCTGGCATGTAACCAAATTAATGACAACATAATTATTAGTTTTTGAACCTAAAATAAATATTTCTCTCTCCATCTTTTGATGGACATATAAATAGCTCTTTTAAAACAATTAACTTAAGCTATAATATGCAGTTTATATTAGAAGAAAGTTCACAGTACAATAAAGAAAAAGGTCATTAATATATATTAAAAGTTTCTTTCGCATTTAAAGTAGCACAGTACATTGCAGAAGTTTTAAGTGTTCTGAAATTCCTGAAAAATAAAAGTCCTGTGCCATCCTCAAATACAGTAATTTGTCCTGAAATTTTGTGCTATAGCACTAAATATTGGCATTTAAAATTGCTGGCTGATCACAAGGTTTTAAGACCTTTGTAAACTGCATCAAAATACATTTCTTGGCAAATGCTGCAAAAAAGGCCCTTTTTAAAAAAAAAAAAAAATTGCACAAAATCAACATTTTGTTTCCTAATGTTTCCGAGCAATGTAATATTAGACATAAACAACTTTTCATGTCATGATTGCTGCTCGCAAGTTCTAGAAATCTCACTCAAAGGTGCTTTTGAACATCTATTTTAAAACTTAAAAGCTGAGTTTTAAAATTTTTTTATTAACCATTATATTTTAATTATGTAACCGAATGATCATATAAGATATCTTAGAATTTATAAATGTTCATGACAAGAAATTTTATTATGGTGGCATTTAGATTTTGGGACATATTTTTGTGATTGAAAATTAAGGTGTACATTATATTCTGAGGTATGTTAGATTTGAGTTAATACAATAATCTAAACTTTCTTCATTTTAAATATGTAATTGAACAATTTTGCCTTAAACTAATATCCAACATTCACTGTTTGAAGCTCTTCTCTTAATTTATATTTACATTTGAAATATTCACTTGCATTTATACTTGCATGCATATCTGTATTCTGTATCATATTGATAAAGATATGTTAGAAAATTTATCATAGTATTTTGGTGGTGTATGAATTTTCTGTTTTTATTATTTCCTTAACCAATTTTTATTCTTTTTACACCTTGCATGCTCATTTTTGCACTTGATTGTAGATTGTATTCTGTATTATACATTATTACACTTGAAATTGTGCCATAATTAATATTGTTTTTTCTATTTCTTTTTAGAAATTTTTTTCTTTTTTAGTTTTTACTAATGTATTTTCAAGCATACAAATTGTGTTTCGTGCATATAAAGGAAGATTGAAAATGTTAATAATATTTGTATATTGTTCTGTACATTATTTTCATATCTCAGCATTCTAAATTATTCATGCATAAAAAAAAAAATCAGTCGCATATTTCTTTTATTTATGTTGTTCAAAGGTTGTATTAATGATAACAGCTGGAATTCACATTACCATTTAAAAGTTTTAAAATTGTGCACTTTTAAAAAATATAAAAATAGTGGTATTTGTGTGTTTTTCTTTTTATTCATTTATACATACATGTATGTGTTTGTTTCATTCTTGTCTTTTACGTCTGCAAAAATGGAGCTAATTTCTTCAAATTGGATGTTTTTATTTATTATTAATTATCTATTTGTGTGTTTATTTTCTTTTTCACATTAAAACCAGTGACAATTTCCATTTTCAATGAAATGGGTTTTTGATTCACAAAGGAAATTTTATTCTCCCTCCCCTTTTATTTTTTGTAAACATTTAAGATGTATCACTTTATATTTTTATTTATTTTATTTTTTGATGACTTAAAAGTGTTCAACTCTTTCAGGAGCACAGCTCTTCTGTTGCTAAAATGTTTAAATGACTGAATGACACCAGAATTTAAGAACACTTTTATTTGAAAATAAGTAAAAAAAAAATTTTTTTTTAATTATTGGGAAAATGGTTGTTGTTTTTGGCCTCTTGACATCGTTTTTAACGAGATTCTGTAACTTTAGAAGAATTTTTCTTTGAATAGGCAATAGAAATCCATAAAATAGTTACAAAAATGTTAAAGTTACAAAAAGGAGAGATGCAAATTATCAGATATGAAAAATTGATGTCAGATTAGAAATCGCCTTATAAAAAAAAAAAAAAAAAAAAAACGTGATCTTCAACTTTAATTTCCTCAAAATACTTTTAGCTCGGACATCAATCTAAACAAGAGTTAAAGGAATACTTAAATTTTGTCTAGGGGATGGTCTACAAATAGAAATTGTACCAAACTTTAAAAATTTCAATGCTAACACCTAAAGTTGGCATCATATTTGGAGATTTAAGTTTATTCTACCTTTGGATACCAAACAGGAAGTTAGTAGATAAAGAATGTGACTTCTGCATCAGCAGCAGGCAGTTGCGGCTGTAACACCGCCTGCTGCCGACATCATGCTTTAGTAGGTGGGTGGGAAAGCTATGTTATAGTAGGGTGGGGTGAATAGGTCTGCTATAAGAGGGGGGTATTTTAATAAATTTTTTAAATGTCCTATAGTACGAGGTAATGGTTATCATATAGTATGAACACTGCCCAGCTATCCCTCTGCATTTTCCCAATGGTTGTTGTAATTTGTTAAATTATAATTTTGTATAACTAATACTAATTTTCTATCAAAGTTATTATTTTTTTGGGGCATACGTTATAAAAGCAAAAATCTGGTGCCATTGTTGCATATGATATACTACCACCCTTCAAAAGTTAACCTTATGTTGGATATACCTAATCTGTGAAATTTTGGAGGTATAATTTTTCTTTTCCACTTTAGTTTTGTTCTAAAATAGATCTCACATTGCACTAACTTATCCTATTGTAACAAATAAATTGTAATTTTTCTAGTTTGTTTTCAGCTTGGTAAATAATGTGAAATAAAATTGCATTCACAAACTATAATCTTTATTTCACTACTAATTATACTTAACAATTTCTTTTTAACAAAATGCCATTTAATAAAAACTGCAATTTTTATATTTATAGAATATTTTGTTTCTCATTTTTAAACATGTTTAATTGAGGAGAAAAATAAGAGATACACCATACAATTGAACATAGTACTAATAAATAATTTGTTTCTGTATTGCAACCCATTGCTTAAAAGCGTTCTTGTTTCAGTTACGAATTTGCTAACATTGAATGCTATTGAAATAATAATTAATTTAACTTCTTTATCCAAATTTTTTTTAATTTGACAAATTTTTCATTTTGCGAAACACAGATCGATTATCTGTTTTAAAATTGATAATGGAGATTGTTCTTTTGGTGAAAATTTGTATTAATATTTTCTACTCAATGTTATTAGAGTTTTTTTATACTTAGACTTGTCATGTCTCCTGATTTTTATAGAAGACTCCTGCTTTTCTCATGTTTTCCCATACTCCTGCTTTTCTCATGTTTTCCCATACTCCTGCTTTTTAATGTATTTCTCCTGCTTTTCTGATGCATTTGTAAATATTTTATTTTATCTTTAAATGTGCTGACACTAGTGAGTAAAAATTGCAAAACAAGATTACTTTCCTTTTTTGTAATTTATCAATGATACTTAAACTGATAAAATTTCAGATTGGATGTTAAATGATGAGACCCATACCTATCAATTTTATCTAAGGAAACTCCCTTAAATTTTGATACTTTCTCCCTTACATTCAAACATTTCTTCTGTTTTCTTGAGTATTTAAAAATACATAAAATTTTTCATAAATTTTCACAACAAAAGCAAAAGTTTTACCAAAATTCGTTTGAAGCAATTTTATTGAGAGCTAAATCTGTATTTCATAATAAGATGTAAACTAATTTCTAAAAAATGATATTAGTTAGCAATGACCATATCGTAAAATCCCGTTAATCTGCCCTTCCCGATTAAGCGCCCCCCCCCCCTCCCACTTACTTTGTGAACAAATGAGAAAATTAAAAAAATCCTGAGAAAGCGCTCTCCCCCAAAAGAAATTTCGCCACGCACATCAAGTTAAACACCAAAAATTTTATCTCACGAGTGTTTTTTTTTTTCCCGACGGATCAGAAAGGCGTGACGATTCTTTGATATATCGCAAATGTGTACAAACACAAAAGTAACATACACAACTTCAAAATTTATCTCCATAGTGATATGAAGGTAATAAAAATATCGATAGTGAAAGTTTCTCATGAAATAAGTTAAAAAATGTGTATTTGATGCTGTGTGTAAAATATTTTGATTAAAAAAGAATCTATTTATTTTATCAAAGAATTTATAGTGATATGTAACGTTATTATGAAAACAAATCACAAAAAATTATCAATTGATTGATCAGTAGATGGCGCCACAGTTTAATTTGTAGTGTATTTTGTGCTAACTTTGTGGTAGCAATGTTTTTCATTTTAAAAATCTAGCAACACTACCAATTCGTTCTGTATGTTCTTAATTTTTGTGATTTGTATTATTTATTTAGCATTTATAGATATAAAATCATGATTTAAAAAAAAAATGGTTATTTAATCTCTCTAATTTACAACAGATGGCGACACCACATAAAATGTTACTAGTTCTAGAAAGTATTTCAGGGCACTTTAAACTGCAATTTCTCAGTGTTTTTTAATTATTTGAAATTATTAAGTTCCTTTTATTTTTCTGTTACCACATTAATGACAGATATTAGTGTTATTATTTATCTAAATGCATTCCAGTTTCAAAACTTCGGAAATCCAGAATTTTCTATAATCTGAAATTGCCATTAATCGTGAAGTTATACTGTTTTTCTATTTTGTATATCTTTTTTTTTTTTTTCGAAATGTTTTTCTTTTGTCACTTAATTAGAATAATGCATACTTTGCGACGATCGGCCATTAGCATCCCCCCCCCCCCCCACCCATAAATATCATATACTACAATTTTAATACCATGTAAGCGCCTCCCCCCCTCCTGATTATTTTACAATTTTCCGTCACGTTTAGGGGGCGAATTAACGGGATTTTACGGTAGTAATTATTTAAGTGCATAAAGTTAAGTGATTAGTGTTAAAGAAAACACTTTTTTAGATTATTTCTTATGCTAAACTATCTGTATAAAATATTTTTTCTGTGTAGAAAGTTAATATATGTCTGGTTAAAAAAAAAAAAAAAAAAATCTCTGTTTTACCTCTATCTCACTTTGTAATTTTTATGTTTATCTTGGTTTTACCTTTGTCTCACTTTGTAATTTTTATGTTTATCTATGCTTTTTTAAACTGCACGCTACCACAGAAAATGTTGTTAGAAAAATCCCCCTATTTTTTTCCACTCAAAAGTTGGCAGGTATGGGCAACTATTTAAACTTCATGACTGTTGCCATGAGTAGGTTTTCCATTTTCATGTCTAAAATAAAACAAAATCTGCTACTATTAATGTAATGCTTTCTATTGAATATACTTTGTTGGAAATTTAAATAATTGGAAATTTTCTTTCATTACATTCATTTGTATTATTATTAACATGCGATATTAATTTTAAAATTTCAAAGATGAAATTGTCTATTTAAAGTAAGTTATTTAACTTGTTAAAAAGAATCTCTTGCTGTTTCATGTTTGAAATTTGACAAGTCTGTCTGCATTATTGCCAGTTTAAGAAAACAATATTTGCGGCCTATTTCTGATTTAGTATTTCAAAGACTTGTTTTGTATATTTCCTGTTACTAACTATATAAAATAATTGTGTCATATTGTTATTTAAGTACATTCCTCTTTTTATTTTCTTTCTTACAAAAATTTTCAGAAAAATTGCTTTTTAAGTAAGTGCAGTTTTAAGATAATTTAAAATATTTTTTAGTTTCTGTTCTATAAAGTGACATACAGATTGTTTTAAAATGACTTTTTTAATATTTTAAAACTATTGCAATACTAAATTTAATGAAAATTGCTTTTCTATGATGCTTTCAGATATCCAATATTTTTCATGTAATTTTATTTGAAGAGAGAATAATCTCATTTGTTTTTAAATTGTGTAATCATTCCCATTGTAATTCTCTTGTCTTTATTTCTTAGTAAAATGCATATCCATTCATTTTCATGTAATTTGTTTTATTTTATTTTTTATTTTATTTTTTTTGTAAGCGAATCTGTAAAGCGAAATCAATAAATACATATAGATAAGATAACATAAATTGTCAGGTTTTTGCTTCTGAAAAAAAGAATGATCTGTTAATTTTTATTGTAATTATGTGATATAGCAGTATGGTTTGGCAGTCTAAAACTTTTTTTTTTTTCCTTTACATTCACTTGTAAATTATAGTACTTAAATGTGTTATATATATGAATATATATTTATATATATTGCATTTTATAAGATTTTTATAGTATTTGTATGTTGATTTAAATGAATAAAAAACTGTTTTTTAAATTGTTGTTTTTATTGAGATTTCATTATTCTACTTTGCAAATATCCATAGTTTGTCCAAGAGGAAGAGAGACTTAAGGGAACTCTTCAGTCATGCAAAGACGCTCGCTCATTAATGTTAAACCTATGAGCATGTTCTTTTTGAATTTCTCGTTTGAATTTGAATATTTTAAAACTTTTTTTGGCATAAGATAGCTGAGGTTGGTCTGTAATATGGCTATTTTTTATTTTTTCGATTTTAGTTGCATATTTTCTTATTAAAAGTAGTTTTGAAAGTACCTTTATTTAAAAAATCTGCAACCAAAATCGAAAAAAGCAAAAAGTAGCCATATTAGAGATTGATTTTACCTATTCTATGCAAAAAAAATCTTTTTAAAATATTCAAATTCATACAAGAAATTTGAAAAGAATCTGCTGATAGGTTTAACATTAGCGAGCGAGTGTCTTTGCATGACTAAAGAGTCCCCTTAACCTTCTCACAGCCGTGAACTGATATATCCATTCACTCACAGAGTAAGACAGAGATCCAACTTCGCCTGAAAAGAGCGACTGCGGCAGATGACATAAGAACTAAATCATCGGTTTGGCGATTTTTATCTTCGTGATTTCATTTTAAGTGTAACCTTATTCTGCTTGGCGTCTTTCTGTTGTCATTTGCGCATGTGCAAATTTTCGGCGTTCGCTAATTTATTTTCGAATCTTGTTTAATACTTATTATTAAAATTATTCTTTGAAGATCAAATAGTTGATTATAATTATTATAATTCTTCAAAATGCTACGAAGAGAGGAGTGTATTGTTTGCAAGAACAAGATGTCAAAGTTATTTTTTATTCCTAAGAATCGGTAAGTTGTGGTTTATTTCTATGTGTTATTTTTGTTTTTATTTTTCAAGTTCCATTATGTATGAAATATTTTATATATATTCATTGTTGGCAGATTTTTAACAAATTTTGACTTTATATTATCGTTAAAATAACTGCCATACCATAAATTTCATTCATGTTAAAAAAAAAATTCTCCGTATAAAATTTTATTCATATATATTTTCTATCGCAATGTAAACATGGTACTAAGTTTTTTCCTATACTTGTAAATCTGCAGATCATTTTTTTAGAAAATATCATTTTAACTTCGTACAATCCGCAATTATTATTTTTTCAATTGCATGCATGTTTATAAGCATATAAAATTGTTCGAATGTTCCAGAAATTAGAATCCTTAAATTAAAGTGGTAAGTAAAAATAAATGATTTTAAAAATTGTAAAAAATATGAAAGTAAGATGTTTATATTTCCCGAACAGATGCAAAAACATTTTCAAATATTTTAAGCAATTAATTTCTAAACTCTATTAAATTTATAAGCAAAATTTTAAAACTATTGGAAATCCATATCGAAAATTGAGCCTTCATAATTTTACATCTAAATCCATTACGCAAATATTCCATTTTCATTTCAGATAAAAATGAAATTTGAAAAATCGTCTGCATCCCCATAAGAAAGCATTATGACCTAAAAAAAAGATTCTATATTTTCCGAACGAATGAACCAAATTTAACTAAAAACTATACAGCTAATTCCGGATACCAAGCCAACATACATACTAAAAATCAACCTAATCGGACCATTTTTACGGCAAACAGACAGACGGAAACCAAAAACATTTCACGTCTCCACAGTGAGCCTTAACATGACGTTTCGGCACAAATCTGTCAACACTCAATATATATAAAATATTTCAAACATTATGGAACTTGAAAAAACAAAAACAAAAATAACACATGAAAATAAATCACAACTTACATTTTGAAGACTTAAAAAAATCAAATTTTCCTTTCAAACTTGGAAAAAAAATTGTTTTACCACAGCACTTATTTTAAAATAAAGTTGAATTCCGATTGTTTCAGAACATGTTAAAAATAATAAATCTGTTTTCATTCGCGTAGATAGATAATCGACCGTCTTAAAATCAACCAACCAACCAACCAACCAACCAAAACAAGAAGCAAGTAGTCGCCGTTTTTTTTTTTCCTTCCCTCATTTGTCGCCAAGAAAGCGATATATAGCTCTATTTAGCTACCTCTCTTCTGTTACGGCTGTAGTTTTCACGTCATCCGCAGCTAGCGCCACTGTCTATGTGTAATCCCATGTTAAAGAAGTTACCATTGAAGTCTATGAGAGTTGATTCTCTGTTTAAATCTCCTTACTCTGTGCATTCACTATGCTGTAGGTTTCACTGTATTAAGAACATTGTTTAAATTAATATACCGGGTGTCCCAAAAATGACTGATGGATTTTAAAAATCAATAACTTGCAAACGGTGACAGATACAGTGAATTCTGTCTAAGGCGGACTCTGTGTAAGCCGGAATTTTGTCTAACGCGGAAAATTTTTCAAGTCCCGGCAAACACATAGGGAATAACATTAATTCATGCTCCATAAGCCGGAATTTGCCTAACGCGGAAACGGAAGGGTTTTTAAAGTCCCATCGAAATCAAAATTTTGAATAAGACGGAAAAAAGGTTAAAAAATGAAAGGCATTTGGTTTATGAAACTTGAAAACTGATATACATACATCAAATGCTCAACATTCGTAATAGATTAATAAAGTTGATTCATCAGAACGGAAAATGTTTAAATATTTAACGAATAATTTTTTATTCCATTATTTCTCATATATAAGCAAAATGTTTTTCCTCTTAAAAAAAAGAAAGAAAAAGCATCATACCAAGTACATTTTTTACATTTATCTCAATTAATTATTCAAAAAAAGAAATTGATAAAATAAAATCCCTATACATTAACATTTCTCTCTTTTTCATTGTATTAACGAAAGAATATCACTTTTTTTTGCTTGCTTCGGATTTTGAGTTCTGATCATTGTGCAATCAGTCATTTGGTCGCCATAACTCTTTGCCTAATGTGAGAGGGAGAGGGCGGGGAGGGGGAAGCTACAATCATTTACATTCTGTATGAGGTGTGGTTTCAAAGGGGGGAGGGGATGGAAGATGAATTCGAAGTGACGTATGTTTTATTTCAATAAATCACATGGTCAGAAACGAGGTCGTTGCACGTGTTATTTGTTCTTCTCATTTTATATTGTCTACTGATATTACTAAGTGATAGTAAAAAATGGCTTCAAAATCTAAACTCAATACGCTATCTCTGCGGGACAAAATAGAAGTTATTAAATTAAAAGAAAAAAATTATTCTGTAAAAGATCTTTGTATTAAATTTAAATGCGGTAAAAGACAAATTTATGATGCTATAAAAAGAAGAACAGAGTTGGAAAAGGAATTGGAAAGCAAATCATCCAACAGAAAGCGAAAAGGTGCTGTGAAAAATGAAGACATTGATGCATTAACACTTGAATGGTTTTCTAACGCTAGAGCTAAAAATTTGCCCATACCTGGAACACTGTTGCGTGAAAAGGCTAAAGAGATAGCCGAAAAATTAGGTAAAGCGGATTTCAAGGCTTCTACTGGATGGTTAATGAGTTTCCTTAATCGACACAATATTGCCATGAAGCAAGTTTGCGGAGAGTCAAAAGACGTCCCAGACCAAGAAATTCAGGAATGGAAAATAAATTTTCCTCTACTGATTGAAGGAGATCAAGCTAAGGATATATACAATTGCGACGAAACGGGACTATTTTATCGTGCTTTGCCCACTAAGTCCCTTGCAAAAAGAGGAAGTGAATGCCACGGTGGTAAAAACTCCAAGGAGCGTGTCACTGTTTTGCTTTGCGCGAATATGGAGGGCAGTTTAGAAAAGCCCTTAGTGATAGGAAAATCACAAAAGCCGCGATGTTTTAAGAATGTGAACATTGATAAACTGCCTGTGATTTGGAGATCTCAAAAAAAATCTTGGATGTCGACTGCCATAATGTAGGGATGGCTGACTGAATTCAATAACCGTATGATCAAAGAAAATCGAAAAATTTTGTTATTTCTCGACAATGCACCTTGTCACGCCAATTTCGAACTATCGAATATAAAATTACAATTTCTTCCCGCAAATACTACTGCAGTAACACAACCTATGGATCAAGGAGTTATAAAAATGATGAAAACCAATTACAAAAAATATCTCTTGAGGTCCATTATTGCGTCTTTAGATAATTGCTCTTCTGTCACCGAAATGGCAAAAAATATAAGTGTTTTAGATGCTGTCAAATGGATTGCCAAATCCTGTTCAGAAATGTCGCCTGAAAAAATTGTTCATTGTTTTAGAAAAGCTGGTTTTGTTTCAGAAAATGGCTATGAATCAGTTGACCAGTTGGAAGAAAATGAGTTACAAAATCTAATAGATGACTTAAAATGTGTTCACAGCAAGGAAAAAATAAATGAAGAAGAATACGTATCAGCTGACAATATTAGTGTGTACTACTGAAGCTAACACTTCTGTGAACATTTTGATTCAGCGGTATCAAGATTTGGAAAGTGCTAGTGAAAATGAAGATGAGCACGATTATGAAAACCATAAAGACAATGGAGGAATCCAAACGTATCAAGACGCCTTGAGAAGCATTAGGTATCTCGAAAATTTTTTTCTTGCTCAAAAAAATGAAGAATTGATACCCATAATAACGGACTTGCAATGTGCTACTGAAAAATGCTTGGTAAAAAGAAAGACAAAACAAGCATCGATAAAAGATTATTTTTCGACTGTTTAAAAACTACTATGCCACTATGTGAAGTATGAAGTAGTTGTTAAGGTAAATGATTTTCATTAACTTTTAAAATGGAAGAAATTTACCATTGATACTACTATTTATTTTATTATTCATATAATGTTTTTGAGATTAATAATAAATTTAATAAGACGTATAATTTCATTTAAAAAACTGTACTGAAGATTACGAACGTAAAAATAGGACTTGCGCATATATATTTTATTTATTTATTTTGGCTGTTTTGCATAAGACGGAATATTGTCTACGGCGGAAAATTTTCTCGGTCCCGTTTGATTCCGCCTTAGACAGAGTTTACTGTATTTAAAAAAATCTTGCAGGAGGGTTATGTATGATGTCAGGAGTTTTTATACTGTGATTCTTGATTTTAGTTCAAGTTTCAAACAATAGATGGCGCTGACAGCGGTTGGCGATCAGCCGAAGCCGAAACTGACGTCACTCAGCATTGATGCGAGGCAAGGAGATTAAGGCTATGGAGTGGGTCTCATTCGCCAGTACAATCTGGCTCTTACGTCCCGATTCTGAACTCATTCGATATGACTTCAAAGGAATGCGTTGTTTCCATAGAAACTACAAATTCTACATTGTGGAATACAGCGTTCGGAACTGGGCATGAATTTAACAAGGAGTATTCGAGTTTGCAGACGATTTTACATTTATGAGTATTTATGGGAATTTTATCCAACCAATTTGCAAATTTAGTAAAAATTTCGTGAAATGATGGTAATGCAGGTATGTGAGAGTTGCACAGAAAGTAAGTCCGTCACATCTTTATTCGTTATTTTGCTACGCAATCTGCTGGTGAGTATTTTTGAAAGGGTATACTGTTGCATATTCCATTATTATATTACGAGTTTTCTACTATTTGCAATAGTAAGTATTTTAACTCCATGGTTGTTAAATTTGGTTGCCATGGTTGACACATTTTAGAAACTGTCAATATGTTTTTGTTAATTCTGTGTGGCAACTGTTTTGTTTTTAGTTTTCGGATAATAAATATTGTTGTTGATATGACTGTTCTTTTATTGATTGAGTTAGATTGTTTTTTTCTACATTTAAACTTCTTTTTAGAAAGTTAATTGAGAATTTATCCATTAAATAAATATGGTTGCAGTGTTTCGAATCTTGTAAAGAGTATTTGAGTAGTTCACAAATCACGAACAATAGAACTGAGTAATTTCAAGTCCGTGATCGAACATATACGTTATTGAAAATGGTTTATTCATTGGAACATAGGATATTTCTTGTTTTGGAATATCACCGCCTGAAACACAGTTGTGTTCAAACAAGGCGCAGTTTTGAAAGGAAATTTAATATTCGAAACGGTCCGCCAGACAATACTATAAAGACTTTGTTCGAAAAATTTCAACGAACGGGGAACGTCAATGAAGACCGTATTGGAAATGTCGGCCGACGTCGCGTAGCAGTTACTGAATCGAATGCTGAAACCGTACAGCAGGTCATCGTACAGCGGCCCCTGACTTCCGTTCGCCGTGTTGCAGCTCGTGCTGGACTCCGAAGAATGACCACGCACCGTATCATGCGCCACAGGCTTCACGTGTTCCCGTACAAGATCCAGACTCGCCAACCCCTGAGTCAGGATGCCATTCTTGCACGCTGGAATTTTGCGAACACCATGCTGCAGCTTTTGGATGAGGATAAAATTGATATTAGAAATATATGGTTCTCTGACGAGGCATATTTTCATCTTGATGGCTTTGTCAACAAGCAGAACTCGCGCATTTGTGGAACCGAAAATCCTCATGTTGCGGTGCCATCATCCCTGCATCCACAAAAACTAATGGTCTGGGCCGCGATATCCTCCAAAGGAATAATTGGCCCATTTTTTCGAGAGCAAACTATGAATGCTGCACAATATCTTGAAATTCTGGATGAATTTGTGGCAATTCATAATGGTTTGGAGGACCAATCGAACGCCTCATGGTTCATGCAAGATGGTGCTCGTCCACATCGAACGCCTGCAATATTCGATTTCCTCAGCGAGCATTTCAATGATCGTGTAATTGCCTTGCATTACGACATGCATACGGGAAGTGGCATGGCATGGCCTCCTTCTTCTCCGGATTTGACGCCATGTGACTTTTTTCTTTGGGGGTACCTGAAAGACCTGGTATACCGTCAAACTCCACAAACAATTGCGGAACTGAAACAACATATCTATACTGCATGTGAGACAATTCCAACTCATATGTTTGCACGGGTGTCTGGTCATTTTTGTCTCAGACTGCGCCACGTTGTTGCTGCAAATGGTGGTTATTTTGAAAACATCGTTGTTTAATTTTTTGCAACAGTCCTTGCAAAATTTTTATACCGGCTTTTATTTTTCCTATTTTCCGGTGAAAATGTGAACTACATTTGTAAATTGGTGAGAAAATGTAATGTAACATTTTAATCGGTCGTCACATACGTTTAGACTAATGTGTTCATCAAAAATTGAAATTTATAAAAAGTGCGTATCTTTACCCTCATCTACTCTATGCATTGCTAAAATAAACCACCTCTACTGTTCTGGAGTAGAGTATAGACCGGAGGCGGCAGCAGAAACAATCACCTCATCGAGTTCACGGCTGAAATTCCAGAATTAGTTAAAACTCGATTCACATATTAAAACGCAATCGGTCTGCCAAGTCATATCTTGGTGGAAAACACTTTAAAACAAGATTTTAGTGGTTGACTCATAGGTTTACCATTGTGTTTTTCTACACCCAAAAGTGTGAAAACATGGAGAACTGGGTGCAGGAAAACACAATGGTAAACCTACGGGTCAACCACTAAAATCGGGTTTTCAGGTGTTTTCCACCAAGGTATGACTTGGCAGACCGATTGCGTTTTAATATGCGAATTGAGTTTTAACTAATTCTGGAATTTCAGCCGTGAACTCGATGAGGTGATTGTCTGTGCTGCCGCCTCCCTGTCTAGTACGATGTAATCTGAATTAGCAACTGGCTGTGGAGGAGGCTTATTTTGATATAAAAATCTAAGGATTTATATTTAATACAACAATCAAATCGCTAATACCTTCCCTCACCAAAAAAAAAAAAAAAAAATCCTTCTGAAGTGCTGTGGAATTTGTTTTTCAATTTACTATAGATGATAATTCAAACACTAAACACACATAATTATAAAATATTCTACAGTAAATAAAGTGATTATTGTAATATTAAAAATTATCTCTCAATCCCCCTCCCTCCGGACCACTACTACCAAATTTCTCTGAAAAACTGTAAACCGAACCCTCTTGCAAAAAACATCGGTAAACAACCCGTAACAACGACCCACCCTCTCCCCACATTCTAATCACATGACATGACATGCTAGCTGGCTAGAGCAGCAAAGAATGTCGTTTTCTGTGCATGAGATGGAAAATGCCTTTTACACTTTGTTCTTTCATTAACACTGCAAAAACCTACAGGTTAAAAATCTTGGTCGTCGAGTAAAAAATATTAGTTTCCGGTGGCGACTGCATTTGCCAAGCCCTGATTATTACAATTCATGTATTTTTTAAAAATATATATAAACTGAAAACTTTTAGAATTACAATTGCATTCCAGCAAAAAGTGCTATTAGAAATACTGTCTTAATTTATGTCAAGATAAAAATTTCAATAAAAATTTGTTTATGGCTTTCAATAATTTAAGTACTACTAAGTTTTAGAGTCTTGTAAAATTTAATTTGAACTTAGTTTATCACATTAGATATAATTGATATCTTTATTATTAAAAAATATATGCATATTAGCATTGTGTGTAGAAAGAGTTGCCAAAGTGTAAAAATTCAAACTCCAAGAATTCTTTTAACACATATTTACAATTTTAAATGGATGTAGATATTTACTAGTTTTATTTTATCAAACATCAAGATGAAACGGCATGTAAAATATTTTAATATCAAACTGTCAAACAAAATTTTAATTAACTGGCATTTATTATTATTATTTTTTAATTTAAATGCAACGATACAATACTCCTATTCAAAAGGGTTACACAAGGCAACTTCTAATATTTATTTTTAGATAGTTATTTTGAACAACTATATAATTAACCATTTTCACGATTATTTTTCAACATTTATAAAAACCTACTGACGAACTTAATTAAAAGATCTAAAATTTCTTAAAATGTAAGAAAAGTTATGAAATTTTTAACAACAAAAAATTCTAAATCTCTTCACCTAGTTTTAAAATACGATGCATAAAATATTATTTTGTCAGAACATAAAAAGTAATTTAATCCTGGAAAATAATATATGTAAAATCGCCTGCAAACTCGAATACTCCTTGTTAAATTCATGCCCAGTTCCGAACACTGTATTCCACTATGAAGAATTTGTTGTTTCCATGGAAACAACGCATTCCATTGAAATCTTATCGAATGAGTTCAGAATCGGGACCTAAGAGCCAGATTGTACTGGCGAATGAGACCCACTCCATAGCCTAATCTCCTTGCCTCGCATCAATGCTGAGTGACGTCAGTTTCGGCTTCGACTGATCGCCAACCGCTGTCAGAGCCATCTATTGTTTGAAAATTGAACTAAAATCAAGAATCACAGTATAAAAATTCCTGACATCATACATAACCCTCCTGCAAGAATTTTTTAAATATCTGTCACCGTTTGCAAGTTTATTGATTTTTAAAATCCATCAGTCATTTTTGGGACACCCGGTAGCTACAAATATAATGCAGTTTTAAAATATTGAGTAATGATTGATACTCTCAAGACTTATACTCATATACGTAATTAAGTTTTTTATAACAAGTTTGAAAATTCATCTTTTTTTAGCATTTTAAAGAAATTACAGAGAAAACAACATTACAAATTTGCCTTTTTGCTTGGCGGTCAGGGGGTTAAGGTCATGAGCAGTTTTAGTATGTATGGACAAGAATTTTGTCAGTGCCCTCATAAATGGTAGCTTCTAAAAAAAAAAAAAAAAAATTAAATAATCAAGTATTTTTATATTTTGTACCCCTTAGTTTTCAGCACCTCGAGCAGTTGTTCAATCTCTCCCCTCCCCCCCCCCTTCCTCCCTCTAAAGCCGGCCTTGCTTGATATCAACATAAGGTTTAAAAATTTTATGCCAGAGAATTCCAGATTTATGCTTTTATCACTATCTGTCGATTTTCATGAAAGTAACTAAATAGATATTTGTTTTCTTAAGAAAATCTATTTAAGAGGAAAAAACCCTAAGTATTTGTAAAAATATTCACACTAATTTTTTGGCTTTCCTTATCTATTTTAAACAATATAAACAAACACTAATCACAATCAAAGAAACAGAGAACAAGCTATTTTTTTACGTAGCAAAGTAACAATTGTCTGTTGGACTGACATTGTTTGTGTACTCTATGTAAATTCAACGGACTTCTCAAAGTCAGTTTTCTGATCTTCATCTTAGGTTAGTAACTATTGTAACACCACATTTGGCTAACTGTTTTCTTTTCCCCACCCTACTTGAGATTAGTAGAAAGCTTTGCCTTTTGCTCGATTATAAGCAAGAGGGAAAACGGGACCAGGGGTTTGCGTCTTCTAGTGCCATGACAATGAAGAGATGAAAAGGGGAGGATGGATGTCCTTGAGAAACCAATTAAAATTACATAGAGTATAGTCAAGGCATTGCAAATGCTGCCAATTTACACTTGCTTTTATTTATTTTTGGTCTCTTTTAATTTTGAATAGACTATATGGGTAGAATATATGAACTCTTTGCAAAATTTATTAAACAGAAAACTCTACAGAATGTAAAAGTTTTAAAGAATGTAGGGTTGGCATGGCCATAACTGAAAGTAAACTGTTTTCAGCCCAAAGTGGCAATGGCAATTAATTAAAGCTTATAATGTGAAAAAGAAACTTATTTGCATGCCAAGATAACAACTTTGTGGACAAATTCCCTCCCCTTTCCCCTCTCTTCCAAATTTCACTTAAAATTTTTTAGCAGCATTGGAACATTTTTTTAGAAGTTAGTTTTTTGGCAATGACATTTCATTTAAGTACACCCCTCCCTCCCCCCCTCTCCCTCAAGAAAGACATTTTCTCGGCACTGAATCATATCAAAGCTTCATCCGGAACATTTTTTTATTATATATATATATATATATATATATATATATTTTAATTTGTAAATTGACAGGGCTCCTTGGTATCGGGATTTCAGTGTATGTGGTCAGTTTCTTATGTTTCAATGGTTAAATTTTACTTAAAGTTTTATATATATATATATATATATATATATATATATATATATATATATATATTTTATTTGTAGTATTGTTTTTAAATATTTTGCTCTGAAATTTTATGTTTGCTAGATTATTAAATTCTATCGCAAGAATGTAGAGATGAGATAACTATTTTGTACATTTTGTAGATTGCTATTAAAAAAAAAAAAAAAAAAAATCTCTTTTTGATAACATTTAGGCAACACTTTTAAATAATTTTAGACATCAAAGGAATTATTTTTGTTGTGCCTTTCCTGTGCTAACCCTGGAAATATAATGAGAGCAAGGATTTTTAAAATGCCATGATACAAAAAGGATTTAGCTTTTTTTTTATTATCACAATTTGTAAATGAAAATTTATGGAATGTGCTGAGTAAACTAATCTATACAATCAAGAATTTCATTAGTATTTTAATACAAAAAAGAATTGCAAAGCTGAGATGACTTTTAAACTGTTTCTAATCAGCAGTATTTTTCAACTCATTATTTTTTTCGCCAAAGTTTAATAATCATTAAGAAATAAAGATTATCAATTTAAAAAAAATTGTTTGATAGTTTTTGTAGGCCGAGTCATGAATTCATAGATAGATAGCTACACATGTCTTATAGCTCATGATTAAAAAGCAGGAGAGAGTTTGATCCAGGGTTTATCATACGCTCATTGAAGCCAAATTTTCCATTTTCTATCCAAGTCAAATAAAGATATTTTTAACTAGAAATTTTACTTAATTGAATAACTACCACATAGAAACAAGATTTTTTTTTTTTTTAAACTTAGGGAGGGGAAAAAACATGCTGTGTATTTTATTTATACATTTTTTTCTGTTTATTACGATTAAATCTACAGCTTATAAGATCCAGTGCGATCTGTGAAAGTATGATTTTATTTATTTCATTGAATTACATGGTATACATTCTGTAAATAATAATAATAAAAATAAATAAATAATTGAATTAGTCATTTTCAAGTTGATTCTTTGCTTCAAAGAAATTTTATTCTTGGATTGCAACAGAAATTGATATTTAAAACAAATGTTTTGACTTTTATTTATTTATTTAAATGGGATATATGAGTTCATTTTTCTGAGTTAGCCAAAATAATAATAATAATAAAAAGTGAAAAACCTTTTTGTTTTTGGGATGTGGATCTCCAGTTAAGTAAATTACAAGAATTTCAGTACTAGTTTTATTACTTTCTAAAATAAAATTTTGTATATATGGAAAAATTTGTTCTGCAGTACATGAGTTGAATTTTCTCTGCTTTCAGAAAATTCTGTTCCCTTGAAACAGCAATTTCATTTTCTCTTTCCTTCCTTTCTATCTTTTTTCTTTTTTTTTAGTTTAATTTTCACCACAAATTTTGTTTTCTCCAGGTAGAAATTTGAGGCTGATTACTAGAAGACAGCTTATTGCAAAATGAAGTGCTTGTTTTAAATTCAATGCTATATTCTACTGACTTTCCACAGAATCGTTCCTGTATTTTTTTTTTTTTTTTTTTTTTTTTGCAGTGTAATGCTGCCATATGTTAACATGTTGATCACATTTTCAAAAGTTTTACAGCTTTTAATCAAATCGTGAATCCAACTTTAATAATTTTTATTAATAATGTTTTTTTATTTTATGTATTTATCTAATAAGTGTTACTAACAAGTACAAGTTGGAAATTGTATGTCAAACGTGACAAATGAGGTGCGTTTGTACTATAGCTAGTTATATATATATATATATATTCAGATCTTGATGATTTTTAATTCTGTGACATGAATTATATCATCGGCAGATTAATTTCTGTAATAAAATAAGTATCTCGATCACTTGACGATTAAACCTCGGAAGCTCCTATAACAAAAAAGCACCAATAAAAAAAAAAAAATTTCGTAATAAATATTTTTATTAATATTTTCTAAAGTTTTGATTCGATTTTCATAAAATTTGAAATGTCTCGACAAAATTCTGCAAAGATAATATATCTTAAATTTCAAACCATTCGGTTGGGTCGTTTTTGCGTTTATATGCGGACAGATGGACCAGACGACGACAATAGGTGCTACGTATTTATATAATTACGAACGCACCTAAAAATGCAGTATATAACAAATGAAAAAAATGGACATATTGAATCTTCAGAGAATAAGTAAAGGATTTTTAACTGAGATAAAATTGTGGTCATTAGTATTTTCATTCTTTTTTTAAATTTCGTTCCCTGGTGTACACAATGTAACTTTGAATCCTATATCTATGACATCTCTTATTTATTGCACGTCTAAGTCTACCCTAACCTAGAACCTTCTAAAAACCAGTTTACATCAAATTGTAAATAATTTTTTTGTGTGTGTTTCCAGAGAATAGAAAATAAAAGAAACTCAGTTATACATAATTTTTAATTATACAATGGAAAAATGTACAAGTTAATGCATGTGAGTGGTATGATTGCATATTCTGTTTGAAAAATGAACGAAAATTCACATAATACTGAAAATTTGTACAGTAAAAATGACTTTTTTTCAATAGCGTTTTGCCCAAAAGGAACAACATGCAATTGATAATCACTGGCAGGATAAAATAAAGGAATCATTTTCTCAGTTAGTCTAAGCTCATTATATAAAAATGACACACATTCAGCTGAAAATGAGAGTTTGCTTTATATTATGGTGTTAGCAAAGATCTGTCTGTAAACAGAAGGTGGACGACTTTGATTCTATTGCATATAATGTTCCATTACATCTTTTCTTTGGCAGTTTGATTGATTCATTGCTAGATATTCACAAGGCACTAAGTTTCTGTAATCCAGTACACCATCATGGCTACATTCTGCTGTATTTCTGTTGTTCCCATGCGTGGGAGGGATCGAAGTGTATTCGTTGTAAGATGTTCTTGAATTGATCGTAAATGGCCAAGTCTGAAAAATAAAATTTAATATGTGACTATATTGAAATAGCTAAGTGCAGACTTGCCAAGTCTCCGGCTTTTTGAACACCAGTATTATTTTAGAGAAAATGCTGTTCTTTTAAATCATCGAATGTTCCGATTACATAAAGCAACATTTTCTGCACTAAAATACTGGTGTTCAAAAAGCCGGAGACTTGGCAACTCTGTAAGTGGTACCATATTAGAATTTCCTAATGATTAATCAAACAAATTTTTCTAAAATAATAATAATAAATAAAAATAAAAATAAATAAAATAATATTGACATGATCTCATGTTTGATCTTATTAAAACCCACAAATTCTTTGATTTCAGAACTATGTGGAGGCTCTAAATAATCGGACTTCTAGGAATATGCCATTAATTTAGTTATTGTTTCAATTTATATGAATTAAAATACACAGCATTATTTTAACTGTTTGTATACGGTTCTCCATTGTTTTCATAATAATATTTAACCACAGTAATAATATAATACAGATTATTATACAGAATGTTTCAAAATTAATTTAATAAACAGTTTTTGTTCAGGCTCTCTTCTATCCTTGTCATGTACCTGTATTCTATTCCATCCGATGAATGGATTCATTAATCAGTTGCTCCCAAAACTATAATTCTGTTTCGTCACATTTTTGAGGATTTCAAAGAATTTTTACTTCATGTACAGATGCAATTTTATATGTATTTGATGTTCTCAAAGATTTATTTTCTTTTTAGAATAGTCACACATATGTACAGGGTGTTCCATAAGTCCGTTCACATTTCAAAAATTCATAAAATATTAACAAATTGTATCGTAGAGCAATTTGCACCACAGGATTTGTCAAAGTATAGTAGTATTTTATTTATTTATTTTTTGTGATGAAATCAAAAAATTGTTCAAGTTTTCTCTGAACTATTTTTTGCCACATAAATTTCGACTATTTGACAAGTCTTATGGTGAGAGCCATACTCCAGTACGACAGTATGTTAAATTTTATGAATATTTGAAGTCTGAACTTTCTTAAGCTTTTCCTTAAAGTAGTTTTTTCTCTTTCTGCCACAAAAAATATGACTCTTTTTGTCTTATGGTGCAAACGGTATTCCTGTACGATTATTTATTATTTTTTTAAAATGAATTTTTGAAATGTGAACGGATTTACGGGACACGCTGTATAAACGTAATAAGCTTTTCAGCGAATTTCTCTGGAAGGATAGAACCAAAAGGTATTGTGGCACATATGCTTAAGAATTCGTACATATATATATATAAAATAAATAAATTAAAAACTAAAAATTAATTATTTTTGATTTAATAAAATAATAGCATCCGATTGAATTTTTCTTTTTAAAAGTTACATTTTCGCAGCGTTCGATGTTTTATGATTTATATAATGAAATGTATAGTCATCTGAATTTGAGTTTCATCTGTAAAAAGCTTTGTGCTAAAAAAAAAAAAAAAAAATCATGTTTCGAGACTGACATAAAAGCCAACACACAATTGTTTTTATACGTAAAATTAATATACTGTCGGGGAGAAAATACATGTTTGGATTCATTCATTGTATCTTATTAAAAATAAACATTTTAATTGGATGATTTTTCTTTTATCAGAAGATATAAATTAAATTTTGCCACGTGCATTTAATATTAGTATCCTCAAATTTTGACCTTTTCTGTCTAGGAAAATTAAAGAAAAATGCATGAACTATATACTACTAATATATTTTCGGTCTGAACTCGAAAACCGGGAGAACTCAAATACAGTAAAATCTCTAAATAGAGGATAGGATACCTTCAGACTGTGGAATTTGTCTGCTATCGAGAGATAAAAGCATACAAATGTATGTTATGGAGGTTTCACTGAATAGTGTCGAAAAACAACGTTGGTACATTTTTTAATATGTAGACGCCTCCCAAACCCAAATCCATGTCTAGCAGTTGATAGAAGAAGATATTACCAATCGGCACTGAGCTCCATATATGACAGGACACACACACATATATATTCTCAACTAAGTTTTGCCATGGGGAAAAAATGCTAACAAGAAATCAGAGTTGCCGGTCAGTCGTATAAGTTCAATTACACCCCGTTGAATCTGTAATGGCAGGGGAAAAAATAGTCCGCGTTTTCAATGTTAAATATATTAGAAATCTCTTTATTAATATCCTAATGTATGGTTCTCTAATTCATTCGTTAAAAACTTTCAAATTCAGTGCTCTGAAAGGATAGGAAATATTTAATTAGTGTTAGATAGGTAGTTGCTTATATGAAATATTTTAAATAATTTGCTTATAAATTCCATCTTTCATGTTTATTCAAAATTGGCGTTGTTTTGAAACTGAAGTTGTCGTTTCATTTACCATTTTTTTTTTTAACAACAGAATTTGTCTTTTTCTTATCTTATCTGAATGAAAGATGAATATTGTTGTGAGCTCGGGGTTCGAAAGGACTGATGCCAATATATAAGAACACTAAAAAGGCTTTATTCACTATAAACAGTGCAATACGACCACAAATATCTTCTGAAAATTACAAGATATTCAGTAATCTTCAAATCCAATAAAAGCACAGCAAAATTTCACACAGAAACAATGCGTTCAATACGACTTATCAACGACAAAATCGATCCGAGAAACACAGTTCTCAATGCAAAGCCTCTCGTATGAATTCAATCGCAGTTGACAGACAACTAACTAACTGAACTGATGGAGGTCCTTATATAGGTTTCAGAGATCTTTCTAGATTATTCCAGAGCCTTCAGATGCTAGAAATTACCAGAAAGTGCTTTAACTTTCGATAGAGAACGCAAGCAAGAAAGGATCCCAATGTATAGGTATAAGGGGGGTGTGGTTGCACAAAAAGTCGCCAAAACCATCGCCAACTTGGCGATAAACCCATTCCTTGGCGATATTTCAATAGACTTCCA
This sequence comes from Maratus michaelseni, assembly GCA_963931845.1. Taxonomy (NCBI): domain Eukaryota; kingdom Metazoa; phylum Arthropoda; class Arachnida; order Araneae; family Salticidae; genus Maratus; species Maratus michaelseni. The sequence continues at coordinate 164,355,152 of OZ007594.1, read as the reverse complement.
TTATAAAGATGAGGGTGTAAGGTTGTTTTCCTTGCAAACCATCTGAGGCCTTTAGCATTGAGTTACATGATGCTCAATAAGAAATACATTAATAATACTGCAATTTTCACAATAATAAAATAAAATAAATTTAAACAAATGGAATATTTACAGATATATACAAAATTCATAACATTGCCCCCCTCTCAAGGACTGCACGTCCCGGGCAGTTCAACCTTTGATCGAAAAGCAAACCCGTTACCAACAAATGCTATACTATTTAAAACACATTCATAATGCTGAATTATACAAACTATACACTTATTTAAAAATAAAATAAAATTAAAGCATAGACATTATTACATACAAGTATTTAAATAATAATAACAATAATAATGATAATGCTAAGCAAAATAAATAATTACGTTAATTTATATACAAGACCATGGTCATACTAATTTACATTATTTACATTACACTATTTACAATCAATGAACTAAGTACTATGGCCATAGTATGGAGCCAGCCTGTCGTAATGAACGACTCTAGGCTTCGAACTTGGTGACTTTCGGATCCGAATTACGACATCGTTCAGTCTGTTTAGGACTGTATAAGGACCGTCCCAGTGCGATTGCAGCTTGGGAGAAAGTCCTTTACGTCGAGTCGGATTATAAAACCAAACCTTGTCACCTTCTTTGAATTGATGTCCCGTGGCTTTCGTGTCGTACCTGGTCTTCATCTTCTCCGTCTGTATATTGATCCGCTCTCGAGCCAAGTTGTGGAGGTCTTCAAATCGTGCCTGGAGATTCTGCACGTATCCTTCTGGCGATGAAGGCGCATCTGGAGGGCGACCAAAAATCAGATCACAAGGTAGACGAAGATCACGACCGAAAAGCATCTGAGACGGGGAATAGCCGGTTGTTTCATGGACGGCGCTGCGATAGGCGAGAAGAAACAAGGGAAGTTTTTGGTCCCAGTCTTGTTGGTTTCTTGAGACTAGCAGTGAGAGGTTGTTGAGGATGGTACGATTAAACCTCTCAACCATGCCATCCGACTGTGGATGTAAAGGCGTCGTCCTAGTTTTGTCCATTCCGAGAAGTTGACAGAGACCCTCAATCACAGCAGAGATGAAATTTCTCCCCTGGTCCGAATGCATTTGAAGAGGGACTCCATACCTTGATATCCACTGGTGTACCAAGGCATCCGCAACCGTAGAAGCTTCTTGATCAGGGATGGCATAAACTTCAGGCCATTTTGTGAAGTAGTCCATGACAACAAGGAGGTATTTGTTGCCATCAGCACTTCTTGGCAGAGGGCCTAGGATGTCAAGGGCGATGCGTTCGAAAGGTGCTCCTACATTGTAGAGATGTAGTCTTCCTCGGCTACGTTTCTTTGGTCCTTTCCGAGCTGCACATGCATCGCAAGATTTGCACCATCGTTCGACGTCAGCTCTCGCTTTTCCCCAGAAGAAGCGCTCTCGGACTCTGTGTAATGTTTTCATGACTCCAAAATGGCCATCAGTGGGACTGCCATGTAATTCCTTGAGGACCTCTGGGATTCGGGATCGAGGAAGTACCAACTGCCACCGAGATGTCTTCCCATCTTCCGATTCGAATTTTCGGAACAGGACACCATTCCTGACGTGGAGAGAGTTCCAAAGAGCCCAATATTGCTTCGTCGTAGGACTGTAAGTCGAGATGTCTTTCCAACTGGGCTTCGTGCTAGAAGATTCTAATAACTCCAAGATTGGTTTGATCTCAGAGTCTGCCATTTGATCTTCTCGAATCTTCTCATCACTCCAGGGATCTGGTGGCGTCAATAGTGAAGTCTTCGTCTGGCGTATGACATATTCGGGATTATACTTGCTCTCCGCTCTGGAACAATAGCGACAGCTCTCGGGACACGGTCTTCTTGATAGGGCATCGGCGTTTCCATGCGATGAGCCTTTGCGATGCCTGATGTCAAAGTCGTATTCCTGGAGTCGTTGTATCCATCTGGCTACTTGGCCCTCTGGGTTCTTAAAATTCATCAGCCATGTTAGGGATGCGTGGTCAGTACGAAGGAGAAATTTCCTGCCATAGAGATAGTGATGGAAGTGTTCTATGACTTTCACTATAGCTAATAACTCCTTACGAGTGACGCAATAATTCCGCTCTGGTTTCGATAAACATTTGCTCCAGTATGCTACGACTCGTTCTTGGCCATCTATTTCTTGGGAAAGTACAGCGCCGACACTTTCCTGACTGGCATCCGTGTCCACAATGAATTGTTTGTCGGGGTCTGGATAGGTAAGGACTGGAGAGGATGTGAGAGCTTCTTTCAGCTGCTGGAATGAATTGTCGCATTCTTGTGTCCATAGAAACTTCTGTTTGTTTTCAGTGAGCCTATGCAAGGGTCTTGCGATGTTGGAGAACCCCTGTACAAACTTTCTGTAATAAGTGCATAGTCCCAGAAAGCTTCGCAACTGATGGACATTTTCCGGACGTTTCCAGTGCTTTACTGCAGACACTTTTTCAGGATCTGTTCGAACACCTTCACCTGAGATGATGTGTCCTAAATAGTTTACTTCTCGTTGGAAGAACTTGCATTTCAAAGGGTTCAGCTTTAAATTCGCCGCTCTTAGTTTCGTTAACACTTTTCGAATATTCTCTAGATGTTCTTCAAACGTGCGGCCACCAATGATGACGTCATCTAGGTAGATGAGACAAGCTTCAAAAGTCAGACCTTTTAACACTGTCTCCATGAGGCGCTCGAACGTTGCTGGAGCATTGCAGAGCCCGAACGGCATAACTTTAAATTGCCAAAGTCCTTGTCCAGTAGTAAATGCGGTCTTCTCTTTGTCATCAGGATGGATCTCTACTTGCCAATACCCACTCTTCAAATCCAGTGTGGAAAACCATTTATGTCCTGAAAGAGTGTCTAGCGTGTCGTCTATTCTTGGTAGAGGATAGCTGTCCTTCTTCGTGATATCGTTAAGTTTACGATAATCCACACAAAATCTTGTGGAGCCATCTTTCTTTCGGACCAACACGATTGGAGAGGCCCACGGACTTGATGACGGTTCGATGATGTCACTATCCTGCATCTCTCAAGCTCGGGTCTTTGCAAACACAGGTGAGTGGAGCACAGGTTGCAAGCACTTCACCCTTCTGGATAATTCTAGACTTTTCACTTACGTTTGCAATTCTCACGGGTATCACATCTCTCGACAGATCTACCAGCGCTGATGCTATTAGCACTCCCTTTGGACTCTTCTCAGGATATCCAGTCAAGCCATACTGGAAAATTCTTTCGTTTCCAGTTGCTCCAGGTATCATCATTTCGGTTCGAGGAGGGATGATAACATCTGCCTTGGCTATGATCCGTTGAAGGGACCCGGACTCATTTCCAAATTTAAAAATAGTGACATCTTCTTGAGCAGAGCGTAACTCATTATTCTTAAAGTCCAGTGTAAATCCATGCCCTTTTAAAAAGTCCAGTCCGAGTATGAAAGGGTCTGAAATATCGGCTACATAGACTGTATGATGGTAAGCGGCGTAAAACTTTATTTTCAGCGTCATTCTTCCAAATATGTCGATCTTATCTCCTGTCACAGTTTGAAGGATAACACGTGGCGGGGTCCAGGAGAGTTTTTATTTCAACCGCTGAGCTAGATCTTTCCGAATGATGGTCACATTGGCTCCTGTATCGATGATCATATTACAGGGCAAATCATTCACGCTTCCGACTAGAAAAACTCCGTTCTCGCCGCAACTTCTTGCAGAAATGTCACATACTTGAAAATGGGGCTTCTCAAAATCTGGCAACCTCCGCCCCGCAAGATGGCCATTAATCAGTTTTCCTGCTCCTCCTTTAGCGGGAGAGGAGAGATATTACCTTCGGTGCTGGGTCGTCTTGGGCAGTCGATTTGGATATGGCCTTCTCCACCGCATTTCCAGCACTTGATCTTCCTGTAAGGTTTGTTGGCCATTAAGGAGTTCATCTTTCTCATTATGTCATTCATCTGCTGCTGTAAGCGTTCCACAGCTCTATCCGACGTCTCAGGCAGGTTGGCTGCTCGCACAAAGTGTCGATCTTTCCTAGTAGCTTGCTTGGCTGCCTCGAATTTCAGAGCGTAAACCAAAGCCCCTTTTAAATCATTGAGATCTGCAATCCGGAGTGCTGTCTGGATCTCAGGGTCACGCACACCATCGATAAAATGTTGCAGAGCTAAACTTTCTCTAATTTCAGTCGGACAGCCAGGATAAGCAAGATGGGAAAGTCTCTCGACATCCGTAGCAAGCTCTTGCAGGGATTCAGTGGATTTCTGCTGTCGAGATTTGAGCTGGAGTCTGCTATATTCCTTCATGCATTTCTCGCCAAAGCGTAATTCTAAGGCACTGACGAGCGTTTCAAAATCCAGCGGTTCATTTGCAGGCAAAGTCTGTAGGACGTCGGCAGCATCAGCTCGTAGAGAAGCAGCTAACTGGCAAGCCTTTGTCTGGGAATCCCATCCATTGGCGTCCGCTACGATCCCAAATTGTGTCTTAAAAACTGGCCAGGAGGATTTGCCGTCATAGGTCGAAAGTTTAATAAAGGCCCGAGGAAGCATATCTGGATACTTGAAATCTTCGGAAAAGTTTACGGCAGTTATCTTCTGTTTCTTGACTTTTTCCAAATCTTTTTTTACATTCTCTATGCTTTCTTCAACGGTCTTGGCGATCTTTTGAACTTTTTCTTCTACTCTTTCTTCTACGGTTTTCGCTGTCATTTGAATTTCTTCTACCTTTCCTTCTATTTCTTGAAATCTTCCTTCAACTTTGTCTTCCACGCCGTCAATTCTGTCATTTAAAGATGTTATTTTATCCTCTATTAAGTCTTTCAACTCTCCAAGGTTGGTTGACATATCCTTTTTCATTTCATCTTTTAAGTCGCCAAGGTTGGCAGTCATTTTCTCGTTTATCGCTGACATTTCCTTCTTCATTTCTTCCGACATTTCCTTCATTTCAGCCTGGTTCGCAGTCATTTTCTCATCTATCGCTGACATTTCCTTCTTCATTTCAGCCTGGTTCGCAGTCATTTTCTCATCCATCGCTGACATTTCCTTCTTCATTTCAGCCTGATTCGCAGTCATTTTCTCATCCATCTCTCCTAATTTCTCCAATAATTTAGTCAGTTGCGCCTCCATTGCTCTGGTGATCGGCATTCAATCCCACTTCTGACACCAAATGTTGTGAGCTCGGGGTTCGAAAGGACTGATGCCAATATATAAGAACACTAAAAAGGCTTTATTCACTATAAACAGTGCAATACAATCACAAATATCTTCTGAAAATTACAAGATATTCAGTAATCTTCAAATCCAATAAAAGCACAGCAAAATTTCACACAGAAACAATGCGTTCAATACGACTTATCAACGACAAAATCCATCCGAGAAACACAGTTCTCAATGCTCAGCCTCTCGTATGAATTCAATCGCAGTTGACAGACAACTAACTAACTGAACTGATGGAGGTCCTTATATAGGTTTCAGAGATCTTTCTAGATTATTCCAGAGCCTTCAGATGCTAGAAATTACCAGAAAGTGCTTTAACTTTCGATAGAGAACCCAAGCAAGAAATGATCCCAATGTATAGGTATAAGGGGGGTGTGGTTGCACAAAAAGTCGCCAAATCCGTCGCCAACTTGGCGACATTTGGCGATATATCGCCAAATTTGGCGACAAAAATAAGTCGCCAAAACCATCGCCAACTTGGCGATAAACCCATTCCTTGGCGATATTTCAATAGACTTCCATTATAAAGATGAGGGTGTAAGGTTGTTTTCCTTGCAAACCATCTGAGGCCTTTAGCATTGAGTTACATGATGCTCAATAGGAAATACATTAATAATACTGCAATTTTCACAATAATAAAATAAAATAAATTTAAACAAATGGAATATTTACAGATATATACAAAATTCATAACAATATTTTAATTGTTTTTATTAATATGTTTGTTGTAATGAATACAATTTATTTTTTATGCTTGTGTAAGCAAATGTAAGTCGACAAACGAGTTTAAAAGAATTATGAATACACTATATTTAGAAACATATTGCTAAGAAGAAGAAGAAGAAGAAGAAGGGAAAAAAATATAAAGAAAGATGACAAATATAAAATGTGGCTAAAAGTAAAAAAAAAAAAATACTTTTATATTAAAAATCCACATTAGTTTCCATTTTCTCAGATTTTGTTTAAACCAAAATTAAATTAGGATTTTGTATATTTTTTGCAAAACGAAACACTAAATTATGTATATACATAAATAGGAAATCATAATTTAACAGTAAATTTAATAGTAAAATTCATTATCTTTTATCTAAAGTTTAAAAAAAAAAAGTTTAGAAACTTTAAATATGTTCGTTATTATATATTTTCTAAGAAAATATCAATGGAAGAATTTTTTTTTATTATGAGAAATAAAATTTTCGTGGAAAGAAAAAAAAAAAAAAAAAAAAAAAAAAAAATTTCCCCACCATTTCAGAATTTCCGGAAATTTTACATCTATATCTGAGCAGTACTTAGAAAGAAAGAAGGAATTAAAACAAGAAAATAGAAAGTGTATTTATTATTATTATTCGATACGTCACAGTTGTAATTTAAATTTGAATTGCGGCTTTACAGAACTATGATATTGAATTTTATGGCATGCTAGAAATACCGTGTACTTCCAGAGTTTTTCGTGGTGTCCTTTCATTTACCACAAAACAAATTAATTTTGATGAAAGATTCGTTAAAATATCTTTATTTTTGATAAAATTACGAACAATGGTTGTGTGCCGATTAGAGAGAGACGTCCTGTATGTTTGTCTCAATAAATAGCTTATGACTATGGTTTATTATACAATTTTTTTTGTTGTAATTACTACAATCCCTTCAAGTTTGTCAAAGGACTTTTGAAATCTGAATAAAATGTTTAAATATAAGAGAAATTTTTATTAACGTCTCAGTTTTCGTTCGTTTTATCTGTAATTTCATTACATTGATGTTCAATGGATAAATTTTCTTTTGAAGAAGTCAGTATACTTAGTTCGCTTATTTTAACAAGTTTTTAAGTCTGCTTACCAGTCTTCTGTCAAAAACTTCCGGAAGAGCAGATTTTTTCTATCTCCGGTCCTGATGATTTTCTTCCAGCTGAGAGACATCACGGGTTAACCTTTAGTAACAAATTCTCTTTCTTTCTCTCGCTTTTTTCTTTCATTTATTCCCCCTCTCTCTCTGTTTTTTATTTTAACTACCTGTTTTCTCAACAGGAACTCGACCCAGTTGCACTATAAATTTTTTAAGTCAGCAGTTCTTAATGTCTTAGTTACCCCTTTCCGTATTGTCTATTTTCACGGACATGCAGGATTTATCTCTTTCAGCAGCAAAATACTTCTATTCGTAAATTGCTGAAATTATTGACCGACGCTTGTATTTACAAACAAATTTTTTTGAAGATATGTAAAAGCTTTTCTTCACGTACTTAATAAAATAACACACTTCATTCTAAAATTCTGCTGCCCAATGTCGCATTTAGGGATTACAATTAAGTGGTCCAAAAATGAACCGCTGTTCTTCTAGCGTTTAAGACTGGAATTAATGGTATTTTTAAAATATAGAATACTAGCTGCGTGGCAATCCATTGTGTTGTATTTAAATTGTATGAGGTCTTTCGATTGTTTTAGGGGAAAAGAAATCCAGTTTTATCATACATAGACGTTTTCCGCTCATTTCACTTTTTTTTTAATTTTTAATTTTTTAGAAATTGTTTTTAGAGCACATTTACATCTTAAAAGTAATCACCATGCGAAATTTTAAGTTTTTAGCCTCAGCAGTATCGCAGAAATCGCAGTTTTTGAACTTTTTTGTTCCTGCATCCTTTAACATTTCGAATTGTTCTATTGCGAGTATTTACGTCTTAAAAGTAACAGTCCTGTCAAGTTTCTCGTCTTAAAAGTTCCAAATAAATCGTAATTTAGAACGATTTTGAACGAATATTTATGAATAACGTTAGAATTTACGCTCATTTCACTTTTTTAAATTTTGAATTTTTTAAAAATCGTTCTTAGAGAGCATGTAATCTTAAAAATAACCACCATGCGAAATTTTAAGTTTTTAGCCCCAGCAGTGTCACAGAAAGAGCAGTTTTAGAACTTTTTTTGTTCCTGCACCCTTTAACAATTCCAATTGTTCTTTTGCGAGTATTTATATACGCCTTTAAAGTATCACAGTCATGTCAAGTTTCCAGTTCATAGTTTTAAAAGTTCCAAATTAATCGATATAGAATGTTTTTAGAATAATTTCCCCTCATTTCACTCTTTTAAATTACGAATTTTTTCGAAACCGTTCTTTTGGGACATTACAAAACACAGCCATGTTAAAGAAATATTCATGCAAAGTTCCTAAGTTATTATTATAAATAGTTTATTTTATCATATTTTTGAAAAAAAAAATACTAAAAATTATTTTTATTAACCACACCTACAACATTTAATTGAAGTTTCTAAATCTGATTTATTATAAAAATTGATTGTACAGGCTGGTCTGTTAATCTTGATGTAAAAAAGGCATAGCTGTTAATCTTCCGTGTTTTCTTCAAGCAAGAAATAAAAATTAACAAATTTTGAAACAGACATTTTTTAAAAATAAAATATATCTTGTATCTATGCGCTATTGATTTCATTTATTTTATATATTTTCTGGTTCAAATTATGTTTATCTGACATGAAAAATAATAAAAGGTTGTCAGTTTATGCAAAGATATTGTATAAAAGTGCGCTACCGTACATAGCTAAAATATGCCTAATTGCATAGTATAATTTAAAAATTCTGTCGATTGATGAATAATTATGGAAATTGTGAAACCCCCATATTCATATATTGTTGCTCTAATATAGAATTTCACTTAATGTTGATTAACTGCAGTAATAAATTTAGAACAACAATTTCAACATAAATCATTAGAGATGAAGTAAATAAATTAATCCGATTTTCATATTTCCTGAAATTCAAAAACCTTCTTTTGAATTCATTTTTTAATATACGAGTATTTTTAGTATATATTCTAAAAAATTACACACCGGTGATTTTTGTAATAACGCTTGGCAACACTTAAAATGAAGTACATTTTCCTTTTGAAAATCGTTTTGTCAAAGTAATAAGTGCTATTAGAAAACGGTAATACTTTCAAATAACAAGGTAGCCTTATTAAATTTGTCTCGAAGTTGAAGTTTACACAGGCGCTTTATAATTTCAAATGAACAACCCAAGTACTTTGTCTATTGGTAGTCTTTTAACCCTCCAGCCGCGGGTAACGCTCCTATCGCGTTTCACTTATTCTATATAATTCCGCGGGGAACGCTATTTTGACGTTCCCTATAATTTTTCTAGTACTTAAGCATCGGGAGATTCTATTTCTTCGCTGAATCTATCTTATTTTATTTAGAAATAGAGAGATTCGTTTACAAATTATAATATATATATCATTTCATTTATTAGGTCATTCTGAAAGTTCTGATTTTAGTTCTGACAAGTTCTGTTTTTAAAATATTTTGAATCCATAAATGCCACATTCCCACTGGAATTTTGAAATAAAACTTTGTTTTTATAATGTACATGAAGAAACTGCTTTTATTTATTTGGAAATAAATCTGTTTGCAATTTCCGGTGACATTCAATCCTTATAACTATTATAAGTGACGAATAAAAATAGGCCGCGGTTTTATATAAGAAAATGGAAACATTGCCCGCGGCTAGAGGGTTAATAATCCCCATTCATAATTTGTTGATTTAAAATAAAAATGAAACCTTGTTTAACAGTTAAAATTTTATGATAGAAAGCTTTCAATTCAAGACAGTAGATCTGTTTATCTTCACTACCCATATTTTCAATTAATTTTTTAGATTGATGATAATTAATCATGTGCATACACATATAATATAAGTTTATAAGCACCATAAGTTTTTAAGTACATTTCCGGCTTTTATAAATTTATCCGGCTAGATATAAATCTTTCTGGCAATAGTACTTATGCTTATAGCATTTTCAAATTTCTTTAACTGCACTAGACACCATTTCTTCCATTTCGTAGTGACTGAATTCGGCGTGCAGAATATTTAATGAAATAAAGATAATAATGAATTTTAAAAAACAAATGTATTTTCTTCAACAGGCTTAATGAAAGTGCTTTGATTCTCTTTTAAAAAGAATCGGTTTCAATTCTGGCAGTTTATCTTCCCGATGTTTAGCCAGATTTTTGTGAGTTTACTTTATACTCTGTGCTGTAACACCTCTTAATATTGCATTCTTTCCAAATTCCAACAGTGTGTCTAAATATAAAACATAAAATTTCAGTTTTCCTTTGAATATTGTAAATCACCTTTGAAAAAATCTGCGATGTTCATTATCAGTTAATCATTATTCATAATGGTAAAGAGATTTAACATATTTTTTTCTAAACTCTGGGTTGTAAGAGAGTATTATGTCAACAAAATGTGTGTATATCAATAAAAAGGTAAAGTAAGATCACACAATATTCATTAAAAATGAAGCAATTACCAAGTAATAAAAATAATAAAAGTAATAAAAATTAATAAGTAATAAAAATAATTATGGAGCTTAAATCGAAGATCGATATGTTTGACTAAAACACAAGTGAAGAACCTGGATGACATATTCGGGATTTTATGTCAAACACAAAAGTGATAGTTTGTGTCCCTTTCAAAGTGACTCCTTTAAAGCTATTTAATTTTATCTTTTGATTTAAAAAAATCGTCATTAGCGTGATTCATATTATTAATTTGCGTCGAATTTTAGTAATTTTACAATGCATTTCTTAGTTTTTAATGAATACAGGATATTGTTTTGTAAAGCAGTGTAAAATCTAAGAAAATAGTAAAATAAAGTATTAGTTTCGACATAAAACAAATAAAAATTATAAATAAAATATTGTGAAAAATTTATAAATCTTTAAATAAGATTCCGCGCTTTACTACGTTCCGATTGGTTATCTTTGATCCACCATTTTTTTGTGCTAAAATTGAGTTCTAATATATATACACCACTGCTGTCAGATGAGCGGATATTTTTCATTCCGAATGGTACCACATTCTTAAAAGAGAATATTGTACCAATGTACCAATGTAGAATTAAAGAAGTACCTACAAAGTTCGTACTGATTTTGTTCACCTTCATTCGAAGTTGATCAATCAATATAACTTCTTGCGTAGATGTTGAACAGGGAATATTCTCCTTATTTAATAGCAGAATAAATGCGATAGATATCTTTATTCAAAATTAGTGGTAGAATTCTGAATAAAAAATACCGCCAAACTGGTAACACTAATATACATATCTTTTTTATGTTTGTCATCTCTAACACAACGGTTGGTGCAAATGTGTTTGTGCAAAGTGTATTTTTAGCATGCATCTTCTAACAACTAAATTAAAAACATTTAAAATTCCAAAAGCTTCGCGGGCCACAGATAAGTTGTCGGCGGGCCACGTGTTTGACATGCCTGTTGTATACCGACATAAAATATAGTCTAATGTTGGAGCAGAGATGGTCACTAGCATTTTGCCATCATTATTTTCTAAATTGGCTCGGTAGTTCCAGAAATTACCCGCTACAAACAAATTACACAAACAAAAATTACTTTTTGTATAGAAAGGGTATATAAACTAATGTAGATCTGTGAACTTATAATACATTTTTAACAGTATTTTTATTTTTCCCTTTAATTTTTCTCTCAAGATTAGTCTCATATTCTAGATAACTAAGAAATTTTACATTGAATGTGGGACTTTTGACGACCTTTTGGGATCCTCCGACAACAGTTTAAGAGCCACTAAATAGATTGTAGCACTGGTGACTTGCACACAGATAGGTGTTCCATTGTCCCATTGAATTGTAGATCATAGTTTCATATTCCATCGGACGGCGAGCACTAAAGGTTTACACGGGTTCGGGCCAATTTTCTTTCATGAAACTCGGGTCGGGGCAGATTTCTCTTTTTCCGGACCGAGCCGGCCTTGAACTTTTTCCTTCCCCACGAGCCCATGTTCAGCTGGCCTTTTATTTTTATAAAAATAAACTGATGTTGTACATTTGTTTAACGAAATCTTTACAAATGTAATAAATTACAGATAGGGTTTAATAAATTACAGAGAAATTTTTTTAAAAACCTACTTTTTGTCTTTTTTGTATCGAACTTTTCAATTGTAATTTGTGTTTATCATTTTTTTCTTTCATTCTAAATTACGTTGATTTTCTTACTTAATCATCACGAGCAGGGAAGACCGAGCTATGTTCGGTCAAATTTAGATTTGAGTTCAAATATAATTACCCACGACCATAATGACCCACTAATAAAATTTTCTCGAACATGTGACATCCCAATTGTCTTCTCGTGCCCGAAACCCGTAGGATATAAAATTTAGTCAAAATAGTCTGAGCCGTTTTTTAGATAAAATTAGATTCACCCACTGTGATTCAAAAATAACACACTAATCGGATTTTCTCGAACATTTGACCTAGCCCAATGATTTTGTCGGGCCCAAAAACCGTAGGATACAAATTTTAGTTCAAATCGTCTGAGTCGTTTTTAAGATAAAAATAGATTGACCCATAATGACCCATGACCAAAATGACCCACTAATCGAAATTTCTCGTACATGTGACCTAGCCCAATAGTCTTCTCGTGCCCGAAAAAAATAGGATGCAAAATTTAGTCTAAATAGTCTGAGCCGTTTTTTAAATAAAATTAGCTTGACCCAAAAATGACCCACTAATCGAATTTTCTCGGACATGTGACCTAGCCCAATGATTTTCTCGTACCCGAAACTCGTAGGATACAAAATTTAATCAAAATCGTTAGAGTCGTTTTATAGATAAAATTAACTTGACCCGCGTTAACCCCAAAATGACCCACTAATCGAAAGTTCTCGAACATGTGACCCAGCCCAATAGTCTTCTCGTACCCGAAAATGGTAGGATACAAAATTTCGTCAAAATCGTTTGAACCGTTTTTTAGATACAATTAACTTGGTTCTGACCCATGGTTGCCCAAAATAACCCACTAATCGAATTTACTCGAACATGTGACCTAGCCCAATGGTTTTCTAGTGCCTCAAAACGGTAAGATACAAAATTTCGTCAAAATCGTTAGAGTCGTTTTAAAAATAAAATTTGCATATATATATATAACCACATACACACACACACACAAGATTTGCTGTTCAAAATAAGATAGGACATTAAGATAACGATAATTAAATTGCCCCGCTAGTACTTTCAAATAGTTACTTTTTAAATATTTATCCGACTCTCCTAGATAAAATTGGTCAATTAGAAAAAAAATCCCTTTTCACGTAACAAGATCATTACGAAAAATTGCATACCTGCATCTTTAAAATTAACTTTATTATCATGAAGGAAAAAAGCTGATTTATACTATTTTTTTTGTACCATTTAAGGTGATTTCATTTGTGAAAGTGAGGACTATATAGAACTAATGATGGCATTCATTAAATCAGAAATATGTTAAAAAGTAGGTAAAATTGCATCACGAATACGTCTAAATAAATCCTTATCACATCGACAGAGATCGTGTAAAGAAAATAACAAATTTAGTTTTGAATCCTAGAAACATATTTAAAAAAAACAAAAACAAAAAACAAAATAAAACCTTCATAAATTATTTTTAAAGCGTTTTCTTCCGACTTCAATACATGCCTAAGCTTATCAAATAATGTTTCTGTACATTTTTTAGAGTTATTCGACGCTAATATTTGCAAGCATCGTTTATTTTTTTGCTTAAGGACAACTGCATATGAATTATCGTCCGCTTTCTTGCAATTTCTCACAGATTTACACCTCTAATTTGACATGTGGTCTCATTCACAACGTTACGATTTCAATTAAACATAAATCATTCAGTATTATGCATTTTTTTCTAATGTTCTTGTTGAAGCGAAAGAACATTTTTCTAATTAACCAATATTGTCTAGGAGGGAAACGTATACAAATTTAAAAAGTGTAACTCTTTGAAAATTAATGCAGAACTATTTTGTTATCATAATCTGATTTCCTGCCTTATTTTGAATACTTCTGCAGTTTACATTGCCTACTTATCTACAACAGGTAAAAAATTAATGCGCGTTTGAACCGTTTTGGGACATCCTGTATAACTTAACTGAATAAATGAATAACAATGATAACGCTGTTTCATTTCGAATGATGATATACAGATTGAGAGCACAATTAAAGTATAGGCATTTAGAGCGCAATTGTAAAGAATAGAATATACTGTGGCAAACTCAATACCATTTTGTATTACATACTATGACCATGGGGAAACAAAAAAATTATAATTTTAGCCCAGGGGCTAAAGTGGTGCTAGAGGTTAATTTTAAGCAGCAAAGCAAGCATTAAAACTAACGTTTTATATCATTGACTAACATATAATGAGCATTTTAACACATAAATGTTCTTTTTAGCAGTTACATTTCATTTTTACCAATTAACTGAATTTTTACACATTTTCAATTTACTTATTGGCTTTGCAATTCAAAACTTCAGAATTCAGCAAGCAGCATCACTTTTACCTTGGTGCTGAAAATGTAAACTATTTTTTCTTTATCAACCGATTTCCATGGTCTAATCTAAATAGTATATACGAGTATGAAATAGTGTTTCGTTTGTCCCAGTACATTCTTTATAATTGAGCTAATACACCATTTAGATTAGTTATAAAGGGTTACACCATAATAGAGGTTAGTTAGATTGAGTCAAACACTTATAATTTAATTATGGTCACCCTGTATTTTTAAAATTACTTACAAGTGTAGCAGGGTGGGCAGAACAGTCTCTTGGATTGGAAGGCATTGCCGGTAAACTGTCATCACTGATGTCTTCTCTCAGTATTTTCCTTAAATGGGCTATGTAAGTCGCCGCAAGCCTTAGAGTATCCAACTTAGAAAGTTTAGTATCTGGAGGTACCCATGGTAAAGATGTTTTTAGACGACAGAAGGCTTTGCTGAGAACTCGCATACGGGCTCTTTCCCTTGCATTCGCAGCATTTCTCTGAATGGGTTTTTCTGGGCTGTTTTCTGAGCGACCAGGATAAAAGTCCAAGTCGCTTGTGTCTTCATCCTCCACAATATCAGGACTTCGGCGACGTTTCGCCATTCTGTCTGAAATACATGAATACAAAAAATGAGCAATATAAAAGAGAGAGAAGGGTAATTATGGTCGATATGGGCCAATTCATTTTAAATTTAAAATAAAATTCTGAACAAATTCTTATGCAAACCAATTTAACTTAACTTGATACTAATTTTATGTTCAACATAACATGAAAATCTGTCAATTTAGCACCAAAGTTTGGTACCTCATGTTTAATCTGCTTGTTTTTCTTTTCAATTTCCTCCGGGAAATCAATTGCTAACTGTGGTAACTCTTCCACTAGTTACTTTACATTACTGTCGCAAATAAATGTTAATTGTTGAGATAGATTTTAAAAAATCATGCTTGGAAATGTTTTGAAATAGTCATAAATTTTCAGCAAACTGAGCTACAATTTTCAAAAAGATTTCATTTGAAACTTCTTTTTTTTTTCGTTATTCGATGTTGTAAAAAATAAAATTATGCGATATTGAGATGTGATGTATGAGCGTTAAGAATAAAAACAGTTTTTTTGGCAGCTGTCCAAAATTGCCTACACATGTCTGATGATGACAGAAAAGTCCGTAGTTAAAGAAATAGATCTTTGTCGCTAAAAACACAGTATCACTAGAGTAATTATAGTTTGGCTAGAATTAGTAATGCATTTCAAATAATATTTCACTCGCTTTCAAAAGCAGATGAGTACTATATAATCCAGGGGTCGGCAACCTATGACCCGCGGGTCACCGAATGACTCATTTCATAATTTCAAGTGACCCACTTGAGTTCCGAAAAAAAGGATATAAAAAAAAAATTCTATTGAAAAAAATATTTCGAATTTATTTTGGAACTTTAAAAGGTTTAATTTTAATTCAAAAATTCCAAACTATTAAATGACATAATAGAAAATTGCACTTATTTGTTATAAAAATCATGTTTTGAGACAAGAAAATAAAGAATGACGAAGACAGAAAAAGAAATTATCTGGAAATTGAGTTGGTATAAATTTGGCTTCCCCTGCAGCAATGAACGACTGCATAACGAATGCAGCGATTGGACGAACGAAGGTGCGACGGAAGGCAGCGTCCAATCGCTGACTTCGACACATTCACCGCGACCTCGCTTTTTGTCCAATAAGTCGGCTTGAACTACTGCTCCAATTTGGTGGTTAGGAGCATTAGTTCTCTCAGTTGTGAACTTGTTCAGTTTGTTAAAACAAATTATTACCACGGGCAAACAAAAAGTAAAAAAGAGATTGTTTCAAGACGCGTGGAAATAAAAATATGGATGTGTCGAAAATGATGACAACTTGATATGTACTTTATACACAGATGTAATTACCGCCAGAACTTACAATATTGAGCGACGCTTTCATTCAAAACATAAAAATGTGAGTGAAATCCCAAATGAAGAAAAATCTGAATACATTGCTAAACGTGTATTAGATTTTGGAAAACAAAATAAATTCACAAAGAAATTTGTTCCTAGCCACAATCATGCTGCATCTGCCAGCTTTGTTGAAGCTCTCAGTATTGGTACGAACGGAAAACCCTTTACAGACGGAAAACTTTTGAAAAAACACATTCTTAAATTGTTCCGAACACTTATTTAATGACTTCGCAAATAAAAAAAAACAAATCATTGAGAGAATTAAAAAATTGCCATTCTCAGCTAGAACAGTTCAGCGTCGCATTGAAGATATGGCCGAAAATATTGATGAACAGGTCAAAAATGATTTGTTATCTAGTGACATAATTAGCATTGCACTCGATGAAAGTACCGATATAAATAGTATGGGTAGGTTTTCAGTTGTTATGAGATATGCATCAATAAATAATTCAAAAGTCGATGAAGAACTTTGCGTTCTTGCTTCTATGAATGACACGACCAAAGGCACTGAAACTTTTCGTCAAGTACAAGAGTTTACCAATTTCAAAAATGGACAAGTATTGGATTTAAAAAGTAAATTGTTTTCCATAACAACTGATGGTGCTCAAGCTATGAAGGGAAAAAATATTGGATTTGTGAAACTAATGGAAAATGAACTTGGCCGCTCACTTTTGTCGTTTTATTGTATCATACATGAAGAAAATTTATTTGCAAACACAATAACTTAAAGATGTAATAGGAAAGGTTGTTAAGATCGTAAATATGATAGTAGCACGATCAGCATTAGTACACAGGAGCTTCAAAGTGTTTTCGAAGGAAATTGAATCGAAATATGGAGATATACTGTTACATTCGGAAATATGATGGTTAAGTTGAGGCAAAGTTCTCATTAGATTTGTAGAGTATTTTGATGAGAATGAGGTACCAAAATTTCTTTTACAAAATCGGTGAACATGATCTCGGACTCAATGATAATGAATGGTTTGTAAGACTTTTGTTCTTAACAGACATAGTAAATCATTATAATGATTTCAACCTACGACTTCTAGGGAATAACCACACAATTTTGAAAATGTGCGAAAAATGGAAGAGTTTTTCTTCGAAATTAATATTACTTGAAATGGACATAAGAAAAAAAGAATTTCGTTTCTTTCCCTTGTTAAAAGGGCAACACGAAAAAGAAAATATCGATGAGAGCAATCTTAATATGTTCGAAAGTTGTATTTTTGCATCAAAAGTGAATTTGAAAGTTGATTTAAACATTTTAAGAAGCACGGCGAAATGTTTACTTTTATAATAAAGACCAAATAGAAGAAAATGTTTTAGATTTGCAGTATTTTCAATTTCTTAAAGTTGACAATTTTAGTTTAGAAATGATTGACTTTAAAAGTTCAGCGCGGACGAATAAATTCAAGACATTGCATAAAGATTTGGAAAAATCAGAAGATCGTGATCTTTCCACGATATCATCGTGTTCGGCATCACTTCCTACGAAGTTTCGGTCTTTGAAAAAAATTGCCTTTGCCATTTTGTCCACATTTGGTTAAACTTATAAATGTGAGCAAATATTTTCACAGATGAAATTTATTTTAAGTAAGAACAGGAACAGCTTAACTACTGAAAATTCAGAAGCTTGTATTCGTTTTAAGACGACTAACTATAAACCAGACTGGAATGAATTAACGTCAAAAGTTCAGCATCAGGGGACCCATTGAAGAGAAAGTAAAGTTCATTCAGTTATGTTTCCTTTAATAATAATAATAATTTTATTTTTTGTGTTAAAAGTTTAAAAAGCTTTTTATAATTATTTCCACAATAAAATGTATCTTATTATTCACTATAAAAAGACTGTTTTGAAATGAAAATACCACTCATCCCGAAACGTCTTCTTAATACACATATTTTGGTTGATTGTGACCCGCAGCCGAAAAAAGTTGCCGACCCCTGATATAATCATTGATTTGTGTATCCCCAACCCCGTAAGGTCAAAAATTGTTTTGTATGATGTTTTGATTGTTTTAATATAATGTAGGATATATTTTTGTTTGGAGATATTTTAAATGTGTTGCACAAGATAAAACATATTAGGTAGTTGCTTTTATTTCGATATGAAGCGTTAGTTTTTGCATGTGTTAATGCGTGAAAAATAATGTAATACATACGTAAAACTATTACGGTGTTATGAGCACTTCATATGGAAACAAAAAAAAATCAAATCGTTATAATTGAAATACATTAAATTTGTTAAATAAACTTATATTTTTGATCTTATGCAGCACTTTTAAAGAATCGTCCAACAAACATCAATGAGGGAGGTAATAAATATAGATCCTAAATTATATTATAAGAATCAAAACATCTTAGAAAAAAAAGTTTTGATACTATAAGGGGGCCGAAAGTCAATTCTTACGTACTTATCTCCTTTGAAATTAAGTTTTCTGTTTTCTATTTAACTAGAGATTAGATCGTTGGATGATAGTCGAGAAGTACCAGGTTAATAAGTTCCTGTGTGTTTCACTCTCAAAAAATGACCATAGCATTGCCAAGCATAATTTTTCGATTTTATTTTTCATAGACTTAAACTGATAATTGTCTTCATCTGTCGAAGCTTATGTGCCATCGCCATAAGCTTAGAAAATATGTGGGATTTCTAATTATAATGCTCATATAAATAATTTTAATGTGTGATACTATCAATAAAACATTGAATTTTAAGGAAAAACATGAAAAAAATTGTGTGAACCAATTTCGGCTCACGACAATCATGAACGATTTATTGGTGTCGTATCGACCAATGAATGAAAAATCACCACGACTCACATGATACAAAACATGGCATTTTTTCAATTATTTTCCGAAGTTATCCGATGGGCATGAACTTTTTTTTTATTAATACATCAGATGAAAACTGTTAAACAATAAAGCAATATTAATTTTGTATTAATCATCTGCTTTTCTAGTTATTTTTTCTGGTTTACTCTCTCTCTCTCTCTCTCTCTCTCTCTCTCTCTCTCTCTCTCTCTCTCTCTCTGTATATATATATATATATATATATATGTAATTAAAATGAAATCACACGTGTGGAAATAAATATGGAAATAAATATGAAAATAAATATAAAAATAAAGGATAAACATGTATTACACAAGATAGTAAAGATACAAAAAATATAATAAAATAAAAATATGAATGTGATATGGAATAGTCAGAGGAGGCTCATATCCATAATTCGCAGTGAACATACGTTATTTCATCGAACACTGTTGGCGAAGCTTATGTGTATATCATGTATATATATTGTGGGCCAACATACATGGCCTGGAAATGACAACATTAAGTTCCTTATAACATATCAGAAAACGCCGGGATTACTGAAATATATTAAGAAATAAATGAAAATACAACTAAAAAATAAAAAAATATATACAAAAAACAGCTTACCAAACAGAAAAATTGTCATATACACACGTATATCTTTAATTAAATATTTTGACGTTTGCTAAAATATAATTTTAAGGATAGTTTACGTATAACAGTACTTATATGTCAATCGATTAATTACTGCTATATTCATGGAGCATATTTGAAAATAATTTAGCTTGAGATAATCAAGCGAAACTTTTAAACTGATTATAATTCCCCCCAAAAATCAATATACAAAACAGCTTAAATAACGTATCATTAGGTGCTTATGTTCTACAACTCATTTCTCATTATTCCTTACAATAAGGTGCATATATTTCTTGGGAGCACCAGTATTTTTGATTAGAAAATTTCTATATCTAATATTTAAAACGCAGAATTATTTGTAATCGCCTTGTTTGATAGCCGAATTGGAAACATTTTTACGCGATTATATTAGGCAAAAAATTCTATTAAAAATATATTCGGGTTTCTGAGGTTTCTAAAGATAAAGAACGCTTTTCGAAACTGTGGGCTAACCTGAAAGAGGTTATTGTATATTTTCGTTCGTGGTTTTATTTTATTTTCCTAAATTAAGAATTTTTTTTTTTTTTTTTTTTTTTTTTTTCAGCGGAGTTTCCATTATGAGGATTACCGATTCACTTTGCTTCAACTTCACTGTGAAATATTTATACTCTTTTAATACCATGCAGGGTCATATTTCACGATACGGTAACAAAAAGAACCAATGAAAAAATGTTATATTTGGAGAAAAATTCTTAAAGGATTAATCAGATTTGAAATAAGTCACTCTGATGCGATCTTAGAGAATTTTCTAGGTTTTATTACCTTTGCGTATTTTTCTTAGCAAAAATTTCGAGTCTGATCGATTAATAGATAATATATTTCTCATGGTTTGAAAATCTCCTGAATTACATTTCAATTACTTATTCATATGTATATATATAATCTTAAGAAAATAGTATTTGAAGAAAAGTGTGAACGACATTTTATATCAATTTATAATTTCTTTTTTCCTGTTTATATTCGTCTCCATTTCAAAATTTATACTTTTCCATGCCCCTTAATACTTTTTTCCAACATATCGAACAAATACACAAAGATAACTTTCATCTCGAAGATGAACGATTTACTTTGCTTCAATTTCACTGTGAAATATTTATTATCTTTTTAACATCATATAGGATCATATTTCACGATATGGTGGTAAAAAGAACCGATGGGAAAATATATTATATTTAGAGGAAATTTCTAAAAAGGATTTTCCACAGATGAAATAAGTTATTCTGATGCGATTTTAGGAAATTTTATTTCCTCTGGATACTTTTCTTAGTAATGAATTTAGGCATTGAACTTTAATCTCGACCGCTTATTACATAAGGAATTTCTTTTTCTCATGCATATAAAATTTCTGTAATTATATTTTAACTACTTATGTAATGTGTATATATGTCCTAAATCCCTTCATACCCAGACCGTTTTATTAATAAAATTTACAAAACTTCAAACTATTTTGATTTACCCGTTTTTAAATCACCACCATAAACCACTTTAGAAATAGGAGTTATTTATTACAAAATAAATCGGTCAAGTACCAGTATAACTCGCGCTCAAAGGGTTCCGAACATTGAATTTATTAATTAACTAGCGACTTGGCACGGGTAGACAATGTGTTGACTACAATATAGGGTAGAGAAGAGTAGGTACTTTAAAAAAGTTGTTCTAAATTGGATAAAAGTGAGAGTGAGACAAAATTGCAGTACTTAGAAATTTTAAAAATTAAAAACTTGTAAAAATGTGATTAATAAATTGTTCTGTTTATGTACATATTGAAATTAATAAATAATACACGGCCCATGGAAGGACATAGCAACTATATGTGTTCATGTAGAATGTGTTTTCCTGAATTTCACGCTCCTACCTAAATCTGCTGCTGAGATATGGCAAAATGACCCAAAACTTTTGAATACCCCTTTAACCACCTTCTGAGGGGAATTTCCAAAATCGCCGAAATACGTGTTTAACCAATTTTTTAGTAGATTTGTTTTAATTAATTTCGCCCTCCTACATAAAAGCTGAGATATGGCGAAATGACCTAAAAAATTCGACCCCCCCCCCCCCCAATTAACCACCTTCTGGGGGGAATTTCCAAAATTGCTGAAATACGTGTTTTATTCATTTTTTAGTAGATTTGTTTTCCTGATTTTCGCTCTCCTAACTAAAACTGCTGCTGAGATATGACGAAATGATCTAAAACATTCGACCCCCTTGTAACCCACTTTGGGGTGAAATTTCTGAAATCGCTGAAATACGTGTTTAACCAATTTTTTAGTAGATTTGTTTTCCTTAATTTCGCGCTTTTATATAAAACTGCTGCTGAGATATGGCGAAATGACCTAAAACATTCGACCACCCCCTTTAACCACCTTCAGGGGGGAATTTCTAAAATCGCTGAAATACGTGTTTAATCATTTTTTTTTCACATTTGTTTTCCTGATTTTCGCGCTCCTACTTGTAACTGCTGCTGAGATATGGCAAAATGACTTAAAACATTCGACCAGCCCCCCTTTAACCCCCTTCTGGGGGGAATTTCTAAAATCGCTGAACTAGGTGTTTAATCATTTTTTAGTAGATTTATTTTCCTGATTTTCGCGCTTCTACCTATAACTGCTGCTGAGATATGGCGAAATGACCTAAAACATTCGACCCCCCCTTTAACCCCTTCGGGGGAGGGAATTTCTAAAATCGCTGAAATACATGTTTAATCATTTTTTTAGTACATTTGTTTTCCTGATTTTCGCGCTCCTACCTGTAACTGCTGCTGAGATATGGCGAAATGACCTAAAACATTCGACCACCCCCCTTTAACCCCCTTCTGGGGGGGGGGGGATTTCTAAAATCGCTGAACTAGGTGTTTAATCATTTTTTAGTAGATGTGTTTTCCTGATTTTTGCGCTTCTACCTATAACTGCTGCTGTGATATGGCGAAATGGCCTAAAACATTCGACCACCCCCCTTCTTCTGGGGGGATTTCTAAAATCGTTGAAATAGGCGTTTAATCATTATTTTAGTAGATTTGTTTTCCTGATTTTCGCGCTCCTACCTATAACTGCTGCTGAGATATGGCGAAATGACCTGAAACATTCGAACCCCCCTTTCAAAAATCCCTTCTTATTGCTTGCCTAGGCCATAACAGCAATCTACAGTCCAAATTTCGTGACCCTGACTTTAGTAGTTTCGACTGGGCGTTGATGAGTCAGTCAGTCAGTCAGTCACCGTTTCCTCTTTATATAATAGTATAGATAAACTCCTACTACCGCTATTTTTTTTTCATAAATTTAGTTTCAGTAGTTTCAGAAATAGGAGGCGAGTGGGACATATTTTTTCAGTATATTTTTCAACGATATATCTGAAAATATAATACCTAAAATTAAAACAAATATATTTTTGAGTTCAATGATCTCAGCGATGAATGAGCGATTTTTCGAACGATACCCTACACGATATATAAAAAGAAAGTTTTTTGTTTTAAGCAACTTAATTAATATCCGGCTAATTACTGACATTTTTTTTTCGAAAATCATTATCAAGTATCCTTGGATGATTCTGTGTCGATAGCTACCTCGAACGCACGTCAATTCCCCCTCTGACCGCCGGTTAATCTAATTTAAATATAATTTAAATATCCGGCTAATTACTGACTTTTTTTTCGAAAGTTCTTATCAAATATCCTTGGATGATTCTGTGTCGATAGTTACCCCGAACGCCCGTCAACTCCCCCGCTGACCGCCCGAAAATTAAAGCTTGTGTGTAACGGAAAAATTCATTTTTCTCAAAAACTATATGATCTATGAAAATCGCTATAGTTTTCCTACAAGGTTTAAATAAACCCCTACAACCCCTAATTTTTTCATAATTTTAGTTTCAGTAGATTCGGAAATAGAGAGGGTGGAGTACATATTTTTGAAGTGCATTTTCGACGATATCGCTGAATATATAATACCTAAAATTAAAAGAAATATATTTTTGAGTATGATATTTGGAGATCTTTCACACGATACCCCACATAATATACAAAATGAAAACTTTTTTATTTAAGTAATTTAATTAGCCCCCTATATTTTTCCTAAACACATTTGTGAATGGCTAATAATCAGAAAATATGTGGGTGAAAAGGCTTTATAACTTTCCCAAGTTTGAACTTTTCACGTCCCATAGTTTACGAGAAAAAGGGCTGTGACTCACGGACAGAAAGACACAGGAGTGATCTTATAATGGTTCTGTTTTTACTTTTTTAGTACGGAACCCTAATAAAACTAGTCGTTGGGGGCCACCGTAATACTTACCCATCATGGATATGCATAATATGAAATATGAAAATAAAACATGTGTAAACTATTTATAAAATGCATTGCAATTCGAATAAAATCGTGGCTTGATGACCTCATAAACTTTAAATGCTCTATTACTGACTTGCGCAAAAGAAACATCCTTATAACTCCAAAATTGATAATCATATTAACTAACGGTTTACTTCGTCGGATTAAGTGTCTCATTTCCAATTAAAATATATATTTGAATTGAAATTTGAATGAAATACAGGGTCATGAAAAATCGAAGAGTGTGGAAAATACGATTACAAATATCTCGGCAACTCATTATCCGATTGACTTCATTCTTTATGCAAAAAAAAATTTTTTTTTATTGTCTTTTATATTTTTTCCTTAAAATAAACAATTTCGAAAAATTTTATATACCTTTTATCAGAACGAATATTTCGAGATTCCGAAAAAAATAGTTCCGGATAATCGAGGTTACTTAAATTCAATAAGCTTCTTCCCATTGTTACATACTAAGTACATACCGAATTTCAAGTCTCTATCTCAATTTGTTCGGGAGATAGAGCGTTTACAGACACACACACAGACAGATGGACGGCAATTTTTTTTTCTAAAAATATGTTTTTCGGAATCTCCAGTGTCTGGGACGTGTAAATCCGTCAAAAAAAAAAAATTTTTTTTTTTCGATTTTCAAAACGATTACAAGACTTACCCTATACTACGTATGATGGGTAAGTAATAAGAGAGTTCAATTAGAATTACTAAATGACGTACTAGTGGTACTTCAGGTAACGATCTACGATAAAATCATTCCCCCGACATGGAGGTGAAAGGGTTAAGAAAACAGTACTTGAAGAAAAGTGTGAACGACGTTTTATATCAATTTATAACTTTTTCTCCCTGTTTATATTCGGCTCCATTTCAAAAGTTATAATTTTCCATGTCGCTTAATACATTTATCCGACATATCGGACAAATACACAACGACAGCTTTCATCTCGAGGATGAACGATTCACTTTGCTTCGACTTTGCTATGAAATATTTATCCTCTTTTTAATATCATGCGGGATCATATTTCATGAAAATGGTGGGAAAAAGAACTGACGGAAAAATGTTATATTTATAGGGAATTTCTAAAATGATTTGCCGCTTTCAGTGATGGGAAATGATAAAAGCACATGAGGGCAACGTACCCAAATATTCCTCGCATTCAGTTGATCTAAAACACAAACTATTCATTAGTTTAATACGTAAAGTATCAAAAGATAGTCTTTTTAATTTATTTCAGTAGTAAATAAACAGTCTAGAACTGAATAAAAAATAGTTCCTTCACAGAATTTCCCTCCCTTTTTTCTATTAATATTGAAAAAAGGCCAATTTCTAATAAATGTAGAAACTAATACATTATTATTTTTTTCATATATGTGTGCATATACGAATGAATACATATATGTATTCATTTGTGGATGTATCTGAGTATATATGTATGTAAGTATATATGTATACATATATACTTACTGGTGAATTTATATTTACGGGGTTATAAATTGGAAATATTAGTTGGGATAGTATTCAAAATATTTATTATGAATCATCAGTATTATTGAAATATCTAATTAAATTGAAAACATTATATTAATATTACATAGTAAATCATTCTCTTAGTAACATTTTTCAGTGGTATTGAATGAATATTAACTTTGTATTAAGGTATATACAGAACGTCCCAGAAAGGTTGAAACACTTTTTAATGTTTCACCTACTATGAAATAAGTAGACAATGTAAATTACAAAATCGTTAAAAATATAGTAAGAAAAAATTATATTAATGAAATACTCTTGCCATTAAATTTCAAAAATTTACACTTCTTAAATTTTTATACGATATTTCTTGAAAAAATTGGTCAATCAGAACATTTTTTCTTTGTTGCAAAAATATTATTATAGAAAGCTTCATACATTTATCTTAAAAATTAACAGAAATATAATGAGGAACCACTTTTTCGTAATGCTTACAATTAAATTTCATCTGGGAGAACAAAGATAATATAATAATTGATGATGGTGCTCCTTATATCGGAAATATGTTAACAGATGTGAAAAAATTGCACTACAAACATCTATATAAAGCATTACAGAAGCAGAGATGATGTAAAGAGACAAATGTAGCTTTAAGCCCTGAAAACATGGTTAAGAAAAAGCATTTCACAAAGTATTTTTAAACTATTTTCCCTCAACTTCACAGCATAATTTTTTATAATTCTTCTGTAAATGTATAAGAATACTCCGAAATTAAAATTGTCGTAAACATTGATTATCTTTTGTTTAAGGTTCACTGCATATATATTATAGTCCGTATTTCTTCTATCTTGCCATATCTCACAGTTTGCACATTTCTAATTTGATATATGGTCCTCATTCACAATAGTCAATTTTTAATTAAGCTTAAATCATTCAATTTTAAAGATACAGGTATGCAGTTTTTAAAATGATCTTTTTTGTAGCAAAAAAAAAAAAAAAAAAAAAAAAAAAACTAATAGACCAATTTTATCTAAGGTGATCATAAAAATTATGTAAATTTCTGAAAAAGGATGGCAGGACTATTTTATTAACATAATTCAGTTTATTTTGAACACTTTTGAAACTCACATTGCCTACTTATCTCCAACAAATAAAATAAATAAAAAAATAAATAATAAATAAATGTAAAGCGTTTCAACTTTCTTGGGACACTCTGTATATAATATACATACATCTAATTCACTAATTATATGTATGTATTATCACATAATTCATTAATTAACGTTACATACATCTAATTCACATTTATGCATTTCTTTTATGTTTTTAAAATAATGCCATATAAATAGCGTATGACATGATTTAAAAAAAAAAAAAGAAAAACCTTTCTTTTGTTGCATATTTATGACTAATTGATAGCAAAATTTCTTTTCCAACTGAAAATTTTCACAGAGATAATGCTGTTTTCGATCCATACGTGCTCTTGAAAATAGTTAAGATCAATTTGTAACCGACTTCACAGAACATTTGCAATTTATATTTTTCGGTTTCATTTTTATTCTCTTTCTTTTTACTTAGTATGTTCACACAGAGCTTTTAAATAGATTTCTGATTTTTGAATATTATTATTATTATTATTATTATTATTATTTTAAGGACACATTTACATGATTGTGCCTTATAAATTTTAATTAGAATCTAAAAATAGAATGTTTGTCAGTCGTTCCACGATCTATTTTTAAAAGACCAATCGGAATATGTTGTTAAGATGCATTGCATTTTTCCACATTTTAAAAATACTCATCATATTGTATATAGGTTTTATACAGGGACATACAAAAATTTTTAGTACGTTATGATCTACTGTATCCGCAAAGTAATTCAAATGGCTATGAAATCCGAATATCTTTATAATATGGACCACATTTTTCTTTTGTAAATGGTCACTCTATCATACATATGTTTTATTTACAATGAAAAAAGACCAATCGGAATATGTTGTTAAGATGCATTGTATTTTCCCACATTTTAAAAATACTCATCATATCGTATATAGATTTTATACAAGGACATAAAAAAAAATGAGTACGTTATCATCTATTGTATCCACAAAATAATTCAAATAGCCATAATTATGAAATTCGAATATATTTATAATATAGATCACTTATTATTGTTATTATTATTATTATTATTATTATTATTATTATTATTATTTTTTAATGGTCACCCTATCATAAATATATTTCATTTACAAACAAAAATATCCAAAATTCAAACCAATTATCATTTACGACAATGGCTGTTTTGAATAATCTGTATAATGTTTTATTTTATAACCCGTAGAGCAAGGCAAACGCGGGGGGGGGGGGAGTGAGTACCCCATCTGGGCACTCAGTCTATTAGGAGCGGCACTCTATAACAAAATTCAATAATGTAATGGCGATCATATATAATGGTGATCATAATGTAATAATAGCGATCAATGCCTCACTATTTAGATTAAATAAAAATTATAAGTGAAATAATTTCAAAAATAGGAGAAAAAAATAATGTTAAAATGCTAAAGCTAAATAATTATTAAGCTATTTTTTAATACCACTCCAGACGTATCTTACGAAAGTTAGTTAAGAACTGTAAGATTTGTTTACTTCGATTATGACAACAAGAAAATAAAAAATAAAAAACATTTTTACAATACTTTATTCAGTTACTAACTCAACAGATTTAGTTGAAAGTTTAACAAATATTTTTGCGATCAACAAGCACATTTGGTGACTCTGAAAACCACAGAGAAGAAAAAACGAATGAAGATAGCAGCAAAGTTTACTAAGTAGTGCAGCTAGGATTGTTGTATGGAAGGGGTTTTGACTCATTATTAATGAAAATTTTATTGTCCTATAATGTACTTAATAGATAACACACAGACATCATTGAACTAACTACCGTGTAAACGAGAAGAAGACAGATGCTAACCTATGAACGCGAGAAAAAAAAATGAGATACAGAATATTAATTTTTCGAAACGTGCTTAAAATCTGTATACATGTAATCAACATGCCGAAATCTATCTGATGAATTAATCCGAAAACCGGGAGAAGAACTTAGCCTAAGAACAGATACTCAAACATATTTTTGAATGAACTCATTGAACTATGTTGAATAGTCATAACTAGAATCAGCTATGTCCAACATGGGCACGAATCTCAAGATTTTCTCACTATAAAATACAATATTATTTATTAAAAATGTTCTAGATTACTTGTTTCTGTATCTGAACTATAGAACATGCCCTTCTTCAAAGCCGCTTATTTAACGTGGTGCGAAAGGTGGCAGAAGGAATATACTTCTATAATTAATACTTTGCGAAAAAAAATGCAAAAGAAAACCAATGTCATTCTATCGAAAATATAGAATCGGATCCTAACCAGTGATGTAATATACCAAGTTATTTATTTTTAAGGTTAAATACGCAGGGTATATATCCGGGTAAATACCCGGATTCTTCAATTAAATATATAGTTGTGAAAAAACCTTATATTGGTATTAATTATATAAATTACTGTAAAATAAAGAAAAAATATAGCTTTAGATTTCTTACAACTCTTAAATTTTAAAGAAACTCAACATTTAAATATTGAATTTAAATGTATTTTTTAACTAGGACTTCCCTCAAAGGGATTAGTCTGAGTGATATTGCTGAGAACATAGGGTTAACAATTACAATATATAAAGAAAAAGAGCAAATTAAATGATAGAATTACAAAATATCATATATAAATTCATATACACTGTTAAAAAAATAGAAAAGAAGTACCGTTCATCAGATGTGTTGTCATAATTTATTTTAACATGTGGCAAAGAATCTCATTTTCATAAGCGCGTATTACGCAAAACTTGAAAAAAAAAAAAAAAAAAAAAAACGCCGGATCTTTTAAAACGCCAAATTTTTTAAAGCTACGTAATTGGATTTGCAGCCATTAGATTATTCTATCAAGCGTGGCTTAACGCAAATTTAATTTCATTGTTGCACCTTTTTTGTGTGTGAATTTAAATTTTTTCTTCCTTGATTATATATCTACTAGATGGAACCCGTCAAAACTTGACGAAAAAAAAATACTATAACAATATCAGTAAAATAAGCTTCTTTATTATTTAAGAAGGGGTGCGTATGAAACAGTCTTTCAAATATTATATTTTAAATGTTTTTTTCCCAGTCAAATACAGTACTATTTCCGATGCAAACTCCAAACAAACAATCCGTAAGCAACTGTGACATTATCGCCATATTCCACACGGCAAAAAAAAAAAAAAAAAAAAAAAATCATGGACCTATGAAGAATCATACAAATAGACTATTCCTACTATTCATATTCAGTACATTTCTATTTATATTCAGTAAATAAAAGAACATAGTAAATAAAGCACACATCTCTCTCTCCCCCCCTTCCCCCTGTGATAATGCAACCGAATGAGCTCCTATGCGCATGAGCATTGTATCTGCCCAACAGCACCATCGAAATTCGATGTTAAAAAAGTTTTAAAATGTTTAAATTAAAAGTTTTAAAATGTCCTCTTTAATCATTGTTCGTTACAAATCCATATCCTCTAAAACGCATCCATTATTTTAAGCTAAGTTTTCAAGTGTAATTTGTTTGTATGGTTTTTTCGGTTCCTTTACATAATCAGGATTATTATTCCTTTTCCATCATAGTCGGGGATATTTTCCCTCTAATACAATTAGCAAATGGATCAAAAAAAAAAAAAAAATGCAATTTCTAGCATATTCTGATATTTGCTGGAACATATACATCAACGAATTCAGCATATCAATTTTTTGTTCAACATAAACTAAAGTTAGTTTTTTATTTTTTTTTGACAGATTTTCGTTTAGCGCCAAAATGCTCTATCTTATGGATAATCTGATCTTATGATTTATCACTGTTTTTATTATTATTATTATTATTATTCACTTTTTATGATGGTTAGGGAAATCTATTTTCAATTGTGGCAACTTTCCCAGGGGCTATTTTACATTATTGAAGCAAACTGGCGGTCACTGATAAGATAGAATAAAAAAACTTTTCATGCTTGAAAATTATTTAAAAAGTCGTTAAATTAAGCGGCAGTTTTCAAATAAATTTCATTCGAAAGCTAATTTTTTTTCTAATTGATGATGTAAGAATTAAAATTGTAAAATGTAGTCAAATGTAGTAAAAAATAGAAATTTGTAGTACTTAGAAGTGATGTAAGCGCGTTGAAAGCTAAAGCGATAGCGTCGTTTGAAATGTACCGTTGTACATTTCTAAAAAATTGCCACTGTATTTTGGCTGGCGACCAAAATTAGAAAACCATTTTTTGACATCGAAAGAGGAATTCACAGTGAAAGAAATAGGACTTTGCGCTAATAAGGAACTGTTAAATGATTTATAATAAATCTACCAAAATAATTCCTATGAAATATTAGTCTTACATTGTCTATTCTACCTAAAAATACAATCATTACTTTAAGTTTTTTTTTCTACCATAACATTATTTTTAATAATTTTAAATTTCCTGAAATCCTTTACTTCTGTGATTTTTTTTAAAATTAAAATATGAAGTTTACTAATCTATAATTTAAAATAAAAAAATAATTGGAAACATGTAATCAAGGTATGCAATCAAGATGAAGCAACCAATAAAGGCTCCAGTTCTAATCTTTAAAATAAAAAATTGAAAAATCAGTTAAAAATACCTCATGTTGACACAATCATATAATTTTTTCTTTTTACTTTTATCAGTGTTAAAATGCATTTCAAGCTAAGCATAACATCATTTTCACCAGCGCAAACTTTACGTATTTTCCTTTGTATACGTTACTTTTATGCTTAAACACCATGTTAACAAACAAAAATTTATTTTGTATTTAATGGTAATGAAAAAATGGCATCAAGAAAGTTATAATGTATAATTATAAAATAAACCCAATGGACAATATTCCCGTGACGTCAGAATGAATATGAATTTTAATTCGCTTATAAAAACACGCGGATAAATATTTTTACCGAAATTTAACTTGCAAATTAAAAAATTCGGCCTAAAAGCCACGTGCTTTTAATATTTATTATTCTCTTTTATCCTCGGAACCACAGAGCTTAGAGAATACACTTTGTATCTCGCAACAGTGGGCGTTAACGGATTATGACGTCATTAACAGATGTAAAAGTTTAATTGAAAATTACGGCTAATTAATTAAATTTTCGAACAAACGAATGCACGATAACAAATCTGTGTCCAAATATCTTTCATTTAAAAAAAGAATGGTGTAATTTGATGCAGTAGTTTGTTCTCACGGATTGTCAAAAGAAATCGCTTAGCGTTTTAAATATATAGATTATTTGTATAACTGTTTATAGAAACTCTTACACTTCAAACCACATTGATAGCATGCTTTGCTACAAACCAGATTGCAAAACTATAGTGTAAATTACTATTAAAGTATACAAAAAATCTTTCGATGACTTCTGTAAAATAACTTTTACATTAAATCTCCATTTCGGCAAAATTGAAAAATTATATATATTTCAAAGTTAAGCTTAACAGATACTTCTTTATTATTCTCTAGGAGGCTCTGCCCCCTGCGCCTTTACTGCGCTAATCCACAGACTTTTCTTTTGCCTGTCTGTCTGTCTCTCCACAATGTGTCTGTTTCCCTATCCGTTCTTCTGCCCGTCTCTCGAACCGATTGTCTATCTCTCCACACGTCTGGCTACCTGTCTCTATATTTCTCTACCGGTCTCGCTACCCACCAATCTATTTCTCTAACCGTCTGTCTATCCATCTAACTACTTGTATGTCTAGCCGTGTCTCTATCCACTTCGCTACCCATTTGTCTATCTGTCTCACAACTTGTCTATCTGTCTCTCTACCCGTCTGGCTATATGCCTCTCTACCCATCTTCTTACCCATCTCCGTACCCATCTACTGTCTCCCTACTCGTCTGTATACCCGTCTCACTATCCGTCTGTTTTTGTACCCGACTCGCTACCAATCTCTTAACCCGTCAGTCAACTCGTCTCTGTACTCATCTCTCTACTCGTCTCTTTATCTACCACACTACGCATCTCGCAACCTTTCTCGCTACATTCCTGTCTACCGGTGTTGCTACCCGTCTCGTGACCCATCTCGTTACCCCTCTGTCAACCCTCTTTTTACCTTTCTCTTTAGCCGTCTGTCTATTCGTTTCGCTACCCGTCAGTCTATCTATATCGGTACTCGTCTCTCTACCCGTCTGTCTACACGTTTGTTTACTCGTCTTTCTACCTCTCGCCACCTCTTCCCAATATTTAAACAATTTACTTAATATACAGAAGCCGTTTATCAGTTATTAAATGCAAACAG
The DNA here is from genome assembly GCA_963931845.1 of Maratus michaelseni. NCBI lineage: Eukaryota > Metazoa > Arthropoda > Arachnida > Araneae > Salticidae > Maratus > Maratus michaelseni. Next base: position 164,321,945 of record OZ007594.1, on the reverse strand, counting down.
AAATAATTTATCTAATAAGTGTAATCAGATGCAATTTTTAAAAAAATACATATACATACATAAACCTGAATAATAATTCATCAGTTTTGTGTTCATAGTTGTTTATATCATTTGACATTAAATCTCAACTTCTTAAACCTGAATTGTCTCAAGCTTTTTAAAAAAACCACAAGGTCTGTATAACTGCAAAGTACCCTGAAGGCTATATTAGCTACATGTTATTAAGTTAAGTAAAAGTTTCGTTATCGCGTTTGAAGCCAATTGCTTATGTCAGAAAGCGCGGCTTAACGCCATTTTAAATTCATTACTGTAACTTTCTTTTCTTTTCTTCTTTTTTTTTGGGGGGGAGGGGGGGAAGGGTTTCAAATATATACATTTAAATTAAAACTTTTGCCTTCATGCCATTTGTTTGTGTGCCATGCGGTTGTTTGTATTATTAACTAATACCTTGTACACCGAGCTTCATTTGAAACAAATGTAAAAGACTTCTTCCACAGTTTTTTAGGAGAAACTTTCGTAATTGGGCCCAAAGCCAATCGGAGCATTTAATATTATTATTGTAACTCTTATAGAGTTAAAACAATATTGTTGCTAGCTTTACTCTTGTTTGAGACCAGCCTTGCCTGTGTATCTGAAGGGGGAAAAGTTTCGTATCCTATGTCGGTTGGCGAAAAACAAAATTTTAATTTTGCCAAAAGGTAGTTTTAGCATCTTACAAAATTTTTCAAGAGAGCGGTAAAACATGTTTTTCAAATATTTACAAACATACGTTTATTAAAGCATGTTTTTGCACCATCTTAAAAATTTAAGCACGATGCTAAAATAAAATTTTATCGCCATAGTCGGTATTTTAATAAGTAATGAAAATACATAAACAAACTTATTTAACAAACCTAAGAGGCATTTTTGTGATAAATAATTGTTATTGTCAGGGGGGTAAATTGTAAAAAAATAATAAACGGCTAGTAAATAATAAATAGCATTTAAAATCTAAAAATGGAGAAGTGGTTCGTATAAAAATGCAAAACATAACATTATACGCTTGATATATGTAAATCTTTTTTTATTTTTTAATATTTCCGAAGGCACAGATAAAAAGGTAAAAATCTCTTTTCCAAATGCCAAATAGAAAATATACAAAATAGAATGCCAAATATACAAAATAGAAAAATATCTGCAAAAAATATATTTACATAATACTACATCTGCAAAAAAATAAGATTTAGAAAAAGTAAGCCAAATCCTGCAGATCCCAACAATCACATCGAAAAACTTATCACCAAAAAAGAACTCGCCAAATCTTACGGCACAGGAGATGGATTTTCCCCTCTGAATGCAGAATATTAGTCTTTTTTCTTTTACGATGGGTGATTATAATATAATTGTTTCATTTCACATACTACATACCGTTTGATATATTGGTACTTTTATGTTATCCTGGCGCAGTTGATAAATCGCCAAATATTGTTCCTATAACATTTTCATATTGAATTCATTTCATTTAAATATAAACCTTTCACTCATTTAATTTAAAATACATGCCTTTCATTAATCCCATTTAAAATGCTAAAAAGAGAAGAAAAAAAAAGAAATAATGCCATAAATCGAAACCTTTTATTTAAACACCAAAGAATTTTTTTTTATTATTTACACATGAGAAATAAAAAAAGCTGCTATTGCTGAGATTTGCGCCAAATCTCTAATACCAAGTCTACCAAGTTATTGCGGGCTTTTTCTTTCAAACAGAAAAAAATCCAAATTAATTTTCGATTTCTACTAAATTGAAGTATATTTTATTGTGCTGAATATTAATGCGTGCATATTTTTTTGCTCCATGTACTCCATGAACTTTTCAATTCCGATTGTCTACGAAAATCTTCCGCCGGTGAAAATGGCGTATGCACAAAATTTCGTGACGTATGTACTTTAATTGTGCTTTTTTATCTATTTTTTAAATATAATTTCCAAACGGTTTGACATTTATTATTGGTAATAAATAGACGTCGTTGTCACCTTTATAGGTACCTGCTGTAAAAATTTGAACGAAATCCGTTAAATATTTTTTGAGTTATGCTTGACGAAAGGTTTTAATATCCATCGTAGCTATATATGGGGCAAAGTAATACTGCGCTGTGTATGAGTCTTCGTTGCACTCAGACAATTATAATGAAGAATGTAAAAAAGCTAATGTATTTATTCAGAATAGTTTTATTAAAAAGGTAATTTTAATTAAATTTATGTAACACGTACACTTAATATGCACAACGCCACTTCAGCTAATGGATTAGTACTACGTTGGTTACTCCAATAAAGGGGACCTATTTTCTAATCATTCTCACAAAATTTTTCTTTCCCGGATACAGTCTTTTTTTTTTGCAAATATCTACATACGTCTTAAGTTGCATAGTATCTAATTCATATGATGAATTTCATAAATAAAAGTTAAACTATCAAGTAAATCTGGCAGTTTTAAGGTGCAATCGGTCAAACAAAAAAAAAAAAAAAAAAAAAAAAAAAAAAAGAGAGAGAACAACTCCATGCATTTTAACAGAAAAATTGTACCAGAAAGCAAAAAAATAGCTATTTTATATGAAATTATATATTATTTCAATTCACATAAAAAAAGGGTACTTCTCCATTATCTCGTCGACCACTTTTCATTAAAAAAAAAAAACAAAAAAACAATTATTGCCAAACTATAGGATTTAACGCCAAAAATGCATGATCTTGGGTCCATATTCACTTGATATCAGATTCATTACACGTAATTGTTATGTCACAAGTAATTTTCAATTTGACGTTTGTCTGCATATTTAATAATGTTTTACTGATTTATTAGTTATTTCGTTAATTGAAATAACAATTACGTCTTTAAACTACGACGCCATGATATTAAAAGAGAAAAATCATAGAAAAAATGTTGCAATGCATTGATTGTTACGTGCAATAGATCAGTTTCAACTGACTTCACAAACATTTATCCACCAGGAGAATTAAGAAAAACAATATAATAAATAAATATCGAAGATTATTATTTTTTTCTGTTTTCACTAATATATTGTAAATTTTATTCTTCAAAGTTACAAACAGTAGGAACTTTAGCGAGTGAGGCTTTTCCGAATTATTTGTATTTTTTGAGATTCCAATGACAACATTCTTTCATTTGTTTGTTGGGCGTTAAAGTTTGGCGATAGTTTTTCTTTTATGTAAAGTAGTCAACAGAATAATGGAAAAGTACCCCCCCCCCCCCCAAAAAAAAAAAAAAGAAAAAAAGCTTCATGCTGAAATTGTACCAATTTCTGAAATTTTCAATGCGAACACCTAATTTTGACATCCTGTTTGACTTTTCCGTTAAATTTTACCTTAGGATACAAAACGCGCGGAAAGTCGTTCAGTCAAGTACTAGTTTAGGAATTATGAAGATTTAAAATTTGGAATTCCAAATGTTAAATTCATTTTTAATCGTTCCAGAATAGATTGCAATGCTTTTTAAGCATAACTCCAGAACGACTTTGAGGAATAAGCTATCATATATATTATTTTTTCTGTCAACATCCCTTTTTCTAAGAAAATACGAAACGCAGAACGACGAATGAGATATCATATGAAAGGATTTTGAACAGGCTTCTGACATAGCACACTTAATATTTCGTTAAAACATGCTTTTGATTAAAATTTGCTGAAAATTAAAAATTAAATTTGCATTGTTTTCAGAAAAGAAATGAAAGTTTTTCCGCAAATTATTGTTGCAAAAAAAAAAAAAAAAAAAAAAAAAAAAAAACATTATATGATGCTCAGTAATTATTATAAAAAACACCGCACGGGTTTATTTTATATTTATGATTAAAAAGCGAAATTGAAATTGAAATGTTTAGATTTATATTTCTATGTCCCATGTTTTTCCCGAAAGCGATGACGTCATCCTCTAATGCAGTCAAAATACGATTGTTAATTTTTTTTTTCTCTAGCGTGCCTTTTGCAATCTTGGATCAGTTGTTACTCTAACTTTGATGGAATAAATTAGATGATATTCTGACTTGACTAAAAACTAAATGTTGTTTGCAGATATTTTTATCCTTACTTTTTCTTTCTAAGTTTAAACCTGCTTTTAATAAATATTACATATTGATAAAAAATGGTATTCTTTATTATCCCGTCGACCTCTTTTCATAACAAAAAACTATCGCCAAATAAACGGGAGAACGTTGCCATTGGAATATCAAAATAAATAAAATATAAGAATTTAAGAACACAATTGTTATTTTAATGAATAAAATAACTAATAAATCAGTAAAACATAATGAAAAATACACGCAAATGTCGAATTAAAAACCACTTGATGACGTAACAAACACGTATAATGTTTCTGACATCAAGTAAATGAGACTTCATTTTTTGCGTTTAATCTTACAGTTTGGCGATAGTTTTTTGTTATGAAAAGTGGTCGACGGGATAATAGAGAAGTACCTAAAAAATATTAGATTTCAGTGCGAAATCCTCGCACGGGCCCTCTGGTAATTTTATAATTGACATATTTGAAACCTTTAAAAATGGATTTTTCTTTAAAAAAAAATCATAGGCTACAATTCACATTTTTTTTCAAAATTTAACAAATAAATAAATAAATAAATAAATAAATAAATAAAATAAAATAAAATAAATAATTTATGAAAAAAAAAATCCTTGACGGCTCGGCCTACAGGCACAGGTAGATTTCGATAACGCAGACCGTGTTTGGGCCTGTTTATTGGGAATTACCGAAGAAATGACCATGATGCAGCAGTTGAGACTTCCCACTTCGAAATCTACCTGTGTCTGGATTCGATACGTATCATAATTAAGAAGTTATAGTTTTTTTCTGTTTTCACAAAAAAGTCCTCCCCCCCCCCTCCCCTTGGTTCGATTTTGCCCATTAACGAACTTGACCGAGATTTTATGCCCCTTGATTTTATGTATGAGTTTGGAAGAGATATGTGCCAAATTTTCGACGTTATTGTGTCCATAACACATATAAATAGATAGATAGATAGAGAGATAAAGTTTGAACTGGGGGTGGTTTTGGATTCTGGGAGCCATGATCGTCGTAGATCTGCAAACATTTTCAGAAATTTCAACATAGGAGAGAATATAATAGGTAGTATTTCTTACAAAATCTACCTAAAATGAAACGTAACCTATGAATTTTTTAAAAACAGAAATCGATTTCTAGAAGCTTCAATTATAATAATATAAAGTTACAGTTCATTCCGCCGAGTAGTTTTTGAGTTATGCTTAAAAAAAAAAAACCTGCATTGCGATCTGTTTTGCGAGGATTACAAATGAATTCAACATTAAGTTGAATATATATTTATGAAACATAAATTTAAGTAAAAATAAATATAAATTACCAAAGGAGCAATTTGCATTGATTGTAACGTGAAAGTAAACCAGAATTCAATTTTATAATTTAAAAATATTTTTCAAATTATTAAAATAAATTCCGGAAATTAAATCTTAAAAAATTAAAAATAGTTTAAAAATTTAAAAAGTTGAGATTAACCAAACAAAAATTAATAAATCTCATTTGTTTCAAATTTTGTTTAGGATTAATTATCATAAGTTACGATTGATTATTTATCAATTCAAAAAAGCTTTTTATTTTAATCTTCCAAAAGTTATTGCATTTATCATAGCCTCTTAATGATTAGCCCCACCCCCTTTTTTTATCAGTATTTTTTGGTAACAAGTTGGAAATTATACGTCAAACGTGACAAATGAGGTGCGTTCGCACTATAACTAAGTTTTATAAATATTCAGATCTTGGTGCAATAGCTGTTGCACTCTTATGCAAAAATGCATGAATACAAAATTTATTTTATGTGTAAATTTTCACATTCTAGATATTAATTTTATTTTATCAAATTAAGTTATAATACACTTTTACAAACAATTAATTACAATTCTGTTACATTAAAATTGTACTATGCTGAAATATCCAATACAAGACAATGTAAAACAAGCTGGAAATTGTACGTCAAACGTGACAAATGAGGTGCGTTCGTACTGTAGCTAGCTATATAAATATTTAGATCTTGATGATTTTTAATTCTATGAAATGAATGATATCGTCTGCAGATTGATTTCTGTAATAGAATAAGTATCTCGGTCGCTTGACGATTAAACTTCGGAAGCTCCTATAACAAGAAAGCACCGATTTAAAAAAAAAAAAAATTCAAATTTCTTAATAAATAGTTTTATTAATATCTCCTAAAGTTTTGATTCGATTTTAATAAAATTTGAAATGTCTCGACAAAATTCTGCAAAGATAATATATCTTAAATTTCAAACCATTCGGTTGGGTAGTTTTTGCGTTGTTATATGCGGACGGACGGACGGACCAAGCGACGACAATAGGTGCTACGTATTTATATAATTACGAACGCACCTAAAAAGCATCGTTATTATTTCAGTGAAATGAATTATATCGTCTGTTATTATGATATGATTAATTTCCGTAATAAAGTAAGTACATTTTAAGTTGGCAACATTTTATCTTATGTTGATATTTACTGAAAATTCCAATGGAAAACATAAGCCTAGCTTTGAAAATTTAAGAACTTGAAATGCATATTTAAACTCTTTTTCCATTTAATATCTATTTCTCCGGAAACATCTATCCAAAAAACTGTCGGTAAATTATAGGATTGCTATAATTAAACAATTTTAGTATACAAATATGGTTTTTAAATTCAGTAATACGGAAATAATATGACTGTATCTTAAATAGGACGTAATCACCATGGTAACCTAGAATCATTACCTATCAGGGGATATCATTGAATTAATTACGTATGATAGGGTTTAATAGAATGAAGAAAACTTTTATTAATATCTTTTTAAGTTTTGATTCAATTTTCATAAAATTTGAAATGGCTCGCGAAAATTCTGCAACGATTATATATATATATTAAATTTCAAACCATTCGGTTTGGTAGTTTTTGCGCTGTTATATACGGACAGACGGATGGACCAGACGACGATTATAGGTGTCGTATAGGTGACGTATGGAAAAGATTTATGATTTATGATTATGGTGACGTATTTATATAATTACGTACGCACGTAATAATCAGTAATATATACTGCAAAAATTTTGCAGTAAAGTATCCATGTCATTCGACCGTTTTTATAGAAAGCGGTTACATAACCGTAATTTAACAGTACTAGGGGGCTCAGCCCCCTACTCGCTAACGCTCGCCAACCCCCCGTGAATTGCGAAGCAATTCACATTCAGACCGCTACGCGGTCCCAGCTCGCTTCGCTCGCTCGCCCCTTTTTATTTTTCTAATAATTCTAGCCGGAATAAGTACTACAATAAATCGTTTGAACATATGAAATTTACAATTTTTTAAATGTAAAAAAGTAATCTAAAACTCCGTTGAAAACACAACTAAAAATGCATTTAGTCGATGCTACTAATGGACATATAAATCATTTAAATACTATGAAAAAAGGATCTTGGAAACATAATTAGTTTAAACCTTATTGCACCTATAATATTATACAGTACGGCTTAAATTCACTAAAAAAAACAACACACAAAAAAAAAACAAAAAAAAAAAACACACTACGGGGTAGGAAGATAGTTTATCATCAATGATTGTTTAAATTTCGTTCAACATTTTACTATTCTAATTGATTATAGATTTCTGCAAAATAAATTTTTACTTCATTGAAATTGAAGAAAAATCATTTTTACTTCAATAAAACATCAACAGATGGCAGCAGGGGATTCTAGAAAGTTTATATTTTATTATCTCCGATTTTTTGTGTGAGTGAAATTCCTAAATAAATTCTAAATAAGAGTTGAGAATTCAATTACTTATAATTAAACGACAATATTACTCATAATTAAAATGATGAATCATCTCAGACGCTTTGGATTACGTTCATATTATTTTATTTTTAATAATTGCTAGCTTAAGTTTCAGTGCTCTGACACTGACCGCCATATTGGAGGTGGAGCTAACAAAATCTTGTCTGTTCATTGGTCTGAGCTCTGGAAACTACGGTTGTTGCCAACGGTAAGGTAGAAATTCAGCCCTATTTCCGTGCCATGTAAGACAAATATATATATAGATTCTGATCATAATATTGCCCATATTATGGTTAGAATACTGTTAAATTAAGGTTATGTAACTGTTTTCTATAATAACTGTCGAATGACCGGATAATTTGCTGCAAATATTTTACAGTGTAATTAAGATTTATAAATGATAATTCTGGCTACAATCTTAAGTATGTCGCATTCCGATAACCTAGTAGTTTTTGAGAAAGCAGGGAAACACCGGGAGATTCACTCAATCAACCAATCTTTCAATGGTCAAAAACTGGAGAACTAACTGATCAATTTTAAGGAATCATATGGTGATTGAAATGTCTAATTAAGATTTATGAATGATAATTCTGGCTACAATCTTAAGTATGTCGCATTCCGATAACCTAGTAGTTTTTGAGAAAACAGGGAAACACCGGGAGAATCACTCAATCAACCAATCTTTCAATGGTCAAAAACTGGAGAACTAACTGATCAATTTTAAGGAATCATATGGTGATTGAAATGTCTAATTACGATTTATGAATGATAATTCTGGCTACAATCTTAAGTATAGCGCATTCCGATAAAATAGTAGTTTTTGAGAAAACAGGGAAACACCGGGAGAATCACTCAATCAACCAATCTTTCAATGGTCAAAAACTGGAGAACTAACTGATTAATTTTAAGGAATCATATGGTGATTGAAATGTCTAATTAAGATTTATGAATGATAATTCTGGCTACAATCTTAAGTATGTCGCATTCCGATAACCTAGTAGTTTTTGAGAAAACAGGGAAAAACCGGGAGAATCACTCAATCAACCAATCTTTCAATGGTCAAAAACTGGAGAACTAACTGATCAATTTTAAGGAATCATATGGTGATTGAAATGTCTAATTAAGATTTATGAATGATAATTCTGGCTACAATCTTAAGTATGTCGCATTCCGATAACCTAGCAGTTTTTGAGAAAACAGGGAAACACCGGGAGAATCACTCAATCAACCAATCTTTCAATGGTCAAAAACTGGAGAACTAACTGATCAATTTTAAGGAATCATATGGTGATTGAAATGTCTAATTAAGATTTATGAATGATGATAAATTACATTTTTAACTTATTACTTATATGCAATTTAATTTAATAACTGGATTGGTAAGTAGTTTGCTCCAAAAACTCGAAAGATCTTTTAAAATGCAAATGCAACACAACAGGTTGCTACGTAGTTAACAAATAATATTGACATCATCTTAAATACTTAGTAAAATTATATGCTATACAATACAATTAATACAATTTTATTAAAAATTAATTTACAATAATAATATAGTAAATTGCATATATAAATTGCAATTTACTATATTATTATTTTAGACTCGCTTTCTTAACCCTTTCCGGCACAGTGGTCCCACTCCGGGCACACCTAATTTTAATTCCAAACTTGCATTCGGCACCAAGAATATTTTAATAAAATTTTGTTTCTGTAATGAAAGCTTAAATTAAGGAGTTCTTATTTTCTAAAAAAGTCGTTTGTAAATTCCGGTGTCAGTCAGCAATTTCTCATTTTACGAACAGACTTTGTCTGTGCCGGAAAGGGTTAAAATGCAACAATATTGTACAGATATTTACAAATGTTATGTTTAATAAACAGTAGCAAAATACAGGATGATTCAAAATAGATTGAACAAACTCTTTAAAAACTGGTAGTGCACACTACAAAAAAAAGTTTTTGTATAGGAAACTATAGGTTCACAATCCACTTATTCCATTAAAAAATACAGCTTGCTTCACTCGAACTCGAATTCAGATATTTGTTCATAACTTTTACAATAATGAAAATATTTTAACGAAATTTGAAGTAGACTAACTTTTTTTTCTATGAAATGAAAAGATATCACGAATAATGATAGAAGTGGCTATCATCCTTATCCAAGTATAGCGCTTAGCTGGACGCTCCATATTTTCTAACGTAATTGACAGTTCAGAGGTTCAGACAGTTCATTTACCGAAGTGCCATACACTTTCGACACTTTTTTATGATATCATTGCATTTCACAAACAGAAAGGAAAGTCTATTAAAATTTTTTTTCAAATATCTTTATTTTAGTTAAAAATGAGAACGGTAGTTATGTTCGGAGTGGAGTGAGACACCCTGTATTTTTGAGTGAATAAATGGATTACGACCCTTGTTTCCTTTACAATTTTTTTGTTATGTTTTGTTTTGGCGTGCATTACCACTTCTTAAATTTTATCCTTTTTTTTTTTTTTTTTTTTTTTTTTATAATCACGCTCTATTGATAAAAATTTTGGGAAGCTTGTACAGTCTATACACTGTAAAAAATGACCGATGTTTCTTATTTTATGAAAATATACTATAACCACGAACGAAAATAAAATAAAATCTTCTGAGTTATCCGAAATTCCGAATAGCGTGTTCCATTGTCTTTTGAATCCCCAGAAACCAATACATTTCCAAAATTTAAAGAATTATTTATAAAAACAAAGTATTTTTCAGAAACATTTCCGAAGGGTTTTTATAGTGTATTAATTAGTGTCCTCAGCCTGGAATACCTATTTTTTGAATGTCATCCATTCTCAAGTAAACGTTTTCAGCCGCATAAGTTAATTTATACATGAAAGAGTAAAGAAATAATCTTAATTTTAATGTTATTGTTAACGCTGTTAATTTTGCATATTTATCTGTTAAACATATTTTTTGAGCATGAAAATGTTTACTTGAGAATTGATAGCATTCGAAAAACAGGTATTCCAGACTGAGGACACTAATTAATACACTATAAAAACCCTTTGGAAACGTTTCTGAAAAATACTTTGTTTTTATAAATAATTCTTTAAATTTTGGAAATGTATTGGTTTCTGGGGATTCAAAAGACAATGGAATACGCTATTCGGAATTTCGCATAACTCAGAAGATTATATTATATTTTCATTCGTGGTTACAGTATATTTTCATAAAATAAGAAACATTGGTCATTTTTTACAGTGTAGCTATCAACTACAGTGTAAAAACTTTGCAGCAAATTATCCGGTCATTCGACCATTTTTATAGAAAACGGTTACATAACCGTAATTTAATTGCTATAATTAAACAATTTTAGTATACAAATTCGTTTCTTAAATTCAGTAACATGGAAATAATTAGACTTCATCTTAAATATGACGTAATTACCATGGCAACCTAGAATCATTACCTATCATGGAATATCATTGAATTAATTACGTATGATAGGATTTAATAGAATAAAGAAAACTTTTATTAATATCTTTTTAAGTTTTGATTCGATTTTCATAAAATTTGAAACGACTCGACAAAATTCTGCAATGATTATATATATTAAATTTCAAACCAATCGGTTGGGTAGTTTTTGCGCTGTTATATGCGAATAGACGGACAGATGGACGGACCAGACGACGACTATAGATGCTACGTATTTATGTAATTACAAACGCACCTAAATAGAAGAAAAGGAATGATTTTTTTTGTAGTTTTTCTAAAATTTTAGAGATTAGAAGATAATTAAAAAGTGTTGCGCAAATTTCGTTGTAATTTAAGATAATAAATATCTTTTTTAAAAATTTATGTTGTCCAATAGGTTACATAACGGAAGCAAAAAATATCCTTCAGTTTTAATTTTGATAAATTTTATCTTCGAGATAATACGAAAAGTAATTTTTCGAAACCATTAATGTATTTTATTTTTAATTTTCTGTAATGTTTGTGCCAAAATAATATAAGTTTTTAAACTGTTAACATGGCTGTATCATATTATATATTTAAGATCAAAGCAAAAAAAATTTTTTTTCATAAAATCTGATGTATTTTTTTTTTCTACTGTAATTTTAAAATAGAATGAAAATTGCGTTTAATAATTGCTTAACAATATTTCCTATTCTAAGAAAAAAAAATCCAACTAAGAAAAAAGACTAATTAAAGCACTAATGATTTTAAAAATTGAACTAAATATCAAAAAGTGACATACATAAAAAAATTAAATTATAAATAATACATGAGTGTAAAGTTAAAAAAAAAAAAATACTTACTGTTAAAATTTTCTTCTCTCCATATATTAAAAAATCCCAGCTAAAACTATTAACATGACTGTATATCATATTATATATTTAAGATTAAACCGAAAAAAACATTTTACATAAAATCTGATGTAATTTTTTTTCTATTGTAATTTTAAAATGGAATAAAAATTGCGTTTAATAACTGCTTAACAATATTTCCTATTCAAAGAAAAAAAAATTCAACTAAGAAAAAAGACCAATTAAAGCACATATGATTTTAAAAATTGAACTAAAATATCAAAAAGTAACATACATAAAAAAATTAATTTACAAATAATACATTATTGTAAAGTTTAAGAAAAATACTTACTGTTAAAAATTTCTTCTCTCTATATATTAAAAAATCCCAGTTGAAGGAGTTAATTTTTTACGGTACAATAAGAAGATACTTTATTTAAAAAAAAAAAAAAAAAAAAAAAAAAAAAACTAAACTGTTTCACTGATCTTTATCTAGACATACGAATTGAAATTAGCATAGAGCTTATGTTAGCCGTTATCTAAGAGTGCACGGAAAATTGTCACTGAATTCAATTGAACTAAAATATCAAAAAGTGACATACATAAAAATATAAATTTACAAATAATACATTAGTGTAAAGTTTAAAAAAAATACTTACTGTTAAAATTTTCTTCTCTCTCTATATTAAAAAATCCCAGCTGAAGAAGTTGATTTTTTATAGTAAAATAAGAAGAAACTTTATTTAAAAAAAAAAAAACTAAACTAAGTTTCACCGATCTTTATCTAGACATACGAATTCAAATTAGCATAGAGCTTATGTTAGCCGTTATCTAAGAGTGCACGGAAAATTGTCATTGAATTCCTTCTCATCATCTTGTAGACAAGATAAAACAAAAGCAAAGCCCCTCCTTCTACAACTTTTGTCCAATTGGGAAGAGTGAGTCTACTTTGATTGACATGATGGGATCGGAAAACTTGGAGGAATAGGATTATGTAAAGACTTGGGAAACAAGTGCGGGTGGGCAGACAGAAATTTTTACTACTGGGTTAAAAATGGGTTTTCACAAAGATAACACTTGGTGTAGGGTGTCATCTTTTTACTGAATGGATTAGATGGGGTTTGAGACATTCGAAGAAAATGTTGATGTGTTACATTATTGTATTTTTCTCACCAGTGAATTATTAATATTATATTTTCCTGCAATAATTTATTTTTGCCAATTTCAATGTTTATTTTCATGAATGATTTATTTATGTTTTGTCAAAAGAGGAATTACTTTCAATTATTTAATTCAGATCAATTATTCTAGAGAAATTATCTCTGCTGATAATTTCAACGTGATTCTTGGTAGTCAGGACCCGACTAAGAAATGTTTGGGGTTTGGGTAACGACAAAATTTTGAGCTTTAATCGTAGACTATCAAACTTTTAGAAAGAATGTACACGAGAACAGCATGAATAAACTACAATGTATTACTAAATGTAGAAAATTAAATGAAAAAAAAATAACAACATTTAAATTATTATTACAATTTAAAAAAAAATGGCAGAATCAAATATGACGTTTAAAGGAAAAAAAAAAGAAAATAAAAGAAAATAAATAAATTACACACCATCTTCCACACACATGCTCTACAAAAATATGCGTACCTAAGAAAGCCGAGTTCAACAGATAAAATAGTAATAATAAAATTAGAAGACCCAATCTAAAATTTCAAACCATTTATAAGTTCAAAGAAATTAGAAATAATCTTGACTATTTATAAAAACATTAAACTTTTAATATGCAGCAGAAAAAATACAAATGAATTTACATACGTTAAAAGAAAAAAAAAACTGTATAAAATATTAAAACACATGCGTGTGCATAAAATTTGAAAATAATTTTAATTCAAAATTTCAAATAAAGTAAATGATTCTTTGAAGTCCGTTGTAGCAGTTTACTTACAGTTACTTTCTAATGTATTTTTAGTTTACATAATTTGCATAATAAATAAAGAAGATTTTAACCCCTTAACTTTTGGGCTTTTTCGACACCATAAACTAAAAATAGGAACGATACACCACCTTTTCCGTACTAAAATATTTGTTTATATAATCGAAAAATGTCTGCCAAATAATAAAGCGAAGATTTCAATAAAAAATTAGTGGTGTTCAAAAGCTTTTAGTAACGAAACAAGCAAACCCTTTTTGCCCGACCAGTTTGGGAAAGAAGAGTTTGCTTGTTTCGTTACTAAAAGCTTTAGGATACCATTAATTTTTAATTGCAATCTTCGCTTTATTAATTGGCAGACAGTTTTCGATTATATAAAACAAATATTTCAGTACGGAAAAAGTGGTGTATCGTTCATATTACTTACCCATCATACGTAGTATAGAGTAAGTCTTGTAATCGTTTTGAAAATCGAAAAAAAATTGTGACGGATTTACACGTTTCGGACACTGGAGATTCCGAAAAACATATTTTTAGAAAAAAAAAAATTGCCGTCCGTCTGTCTGTCTGTGTGTATGTATGTCTGCAAACGCTCTATCTCCCGAACAAATCGAGATAGAGACTTGAAATTTGGTGTGTACTTAGTATGTAATAATGGGAAGAAGCTTATTGAATTTCAGTAACCTCGATTATCCGGAATTATTTTTTTCGGACTCTCGAAATATTCGTTCTGATAAAAGGTATACAAAAATTTTCGAAATTGTTTATTTCAAGGAATGAATATAAAAGACAATAAAAAACATAAATTTTGCATAAAAAATGAAGTCGATCGGATAATTAGTTGCCGAGATATTTGTAATCATATTTTTCAAACTCTTCTATTTTTCCTGACGCTGTATTTCATTCAAATTTCAATTCAAAGATATATTTTAATTAGAAATGAGACTCTTAATCCGACCCAGTAAACCGTTAGTTAATATGATTATCAATTTTGGAGTTATGGAGCATTTAAAGTTTGTGACGTCATCAAGCCACGATTTTATTCGAATTGCAATGTATTTTATAAATAGTTTACATATGTTTTATTTTCATATTTTATATTATACATATCCATGATGGGTAAGTATTACGGTGGCCCCGAACGACTAGTTTTTAGTTTATGGTGTCGAAAAAGCCCAACAGTTAAATTTTAATAACTGATTTAATTGCTGATTTTAATTTTAATTTTTGAATGTTCAGTATTATTTTGCATGATTATATATAGCTTTAGTTTCCCCTAACAAATACAGATTTTTTTTTTCGGTTTCTGTTAGCTTTGAATCACGGTAAGTATTTATCTATAAAATCAATTATATTATTTCATAGATCGACAGAAGTATTAGCTAATTAAAATCTTGTATATTTATTTAAAGCGTTCTCCGACCTTTTAAACAGTTATACTAACAGAGATGGTGCTATTGTTTTGATTGATTATACATTTTTAGATGCACAAAGAGTATTTAGATTTAAATTTAGGAATAATGCATAATAATAATATGGGATTTTTAAAATATAAAGTTCACTAAGTTATAAATTGAATTTATATACAATTTTGTAAAGTTCTTATTGCACCATATAATTATTTTAAAGTTATATAATAAATTATGTAAATAAACTGAAATAAAATATAAAAAATGAAAAACACACATAATGCAACAGTCATTTTTATATGTTCTATGTTGATTCATAACAAAATTCCGCTCAAACTGAAGATATTAATATACAATTTGTATCTAAAGTGCACTTTTTATAATGGGGTTGAGGGGATATAGCTGTTATATAATCTGTGGTATGAAAGCATGTCAAGAAACATTAAAATTAAAGAAAAAAAAATAGGATAAATGAAAATGAAAAAAAAAAATGAAATTCCAATTAATTATTTATAAAAGTTACTCATATACTTGGTTAACTTTATCCCATTAATTCATAATATTAAGCCATTTTGATGCAAATTGTAAGTCAATATCTTCATTTTGAATAAACTTTTCTTATGATTTGCAATAAATCCTATTTATTAAGTTCCCTACATTTTTTACTATAATCTTCTGTTTTATAATTGGCTATGAAAATGACCGTTTTATTAGGATCATGAGGCAACAGTTAATAATTACAATGATAATATAAGTGCCAAAGATATTAAGATATTTAACTTCACATACGTTAATGAAAAATGAAACATGTAGTTAAATATAAATTAAAGTTATATAGAAAATTTTCAGCTAATTATTCTAAAGTCATTTTCGATAATATCACCGATCATTATCCAGATCGACCATTATCTTAATAATGGTAATATTATTTTTTAATTAAAAGTTACTAAAATAGTATATGGGACCGATTACTATTGATTTATTAAGAAAATTATTAAAACCAACACAAAATTAAATAGTAAGCTTTAAATTAAAATTAGTTGCTTATTAACATTATTCACATATTAGGTTATCTTTGCCATATTAATACACGCTGTAAAAGTTGAGTTTTGAAATCCTTTTAATACAAATTGCAGATAAATAAATTCAGACTGAATTAAGTTTTCTTAACAATTACAATAAAATATTTTTTTAAATGTCATATTAAACAATATATATTTTTATTTTATGCATTCATAAAAAGTTAAAGAAATTTTGAATACATTACAAAATTTTATATAATTTCAATGAACAAACAAACAAATAAATAAATAAATAAATAAATAAATAAAAATAAAAATAAATTGTAGATTAGTTTTACCTTTAAAAACTGAAGAGACGATGTACAGAAACTAATTCATTGCTAAAAAAATTTGCTATTTCAAAAAAAAAAAAAAAAAAAAAAAAGAGAATAAATGAATAAAATAAAAATAAATATAAAATAAATAAATAAATATAATAATAAAAAAATAAAAAGCACTGTAAATAATTAAATTTTGATTTTATGGATTTTTTATCTATGAAAATTATATCAGATCTAACTTTCTTGAGAAATATATCCTTCATTTACGTCGTTTTCCCTAGGTAAAATGCGTTTAGAAGAGATTTCTTTAAATAACCAATGTTATTTAACTTACATAAACTGATGACTCATGCATCTATTAAAAAAGAAAAGTTTATAAAATCATCTTCAATACTAAAAATGAGAAAGACGCCATTTAATAATTCTAACATTAATGCAGATTCAACACAAATAATTCCGGAATGCATCCAAAGGTAAGTTAGCTTCCGAGACGCAATACTGATCCGAATGAGAAAGTACATTTACAGGCATTACGTTGCATTTAACGCTGTGGCCGCATTAGATAATTGAAACGTTGCTTGCAACTTCTCAAAAGCAATGTGTCAAATGCATTAATTTCATTTATAGACATATATATTCATCATTTGTGGAAATTTTGTGTTATGTTTATAAAAATGTTTAATGAATCAAATTAATTCCACTCTATTCGACAATTATCAATTTGAATTCATAATTATCGAATGTTCGCATGTTTTAAATGTAGGTTTAATATAATTCATTCCCTGTCTGGGAATGAATCGGGTCTGAAATCAGGACAGCCCTTGAAAAACCGGGAAGTACCCTGGAAAACCAGGACAAAGCTACTTTGATAACGGGAGTGGGGTGGGGCATAGAAAGAAGGGAATGTTATTTCATTGCTTATTGAATATTTATAGATTTAAATATATGTTGAATTTCGGATAAGATAATTTATCTAGCTCTTTTTAACACTTTCCAACCTAGTTGAAAAGTGTTTATGACTTCGGTTTGTCTGCCGTCTGCCGTATGGCCGTCTGTCCGTGCTCTAACTCCCGTAAATATGCTCGGATTGCTCTGCAATTTTTATATATTATTGTCGTCATCCATAGCATGTTCCCTATTTCAACGGAAGTGAGTAGCATTTATAGTTTTTTTACAGGGACACTCAAAAGAATTCCGTTACATTGCGGTCTATGCGGAAAAATCATTTGCGGTTTATTTAAATAATGTTTCACTATTTTAAACGCATTGAAATTTATATATATCACTAAGGTGCATGACAAGAGGCTTACTATAGAATATTGTGTGTATAGCAGTCATCGTTCATTTACAGGGACACACAAAAGAATTCTCTACTGTCTGTTAACAATAATTCCTGGAAGTGCGTTTTAAGTTACTGAACGCGATTTTAATTTTAACTCGTTTTTTGTCTATTACTTGGTGTGTATAAATTCTGTAGATCCTATTCAGGGAAGCACGAAAGTTCGCGAACACATTTCCGTTTATTGACAGAAACTCCAGACGGAGAATTTTAAAGTGTTACGCGTTTCCTAACTGAACTAAAATTTAGCATCCTATGTAGTATATGTACATATCTAGATATCCTATACAGGACTGAATAAAAGTATTCGGATATTTTTCCGAATATTGTATATGCTGGAAATTCCTGAAATTATGTTTTTAAATATGTTATGCGTTTTCCAAATTGTTTACTTAGATGTTATCTTTTAGCTTATTAAACGGTATGATTTGTAAAATTATTTTGGAAGCGTTGGAAAGTGTTACATAATCTATGCTTGACGCATGATTTTTCGTTCTTGTTTTATTAATAACTTTATATTTTTATCCTAAAATAGTAGAATTGAACGAGTTATAACTAACTATCGCCTTTGGTCACAGTGATGTTTTGGGACAATTTCACCAAGCAAATAGTAGGCGTACATGTAAATGATAATCATATTAAAAATTAAGAATTGAAAATTGAGAATCAAGGTAACTCCACTTGCCTTGTTATCGCAGAGGGCCCTTCAATTTTGCTTAGACATTTTGAATAAAATTTTAGAGGATATTTATGGTTACTTTTATTGTTCTAGTACAACCAGTGAAACTGATTGGTTTTCAACTAGAAAAGGTTAACACGATGAATAATATAACATCATTTATTACAATAATTGACACGATGAAGTGATAAAAACGACTGGGAAAATAGTAGCGAATTGATTTTTGCCATTCACATAACTAAATTTAAACTTGATTTTAACCCCTTAAAGGGCGATGGGATATTTTTTTTTATATTACTTAATTTTAATTAAGATTGGTACTCGAATTTTTCAATAAGAGTTTTTTATTTTATAATTTTAATTTAAAAAGCAGCAACATTGCATTTTCTTATTTTCAAATAAAATATTTCGAACATTCTGGTGTAAATTAAACATTAAGGTAAAGTTAGAACTTGCTCTTGAAAGGGTTAAAATATATATTGAAAATAAGAATCTACAACGGTACCTGTTAGATTAAGACAAAATTTCCTTTCACTATCACAACTTATCATTTTTTTATCCCAATATTATACGATGTTCTTTTTACAAAATTTTGTTGAAAAAAGTACAATTTTTGTTTAAATTCAATTTTTAACAGAGTGCGGGAAAAAAAAAACGAGAGAAAATAAATATGCTTTTACAGCTGGAAAATATTTTGCAAGAATAGTTTTTAAAATAAAAGTTGTACATTTCAAACTTAATGCGCTTATATCTTATATGGCGGATATATCAAATCTGTGTTTGACTATTTGCGTATCGTTTTATTTTCATTTTTCGCGATGCAATGATTTATCATGGTTCATTCACAAAAGTGAAGTTACATAGTAGCGAAGTTATGTATGCCCTAAAAAAGGAGCATGAGTGTTTTTCAAATTTAAGACTTAAATATTAAGAGTTATCATAAACCAAGAAAATCTCAACTATTAGTACATTTTGCTTATTTTGTACCATTTGTACAGCGCATGGGGAAATAAATTTTGGAAATAAATATAATTCGTTTATCGGCTTCTAACAAAGGAGGTTATGCAATTCTTTTGTATGTACATTGGATTATTATTAATGTGCCTCCGTTCAAGGCGTTCATTTTTTAAATAAATATAATTCGTTTATCGGCTTCTAACAAAGAAGGTTATGCAATTCTTTTGTATGTACAAGGGATTTTTATTAATGCGTTTCCGCTTAAGACGTTTATTTTGGAAATAAATATAATTCGTTTATCGGCTACTAACAAAGGAATTTATGCAATTCTTTTGTATGTACAATGGATTCTCATTAATGTGTCTCTGCTCAAGGCGTTTATTTTGGAAATAAATATAATTCATTTATCGGCTTCTAACAAAGGAGGTTATGCAATTCTATACAATGGATTCCCATTAATGCGTCTCCGCTCAAGGAGTTCATTTTGGAAATAAATATAATTCGTTTATCGGCTTCTAACAAAGGAGACTATACAATTCTTTTGTATGTACAATGGATTCTCATTAATGTGTCTCTGCTCAAGGCGTTCAGTTTTGAAATAAATATAATTCATTTATCGGCTTCTAACAAAAAGGAGGTTATGCAATTCTTTTGTATGTATAATGAACTCTCATTAATGCGTCTCTGCTTAAGACGTTCATTTTGGAAATAAATATAATTCCTTTATCGGCTTCTGACAAAAAGGAGGTTATGCAATTCTTTTGTATGTACAATGGATTCTAATTAATGCGTCCCCGCTTAAGACGTGTCTTCGTTTAATGGGAAGAATCCCCACCTCCCTACTCTGTTTCTATTTCAAATTAATGTTAATGACATCGCTTATAGTGTACTACATATCGGATAATGCGGACAAATTTTTCACAATTAACCAGGCAGAATAGAACCATGTACAGGACTCTCGTATTGTACATTACTTTTTAAAAAGAAGTTTTGGTGCCGCATCTTTAATTTTGAGATACAAAAAATTATTCGAGACACTGATGAAAAGAAAGATAACATTCTACAACTGATAATGTGAGAGGTTCAAAGAAAGCTGCCGTCTGTTCGCCGATATTACCAATATTGTTCGTTGATTATTTTTATAGCATTCAAATGTTTAAGGAGTCATAAGGCTTTTAAACCTTCAAAACTTTCAATCTTTGAGAAAACATATATATTAAAGAGTAATCATTTCTGAACATTTTAAAACAAAATGAATGACACTCTTAATAGTTGTTAAATATGAAATATTTTCAAAGAGAACACTTTAAAATCATTTTCCTCAAAACGTGAGTTTGAGCTATAGCGCGCAAGGTATTTAAAAATTTTTTCGATATTTTTTCATGAAAATTTCAGGATATATTGTGTATAGCAGGCTCTATAAAATAAACCTAAATTTTCATCTTTTTTTTTTTTTAAACCTATTTTTCTTGTTTTTGCATTGCTGAACTTGTAGTTTGAATTTTTTGTACTTGTTGTACTTGAAATTTTTACATAAGCAAGATACAGTTTGGTTTTTAAAACATCAAAAAGCTATAAATAAACATATTCTTTAGGTTGCGTGTAAACACAAGACTCTCAAGAATAATTATACACAAAAATTTAGTTTTATATGCCAAAATTCTGTTGTAATCCTGCGCGCAGTCTGTGATTCCACTTTTTTACTCAACAACTTTAAAAACTTCTATAACAACCATTTTTCCTCATTATGATCTGAAAAAAATATAAAATGAAAGAATAAACATGTATCTATTATCACATTTAAAAATTTCGTTTTTATAATGCATGTTTTAAAAGATGTAAAATGACAAATATGGTAATTATTTTTCACTTTTTGGCATTTAAAAAGTTCTATGACCTTTTACAGCGGACTTCGATTAGTGTAGATGATTACCTTGGAAGACGGGAGTTCAGTATATATATATATATATATATATATTTATGCATGTCTACGCATAACTTTTGAACAGATACGCTGATTTTCCTAAGGCTACGGCATGGCCATTCGTTCTTCTACGGTCTATTAAATGGCGGCGTGAGTCAACCCGGATTGTAGGAGCCTTACGGAGCGTCGAAATAATCGTTAGTGTGACATTAGCCTTATTCTTTTTGCTGGAAAAGTCTCGTTCTGGCGGTGGTCACATTATAATTTTCACCAAAAGTGATATATATATATATATATATTACCTCATATGTTCCAAATTTTCTAAAAATTAGCCAACTGTCAGGAAATTTTAATATGTTGTGAAAGTACGTTGTTTGTTTTGTTTTTTAAATAATAGATGTATCGTGTACAGTTTTTTTTACAGGAACAAGTCAAAATTTTAATATAGGACCATCTCTTGCGTGTCAAAATGAGCTATATTAGAAACAATTAGATTTCAAATGAATGTGGATGTAATAAGTAAATATCGATGCAATAAGGGAAAAAACAATCCCTGGAA
The DNA here is from genome assembly GCA_963931845.1 of Maratus michaelseni. Classification (NCBI taxonomy): domain Eukaryota; kingdom Metazoa; phylum Arthropoda; class Arachnida; order Araneae; family Salticidae; genus Maratus; species Maratus michaelseni. The sequence goes on along the minus strand of OZ007594.1, from coordinate 164,299,673 downwards.
GTCGGTTTTCTTTTTTACCTTAAAATTACTTGTTTAAAGAAAATTTTTTGTTACATTCCAATTTTTAAAAACGTGTGGAAATGTCAACAGTTTATTAACAAATATATTGAATTTAACGTCATATAAATGGAAAAGCAAATTAAATCTCAGTATTCACCTTTTTCTTTGCTTCATGCCCTTAGCCGTTTCGGTACATCATTGACTGCGGCACGAAGTTTCTCATCGGGGAGATTGGTTCATTCCTCCAAACTTTGATGGGAAGTAACCAAGACCTTTGCCTTCAAATTACCCAAATGGAAAAATCCATTGAATTGATGTCGGGCGAGTTAGCAGGCCCATTTATTGGGAGAAATGAGTCAATGTTCTCCTCCCTAAGCCAGTCGAGAGTCTTGCTCGCGCGATGGGCTGGTACAGAGTCTTGCACATACACACAATTTCGTCCAGAGTTGAGCAAAAGGCTTGAGCACTTTTCCAAAATCTCGTCCGGATAGTAAAGCCATCAAAAACTTTTTCCGCACCCTGTAAAAATACTCAAAGTGAAAATCTGACTCTATAATTATTTTATTTAATTACCAATGTTTCACAAACAAGTGCATGATATACGGCATTGGGGCATCCGTCAGCGCTTCAACCTTCGCACCCATGTCCTGAGGGACATATAACGCGCACGACCAGGATCTGCCTCCCGTATGCGCTGCGACCGGTCCGGGCACCGCCACCTGCGCATCACCTCGATTGAACCCAGGTATTGACGACATAGGTCGTTGCGATACGCGGTGGATCCCATTATCAGGGGAGACCATCACGAAAACACTTGGGGACGGGTCGAAGTTCCCGAAGAGCTTCGGAGCTGAACACCCAAAAAGGAGCCAGGTCCTGGGCCTTAAGTCAGGTTTTCCCGACCCACACTTGCTTTACCAGAACTCGGGGGATGTGGAGACCTACAAAGGTAACCACGGTTCCCTCTTGTAATGGATACAAGTGCATGATATAAGTAACTACTCGTTATTTAATTGCACATTATTTAAAAATAACCTTGTCAGTGAAAATAAATATTATCTCACATCACTTCAATTTATATATTACTGATTTCAAGAGAAAATAGACATGCTGGCTTAATTCGAAAATATTTTTTTCGAAGAGTTTAAAGAAAAAAAGTTCCGGATTTCAAACGGAAAGATCTATATCTTACGGTGGATGTATCAAGTTTTGGGAGTAAATACGGTATATTAGACACGATATTCTATGTAATATACAGTCTTCATTTCATTCCTTGTGGGAAAGTGATTTTCCATGCGCGCATTCGCAAAACCGAAGTCCCCTCTAAAAAATTAGAACGTGTGTTTTTCAAATTGACTATTAAAACACTTGGGGTTATATTATGCCGAGAAAATGCTCAAAAATAAGTACATTTGGCCCCCCCCCCCTTTTTTTTTTTGCTTAATTTTACAGTATGGACGCCAGTATAATGAAATCCAGGAATTGGGTAAGATTTGGGAACAGATGCACTCTGAGAAAAAACGGTAAATTTATGAGCGTTTGCCCTTCACGGGCAACAGCCTTATTTGAGGAAAAACGGTCTGATCCACTAAATAAGTGGCCTTATCCCTTAGATACTTAGAAAATTAAGAGCAATCGACATATTCTTACAGTTCTACCCCATATGTTAGCAAAAATACGGTACGACCCCATAGATTGTCCTCCGCTAGGGTGTAACCCTTCATTTTACTCGTGTTTCGAAAATTTTAACCGCCAAAAAAGCGATTCTGCGATGATTATCTAACGTGCTACGTGCTACGGAGCAGTAAGCAAAGTGCTATCGTGGTTTAAAGTGCATTATATCCTGTGCATTATAATGCTGTATTACTTTGCCCCGTAAAATTACGGGCTGCACAAAATGATGGGCATGGGTTATTTTTTTTACGGGGTATGACTGGAATCTCTGCTGCCGGCCTCTGCCCTTAATTTTACTACAATTTTTTTTACAGTGTGCGCTTGTAGTCCTCTGCCAAGGCAGCGCATTTTAAAATAGAGAATATAAACAGGAAATAAGCTAAACTAAGATTTTTTGTCAAAATATTAAGTGCAAGATTTTTTAAAAATGTATTAATAGAAATAGCAATGTAAAAATGCAACAAATAAGAAATATTCACAATCCAACGGCAATATTTTACCAGATTTTTTAAAAATAGATAATTGAAACTATATTCTCTTTTTCGTCATGGAGCGCCGATCACTGAACTGTCTGTTTAATATAACTTCTAAACACATGAATGTAAGAAGAATAGCAGAACTAAAAACTCTCTTCCACGGGGAGTTCAGTGCGGCAGAATCCCTCTGACGAAAAAGCTTTAGTTCCTTTTTATCTTAGGGTTTATTATTTTGAGAAGAGAGACTATTTTTTTTTCTAAATCATCTGAGAAAAAAAGGAAATTTAGTTAATTAAATTTCAAAATCCAGGGACGGACAATATCCCTCTCTTGCCCCTTCTTGCTGGCTCCCTTGAGTTAATTTTGTGGGTAAATATGGTTTGTAAGAAATGCTATTCTTTGTAATATACACTCTTCATAAAATAATTTTTTAGTTATATCATCCCGCTTCCGCCTATCCTTTATCATAGCATTAGGTAATAGTCCAGGGGTGTATTAAAGTGACGACATACGCACGATTAACTTGGTGGCGTTCAGTCTCGCCTGCGAGGGGTGTGAATTATGAAAGGGGGCTGACAGGCTACTCCCATTGATCATCCAGTTTCGCTTTCTCCATAATCTGCCGTAGACAGATGGAATTACGTTGGTTATAAATCAAAATTTTGCATTATTATCAAGAAAACTGTCTCCTTAAGTGACCCAGTTTTCGCGTACCTGGATATAAATAACCTGATGGAATAATTTGCATCGAATTCAATTTTCAGATGACTTTAAATGACTTGGTGTTAATTGGAATATAAATTTCACAATAGGTTAATGCGGTTATTAGAATTCATGATGATTTACAAGTAAATATGATAAGCAAATAAGGTTGTCCTGAAGCTGTTTCTCAAAATTTCGATTTTATCCGCTTAACAAGGCAAATCTTTCTAACAAAATTACAAAATCTTTTTCATTCTTAATTATAAAAATTTTCATTCTTAATTGCAAAAGTTTTCATCCTTAATTGCAAAAATTTTCATTCTTAACTGCAAAAAATTTTATTCAAAGTGAAAACAAAAACGAAAATTCATGCATCAAGCATAGCTTATGAAACAATTTCCAACACTAACAGGATATTAAGAAATTTCACTTTTTCATTGAATGGAATGAAATATCTAAATAAGCAACTTAAAAAAAACACATAACTCAGTAAAAATCTATTTTCTGCAATTTCTGTCCATATCCGGTAATGTGGGCGAAATCTTTCGTGTAGCCTTGTATATGCAATCAGTGGAATTCATGCACACCACCTAATACACTCAAAATTAGATCAGTTAAAAAATGCATATCACAGAGGAAAACGCACTTTCAGCAATTATCGACTTTAGTCAGTCCTTTAACCGACTTCTTTTGTGTGTCTCTGTAAATGAACGATAAATGCTATGCACACTATAATCTATAGAAAACAGCTCTTCATTGATTATGTTTGAAGTATCATAAAATCATTAAAATGCACCAGCACAAATGGTTTTTCCCCATAGATCATAATGTAATAGAGTCATTTTGTGCACCCCTGTAAACGAACTGTAAAGGCTGCTTATTACTCCTGTTAAAACATGTTCTAGCCTTTCTCAATGATGCATACCAATCTCATTATGTTTGATCGATAAAATGCACCGCAAACGACTTTTTCCTATAGACCGTAATGTAATGGAATTTTTTCGTGTGTCCTGTAAACGAACTGTAAATGCTGTAAATTACACTTCCTTTTTAATACCATTCTATATAGTAAACCTCATTAACATATACAAATTTCTTGGCAATCCGAGTATATTTACGAGAGTTAGAATATGGACAGACAGAATTTTTTTTTAACTACACTATATTGCCAAAGGCAACCGGTCACTTGCGATTTTAGACGTTTTGTTAACTATCTAGAAAAATACATGAGGAATTAACCGGAAACTGCAGGTGTGTAAACAGTATAGTATAGGTTATATATTTCCGTGAAGATTTTTTCACGAAACCCGATAGGGGACTGTCAACAAATTGAAATAGAACGAATATCTTTTGGATAACTCTCTAAAAACTAATGTAGCAAAGACGTTCAAACTCTAGATTATTAATAAATGGCTTATTGTAATATACTGTGTTCATTTTTATGAGGATAGCATGTATACTCGTAGAGAAATTAAGGTTTTTATAAAAACAGTCCCAAATTTCGCCTAGTTTTTTTGCTTATAATTTGCAGAGTTCTTAATATATAAAAAAGTTCTTTTCAGAAAATATGACAAACAACATTGTACATAATACTCTGCAATCAGAATTAAAAAATAATAAAAATTGGAGGAAAAATGAGCAGGTTTACTAAAAAATGTTTCACTGCGCATGCGCGAATACAATCAAAATATAATGCGCATAATGTATTAGCTAAGTATATAGAGCAGCTTTTGTGAAAGTCTCAAAATCATAGCTTGAAAATTCTGAAAATTATCGTCGATAGAATAAGCTCGAAATCCACTGTTCCCAAAAAGAAGCAAAAAGATGAGGGGTGGTATCAAACATCTGTTGATTAGTGCCAAGATAGCGTACACAATATTGCACGTACTACTATATTTGGATACAACCCCTCATATTTTTGCTTCCTTTTGGAAACAACGGATTTCGAGCTTATTCTATCGATGATAATTTTCAGAATTTTCAAGCTATGATTTTGAGACTTTCACAAAAGTTGCTCTATATACTTAGCTAATACATTATGCATATTATATTTTGATTGCATTCGCGCATGCGCAATGAAACATGTTTTAGTAAACCTGCTCATTTTTCCTCCAATTTTTATTATTTTTTAATTCTGATTGCAGAGTATTATGTACAATGTTGTTTGTCATATTTTCTGAAAAGAACTTTTTTTTTTATATTAAGAACTCTGCAAATTATAAGCAAAAAACTGGGCGAAATTTGGGACTGTTTTCATAAAAACCTTAATTTCTCTACGAGTATACATGCTATCTTCATAAAAATGAACACAGTATGTTACAATAAGCTACTTATTAATAATCTAGAGTTTGAACGCCTTTGCTGTTTTTACAGGGTTATCTAAAAGATATTCATTCTATTTCAATTTGTTGACAGTCCCCTATGGGGTTTCGTGAAAAATTTTTCGCGGAAATATATAACCTATACTATACTGTTTACACACCTGCAGTTTCAGGTTAATTCCTCATGTATTTTTCTAGATAGTTAACAAAACGTCTAAAATCGCATGTGACCGGTCACCTTTGGCAATATAGTGTATATTGGAAAGTGTTAAAAGAAAAGTCTCCTAACTTGTTCTGTTAGCATGCATTTTTTGAACGAGGTTAGCTTGATTTCGTGGGATCAACTGTAAGAAAAATAACATTAGATATAGATCCCATTTGTTCGAAAATGACAATTAAATTAATTGCAGCCCGTAAAAGAGCACATTTCAAAACTTTATGCGAATTGAAGTGAACTGCATTATGAAGAAAAAAAAATAGCTTCATTGGCAGACTAAAATTTTCAATATTTTAAACAGATATGGAATGTTAAATATTTTCCTTGTTAATAATTTTTTATTGAATTGGACTTCTTAGTTATTTTTAATTAATTATTATATGGTGATTATTATACTCCGAAAATTGGTTCAACGCATTCATTTTAACGACATTTTCAGAAAGATTCGTTACTTATAAAACTAAATAAAAAATGTTGTTTGATTTCAATAGAATCTGAATTAAAATCTTTCATACTTCTTTGTACTTACGAAGGAAACTGATTTCATTTAAGTGTCAAAAAATAATTTATTTGAATTCAAGAAAAATATTAAGACAATATTACTAAAAATGAAATTTATGGTGTAATTGGTAGTTGCAAAGAAGCTTTGTTACCGCTTGCACTTAAAATCTTTCATAAATCTTCCATCTGTGGCCGCCCAATGTCTAAATATGTTGGATTGTACTCAGGGTGGCTAGTGGTCAGGGAATATTTCAGTGAAAATACCAGTATTTCCTTATAGAAAAATTCGCCTTATTTAATCGCGCGATTAAGTAAGGCGAATTTTTCTATAAGGAAATATTAGTAAATACAAAGGATGTGAATTACGTATAACCAATATAGTTAAAAAATGTCCAGACCAGGGATCGAACCCGGAATCCTCGGTATTACGCACCAGTGCTCTACCATTTTGAGCTATCAGGACGACATGCAGTCTAGCATTCTCTCACTCGTAACAGTAAGGGTTCCGGGTTCGATCCCCGGTCTGGATATTTTTTGTCTCTATTGGTTGTACGCTGTTTAGCAAGTGATATTTCACATCCTTTGTATTTATTAATTTCCAGCATAATTTAAGCTCTACTGAAAATTTAAGTAGATATATAAAAATACTAGTATTTTCCCTGAAAAATTATCTGACCGGTATATGTGTATGCAATATGCATCACACATACACACACACGAATAAATAAATATGTGTGTGAAGGGATAGTGTGCCTCAAAGGCGGTTGAAAAATTAAAATGCTCATGTAATTTTAAAAAGATTACTGAGTCCTTCCTTTCTTTATAAACTTCCCACTTACATTTATGTAGCTACTTCCATTTGCAAGTCTCTCATGATAAAAGGACATTAATATGCACTCTGTATAAATTATCCAATAGCTATCATTATTCATAATTTCAGAGTTTTCATTTTCCCTATGAATAAAAGTCTGCATTGACTCTTGACAGTCAGCTTTTCCTTTGTTTATGTGATACAAATCGATTGCACATAAAGCACAAAAGCAATTTTATAAATAATTTATCACTGGAATCGGAAAAGCTTTTGTTGGTGATTATTGATTGAGTAACAAACTATCCCGCTTTTCCCATCGCTTTATCACGCAAGGAAAAATTACAAAAGTATGGTTTCTATTAAAGTCTAAATTTATTTTTAATGGTTTAACTGATTATTTTGTAAGATGTTTTACAAAGTTTTTCATCCTTATAAAGATATTTTTTCGAAAAAAAAAAAATCTATGGTGTTGAGTTTTCAAATTAATTATTTTTATAATTCACCCTTAATTAAATGATTTTCTTCTGTTACTGAACACTATCAGCAAATCTTATATAAGAGCGTTTTCAGTATGTACACTCAAAAATTTTAGTTTAAAGCTAAACCATTTAATGGTTTAACTTTAAACCACAGAACCACAATATCGAGATATCACAATATTTTTATCACAATATCACAATATCAAACAAACAAATATCACAATATTTTTAGAATCACAATATCGTTTTTCTTACTTTTCGAAAAATATTCTTTATGGTTCAAGTTGAAAAACAATTTCAACGTTTAAAAAAAATGGAGTTATTCAACAGCCAATCAAATCAAACACTATGCATTCTCAACATGCTACTTTAGAGGATTTGCGCCTGCTTATCTAGTGATTAGAGCACTTGCTACAATTAAAGAGGTGTCAGCTTCAAATCTATTTGTAGGCGTGGATCGCCGTAGTGATGTTAGATTCCGCTTTAAAAAAAAAGTTTTAGTCTTATTCAAAATTGTTTACAAAAGATAACCACGTAGCCACTTTATGATTATATTTTTACCAGTTAATCGTTCAACCTGCACAAGTTTACAGTTCAAACTAAAATAAAATTATGGTTCAATATTGTGTCATGTCACGGTTCATATAACGTACCAAACCGGGGTAAAATTTTCCCCCATCTTATAGTTGCAACTACTACAAAACCAAAATTCCGTTCAACGTTCAACCTAGCTTATTAACTGTGCATTATTCTATTATATAGTGGGCTACTAAATTACGCAAACCACTTTTTTTAACATTCGCGCATGCGCAGTTAAATATTATTTTATTCAAATGCCCATATTTCGTCAAATATTTAATATATTATAATTGCAGTATTTTTATTTATTTATTTATTTTTTTTTTTTACTGTATTTTGCCAAGTTTCCTAACAGTGGCGTTAAATTTGGTTGAAAACCCTGCGTGCTACAAACAGAAAACTTGTTGAAATGTCTTGAATTTTTTAAAGAAACTTTTATATCTCCATGAATATATGTGCTATTTTTACGCAAATGAACTAACTTGTTGTAAAGAACCCATAGTGATGTGCTACAGCTACAGATCATTTCGAACTTTTTTCTCATAGAGGATGATCGCACACATTAAATTGTTTTGTTCAGTTTGTTCTCGATCACCTAACTGCTCAGTGGACTAAAGTTTCACTGAAAAATATGGGTCTTTTGCATCCCTAAAGTTCAATTTCGTGAAATATTTCTCTATGTTTACGGGAAAAATGTCTAAAATCGAAAGTGTCCGAATACTTTTGATCAGATTGTACATGCTTATAAATTAGATATATAGTCGTATAAATTATATTAAATTGATTTTCGTAAATTACAATTATTTATAATAGATAAATCTCAGCTTATGAACAAATCCTTATATCACCCATTTACTGTTAGAAAGTGAAAGGAAAAATGGAACAAAGTAGGCCATTTTATGTATTTGTCAGTTGCGATGCAACTTCATGCTCAAGAGAAATGTAAGAGATCAGCTACAAAAAGTAGGAAGCATTAAAAAATAAAAGTCTAAAAGTAGTAATAACTACATGTAAAAAAAAGGTAACAAATTTAAAATTTTAAATAATTGACTAAGAATTAAAACTAAATAGAAAAGTTTAATATATATATATAAAGTAAATGCCCATTAGTAAAAAAAAAAAAAAAAAAAAAAAAAAAAAAAAAAAAGAAGAAAAAGCTAGGAAAGTTAAGTGCTATTTAACAGCTCCCGAAGTCTTGCTCCACTCTTAAAAAAAGGACACTTTTCAAAATTTACTTACATATAGAAGTATATATAAATGTATTTTTGTTATAGACTACATAATTTTTTTAATATAAAAAAGATTAATAATTAATATAATATAAAAAGGACTTTTTTATTATATTAATGTACATTAACAAGATAATATAATAACAAGAAAGGAAAGTCGTGCGTCAACCATAGATTAGTAAACACTTTCCAACACATTCCGAATACTGTACCAAAACTTCATAGTATAATATAGTGAAATATGAGGTCTAAGTGAACAAATGAAATGAAATGAAATCACCCTCTCGTGGAGATCCAGCGGTTAAGCATAGGAACTTTTCTCCACGAGGGGAAATGTTTATTGAAAATTCATATTTTAGAATACAGATGTTGAATATTGCATTAGAGATTAAAATAACATTAGTACAAAGTTAGTTTTTACAATGCTGGTTCAGATCACAACATTTCTTAATATTTAAAAAAAGATTGACATAAGAAAAAGTATAAAAGAAAGTAATTAGAAAATTTAGGAAAAGACTACGTAATCATAACACAACTAGTAATTTTGCATGGTTCAAACAGTAAGCTGAAATAGGAACAGTATGAGTACAAAAATGTGATCAGTATGTGAACTATAATATACAAACTACAAAAACAAAATATATTCTATTAAAAAATACTTTTAGGAAAAAAGATCATAGATCCTTTTTAATAAAGAAGAAATGTTTATTCTCAGAATGTTGTAATTTTCTTTTAGTTTATCATAGTTTAAAGGATCAAACAGAGTTATATTCAGATTTCGTCTTACTGTGACATTTTTATTGAAATTGAAAGTATGTCTCATTAGAGGACAATTACCAATCTATGTAATGTAGAACCGTTCCAGAGCTTTTTTGGCATATACATGTTGGGGAGGAGCGTTTTCCTATTTTATTTAAAAATGATGAGAAGCTACTGTGTCCACTAATGTAGTAAGCTATGACTTGTTTTTTGCAAATAAAGTTCAGATCCACTTTCCGTAAAATTTCATAAGCATCTCGGCCTTTTAATGAGCATGACCAATCTTGCTGCCAATCTGTGACTATTTTTTGGCTAAAAAATAATTTGACTTTTGAAAATGGGAATAAGATAGTTGCCTTCTCGTTGTAACGATCATTTGTGAAAGCAACTTTTGCCAGTAAATCTGTTCGTTCATTACCCTCTGTTCCAGCGTGCGATTTGATCCATGCAACTGTTACTTATTTTTTGGGAACTGACAGTAAAATGCTATATATTTTAGTGTCTAAGTGAACAACTTGGAAAATGCATAACACATTTGAAAACCCAATGCCAGCAATTACCGTCAATAATTGAAAAAATATTCAAATTCTTTTGTGCAGCCCTGTATAGGATCTACACATTTTTATTATATACTATATAGTATTCTAAAATTTACTTCAGTTAGGAAAAGCACTGTACTGTTGTAAATTCCCCTGCAGCAAATTCTGCCAATAAACGAAAATCTACTCCAGATCTTTTCTGCAGCCCTGTATAGTATGAGTATCTATAGAATTTACATACACAAAGTAATATGCAAAAAATTAGTCACATTTAAAAACGAAAATCTTAATCTTAAATCTTAAAAAAAAAAAAAAAAAAAAAAAAAAAAATCTTATCCCAGCTTTGTTTGAAGTTTTTATTTTTGAATGTAGATTATATGGGACTCATAATTATCTAGGACATAACTAATTCAGGACAAATATAGAAGGATAAACTGTCTAATTTAAATAATCAATTCTATACAGCTTCATTAGAAAGTAATTCATTTCTGGTTTTGGTATTGTTGAGCTTAAATTGTACAACATGTTAGGGAATAAAAAAATAATCTGACATTTATGTTTAAATTTTTCCATAAAAAAAAAAAAAAAAAAAAAAAAAAAAAAAACTATTTTGTATTTAATTTTTTGTTTTATAAATTTCCGATTTCTTGATAGTTGATACTGAATCTTATAGTTGTTTTATTATAAGTGCATAAAGAAAATTGCTTCTGTTTTGTTGATTAGTTGATCTTCAATTTTGTTCAAAAAAAAAAAAAAAAAAAAAGGGGGGGGGGGTGAAGCAGTTTTAGTATATTGTTTAAGCTTTCATGTTAAGTGCAATATATTTTAGTTTCTAATCTATATTATTGCTTGAAAATATTTATTATCAGCAGTAAGTTAACGGTTTTGAAAACATCGGATATATATTGAAAATATCGGATATATATTGAAAATATCGGATATATATCAAAATATCGGATATTTTTGATATTTTCGAAAATATCATGATATTTACGAACCCTGGTGTCTCTACAAATGGACGATGTATGCTATACACAAAATATTTTATAGTAAGCCTCTAATCCACCTCAGTGATATACAGTAAACTCTCGATTATCCGCGGAATTGAGTGGCGCGACTATCGCGGTTAATTGAATTCGCGGATAATCCACAAAATTTTGAAAAAAGGGAACAAATCAACACAAATATGTACTTGAACAATTTATACACATAATAAGTAACACAAGCATACATTTTACAGTTTCTACGCACAATGGGTAACATAAAGAATCTTACTACTTCAGGAATAATAAAATTATTCATTACTTATAAACTTGTAGGTTTATTTCTTTAGAAAATCCGTCAAAAGTGTCTGTTTTTTTTGTACTGAAACACTTCTTCTTTATTTGCGATTGAAGTTTTTAAAGTACTATTTTATCACAAAGTGACGCGTCATCTTCTTCCTCTAGATATTGGATAAGTCCTTCAACGTGAGCTAAAGCTGCGTCGTGGCTCATTTTCTTTTGTACCTTATCATCTTCTTCGTCACTCTCTTCCAAATTCATACCTAACGCTTCTTCAATAATTTGGTCATCAGTTGCATGTTCGAAGCCTGGATCGTCAGCACCACAATTAATCCACTGAATGATATTATCTTCATCGACATTTTCTCCACCAGCAACAGATTTTGCTAAATTCACTAAATTATGAACGGAAACTTCTTCCTCTTCCTTTTCTGATTCTACTAGAGATTTTTCTATACTTGGCAAAATCTTCCGCCAGGATTTTATTAATGTGGATTTCTGTACCGACTCCCAAGAACTGTTTACATCATAAATGCTATCGAGAATCGTGTAATCTTTGAAAATGCTTTTAAGATCATCTCCCTCTTCAATTCTTTTTTTCAGTAATTTCGTTCTGTATTTTTTCTTAATTGAAGCGATTACGCCCTGGTCCATAGGCTGGATAAGAGCTGTAACATTGGGAGGCAAAAAGTTTGCAAAAATATTTCCATCTTCTGATTTCAATTGTAGTTCTCCAGGGTGAGATGGGGCGTTGTCAATTAGCAACACATCTTTCTGGGGTAAATTTTGAGACGCCAGATGTTTCCTAACTTCGGGAATAAACATTTCTTCAAACCATTTTATAAATATTGTTTGATACATCCAACCTTTCTTTGTGTTGAAATAATGTACTGGGAGGTTCTCAGCTCCTGTTCCCTTAAAATATCTCGGTTTTTTTTATTTTCCAATCACTACTAACTTTAGTTTATGGGATCCTGTAGCATTACTGCAAGGCAATATTGTTAGACGCTCTTTACTGCACTTGTTTCCTGGAGCTTGATTTTCGCTTTGAAATGCCAGAGTTCGTGTAGGCAAACATTTCCAGAACAGTCCTGACTCATCGGCGTTGTATACTTGTTCGAAAGAAATTCCTTCTGATTGAAGAAATTGTACAAAATCTTCTTTGAAATTTTCTGCAGCTTGTTTCTGCAACTTAATTTCTCGCCGCAAAGACCTATTTCTCTTATCCCGTGGCGTTGTTTGAATCTTGTCAGCCATCCTGACGATGCATCAAATGATCCCTCTAATCCCAGCATTTCAAAAAATTGTTTTGCTTTTGCAGCAACAATAGGCCCTGAAACAGGCGTTCCCTCACTTCTCCACTTGTCTTACTCAACGTAAAAGTGCTGCATCCAGTTCTTCAAAAGTGCTGCTTTTCATACTTTTTCTTTTTTTTATCGATGTAAAGTTGTCTGATGAGGCTGAGAATTGCATCAATTTATCTTTCTGTTTTAAAATGTCCCTAACTGTGCATTCTCCAATTCCATATTGCAAGCTTATTTGTTTTCTTGTAGCACCATTTTCAATTTTTTTTAATCAGTTCTAATTTATCTTGAATCATTAACACAACTCTTTTTCTTTTTTGTGACATTTTTCAAATATTAAAAATGCAAAACTATAAAATTTAAATACAAACGCGAACTTCTGTAAGACACGTGTTCACAGCTCAGCTAAGACAAGCAAACTGATGTGCTTTATGAAAAACGGGAGAAACAAAATCATAACAGGGGGGCGGGGGGGACTTTCAGTACCCGTACATTGTTTATCAACAGGTGTGTGGCCTTGCGACACCCTCAAGATTAGCTGCACCTGCTTTGTGCACGTGATTGTTCCACGTTTTCAAATGGAAATCATATTTAGTAAAAAGGATCAAAAACTCATCCTACATCGCAGAAATAAGTTTCTTCTCAAGGATAAGAAAAGAAAAAAAAAGAAATTTAGACTCGCGGATAATCCGCAACGCGGATAATCCGCTCGCGGATAATCGGGAGTTTACTGTATATCAATTTCAGTATGTTTGAAATAGTGTAACATTATTGAAGTACGTCACAAACGATTTTTCCCCATAGACTGTAATGTAACGGAATTCTTATGAGTGTCCCTGTAAATGAACTATAAGTGCTACGTACTTCATTTTCAATACCGAACAAGCCATAATAAACTTCAATAACATATAATTGCATGGCAATCCAGGTATATTTACGGTAGTTAGAGCTCGGACAGACAAATCGAATTCATAAACACTTTTCTAGAGTATGTTGGAAAGTGTTAAAAACATTTTTCAAGAATATTGGAAAGTGTTAAAAAAGGAAAAAAAAATCATTTTGGCAAAAAGCGAAATGAAATGACGATAGTTTAAATAATCAAGTTAAAACCAAAGGAAAATGTAACAATTCAGGTTTTTTGAAAAGTATAACTGAGTTGCAGTTCACTACAGGAAAATTATATTGTGCTGTCCTCTAAAAAAAAAACCCACACTGAAATGTTATTGAACATTATTGAAGTACGCCGCAAACGATTTTTCCCCATAGATCGCAATGTAACGGAATTCTTATGAGTGTCTCTGTAAATGAATAATTATAAGTGTTACATACCTCATTTTCAATACCGAACAAGCCATAGTAAATTTCAATAACATATTTCAATTGCATGGCAATCCGGGTATATTTACGGGAGTTAGAGCTCGGACAGACAAATCGAATTCATAAACACTTTTCTAGAGTATGTTGGAAAGTGTTAAAAACATTTTTCAAGAATATTGGAAAGTATTAAAAAAGGCAAAAAAAAAAAAAAAAAAAAAACATTTGACAAAAAGCGAAATGAAATGACGATAGTTTAAATAATTAAGTAAAAACCAAAGGAAAATGTAACAATTCAGGTTTTTTGAAAAGTATAACTGAGTTGCAGTTCACTACAGGAAAATTATATTGTGCTGTCCTCTAAAAAAAAAACCCACACTGAAATGTTTCCTAAAAAAAAAAAAAAAAAAACTCACCTTAGTACTACACCAATTATTTTACTAAATTAAATTATTTTGTTTTGTTCTGTTTTTATGCATCATTTAAAATAATAAAAATAGTTAAAAATACCTAAGGAGTACTTATTTAGTTTTTAAATAATTTAAATTAACAATTGCAGAATTCTGGCAAAACACGAGTTTCATTTTTACAGATTTTCTTTTTATAATATAATTTTAGAATGATCTACATAATTATTATTATTTTTTAATGTTCAACCATTAATATGTAATAAAATGCTTCATTTTGAGCTGATTATGTCAGGTGTGGGTTGTTTTCAGGTAACACGAGTCATTTTTTGGAAAAGTGTTTTTTTTTTTTTTTTTTTTTTTTTTTTTTAATTTTCGCATAGTTGGCTGCCATTTTGTAATGAAGTGGTATAATGAAAAATGCTGAAATTAAAATATTAGTCAGAACAAGCTGTAATTATTTAGCCATGTTCAATTTTTATAAATTCTTTAATAAACTTTATATAAAGAAAATTTCAAAAATGGATTTTTTTTTTTAGAGGACACAGTAACTAAACATTCTTGCATTTGTACAACTTGAAAGCTAATCTGCATATCTAATAAGCTCATTTACCTAAATTGATGCACCTCATTCATATCCCGAGTTTCTTTCAATTTCTTTCCACTGTGAGAAATATTACAACACAAAAATTTATAAATGATGTTTGGTGATCATACAACGGAAGGGTTGTCTAATTATTGTTGGCTAGCTGGAGTATCCGGTCTTGCCCGTGATTTTAAGAATGTTTCTTTAATAAAATCAAGTTCCAAATTAAACATGTAGTATAAAAACATAATAAAAGCAGCAAGTGAAATATTATACTCATGAATCAAATAACAACCCATTATAAAAATATGTAAATTTATATAATGAACTTATCGGAAATCAGCTATAAATCAGATAGCTTCCATTCATCATTGGAGCAATAAAAGCTAAAAATTCATAATTGCTAAGATTCCTTTAAATGCAACATTGCATGTATACGAAGTACATGTGTTGCCATTCTAAAAAAGTAACATTTTAATTTACGTTTTTATTTTGAGTTTTAATTTGCGTAATTTTCACTCATTTTTCATTTAACCCCTTGGAGGGCAAGCACGTGGTCTAAGAATGCTAAATTTTGCGATGTTTCGACACCAGTAAATTTTAATAATGAATTTTTACCTTCTCAATCTGCAAACAACAATACTAAATATTTTTATATAATAATACTGATGGCAAAGTTATATATTAAAAAGTGGTATATATTATATACCGGTGCCGGACGACATATTATACCGACATATTATTAGAAAATAATCTGTGGTCTGGATTGAGACCGAGATTAAAACATTTTGCTGAAAAGTAGTTTCCAAGTATTTTATTTTTAAAATAAGTTTTCAGGATAAAAAAAAAGGGCAAATACAAAAATTCTGTAAATTTTATTTTTTAAAAAAATTTGAAAATTTTATTTCAGTTCTTTACTAAGAATGAGCTCTGGGCACCTAAAAATTTCTGAAAATTCTAATATACATGCATACGCACACGTATATATCTAGATTAGATTTAAAAATAACTAAAACGAATTCAAATAACCTCAAAATGTTAAAATATGCCAATATTTCCATAATCGGGCTTTTATCATGATTCAATACGTTCCTCAAACTCATATGACGTTATATATTCACCTGCTGGCGTAATATTCAGCTACTTTCTGTACTTACTCATACTTATACTCCTTGTATTATTTAGAAATGCTTGATACTGTCCATTATGCTTCCAATATGACGTCATATTCATCTTCTTTTTAACTGTTAAAACTTTTTATTTCATTTTGACCTTTCACGTGGGAAATCTTTCAATAGAAAATTAATTGTTGTGGAAAGAATTTTATTCTGGATTTTTAATTTTTGGCAACTGCTATAACGAAAAATGTTT
Source organism: Maratus michaelseni (assembly GCA_963931845.1). Classification (NCBI taxonomy): domain Eukaryota; kingdom Metazoa; phylum Arthropoda; class Arachnida; order Araneae; family Salticidae; genus Maratus; species Maratus michaelseni. The sequence goes on along the minus strand of OZ007594.1, from coordinate 164,283,121 downwards.
AAATTTGTTAGGAAATGGCTGATAGATTGGTGGTTTTTTATTTATTAAAAATTAACCATAATTTATTTCGATTCTGAATTATTTTAGTTGCCTCGGCCGTATTTTAACACACCTGTACGCGTAACATTTCGCAATTCCGGCTTCCAAACTGTGGATTTTTATAGAAATACAGACAGGCAGACAAATTCTCATGTTTATATATTAGATTGTAGAAACTCATGCTCTGGTTGGATATTTGAAAAAGCTTTAAAATATGCCTGACTGTTTTGTTTATTGTAAAATTAACAACTATGTACTGCAGTATTTAATCTAAGAGCTGAAAAACACACTTTGAAAGTAGTTTGATATCCAATTTGAAAATAAATATACATTCTCTATTTTTTTTCGAAATTATTTACATTAAGGATAATTTTTAAAATGCAATTAAATGACGTGATGTGAAATTTTTTACATAGAAATTTAAAGATCATATTTTTTTTTTCCGCTTATAGAATTCGAGTCTGGAGAGCCGTTATAAACTCATCATCTGGCTGTTTAATCTTGTACATCTGTAAAAAAAATATATATTGAAATATATTTGAATTATTTTTTATCGCAAAACTAACAAATGTACAACACTATGTTAATGAATTATTGTTTATTGTAAAATCAATTAGTGTACAGCAATATTTAAACTGGAAACATAGAAACGTTTTTACAAATTAGAGTTTGACATCTAATTTGAAACTGTGAATTTGAATTAAATTTAAGAAGACAAACGACTTTTAAAATCACGAAATTCAACTAAAAATCATCCGCCCTCTTTTAAATTTGGTGAATTGTGAAACTAAAAGTTCAAATTCACGTGTTGCAAAAAGAATTTTTGATTTCTGACGCTTCTTTGCAGAAATATAAGCTTTTATATTTTTAAACAAACTATATATTTAAACAGTTGTTTACACTCAAAACGCTGTTTTCTCAAAATTGAAAATTTCGCGCATTCCTAAATTTTGAAATATTCTATGCACATTACTAATAATCAGATTCTTTTGAAATTTATACTGTACATCCTCTATACAAAAACAAATAAATATTATCATAAAAAGTTGCATTTCAGGGGTATTTTAGTGTTCATAGATCATAGCTACTTTTTTAGAAAAGACAAAGCATAATTATAAGGATATTTTTTTCTTCTTATACATTCAGTGAACTTTTACAATTCATGCTAATTTCCTTTGTAATATATAAAAAGTATCCCATGAATAATTAATATCATATTTTATGCTAAAGAAATGCGCATGGAGCATTTTGAAATATGTAAAATTTTTGTCGTATTGAATTATTTTAACCGCAATAAATAAAAATGTTTTAAATATTTTAATTTCAAATTTTATGCATAAATATCGCCAAATTTCAAGCAAATCCGTTAAAATTTTAAAAATTTAGTTTTCGAAGTCCACTGTCACCTTAAGACATGTTATAAAAAAAAAAAAAAAAAAAAAAACTAAAATTTCTCCATTTTTTTGCAATTTTTTTAGAGCAATTATACAGTAATAATAATGGAGTTTTTGCAAATGAAAGAGCATATCTTGAAGTTTAAAAAGCATTTTTTTATTTGAAAATTTGTTAAAAAACTGCCCTTTGGCGGCCGTTGCGTACAGGAGTGTGCAAAAAGTGAAGCCTTCTGCGGTAGCAGATGAATCTGGGAATCTGCTTACCTGTAACAAAAAACAAAACAAAAAAAAAAAACTTTTAAAACTTGCGATATTTTCTAGTCTTTCTCGGATGCGTTTATCAATTTTTCGATCCTGAAGAAAGTGGCTGCCGTTCAAATTTTAAGTTGTCGATTTTAGACAAAAATGTTCGGATTTAAATCGCGCAACAAAATATTTACAATTCGACTCTTGAAAAACGCGTCCGTGAAAGGACTACAAAATAGTGTATAAGAAAAGTATGAAAATTTCAAACAAATCGGTCGATCCAATCTCGAGTTCTACCTGGTACCGATTTGTAAAACAGAGTTTCGAGAAAAACAGGTTTAAAGTTTTACAAAGTTTTTAAATAAACATAGGTAACACTGACAATTTTCAACTTACATAAAATCATCTATACCAGGCGCATATAATGAAGCCTCGTGGACTTCCTCTTTCTCAATTATTTTGTTTCTACCTGCGCGCCGCACACAATACGCTAAAAATGAGCCTGTTTACTGCAACACCAAAAGGCGGAAAACTTTTGAACCAGTGTGAATTTTGAAAAAAACTGCTTTACCATAATGTTTTTGAAGGTTTAAAAAGTGAAACTGTGGCAAAAAAAAAAAAAAAAAAGAAAAAAAAATTGATAAAAAAAAAAGTTGCAACATGCCTTAAATTAGGAACAGTTTTTCACGTTAACATGCAATTAAATTCAGTTAAATCAGCATGGCATTTCTTATATAAAGTTTCAAAAGTTATATTTTTTTTTCTTCGACTTACAGCATAAGTTTATTAATAGATTCGTGTGTACTCCAATTTACAAATATATAAACTGAATATGGAGAGACACTGTAATTTCTTTTTTCTTTCTCAAGTAGTGGGTCTTATGTCGAAGCACAAGACAATATTTCGTTTTGACAGCAGCAAACGTGTGCCATGTCCCGAACGCATCGTAAAAACGTGAGACCTCCTATCCATTGTGTGGCAAATGTGTTAAGTTTTGTTTCCTTTCTTTATTTCCGAATAGGCTTTATGGGCTGTTAAAGGCTCGTTAACGATCTTTATTGGCTGTATCGACCGCATCTGTTTATCTTCGCCACGTGCCTGTGGAGAAATACGAGATCATGGCATTCTTCAATGATACTCGTTATAAAATCCCACTAGACCAGACACTGTAGTAGCCAAATTAGTTCATTATCTTGTAGTTAAATAAATATAAATTTCCCCTTATATAGTCAAATGTTTTTAGATCTTTTTAATTTTAGATTTTTTTTCGTCAGAAGAAATAATTTATAGTATACACAACAGCAATTACTTTATTACTGCTACTATTATACAGTGGCGTAGTCAAAGAGAATATCCATTAATCGAGGCCCTTTTGCGATATGAAAAAAGCTTTCTTTTTAACACCAGAACGCCATAGAGGTCAATTTGGTCAGTTCCAAATAATTATATTTTGATTCGAACAAGAATTTTTTAATAAATATAATTTAAATATATACTACACAGAAACAAGTTAAATATTTAAGTCAAATAGAATTAAATAATAATTCTGGTTTTAAGTATATTTATTAACTTGAGTTTAACTTCTGGCAGTTCTAGTAGCGTTAAATGCGCTTCTTTTATGGAACTATTTTTTAAGAACCCTTTTCACTTATACTTATCTCTATAGGTATAAGTAATAACTATTTAAAATTAAAAATATGATACTTTTTGTCTACTTGAGCTATAAAAGTCGACTTTCTTGATAATTTTGACTTAGGTAAAGCCATTATATCTATTCTTATTACAAAAATTCGACTACCAAGATAGCAAATTTGGCAATTCTACTACCTGTCAACAAACAAACATTCAGGGATTTTATCCAAATATCAATTATCAACCGGCCAACTAAGAAAAAGCAACTTATGCAACAAGATGCACTGAAGCCACGTCGGCTTATAGTCCAGGCATTAGGGGATAAAAAAGAGCAAATAAAAGAAAGTTTTGGTGTAGTTTTGAATTTTGGGTCCCTTTATGTTTTTTGGGTCGCTGAACATGAATCTGAGGTTTTCCAACACAATTTTTTCCGGGAAATAAGTTTTTTTTTACAAAAAACGTGTAAAAAAAACGGACTTTTCTCCGTTTTTTCAAAATACTCCAAAATTGTGCATTTTGCGTGAAAGTCGGCAATATATATGAATTAAAGAAAATAAATTTTCCTATATTTTATGTATTGAAAGTTTTTTTCACCTGATCAATAGTTTAGCCGTGAGAGTGCCTCAAAAATGGGTGTTAAAAAATTTTAATATTTGCAAGACCTTTTAGTGTATTTAGTTAGTTTTATCATTAAAATTTCAATCGTACTCTCCACTCATTTTATTATTATTTTTTTATATATATATATATATAGTTTCAGGATTTTTGAAATAGGATCGCGAACATCATAATTTTGATGACTTTCAGTACCACGAATTTTTGCGCATTTATTTTTGATTAGCTTATTCTACAAAATTAATATATTGAGATCCATGTTTTTAGGAGCATAAGAAAGAGAATAGCAAAACCAAGAATGGTTTAGTTGCTAATTACATAATAATTTCTACATGTTTTAACAAATATGTTTTAAAAAAACATTATATTTTCCAAAATAACTTTCTTTTTTCATTACTGCCAAAATAGGATAAAATTATTTATGTTAATACATAAATACAAAATACTTGTACTGTTTTATTACTGTAAGATATTGCACATGTTGTTTGTAACTTTTGGTTCCACTGAACTCTGAATCAAAGATGTCAATTCTGAAGCTTGGATTTGTTGATAAAGATAACACTGTGAGTTAAAAATTCATTCTTAGATTAATAGATTTCGTTCTTGTTCAGATTGTCTACGTATTTTTCATGTTACTATAATTCATCATTACTGTTATATACGTAAACTACATATTTAAAACAAAACTAAAAAGTAATTAGTTAAGTTACACTTAATGAGGATTTGTTTTATAAAAAAGCAGATTGTTTCTTAACTACATTAAAAGATCATTCTTACTTTGTATATTTAAATAGTTTTAAAATAATTAAAAAAATATCTTAATCGTTTGAATAAAAAAAAAAATTAAAGTTATCAAGATATATTATGAGACATTTGTTATTATATCTGGATTTTCCTTGTGTATTACTGTATTGATCGAACTTTCAGTTCTACTTATCTTAGATGCAATTCCCTAATAATTGTATAAACGCTGAACCGATTTATATAACTATTTGTTATTTTATTGAATTTATAGTAGAAGAAAGACTGTTTAACGAAACAGGATCCGACCTCTCTGCCTGCAAGATTGAAAAACTCCACTGATAAAATTTATCTTTAAATTGTATATAAAGAATTTTTTATTTTAGAGAGAAAAAAAGTCACATTTTAAAAATTTTACGACAAAAGGAAAAAAAAAAAAAAAAAACGTTTATATGGGAGGATTTTTGTTTTTTGCAATTCTTTGGATTGCATGTTAGGAAGGACAATAAAATACACTTTGCACATGCTATTTAGATTATTTGAATGAAAAGGGTGATTTCTGTGATGTTTTTCTTAGTCTTGGACGTGTCCCTTTATAAATTAAACACAGGTAAATTGAAAGTTCAAACAGAGAATACATGAAAAATCAATGCTTTAATAAACAATAAGTGCACAAAATAGTGAAAAACATTGAAATGTGTCTCTTTTGTCACTTTTGCCATTGAAAGCTTTACTCTGCACTGTTTAGTGCTGTATTGTAGTAGGTTACTTTACAATTCTGTCGTAGAAGGATTTTGCTTCTTCATTTACATATTTCAGAACTTTTTTTGATATCTTGATTTTTTTTATTCCCCCCCCCCCCCCCCCCCGTTAATAGGGTTTTTGGTCTTCAAAGGTCCGTTCATTGGGAAAAAGTTATACATAAAGTGATTGGGAAAAGGGCACATATACAGATTATGTGCCAGATAAATGTGTTTTTTTTAACGTCCATGGAGTCAAGTTAGAAATGTGTCCTTTTAAAACATAATGCGGCTACCCCATTAGAATATTATATTTTCATTAAAACATCGATTTCCAAAAAAAATGTGACTTGTGGCCCTTTCTAAAATAAAAAGGATTCATATACCAGGGCACAAAAGTGATTAAAAGAAATGCTAGTTAGAGCGTTTTTGCTGATATTTCAAAAGGACAGTTTTTATTTTATACATTCATTTTACTGTTTTTTTTTTTTTTTTTTTTTTTTTTTTTTTTACAAAAAATATCCAACTTCTTTCCATAAATTTTTAATTTCTTCATATCTTTTATCCCTTACAATGTTTAATTTTTTTTTCTTTTTGCGTTTAAGTATACAGTTTGCTTTCAGGATTATCCAATCTATACATTCATTGACAATTATATGAACTCTGGTTATAAGAAATAAAGCTAGTACTAACTTTTTTTTTTTTAACGAAGTAACGTTTAAAATAAAAACTTAAATGATACTATTTTATTTTACGCAGAGACAATGTTATTTCGAATTGCGCGGAAAAGCGCGATACCACTAGAAACATTTTTTGTATCAAGACTCCAATAGAGGCAGGTAGTTGCTCCGTTTGCCCGTTGGTTTGCGCCGATTGTGTAAAGAAAGCAAAGCCGTATATACATTAGCTCCAAAGAAAACCACCTAATTTTCGAGGGCAAGAATAATCGAGTGTAATGAAGATGGAAATATGACAGAATATATCAGTTTCGGTGATTTAGAATTATTTTATATCTATGGAGATATTGATTCTCAACTGCTGGTAACTCTATATTTCTAATCAATTCTAGTTTTTAAAAGTTGGGTTTTTTCATGTATTAGTACTATTTCAAAAATTACTGGGGAACGAATAGTTATTTTTTTAATTTCTACTAAAACAAACAAGTAAAAATATATAAATAAAAATTATCATATCACTAAACATTATCATATTACTTAATAATGAAAAATAATGCGATATTAAATGGTTTTCTTTGAAAAAAAAAAAAAATCTTTGTAGAAACGAATTATTTTTCAAAATTAAAATGCATTGCCTCTTGACTGCAGAGTTCTGTATTCATACTCGCATGGGACCACAAAAAGCTAAAAAGACAAAGAAAAAAAGTAAAAAGAAAGAGAGAGAGAGAGAGAGAGAATTAGAAAGATTTTATCTGAGTATTGTGCGAGATATATAGAAATAGTCAAAAATAAATATATTCAGCGTAAGAAAAACATATAATATTACATTCTATTCCTAAAATTCCCTAAATCCCAAGTGATCTAAAAATTCTCACGCTACTCATCGAGCCACCCCAACCAAGAATTTTCAAGGACCACCCACTATAAAAACAATGCATCCGAGGCGTCATAACAATGCATTACCCCAACTTCTACATGCCAATCACGCAATTAGACAAAAGAAATAAAAAAATGAAAATATCTCCATCCTTCACCCCCCTAAAAATCGTCGCGACAGAGTTTGAAAGACATCGTGATGTCGTAGGAGTGCGAGGGTTAGATGAAAAAACAAGATAAGAGAGAATTTTCGATTTGTCACCATTAGCAGCCTCCGACCTATGCCTTGAACTCATGACCCATTTCGTTTCCCTGGAGTTGACGGGGAAAATCTTCTTGGGTTGTTTTAAAATTGTATAAATGAAAAGCAGGGAGCATCATGAAAAAGTATCTGGTGTAACCGTAATGTAAAACTATGGTGGGTAAATATTGTTTGTGTATTGACTATATCTTGTCCAATATTTGCATGAAATATTGCTTCAATGTTGCGGTTCTTGTATTTTGCCAATATTGGTAATAAATATTTCCTTTTTTTCATTGCCAACATTTCCAGTGTAAACCAATATTTGACCAGTGCTGGTATTTAATTGTAAATATTCTTGTTGAAGGCATTTTTGGCGTAATATTCTCTTCAATATTGCAATACAACCATTATTGTTTTGGTAATAGGCATCGCTTGGTGCAAAAGGTCTACAACATTTCATGAAAGTATGCGTTTTGTGCTTCAAACAACATTAAAAAAAAAAAAAGATTATAAATAAAAGTTATAAATAATCCCTCTAAAGATAATTCGACACTTTTTTTAAAATTTAAAATAACTGCTCGATTATAAATATTGAAAGAAACTGTGATGCTAATCAGAAAAATTTTCAATCTAATTTCTTGTGTATCTTTAGATATGAAAGGGGATAATTATAGAGGTGGAAATTTTCTTAAGTCATAATTTGGAACATAAAGGATTAAAGCAAAAACTAATAAATGATATAATTCCTAGAACAGACGTTCTCAAACTTTCTCAGCTACGGAGCACTTTGAAATGTAAAATTCAAGGCGGAACACTAATTTTAGTTTCACGGATGCATAATGTATTTAATACATATAACGGAAATAATATTGACGAATAGCAAAGTCGTTTCGCAATTTAAGTATGCAAGATATTAAGTTTTATTGCTCAATTTTTTTTATATTCTCTGTAACAATTTCAGTAAATCTCTCACAGTCTGCTAATTAGGCAGAGTAATCAAAGATAGAAGTTCCCAAGAGTTGGAAAACTTTTCTCACGCTTAGCTGTGGGGGTGACAAGAATGCCGGTTACTACAATAGGAAAAGATGAGCTTCGATCAATCTTGTGAAACTGAAATTGCTAGACAGCAAATATTTCTCTGATCTGACCGTCTATATGTGGGGTCTCAGATCGTGGGAATTTCCTGCGTGAACATTTAAAAGTTCAGTAAGACCTCCCTAAAAAGGCTTTATCCAATGACGTAAACTAAAACTTTTTTTGATTGGTGATCGGAGAATCTTTTGTTCGAAGAAACGGACCGGAGAAGAGGATCGAGAGGAGGTTAGTTAGAGTTTCGGCAGGAGAACGAGTGTTGGTGGAAAACACTCATCTCAGGACGGTTTCCCTTCTTAGTAGGAAAGGACAGGTTTGCTGACAGATTTTTGAATGAGAGAGTGCGATCTCTCTGAAGTCAACGCAACAGCCTTGGATTTGACCTTTCGGGGAGAGTGAACAGTAGCACTAGTTAAGACTTTAAGATTCTAAAACTACTGTAAAAGACTGGACTATTTGGTGATTTGCTATAAATTACAAGTCGAGCGAACTCAGCTAAAAAAAAATTGTTGTAAATAATTTTTACCTCTAGAAATTTCAAGAACGCTTTTTAAATAAAATTTGTTCTGAAATATTTAATGAAGGTGATTCATTGTGAAACGGCTCCACGCTACCCCATTTCAAAAACACTCAACATCGTGGATTCTTTACAGCTGGTGGCAAGCGAGTCGGATATTTCGACAAAAATTTATTAGCATTAGTGAAGAGAGTCCAGACAGTAGCAGTGACGCCCGCCCGCATCTAAGCGCGCAAGATCTGACGCCAGTTCAGGAGAGGAAAGCAGAGACCGAAGCAAGCCTTGCAGTGTCACGACAGACAGCAGTTCCGTCCTGGAAGCAAGCCCGTGTTTACAGAGAACAAGCCCGAAGCAAGCCCTTGCATTGTCACGACAGACCACAGTTCCGTCCTGGAAGCAAGCCCGTGTTTACAGAGAATAAGTCCGAAGCAAGCCCTTTCTAGGAAACATCAGGAGCCGACAAACCGAGATAACCTGTGAAATCGACGACGTCTAGGCCAGACCCGAAACCGGCGACAGATAATGCAGACAAAGACTGTAGAAAAGGTAAGCTCAATTCATTTTTGAGTGGCTCTCATTTTGTTTATATATTCTTTAGTGAGGAAAATTCATTTCTGAGAAATTTTTTATGTGAATATTGATATATGATAAATTATGATAAATTTTTAAATCTAATAACTTTTAACATATTTGGAAAAATTTTATGTATATTTGTTATCAGCATAAAATTTGATAGTGTGAACTTTCTTTTGGCAGTAAAATTATATAAGGATTGTCAGGCTAAATGTGTATATATATAATTTTTTTTTCCCGAAAAAAAAAAAGAGATAAAAATTTTGATTTTTCAAATAAGTCGATTGTCTATTCATGATTGAAAGATTTCAAAGGTGTACTTTTTTATATTATTAGTGAAACAATAGATGTTGTTGATAATCAAATATTTTGAATATGTGATGTTAGGAAAATTTTTTCAGCAGTTGCAAAAAGTGGTCATTTTGTTACCTGCGGGGTCAGAAATATCAAGTATTGGTTGAATTATGAACACAGAATTTCAAATTTCTAAATTTGTTTTAAATTTGTATGATCGACACCAAAACGTGTCAGTGTATTGAAAATTTTACAATATTGAAAATTTATTTTTATATGTATACTATTTTTATTATTCCTCAAATTGAATTGTATTTAAAATTGTTAGTATTATGTGGGTAGTAGCAGAAAATTTTCCATAAAGTGTTAGAATCCCTGTTGCATAAGTTAGCGAGCGAAACTATCATTTTCATCTTTATATTGTATTTACATAAAATTTTAAAATGCAAGAAGTAACTGATCTGAAACAGTGCAGGAAAATTGATTTGCAGAATTTAGCGGAAGAATTGGGAGTGGAAATAGGGAAAAATGACAGGATACCGGTAATTATCCAAAAAATCGAAGCTGCCGATGATTACGATAAAGATTTTGCATTCACGCAAGCTGCGTATATCATAAAAGATCGCGAAGACAAGATAGCCGCGGATAAAGAGGAAAAACAAAGGGAGAAAGAAGAAAGAGAAAGAGAGGAAAAACAAAAAGAACGCGAATTTACGTTAGAACAACTTAGATTGACGCAAGATGCAAATAGACGTAGTTCAACTAACAGTACCGGGTCGGAACGCACACCTAAATTGCCGCTTCGAACAATCATGCATCGATTTGATCCAGAACGCTCGGATATAACTTTGTTTTTAAATTTGTTCGAACGACAGGCGACCAAAGCGGAAATAGAGACAGGTGACTTAGTGACGCATTTATTAGCTTTAGTGCCGGTAGAAATTGCAGAGTTAATTTTAAGGGAACCGCAAGATCAGACGGATAACTTTGAATACGTCAAAAAGTTTTTGCTTGAACGATTCCGTATGAGTCCCGAATCGTATCGTCAAAAATTAATGAAACATCCACGCAATCCAGATGCTCCATGGAAAGATATTATTTTTGAACTCAATAGTTATTTAGAGGGTTGGTTAAATGGGTTAGATGTTACGGATTTCAGTAGTCTGAAAAATTTATTGATAACTGACCAGATCAAGCTCCGTGCTTCTAGTGAAATGAAAGAGCATTTCATTGATTCGTGGGCAAACTACAAAGACCCGTTAGTTTTGGCAAAATGTCTGGACGAATACGAAGCAGTGAAAGGGATTTCAGATAAAAAAGAGAATGCGAGATCTTTTTATGATAGGAAATCTGAAGAAACGAAACTCGAGGGAAATTCTGGAGAAGAAAAAAATTCCGACAAAAAAATAAATTGGCGAGACAAAGAAATTAAAGACAGGGAACGTATCTTTGAACGAAAGAGGCGTTGCCATACGTGTGGAAGCGAATTTCACCTAATGGCACGTTGTCCGAAAAGACAAAGGGATAGTACGGAAGTAAAATCTTTCGAGAGCATAAATCACTTAGGCGATATAAGCGAAGACAAAAGCTTGTTCCGACCTTTTTTGAGTGAAAACAAAATAAATGGGAAGAAGGCGTGTGTACTTAGAGACTCAGGTAGCTCGTATTGTGTTTGCCCATGGAATTTGGTAAATAAGAGCAAATTAGGCAATGAATATGTTTGGCTTAAACAGACATTTGATAAATATCCAAAACGATTTAGAGTGGCACGTATAAAAATGGAAATAAAAGGTCTCGGATATGTAAATACGAAAGCGGCAATCCTGCCTAGACACTCTAAAATTAAACACTATATCTTAGGTAATAAGACGCAAGCTTTAATAAATGAAAAGATAAAGCGAAAGCAAAAATCGCAAACTAATTCCAGTTTGGAGAACCCGGGGATTGAGATAAACCCTTTAACAGATCCACAAGGGCAGGAAGAAATTCTTTCGTCATTCCCCCCCGAAATGAAGAACCACCGTTCTCAGTGTATTGGGGAAAAAGAAACCCTTTTGAAAAGGTCAAGGAAAGTAGATGAGTTGGTTTTCGACCGGCAGGGTAATTCGAAAAATAAACGCGCAAATATGGAAGTGAGTGTTGACAGGAAGGGTTATCATTCGAAAGTTAATCTGGAGGAAGTGAGCGGATTCACAAAGAGTTTTCTAAAATCCTTCGAAATTCTGTTGAAAGAGAGTAGGGACAGTGGAAATTCACGCCTTTGTGACACTCTTGTTAAAGAAATTGAACGGTTGTGTAAAACGTATTGTTCGGCAAACACAAGTAAAAAAAATTCAGTAGTAAGTTTTTGAGTAAAATCCTATCTTTTGTACATATTTGATTATTTTTAGTTTTATTGTTATTTTGGCATGTGTAGTAAAAAAGTATCTTTCAAAAAAAAAAAAAAAAAAAGTCTCTAAAGCTAGATGTTCAAGCAATGGTAAGCAGTATATAAGAATTTAGGTCACTGATGTATATAGTGAGGTTAAATTGAAATGTTATTTGAGCCACTCAAATATGTTGAGCTAATCCTTTTTTTGCAGATTTTCCGCGTTTTAACCCGGAAAATGTTTTGATGGTGGGGGTGTTGTAACAATTTCAGTAAATCTCTCACAGTCTGCTAATTAGGCAGAGTAATCAAAGATAGAAGTTCCCAAGAGTTGGAAAACTTTTCTCACGCTTAGCTGTGGGGGTGACAAGAATGCCGGTTACTACAATAGGAAAAGATGAGCTTCGATCAATCTTGTGAAACTGAAATTGCTAGACAGCAAATATTTCTCTGATCTGACCGTCTATATGTGGGGTCTCAGATCGTGGGAATTTCCTGCGTGAACATTTAAAAGTTCAGTAAGACCTCCCTAAAAAGGCTTTATCCAATGACGTAAACTAAAACTTTTTTTGATTGGTGATCGGAGAATCTTTTGTTCGAAGAAACGGACCGGAGAAGAGGATCGAGAGGAGGTTAGTTAGAGTTTCGGCAGGAGAACGAGTGTTGGTGGAAAACACTCATCTCAGGACGGTTTCCCTTCTTAGTAGGAAAGGACAGGTTTGCTGACAGATTTTTGAATGAGAGAGTGCGATCTCTCTGAAGTCAACGCAACAGCCTTGGATTTGACCTTTCGGGGAGAGTGAACAGTAGCACTAGTTAAGACTTTAAGATTCTAAAACTACTGTAAAAGACTGGACTATTTGGTGATTTGCTATAAATTACAAGTCGAGCGAACTCAGCTAAAAAAAAATTGTTGTAAATAATTTTTACCTCTAGAAATTTCAAGAACGCTTTTTAAATAAAATTTGTTCTGAAATATTTAATGAAGGTGATTCATTGTGAAACGGCTCCACGCTACCCCATTTCAAAAACACTCAACATCGTGGATTCTTTACATCTCCATCAATTTTAGATTACAGACAGAACTACATGCGCGAAAGAAAAAAAAAGTAAGAAAAATTGTGACAAAACAATTAAAAATAACTGATGTGAATATAACTGATGTGGGCTATAACTGATGTGAAAGGCAGGGGAAAAAATTTAGCTTTATAGGATAAGATTTTTAATTCTTCTTTTAGCATACATCAAAAATCTTTGGTTTTTTTTTAAATATCAGATATTATTTCAATCAAGTATTTATATTGATGTGATATTACATAACAATGACTTTTATTGATGCAAAATACCGAATTACAATCCAAACATTCTGTTTAATGTTTTCTTGCAATTTTTTTGAAAAAAAAAAAAAGAGTTCAAAGTATTGGGAGTGAACTTCAAACTCGTTGGGATACCTGCAGGAATGTCTGATTTGAGTTCTCTAAATCTTTTGTCAGAGGAAAATTCTTCAGGCAACCATTTTTGAGTGACTTTTTCCCAAACCTCAGCTTCATTTTAAATCGCTTTCACTTGATCATTAACATCGTAAACATTCAATGATTTTCCTTCAATAGGCATTTATTAAGCGCAAAGCATTTTTATAAATATTAGTTAAATACGCCGATTTCATAGGGCAACGATTGTTACCCAACTTCTCTCCTAGAGCGAAGTTATTTTCATGAAGATTTTGACTTCATTCAAGCACGTTAGACATTTACCACGGGAGAGAAACCTTACTTTTGTGTGAAGAAGGAAATACGTAATAGAAATAAATCCCTCTTCTTTAAAGCACAAAGATTTGAACAACCAACTAGTTAAATGTTGCTATTTTTGTAAAATTTAATATTTTAAAAGTTTCACCCAAAATTTTTTGCAAAGGCAACATTTCTTTTTTTTTTTTTTTCTTTCATTGCAAGAGCCTGACCCAAAACTTCAGCTTCTTTTCAAGGCTTTTAAAGTTTTGCCTGTCCCAAAACTTTAGCTTCTTTTTAAATGCATTTCGCTTGATCATTAACATCGAAAGTAGTCAATGCTTTTCCTTCAATAGCCAGATATTAATCGCGAAACAATTTTATAAATATTAGTTAAATACGCCGATTTCATTGTGCAACGATCGTCACCCAACTTCTCTCCTAGAGCGAAGTTATTTTCATTCATGAAGATTTTGTCTTCATTCAGGTACGTTAGACCACGGGAGAGAAACCTTACTTCTGTGTGAAGAAACAAATACGTATACAAATCCCTCTTATTTAAAGCACAGAGTTTTGAACAGCCTACTAGTTAAATGTTGCTATTTTTGTAAAATTTAATATTTTAAAAGTTTCATCCAAAACTTTTTGCAAAGGTAACATTTCTTTTTTCTTTTTCTTTTTTTCTTTCATTGCAAGAGCTTGACCCAAAACTTCAGCTTCTTTTCAAGGGTTTTAAAGTTTTGCCTGCCCAAAACTTTAGCTTCTTTTTAAATGCATTTCGCTTGATCATTAACATCGAAAGTAGTCAATGCTTTTCCTTCAATAGGCAGATATTAATCGCAAAACAATTTTATAAATATTAGTTAAATACGCCGATTTCATTGTGCAACGATCGTCACCCAACTTCTCTCCTAGAGCGAAGTTATTTTCATTCATGAAGATTTTGTCTTCATTCATGCACGTTAGACATTTACCACGGGGGAGAATACACGGTATCTACAATACCGTGAGAGAAACCTTACTTCTACGTAATGAAGTAAGTATTTATGCAGCCCCCCCCCCCCCTCCTTCCTCAAAGCACAAAGTTTTGAATAGCCTACTAGTTTAAGTTTGCGATTTTTATAAAATTTAATATTTTAACTGTTTCATTCAAAACTTCTTTCATAGAAGGTGACATTCTATTTTCATTGTAAGAGGATGACTCAGTGGTTGCTGATGATTAATTTACTTTCTATTTTCCTGATTTCACTAAACGCCTCATTAGTCATCATTGTGCACAAAATAACTTATCCCATGGAATTCTATTCTTTGTGAAACCATTCGTCTAATAATTTAAAGATTTCGGAGCGTTTGTGGTATTCTTTCGTTCAGGGTTTGCCGAGAAATAAATCCCCTTGAAAAGAATCTACGTATGAATATGCAGAAATGCCATTAATATTAATAAATTAGCTACATCGGTTGATTCATCCATTTATATTGAAAATTTAGTGCATTTTATACATGAAATCAAAGCATCTTTTACAACCTCTGATAAATATCCGATTTATTATGAGAATGTATCATTCGGCAAATAAACTGCATCTATATATCTCGAGGCGTTTTTGTTCAAGATGCATTCAATAATGTCTTTTTTTACACGTCATAGTAAGCTTGTAGGATATTGGACTTCACTGGGTTGAACACTTGACATATAAAATAAGATGACGTGAATGTCTTTTGAATTGTATGCACCCAGAAAAAGGAATTGATTAAAACAACAAAACATGTTTTGTTGAGTACATTTGGTTGTTTCAAGCAAAATTTTTAGTCGATGTAAAAAGTTGGTTTTGTTGCATTAACAAAAAAATATTGTTAACACTCTTACATAATTTTAACAAAATTTCATCAATTTTACTTGAATTAACAAAATCTGTTTTTTTTTTTTAATTTTACCATAATTTTGTAATTTATAATTCCAGCAAAATTTTGTTGCTTTTACAAAATTTAAATTGTTGTGTTAGCCATAACTCTCACACGTAACTTTGTTTATTTGACTTATATAACTGTATAATTAAAGGATTAACATAATTTTTGGATAATTAAAACTTTTTTAATTGGGACGGACCAAGATAGTTTTAAAACTCCCCCTACCCCATTTATTACTTTCTTCTATCTTTACAAGAAGAAAGTATTGGAATCATGAAAATTTTTAACTTCTGGTTTTCGATGGATTTTAGAAGGTCCTGAACACTATTTGACTGTTTTCAGGAAATGACTGTCTATGACTCTGTCTGTATGTGACAAAAATTTTGAGGGCGCTCTATTTCAAGAACTAATGCACGGAATTTAATTAAACTTTATATTCAGTTACTTCCTGATATAAATTGGTGCTGATTAGTTTTTGGCATAAATCGCGCAACAGGTGGCGCTGTTATGTTGCAATTTTCGCTATTTCTGCAATAGATTCGCGATTTCTCAAGAACTACTGCACTGATTTACATCAAAATACAGATTGAGTTAGACCTTGACATAATTAGAATCTGATTACGTTTTGGTGTCAATAGCCCAACAGGTGGCACTGCTATGTTATTTTTTCATGATTTTCCCTGTAACTAAATCTCAAGAACTAATGCACACGGATTAATTTTTAAATCATTTTTTGCAGTGATTTACGCCTGTAATTCTTAAATAATAAACAGTGAATTTTTATCCTGCTTTTTTTCAAGCGTAAACCGACAGAGTGGAAAATGTCCCAAGCCGGGAATTGTACCCGGGTCCTCAGAATAGCGCTCTGAGGCCCCAGCATACGACAACACAGTTAATTTTTAATTAATTTTCTGCAGTGAATTATGCCTGTAATCCTTGAATAATAACCAGTGAATTTTTATCCTGCTTTTTACAGGCGTAATTCACTGCTGAAAATGAATTAAAAATTAACTATATGTTGCCGTATGCTGGGCTTTGTATTTTCGTCTCATGTTTGCCGCAGAAATTTGCATGCTCATGCAGGGCCTGTTTACTGAATAGTCCCGGGAAGCCCGTGCTTACCCCCAAAAATACAAAGGTACCCCCAAATTTACTTTTCAGAATAACTTTTTACAAAAAAAAAAAAAAAAAAAAAAAAAAATCAATCAGGGTAAGAAATGCATTTACGAAATTTTTATCTAAGAAGCTCGCTTTTTCTAAATTGTTGTTTACTAGAAATTTTTATGGTAAAATTTCAAATTGTTGCAGCATACCAAAAATGGATTTAGTAAATAACAAAGCAATTGGTATAGGGGGGGGGGCCCAGAGTTACGTCGGGTTTCCCCTACTTTTATGTCTTAAGCGGGCGCTATGCTCATGATGACATTTCCATCTTGTGCTGCGTTTGCAGCCTGTGCGACATATATAAGAGTGAGAAATTTCGAGTTTGGATATCGTTACTTCTGGCTGAGTGGTTAGAGTCCCAGATCGTTATTCTGAGAACCCGGTTTCGATTCACAGCTGGGGACATTGTTCAAACTGTAGATTTACGCTTGAAAAAAAGCAGGCTAAAAATTCGCTTGTTATTATTCAAGGATTACATGCGTAATTCACTGCTGAAACTGAATTAAAAATTACCTAAAAAAATAGTTAAGTTTAGATTCGTTCTAATACAAAAAAATAATTTTAAAGTAAATATTATAATTGTTTATGTAACAAAAACTTTTTGTTGTTAAAACAAAAAAAAAATTCTTAAAATTACACAAAACAGTTGTTCTTTAAACAAAAGTTTTTGTTGCCGAAACTGAAAAGAACTTTTAAAGTAACAGATAATTATTTTGAGAAAATTTTCAACAAAATAATTTTGTTAATTCAAGTAAAATTGAAACATTTTTACTTGAATTAACAGAAATTTTTTTTGCTGACGATACAAATTTTTTTGTTGGAATTGCAAAAAAAATCAACAATATATTTCTGGTTGATTCAAACAAATTTTCTATTGACCCATATTTAAACGGAAAGTTTTGTTGGGCCAACCAAATTTTTGTTGATTCAACAAAACTTTTCTCTGGGTGTGTTATACTTCTCTGGAATTGCCCATGTTGAATATACTTCATTAGAAAAAAATATTCGGCTTATGCTTGCCTTCTGGAAGCACCTTCTCAAAATTACGACGTATTTCTGCTTGGATCTTTGAACAGTTTGACAAGAGTTTGGTACAGATTCGCATTGCGGCTTATTATCAGTTGTCTTAATGAAACCGAAAAGATTATTCAAGACACGTTCTTTGACGGATATGTGCTATTCTATCTTGTCGAATGAAAAAGGAGAAACTTGGACAAACTAAACGTCAACTAGCTTCTATATACTTTTTTTTTCACATTAGAAGATACTAAATATATTCTGTACTTTACTCGATACTTTTCTGTAAGCCACTTCTGGAATAGAAATCACCAAGTTTATATATTTAACACTATTTATTTCTTTAAAATGAAAATAATTTGAATTAATAATATCCTCTCTTTTTAACGGAACACTTGGAATTGTTTCGCGGAGCAATAAGTGCTCCGCGGAGCACAGTTTGATATACTCTGTCCTATAGAGAATTCAAATTTCTTTCAAGATTAAAAATTACAGAATTATTGCAAATGTTGCACTCGAGAAAATAGAAAGAAACTGTAAATCTAATATAATTATAATTGTAAATATAACGTATTCTTCTAAACTACAAATAATAATAATTAAAATAAAATTTAACGTAAATTTTGCCAGCAAAAATTTATGAAAGCATGCATTTAGGGCCCCAACTCTATTAAAACAACAATTTAAAGATAAAGTTTATAAGTAACATGAATGTGAAACTAATTTTATAGTGAATTCCTTTTTTTAAATTAAAAAAACAAAATCATTTTTGTAAATGCAGGACTTGTAAAAAATGGAAAGAAATTTTAAAGCTAATATAAACATTTCTTATTATTTTTGTGAGCAATAATAATTTTTAAATAAAAGAAAAAGGATAAAATTACAAAATATCGAACAATTTACATTAATCAATAAATTTCACACACTAAGGCTAAAGCCTCACTAGGCACAATCTAGAGTTGCTATTGTATTAAGGGTGGTCTCGCATAAAGTCCTGTAGTATTATTATTATTTTTTTTTTTTGTTATTTTTCGTGGGTAAAAGTATAAAAGAATACTAATGAAATAATTGTCTAGAAGCGAGCTATATTCTAGGCTGGTCCTAAGAACCACTTTTAATTTTTTACTTGTACTTTTTATGAATCATTCTTTCATAAATTTTCAAATAATGTTGGTATTTTAAAATGAATTAAAAAAGAAAAAAAGAAGAAGAAGAAGAAGAAGAAAGAAAGAAAGAAATAAAAGAATTCGATATAAAATTTCTTTAAAATTATCTGTAATTTATTAAATTTGGAATTGAAGATCATTTTTAATATGATTATAAGCTTAAAATGTTTGACGATTTGTTACACAACCCTTGCACTAAGAACGTTTCCAATCATTCATCTGAATGACATCTATTTTTTTTTACTATCTGTATAAATGATCATATTAAACAGCCCCACGGTCTTCTAGAGAGGTGGTTTTGTATTTGGAATATTTACATCTGTGTAAAATGAAAACTTTGATGCTTTATGTTTTTTCAAAAATATCCTTATGTGTTTTAATATATAAAACCTCCTTCCTTTGCACCGGTATATTAACTAATGAAATCAATGAAATATTACTGTTTTTACGTAATGAAAAAATAAAACAGATTAAAAATATATTTGAAGTAAATTTGAACGATTTAAGTAAAGGAAAATGTTACTTAATGAAGTATATTTAACCAAAGCAGTCCGTAAATTTTAAAGGGTTTCGGAATTAAAAAGTTCTTCTTCCAGTATAATCAACTGCGCAAAAGCATGCTTTAAACTCTATCTATTAAATTAAATAAAATTATTTCAATAAAATATTTTTCATTAAAATGGTCAGAGAGGAGGAAAAAAAGAGAGTTTTTGAAGCTTCACTTAAATGAATAAAGAATACACAATCTCCATCTTCTTCATCGAGTGGCGTTGATTCTCTTTTCTGTTCTTTTCTTCTCACCAAAATCTTGATATGTCACGTCATATGCAGTATATGTTGCAAAAGGTTTTCTTTCTTTCTTCCTTTTTTATTTTTTTCTTCAAATTAAGATTCAACCTTATATTTTTATTTTTTGTAATAATCTCTCATGTATATTTCAGATAATTGTATGCACCGAGTATTTTATTTGTGTCATTAAAGCTATTTTCAATTTTCCAATAATAATTATTGCCAGAGTAACTTTTTATAGCCTAAATTTTAAAATTAAACAAATATGCATCATAAATGAATTATGTTGTAATAATACCAACCTGTATTGATCTAAATGCTTTTTAAAATATTAATCTATTGATATAAATATTATAAAATTAATTATTACCGGAAGTATTATAAAATAATTTGCTTTTAATACCAATTATGATATTGCTTAATTCATTCCTTGCTATACCAAAAAAAAGAAATATATATATATATATATATTGTATGGCCACTGAAAAGTGTCTTTTTTTTTATATATAGTTAAGCTTTGACCGCCTTTTCCACCGGGCATTTATGTGCTGTTTGTATCGAACATGTCCCGAACACTATTTTTAACCTTTAAATTTTATAATTTTATTATCAGTAGTAAACCTTACTACAGCTATACCATTTCATTTTCCTTAATTTTTAGACTCTATCCTTAATCTCTATTGGTTTACTATCTTATTCCAAATTTACTTTCTACCATTATTTACATTTATTCCTCTTTCTTTTTAATTGCTCATTGTAATATTTTTACTTTTCCCAACGGCACATTTTTACAAGACATTCTACTCACTATAGACTGGGCGTAAAGTTGTTAGCAACTCGG
Source organism: Maratus michaelseni (assembly GCA_963931845.1). NCBI lineage: Eukaryota > Metazoa > Arthropoda > Arachnida > Araneae > Salticidae > Maratus > Maratus michaelseni. The sequence continues at coordinate 164,262,464 of OZ007594.1, read as the reverse complement.
AAGCCCCTTAACCGGCATCAACTGTTCTGGACTGTTCCGGAGCTATCTTTAGTCTACCTATTGGCTTTTTATTAATAATATTTATTATTTTGTAACTTTTAAACTAAATGTATGGTACCTGTAAAGAGTTTTTTTTTCTTTTTTTGAGATGGGTTCGACCCTCGGTAGGTTTCGTCTGCCGTCTTCTTCGATATAATGGAATTTTATTTATTTTTTTTTTTATTTACTATTTTACTTTTTATTGTTAAACTTCTATTTCATTATTATATTTTTAAATATTTTTATTTCATTTATAACTTTTTAATTTCTCACGGCTCCCTATTTTTCTCGCAAGTTGATTACCTATAACCTGGAAGTTCAGTTGGTACGCAACTAGGTATTCCATCTGCTAACTACATTGTTTCATTGTTCCATCGTTCACCCTTGCTTAGCCGAAAAATTATAATTCAAGTTCAGACTGTCTTGCAGTGTTTATAAATTAGGACATTTCGTAGTGCCAGTGGAAAGTATATCATAAAATTATACCTTCTAAGACAGAAACTTGTCTAATACGGAATTTTTCTCCAGTCCCTTGCGATTCCGCCTTAGGAAGTTTTACTGTATAATAATTATAAGAAAAAGACAGCAATTTTTTTTCTCTTAATTGGAACTATTTGCTGTATAAAATCGAGGAAAAAGAGACGCTATTTTATTTTCCTAACTATTGATTATCAAGATATTAATGCAGAAGCATTGTTGATTGTTCATATAAGGTCATTAACAACATAAATTACATCAATTATTCATTCATATTATTTATATTTGCTAGATATAATAATACATACAAGTGAAATGTTACAGAAATTCGGCGGCACAGATTTTGTATACTGAATTGTAATAATCTGTAGTTTTCGAACCGCCCCTTGAAGCTTTGTTTTCATCCTAACAAGCTTTTAAATGATGTCTGTCATGACGTGAAAATCGGGAAAAGGCTAGAGATTTAAGATAAGATCGTTTTTCACCATCTCAGATTTCTTTTTTTGACAAGTAGACGGTTATAGCATATCTAACAACATTTAGGTTCCTGAGCATATTGAAATAGAGTAGTTTTCTAAAATTTCACTTTTGTAAGTTCACTATATTAGAGTACTGCTCTATGTTTCACATTATTTATTAAAACAAAGAAATAGTTAAAACGAAAATTATTACAATTAGTAGAAAAGTTTATATATATATATATATATATTTAAACAAAAAAAAAAAGAAAAAAAAAAAAGAAAAAGAAAGTGACAGCAGAAGGAAACAAGTGGTAAGTGTTATCGAAGATCGCTCAAAGGGTTTCGTTTAATATTCCTTTCAAAACACTTTATCATTTCTTTAATAAATTCAAATAAATTTCATTTAGCAACAACAACAACAAAAAAGTCATTTTTTTTATAAAGTAAAAATTTACCGGTCTATTTTTTTGTTTTTTCGAATATCTAAACCAGCCGGATAGCGGACGAAGCCCGCTATTATATTCTGTCATAATAATATCCGTCATACGGACTAAATGCAATATTTAAAAAAATAATTTCAAAATTACACAAATTGTACACCTTCAAAATGTTAAAATTTGCGAATATTTCCATAATCGGATTTTTATCACGATTCAATGTTTCTCAAACTCATATATTTACTATTCTCTATTACTCATATTGATACTCGCTTTGTATTATTCTCAAACATCTGAAAAATTCGTTAAACTTCCAATATGACGTCAGATTTTCTTTTTAATTCTCTAATGACGTGATATTAATCTGCTTTGTGTACATACACATACTCATACTCCTTGTATTATTGAGAAATCTTAGACATTTTCCGTTTTATTACGACTATGACGTCAATCAATTTTATTTCATATTTATCTTTTTTTCAATTGGTGAAACTTTTTATTTCATTTTCATTTTTCACGTGGAAATCGTCTGATAAAAGATTAATTATTGTAGAAAGAATTTCATTGTGGATTTTAAATTTTTGGCATCTGATATAACGAAAAATGTTTAAATTTAATAGGAAAAGGCTGTTAGAATTTCGGTTTTTTATCTCTATTTATTAAAATAATACGAATTTTTCAAATTTTAATATTTTGAGCTCTTTACAGTTGGTATTCATCTATATACACAAAGTTTCAACTCTGTAAGTTATATAGTTTTTTGAATGGCTCTGTGACGGACAGACAACGGAGCGGGAGTAATAGGGTTTCGTGAGATGAACGAAACCCTAAAAACAAAACAAAAAACAATACAGAACAGCTTTCTGAAATACGTTTTCCAACACACAAGTTTTTTAAGCCTTTGATTATGGGTCAGGACTGGCAACTATTTTCATATTCCGTGTCGCACCACAATTTTTTTTTTACAATATCCGAGTATAAGTCTATTGCAGAGATTGCTTTTGAAAAAGTGGTGCGAATAGAATAAAAATATCGTCCACTGAGACGTATATGTCCTAAGTCCTGACCTGTAAGTCAAAGGGTAAACCATCTTAGAAATGTTTCGTAACGTAGATGCATAATCAAAAATATGCATATAAAGGTTTATATTTGAAATTATAATTGAAGTTTATATATATTAGAAGCAAATTAGTATTTGACAATATTCACTACACCGAGGAGTAAAAATGGACTGGTTTTTAATAATATTCAGCCAATTGGTATGCATTTTGCTTTTGAAATTTATGATCGATTTTGTGTATCAGTTTTATCTATTACACATTTTTAGTGAAATATTACAATAACGTTTTTGATATAAATGTAATTCCACTTTCCAGATTCTATAAATATACCGTGTCATTTACCGAACATCCCAAACGATATATAGATAAGGGAGAACAAACTCTGAAATCTTTACACAACTACACCGCTAAGGCCAAGCAGATTCAAGTAGGTAAGTGTCGGTAAGCTTTTCATACTTGTGGCCATCATGCTAATCACAAGGCTAATGTGCCCCAAACGCAATCTAGATTAAAAATTGAACACCAATAACCATAATACCAAATAGACAAATGTTCTTTAAATCTATCTAAAGAATTGTTATTCTGCAATTTAACGTCCTATAACATTCTTTAATATACTTCGCGCATAACTGATTTAGAAAGTATGCGCACGAAATGACAGTAGGTACACAAAGAAACCTATCATCTAGGCTTTAGTAATTATAAATGATATTTAAATTAACTTCACAAAACAGTATTCGAAATATTTACTTGATATCAGGCATTTTAAAAAATTAGTGCACATATAAATACCAAAGAAAACGAATAAAATGGATTTGATGTAACTTTTTAAAACTTTCATGCTTTCATACAATGGTCAAAATAAGTATTTGACATGCATGAGGTTTCCAATGTTTCGTCTTATACGTAAAAAAAAGAGAAAAATCTCTAGATTACAAATGATGTAGCTCACAATTGCTACTTTATATATCAATCAATATTAGCTTAATAAATTTAAGAAATAACGTAAAATTACAATTAATTCAGTGATATCCAGAATTACGAGATCAAAAAAGTATTAGACAGTGGTAACATTATAGAAAATTCCTGACACTTTACCAAAAAAATCAGCATTTAAAATCTTCGAATTACACACGTTCGACACGTAGTTCGACAAAGTTAATTTGTGTTTGTTTGATGCATTTTGTTTAATAATTTGGGAAAAATGAGTTGAAAAAGCAAAGAAACTCCAACTGAACTCAAAAATCATATAACTCCCCATTTTCTTCAAGGAAAATCCGAAAATGCAAAAGCATCGAACAACTATCTACTACTTTATTAAAAAGTATAAATCAGATGAAACAGTGGAAAATAAGCCTGTAAGTGGCAACCCTAAGAAACTGTATGAGGTTGATGTGTGATGGATTGTGCGAGAAATTAAAAAAGATTCTTGAGACAATCCGGTCCAAGTTGGCAAAAAATTGCATTAGACTACATGAACATTTTAATGCCACTTTGAAAAAATTCGAAACACTTTGGAAGAAAAAGCAATTTTCAAGCAATATCTGTCCGGAAGAAGCCATATATCTCCAAGAAAAACAGACTGCTGGCTAGACTAGAGTTTGCTAAAGTGCGCATTAACAAACCTGTAGATTTCTAGATGGATGTTATATTTGCAGATGAATCAAAATTCAACCTTTTTCTTTGTAATAACAAAATTTTAGTGCGTAGAAAATTACATACAGAGCTTGAGGAAAATAATATGGTTGCCACAATAAAGCACGTTGATGGGAGAGTGATCTTGATGCTATGGCGATGTATAGAAAATAGAAGCTTCGGATGTCGGAAATTTAGTTGTAATGAAATATACCCTAATCCAGCACTAATACATTGATATCTTCCAAAAAAAAAATTGCGTCAAAGTGCAGAAAAATTATGTCTTGCGCAAACCTATAAGTTTTACCAGGATGATATGATCCTAACGCCCTGAATACTCGACCTTGGTTTCTATACAGCTATCCAAATGTCATTAAAACTCCGGCTCAATCGCCAGATTTAAATCCCACAGAACACACGTGCGGTCATTTGGAAAATAAATTACGGGAACGTCATTTTTCTTCAGAAACGTCGATGAATGAAGTGTTGATGGAAGAATGGCAAAAAATTGATGGAAATGTTATATAGATGCCAAATCATGTAAGAGATGTGATTCGCCGCCGAGGAAAAGCTACAAGGTATTAGTATAAATGTCTAATGTAAGTAGATCATTTGAAAGTTACTTGTCGAATAGTTTTTTTAAAATTTTATTAGGAATGTTAATGAATAAATCACTATTTTTTGCAAGAGTTAATTTTTTTTAATAAACCGTTGACGATAATAACATGTAGATGTCATTATCTAAATTTTTACTGCTGTATTTCTTTCTGCGCATTTTATTAAAGATATAAGACAAAACTTTAAAACTTAGATGCATATTGAAAGCTTATTTTGATCCCTGTATAACTTTTTTTATTCCCATATTCTTCGGTTTGATGCCATTAGTCCGCGAATTTCACTTTTCAGACTACATAAAGCATCTCGGTCATTTACCAAACATCCCGAACTTCATATAGATGAGATAAACACAATTATATTCATTTACAATATTATTCAGTGTATTTCGAATAAAATTAATTCCCTTAGAGTTACGTGTATAAAATAATTGTAGCGCATCAAAACTAACAGCCCCCTTAGGAACTATTAATTACAGCGCCTAGAATACATAGTGTGGAAAACGGCTACAAAATAGTACTAAAAAATTGAATCCGATAAATATAGAACGATGCTGAAAGGATAATGGATCGATCGCAACGAAATCTTCTAGCAGTGGCGTAGACAGGGTGGAGGTCCAGATGATTTGGATACCACTAAATTTATAAAAATACTTTTGCCTTATCTAATCGAGAATTTTCTGCGATATTGAAGGAGAAGAAAACTTTATAATATTACTGGTTTCCAGAGCATTTGGACCCCCCCCCCCCAACCTCTCTGGCTACGCCACTGTCTGCTAGCTCTTTTAAACGCAAATATTGTATAAGAATTGAACTGAGAAAACGTTTCAGCTGGTAGTAAATATTTTAAATAATTAAATTATACCCTATTTCCTTTGACTTGGATAGTGATTTTCATAAGCTTTGAAAATATGAATGATATTGATCATGGCCAAAAAAAGTGATACGCGTTCTTTTGTGCCTGGTTGCAGTACTCGATACAAGACAGCAAACTAGAAACTATCCCTATTTAGCACACCAAAGGATGAATATCTGCTAGAAGAGGGGAAAAGATTAATTCCCTGATATGATAAAAAACTAACTTCAAAATCAATTACATCTGAAATATACACTTACAAGAAGATTTTATTAACATAAATTATGTTCATGTTGTCAATAGTGAAACGGTTACTAGAGAGGTTTGCTAGAGCTAAATCTATTTTTAAAGCAGATGTTGCTGCGATCGGTCTATTATTGTACCGCATTGTTGCACGTTTATCGGCTACAATTTTTTAGCACTTTTTAAAGCATTATCAGTTTGGCTTTTTTTAAATTCCGAAATTTCGCATTCATACCAGAAATTCCCTATAATGTTCTTTTCGTTACTGAAGGGCAGACATTTCGTGACTTCTTAAAGTAAAATGTTTGTTTCAGAATTTCCGGTTTGAATTCGAAAACTTTGAATTAAAAAACGATAAAACCTTTTTCACACTATGTATTCTAGGCGCTGTACTATTAATAACATTCAAAATTCTTTTTCCAGTCAATCATTAAAAAGCTATCTGATTCTGGACATTTTTAATCCGTTACAGAAATGAATATTGAGAGAAAAAAATATTAAAGTAAACCTTTCTCAATTTTTGAAACATTATATATTATCTTGCTTTCTTAATTCCCATATTTGTCACTTAAAAGGGAAATTTTGATGCCAGTGGTTCGCAAAGTTCGCTTTCCAGGCTAAAAAAAAACATTCTTTGTAATTTGCCGAACTTCTCAAAAGTCATATAGATAAAGGATAATAAATTTTTATAGCACCAAAACGCAGACAAATTGTTTGGTTTTAAAACTCCAAATTAAAACTCCAAAACGTCGATAATACATTTTTCATACTTGCGGTCAACATGATAACTACATGACTGGTGAGTCCCACACATAGACGTCTAATATAAATAGACAGCGGACTAGTAACCCTTTGTTGAAGCAAATATCTCCCTCGCCACCATCACGTGATGGTGGGAGAATAATACGCCAAACTGGTTTTTTCCCGCCAAACTGTCGTTGGAATTCCACCGCTCCCACCAGATTTGAAAGTTACAAAAGTTTTATCAGTTTCCTACGAAACTTATGAGAAAAGTTATTAAATATATATTACCCAGTCAAAGAAATGGAGCATAAGTAATTTTAGTATTCAGTAAAAATTCCGATGCTGCCTGCTGTAGCTTTTCGTTACAATTAAATAAAAGATCTAAATGTATTTTAAAGAAAAAAAAAACAGGAAAATTCTTTGAGCACAACTAGATCAGTGTTTTTAGAATAGACAAGCTGCATTTGAGTGATAATTCCTCTTTTAAGGTTGTTTTAAAACTATAAACGTAACATTTTCATTATTATTCTAATTGATAAAATTATTATATTGCGAAGTATTATATTATATTGCAAAGTATTTGCAATTATCAGCCTTTAAAAACAAGCTTTCTAAAATATGTTTCATTTATAGAATAAAACTTGTTTATTTTATATTTAAATTATCTGAAACTGTTATGGGGCATGCGGATGAAAATTATTCAATATTATTGGATTTGATTTGGGATTGAATAGCTTTTTTCTATAAATGTATTAAAGCTTCAGTTCTAATAATTCTAGGAGTATTAAATTTTAACATTTTTTCCAGGAGAAGGGGGGGGGGGATGTTGCTCGGAATTCATCACTGATAACGCACCTTCCCTTATTCACCATTTATATTAAATATCTATGCTCCCACATGACTGACTAGGGAAGGTCCCCAACTGCCAGATCGGGATTTTGTCGAGAGTGGTGTCGTTGGAAAGCTCTTACCAAGGGGATCAAGTAAAAATTTATACAACTACCCGTCCGAATGCAACTGGTGAAGAGTTATAGGCCGATGTATTTCTGTCATTTATTGATTTCTCCTCCTATGCAGGAAAGACACTCCGTGTGGTAGAAAAGCGAGTTGACGGATTACAGAGATTACAGAGAAGACAATTTATGCTTGGTGGAAAAAGTAACTTCACGATTGGTAGTGCATTTCTGAATAGAAAAGGCTGAAGCACGAATGTTTCCAACAACCAGGTACACACAATGAAAGGGGGTGTTTCGCAGTTGTCACAGATATTATTAAAGTTAAGTTAAAGCATGCCTGTTTAACTGAGCAAAAGACAGGATCCATGTCTCTAATTAAAGCCTTTTGAAAGGCATACCGACGCATGTCATCGAAGGTGGGCGAGGAGAATTGGTTATAGGCCAACTTATTCAATTTCATTATGCTTTCTCTAGTGATCATGTCGACAAAATGTGATCACAATATTCTGTTTCTTACTAGAGGAAACATGGAACCTTCACCAACTTCACACTGGCAACAACAGGTTACATAACTGTACTGCAAGCTTTATTTTCTACCACACAGAGTGTTTTTTCTGTATAGCTAGCGGCTAAAGAAATCAATAAATGACAGAAATACATCGGCCTATAACTCTTCACCAGTTGCATTCGGACGGGTAGCTGTATACATTTCCTTGATCCCCGTGGTAAGAGCTTTCGAACGACACCACTCTCGACAATATCCCGATCTGGCAGTTGGGGACTTTCCCTAGTACGGGTACTGGTGAGTATAAAGGTGCGATCAGATAGCATTCTGCGACGGCAGCTTGTTTTTCGGCTTCTTTGATGTGGTGAGTCTTCTCTCGCTCTTGTAAGCGATAGAAGTATCACGAAGGAGACTCATTGGCATGTTTATCACATCCTCTTTCTTTTGTTGATGGCCACGAAACCTTTGGAAAATAAAGTCCAGATAAATAATTTTTGACTTACCATCGCAGAATTTTAAAATGTGCTCTCAACGCAGCCTTAAGAGCTCGTTGTCAATAAATATAATTCTCAACCTATTAATAAATTCTCTGCCTATTTAAAGAATTGTTATTCTAGAATTTAACGTCCTATAACATTCTTTAATGTATTTTACTCAGTATTGCCTGATAATGTATTTCCATGAAATAACAGGTTACAAAATAACCTATTAAACGGCCTTAGAAAATATAATAATATCCAAATTCATTTTTCAAACGATCTTAAAAAATGTATTTGATTCATTTGGCATTTCCCCTCCTTCAGTAATGCAGACGAATATTAAAAGAAATAACAAAGAAAATCTCTCTTAACTTTTTAAAACTTTCATGTCATACATTTTTTAATTTCCACATTCTTCGCTTAAAAGCGAAAAATTGACGTCATTAGCTTGCAAATTTCGTTTTACAGTCTCGATATAATATCCCGTGTCATTTACTGTCAAAAGGGAAAAATTGAAGCCGCATTAGTTCGCAAATTTCGCTTTCCAGGCTTTAGAAAGCATCCCGTGTCATTGACCGACATCTCGAACGTCATATAGATAAGGGGGAACACAATTTTATAGCAGCGAAACGCAGAAAAATTGTTTGTCAAAAAGAAAATAATAAATTAAAGAAAACCTCTTATTATTTAACCTCCTATTATCTTATTTTTAAAGACAAATAAATTAAAGAAGATCTCTTACACAGCCACACGGTAAAAAAAAAAAAAGATATGTTTTTTAAACTTTCATATTGCTATACGGTTTTTTTTTCCCAACATTCTTCGCTTAAAAGCGAAAATTTAATGTCATTAGTTTTCAGACTTCTCTTTCCAGTCTGCATAAATAAAAGAATCACGTGTCAACCGTCAAATGAAAAAAACAAATTAAGTCATTGGTTCGCAAATTTGCACATAAATATAGTTCTCAACCTATTAATAAATTCTCTGCCTATTTAAATAATTGTTATTCTAGAATTTAATGTCCTATATCATATTTAATGTATTTTGCACGGCATTGCCTTAAAATGTATTTCCATGAAATAACAGGGCACAAAATAACCTACGTAACAGGCCTTAGAAATTATAATACTATCCAAATTCCTTTCTCAAACGATCTTAAAAAAATATTTGATTCATTTGATATTTTTCTCCTTCAGTAATGCATACTAATATTAAACGAAAAAATAAAATAAATCTTCCTTAACTTTTTAAAACTTTCATATCATACGTTTTTTTAAATTCCCACATCTCCTAAAAGCGAAAAATTGATGTCATTAGTTTTGCAAATTTCGCTTTCCAATCTCCATAAAGCATCCCGTGTCATTTACCGAACATCCCGAATGCCATATAGATAAGGGGAAAACTTTATAGCAGCAAAACGTAGGCAAATTGTTTGCAAAAAGAAAAAAAGAAATTAAAGACACCCTTGACCCACAGCACTAGGGTCAAGCGGTCTAGAATCCATAAACGTTTTTAATACACTTCTCATACTTGCGGTCAACATGGCACGCGGGGCCCACCTACATACTGCTGGATTTTAAGAGCTCATTATCAATAAATTAATTCTCAACCTATTAATAAATTTTCTGCTTGATTAAAGATTTGTTATTCTAGAATTTAACATTTTATAACATTCTTTAATGCATGTTTCACGGTATTGTCTTAGAACATATTTGCCTGAAATGGCAATAGAGACACACAATAACCTACCAAACAGGCCTTAGACATTATAATAATATCCAAATTCATTTTTTAAATGATTAAAATATATATATATATTTGATTCATTTGGCATTTTTTCTCTCTAATGCATACGAATATTAAAAGAACGTGTCAGAAGTAAAATAAATCTCCCTTAACTTTTTAAAACTTTCATATCATACGTTTTTTAAAATTCCCACATCTCCTAAAAGCGAAAAATTGATGTCATTAGTTTTGCAAATTTCGCTTTCCAGTCTCTATAAAGCATCCGGTGTCATTTATCGAACACCCCGAACTCATTATAGATAAGGGGGGATACTTTATAGCAGCTAAACGTAGACAAATTGTTGGCAAAAAGAAAAAATAAATTACAACCGCCTTAACCCACAGCACAGGATTAACCGGTCTAGAACCCGTAAACGTCCGTAATACACTTCTCATACTTGTGGTCAACATGGTAACTGGTAACCACATGACTGGTGGTACTGCTGGACATTAAGAGCTCACTATCAATAAATTAATTCTCAACCTATTAATAAATTCTCTGCTTAGTTAAAGATTTGTTATTCTGGAATTTAACGTTCTATAACCTTCTTTAATGCATGTTTCATGGCATTGCCTTAGAACATATTTGCCTGAAATGGTTTTAGAGACACACAAGAACCTACCAAACAAGCCTTAGACATTATAATAATATCCAAATTCATTTTTCAAATGATTAAAAAAAATATATATTTGATTCATTTGGCATTTTTCTCTCTTTAGTAATGCATACGAATATTAAAAGAACGTGTCAGAAATAAAATAAATCTCCCTTAACTTTTTAAAACTTTCATATACGTTTTTTTAAATTCCCACATCTCCTAAAAGCGAAAAATTGATGTCATTAGTTTTGCAAATTTCGCTTTCCAGTCTCCATAAAGCATCCCGTGTCATTTACCGGAACATCCCGAACGTCATATAGATAAGGGGGAAACACAATTTTATAGCAGCAAAACCTAGACAAATTGTTTGGCAGACTTTCGCAGGATGACAGCTGACTCTTATCTCGCGCACGACAACCTCTCTTTTGAGAAAATAAGTGTTCTGAAAACGTCGTTTTAATGCCCCGTCTTTAAACTGCTTATTCCGATTTTACAGCTGGGAGCTTTTAAAAAGTATGTCCAAACATATATAAATAGCTCCACGCGTTTGGTTGCCGCATTGTGTTTGACAAATATTTAGGATTGTTGTCTAAGAAACAGTATTTGGTAGAGAGGCCATAGCCATGAGAATGGTATTACGCGTGTAATAAAAGATTTAAAATGGCGCTTATCATTCGATTTTAAACGAATTTATTAATGTATTTTTAAAGCTATTTTTTTGTTGCGATAACTCTAGTTTGACGAATTATAAACTTAAATATGCGAAAAGTCGTTTTAAGCAGATAAAAATAAAATAATTATTAAAGGCAAAAGAATATTCGTTGTCAGAATTATATTCAAAATTAAGTACTTTCAACAAATATTATGAATCTTTTGCTTAATTTTTATATGTACAATGGACGTCGGAAAAAGATTTTTTTTTTTTTTTTTGTAGCGAACTACAACTACAAATATACATTGTCGAAAATGTAGTTAACTACAACTACTTGTTTTTAAAAGTAACGACTACAAACTGCTTTTTAAAATTAGTCACTACTTCACAACTGTCAGATTTTGTCAAAAGAATATTCAATCTACACTTGAAATTGAAAACAGGGATTAAATAATATAGTGACTCTGCGTTATATCGCGTCTGCCGGGACACAATTGACAGTTTGATTACGGATCGGGATATATATGTCCCTTTGGACTATTTTTAAATTCTATTTGTTCCACGTTTTGAAAAATAATTTTTGCCATGATATTTTCCGAGAAATTTACCACACAGAAATTTTTTTATAAATTGTTGCACGATTGGATATAAAAATAGTCGTCAGTCCTGGCTCAGTCGTCAGTCAAAGAATGCGATATAACCGAGGGCACTAAATTTTTATTTAAAAAGTTCATATGGAAGAAAATGTTTTGTGTTTGTCTCCAAAGTAGTTAGTTTATGCACATATTACAATTTTCTTAGAAAAATTAAGGGAAATATATGTAATGCAATCGACATTTTAATATATGCTTAAAAAATACGATTAAAATGCAGCTTATTATTTTTTTTCGGGAAGCACGGAAACAGAGCTATATATATCTGAAGAAGCGACATGACGAAAGGCCACTTATGTAACACATTTATGCATAATCATACCTGTATAAATTATATCTATTATTTTTACAGTAATTTTTGTATTAGGATACAAAACTACCGTCGACTCATATATTAACCAAATATTTGTTTAGTTAACTCTCTAACACACGCTTAATGTGTTAATTGTATTGAGTTTTGTTGAGAGTTAATTATATTGATTTGTCTAATTGTATAATCTAGAGATTACACTAAAGCAAATCTAAATACAAACAATAAATAAATCTATAAATAAAGTAATCTCAACAGAACAAACCAAGCATTAAAACATGAAGAACTTATGCCTAGCAAGAAGACAAGTGTTGCCAGCAAGAAAATTAATTTCTGTGGTGGGTCAGCACTTGGTTTTTGCAGCAAGTGTCAATGGAACAATCTATGGCTTCATGCGATGCGTTGCTAAATATTGCACAGGAGATTTGCGCTAAAATTCGCAAATTGTTGCTCAAAATACATTTTGCACAAAAGAAGCAAGTTACGATCACGTGATTTGTAGAATTCGTAGAAAAAGAAAAAAAAATACGGAGAAAGATTTTACAAAGTCTGATAATTTTACCTTACAGCGAAATTTAGCTACATCAATTTAAATATGACAAATATTGAAAAAAAAAAAAAAAAAACTTCATGAGATAAATGCATTTAAATATTGGAAAGATTCGTGGCGATGAGTATAGCATAACAAGCGGTATAACTTTTTATCTAAATCAATCGTATTTACATGCGATTTATTCTAAATATCCAGATTAATTTTTAAGTCAAAAAATCGAATCTTTTTAAGCAGATAATAAATAAAATAATTAATAAAGTAAAGAAAAGATTCACTGTCAAAAATATGTTCAAAATTAAGTAGTGACTACAGAAATATTATAAATTTTTTGGTTACTTTTTTATACATATGAATTTTTACTTACGTGTGTGATATACAGAGTTGAGTTAAACCGTAATTCAATTAATCTGTAATGCAATTACATTATGATGGTAAACGAGCCTTTGAAATTGCGATTACATGTAGTGTTAGTGATTAATTTGCATATGAGATACCATACAATCGTATGGTATTTTTTATGGTATGTATCCAGGATCCGATTGCAAAACGGACCCATATAGAACCTGTGTTCTAAGCACGAAATTTCCAGGGGTACGAATACTTTTCATATCGTTTAATATAATATATATTTATAAAAACAATTTAATATGAAAAATATAAAAGAGGGCAACACGTCTACTTTTTCTGCAACAAACCTAACAGATAACTTATGAATGCGTTTTATCATATAATTCCTCTTTTATGATATTTCGTTAATTTGCAAACAAACAGACTTACAAATTCACATGAAAATTTGAGGCGAGCTTAGCAACATCACTTTAAAATCACACATTAACAACATCGCATCACAATAACGTTAAAATTACTCCTCCCAAATATAAATTACTTCTGCAAATATTCATTCAGTTTTAAATGTGAAAATTTTGAAGTTACCTTCTATCCAGAGTTGCCAAGTCTCCGGAATTTTTGCCCACGAGTAATTTTTTATAGAAAATGTTGTTCTTTTAAATCACAAAATGCTCTGATTAAGTAAAACAACATTTTCTGTACTAAATTACTGGTATACAAAAAGCCGGAGACTTGGCAGGTCTGTCTATCCAATGATGAAATAAAAATAAGACCGAGAGACATCCCTCTAACCCCTGTTCATCAAAATATTTCTCCTCTGACTATTTTGGACTTTGTGATTACACTGGTATCTCGGTTCTCGTTCTCGAACACAATTCATCCCAAAGGATTCTTCGAGAGCCTAATCAAATGTTATTGCAAGAAATACTAAAAATGAGATTAATTGGGTTCACACTTCACAAGTTCCTTCCGGTATTTACTTGTTTCGAACAATACACCGTATAATAAATAAAATATAAAAAACACATTGCAATATTGTAAATTATATGAGAGAATGACAATTTTATAAAATTTTAATAAAAGTTTTAAAAAAAACTGTACTTATTCCTTTATTGGTGAAATTTTAGATGACTTGAGATTGAGGAGACAAAGAGCATGGAGTGCGATCTCAGAGACCGCATTTAAATCTTCCTTATTAAAACTTCTTTATTTAAATATTAGTATGAAATTATGCAGATGTGTTTTTTGAACATTTAACTTAGGACAGAAAAGAATCAGTTTTCAATAAAATAAATTTTCGCGCAGATGTTTCTAGAACACGGTGTTTTCTTGATCAAGAAATCTTCACAGTCGTTCTTCACTGAGGCCTCATCTCTTCAGTTAAGAGTTAGGAGCCTATTTGTAAAAAAAAAATATGTATATATATAAAATTTATTGCATGTGTTTTCAAAGTTAAAATACTTCAAAATCTCTCGAATTGTTCAGAGCTTACACTAGTCATTCGACGACATACGCAAGCTATGTTAAACTAATGGAGGCGTCCTTTGCAAATTTCTCGTTTGCATTTCAATAAATGATTATTTTTAAATAGGATGTGTGAGGTCGATATCTAATGTTATATATTACAACTTTTTTTCTTTTGGTTGAATTTTTATTCTGAGGTCACATTCATTTTTGGAAGGAACCAACCAACCATTTTTTTTTTTAAATTAAAAATGTTCACAGAAAAAAAAAAAGTGGAACAGTTTTTTTTTTTTTTTTTTTTTTTTTTTAAAGTAGAAAGATACAACGTTAGGCTTCGACCTCAGATATCCCATGTAAAAAGAGTCATTTAAAAACATTGAAATGAAAACGAAAAATTTGCAAAGATAGCCCCCATTGGTTTAAGATTATTTGAAATGGTTCAACATGTCACATATTGAAATTTTAAGAATTTTATAAACATTAATGCTTATTAAAAATAAATGAACAATGTGAAATAGCACAAATAAAAATATATATAAACTGGCAAACAGCTGTTTCGGAGCCCCTAAAGCTCCATCATCAGTGCCAATTCAAAAGATTAAAACCGATTTAAAAGTTTAAGCCATGTAAAATATGCTTGCGTCTTTCGCACGCGCCAAGATTGAATGGCGGCTACCTTTTCAAAAACAACAGCGGAGTCAGGAAACATTCAATCTTGGCGTGTGCGAAAGACGCAAGCATATTTTACATGGCTTAAACTTTTAAATCGGTTTTAATCTTTTGAATTGGCACTGATGATGGCGCTTTAGGAACTCCCAAATAGCTGTTTGCCAATTTATATATATATTTATTTGTGCTATTTCACGTTGTTCATTTATTTTTAATATAACGGCACAAAGTTTAATCCACCTTTTTAGATTAATACTTATTCTCAATACATTTAATGGATTTTCTATTATTAAATTAAATATTTTATCAGCAATTAATGAATTCATTAAACTTTTCTGAAATTATATGATTTTTATGCAAACATGTGTAAGTTCTTAACGATTAATAACCAAACTCTCTTTATAATGAATAAGAAAGACCGAAAAACAGCACTTATAAAAGAAAAACTCGTATAAAGGGTGATATACTATGCCAGCAGAGCCCCGTTTTTCACGTACATTACAGTAAAGCACATATTTATTATAAATTGGTAGAAAAAGTAAACAAAATTCATAAGTGTCGATTTTTTTCTAGAGCTGCAAAACTTTTCTCTAACAAATAGCCCCTTCCGGAAATCTGCTGTCACTTCGACGTAAGATAAATTCCGTGATAAGCGGTGGTTTCCCTACTCTTTCTCAGCATTCCTCGATTTTTCTCCTTTATGTCGCTAGCAAATTCGTTTTCGTGTCTCCCTGTCATTTGGTCCACAGGAAATTGTGGCTGAAGTCAATACCTTCGGAAGCGAATTCCCTTTCGAGGATTTAGTGTTATGTCATCTTCAGTTAACGGTTCCTTTGATCGTTTGAACGCTAAGAGTCACCTTATATTGCTTACTACCGCTCAGATCTTCGTTTGAAAATACGCATATGAGGATTTTGATTGAGAATTTTTGAAGTTTTTCCCACACAAATAGTCTCGAAAAACGCCAATGAGTCTATTTGATTCTTCGTGTTTAGTTTCTTTTGTTAAAAAAGTATTTGAAAAACGATAAAATTTTCGAATGTTTTACGATTTGATCCTCGAATTATATAACATATGAATGATTACATAAAAGTATTTTATTGAAGAAAATTTATGTAATTAATACACAACTTAACCCTTTGACTACGGATTGGGACATATACGTCCCATTGGACTATTTTTATTCCATTCGCACAACTTTTAAAAAAATAATCTCTGCCATATACTTATACCAAAATATTTTCAAGAGAAATCTAACACAATGATAATTTTTCTAATTTGTAATGCAATTGAATATAAAAATAGTCGCCCGTCCTGGTTTGAAAATCAAAGAGTTAAACCGTCGTTGGTCAAATTATGAGCATTTCTATCACTCTAAGCTTAAAAAGCGTGGTATTTAATTTATAAATGCTCCCCCCCCCCCCCCCAACACCCCTCCAGATTCCTGTGTTTTCTTTAAACATAAATTATATTCCATTTTGTCTAAAGATAGACTTTATAACTATTTTCATTACGCGCATTGCTTATTCAATTGGGAGAGTAGTGTGAGAACAAGTGGATAAGTGTGATCGAAGATCGCTCAAAGGGTTTCGTTTAATATTCCTTTCGAAACACTTTATCCTTTCTTTAATAAATCCAAATAAATTTCATTTAGCAAAAAAAAAAAAAAAAACTCATGTTTTTTGTTTTTTATAAAGTAAAAATTTACCGGTCTATTTTTTCGTTTTTTTCGAGTATCCAAACCAGCCCGATAGCGGGCGAAGCCGGCTATTATATTCTGTCATAATAATATCTGTCACGCGGACTAAATGCAATATAAAAAATAATTTAAAAATTAAACATGTTGTACACCTTCAAAATGTTAAAATATGCGAATATTTCTATAATCGGATTTTTATCATGATTCAATATGTTTCTCAAACTCATATATTTACTATTCTCTATTACTCATATTGATACTCGCTTTGTATTATTCTCAAACATCTGAAAAATTCGTTAAACTTCCAATATGACGTCAGATTTTCTTTTTATTAATTCTCTAATGACGTGATATTAATCTGCTTTGTGTACATACACATACTCATACTCCTTGTATTATTGAGAAATCTTTGAAAATTTCCGCTTTATTACCACTATGACGTCAATCATTTTTATTTCATATTAATCTTTTTTTCAATTGGTGAAACTTTTTATTTCATTTTCATTTTTCACGTGGAAATCGTCTGATAGAAAATTAATTATTGTAGAAAGAATTTCATCGTGGATTTTTAATTTTTGGCATCTGCTATAACGAAAAATGTTTAAATTTAATAGGAAAAGGCTGTTAGAATTTTGGTTTTTTATCTCTATTTATTAAAATAATACGAATTTTTCAAATTTTAATATGTTGAGCTCTTTATAGCTGGTATTCAGCTATATACACAAAGTTTCAACTCTGTAAGTTACATAGTTTCTGAGAATGGCTCTGTGACGGACAGACAACGGAGAGGGAGTAATAGGGTTTCGTGAGATGAACGAAACCCTAAAAATGCTCACACACGAGAAATGGCATTGTTCATAAAGAAGCGACAAATGACGTTTAATAATCTAATATCAATTAATGTACACCCCCACCTTGCACTTTATGTAAAATATCTCAACGTCCCAAATCACTTTATTTACTTCCATGTTAAAACCTGTTACTAATGTAATGCATAATTTAGATGAATCCGGTTTTAAGGAATATCTTTATTCCAATACAAAAATATTAATACTCTTCATTAAACGAACAGAATGACATGGGTGCTGACTGTGTGAGTACTACAGGGTTCAAGCACCCACAGAATTTTCTCTGCGGGTACTGAGACAGGACAGCATTTGAAAACTGAAACTAAAAATTAGTTTTCTTCGAATGGAGAGAGGTAGTGAGAAAGAAGAGAAGATCGTCAAAATATATCATCTACATTATTTATGTTGTCAGCATCCCTTTTTCTATGCATTTACAAAACGTACAACAATGAATGAGGTATCATTCGAAAGGTTTTTGAACCGGCTTCTGACACAGGACACTCACATTCCGTTAAAACATGTTTTTTGATTAAAAATTTCAGTTATTTAAAAATTAAATAAGCATTGTTTTCATAAGTGAAATAAAAGATATTTCGCAAATAAATGTTGCCTAAAAAATAAAATACCACATTATATCGTGCTCAAAATTGATAAAATAAATAAATAAATAAACAGTGCAAAAAAGATAAAGTGGGACGAAAGATAAGTGGGTTTATTTTATATTTATGATTAAAAAGTAAAATTCGAATTCTAATGTTTAGAAAAAAAAAAAAGAACCATCTATCGATCGAAGCTGTGGTATTTCACGTTGATCCTAAAAGGCATGCTTTGTTATATTTTATTAAATTGTTCTTCATATGTATTCAATTTATTTTTCCTTGTCTCGCGGTTTTTCCCGAAACGGATGACACCATCCTGTAATGCAGTTAAAATAAGATTGTTATTTTTTTCTTTTCGTGCGTGCCTTTTGGTATCATCGATCAGTTATTACTGTAACTTTGGTGAAATAAATGAGATGATATTCTGGCTTGACTAATGTTGTTTGAAGATATTTGTATCCTTAAATTTTCTTTAGAAGTTTAAATCTGCGTCTAAAAAATATTGGATATTGCTAAAAAATATTAGACTGCAGTGCGAAATCCTTGCACGGGCCTAGTTTAAAATTATTGCTTACAGATAATCAACAAGGAAATAATATGAAATATAACATTTATTTAGGGAATTCTACGAAAGTTTTCTAGTATATCTTAATTCCAAATTGATTTGTCCAAAGATATTATTTATGTACAATAAATGTTAATATAAAATGAATCTATGGGCTCTTTGAGATTTTCTTAATTGGTTAAAATTCAGGAATTTTCGAAAGAGACAAATTGAAGAAAAATTTCTACCGCGCTTTTGCTTTTTCGGTTAAACGAATCGAGTGTGTGAAGTAAAAATGTTGTTTGAGTGTGAGGAAGTCTGCTTGTTCGATATCTTATTTTTTAGCATCTTATTAAGAGATTAAATTCTTAAAAATATGTACATAAATAAAAATAGGTTAAGTTTTCTTTTAATTTATTAAATCATATAGAATTCAAAATTTGAGTAAATTCCTTTTTTTTTTTTTTTTTTTTTTTTTTCCTTTCCCGCAGACCTAAAATATTACTTTTCTTATAAATCTCGTCATTGAGAACAGGAATACCATTAATTTCATATAATAAAATCTAAATTTTCCCCTTTCCGGCTGCGGCATTGGAGCATCCATGAAATTTTTTAAAATTGGCCACATTGCAGCATACCAAATCTTTATTATAACAAATACAATAGGACTCTTTTTAATGCGTCTCCACTTAAGTCGTATCTCCGGTTAATAAGGACAATTTCTTTAAGTTATTTTCATAATGCCAACTATGTACATATATTTTCACACTACACTACCATTCACAGACATTAACAACAAAATTTCACATATGAAAAGCTAAAGTAGATGTTATTTACAAAGGTATACGTTACTTTCCTCCAAACAGAAGAAAATCATTTATATGTGCTAAAAAAATATTTTCGCCTATCGTCTTGGGCATCCTCAGTTTTTCTGATCTTAGTCATCGCCTCTTGATGTCATTCTACCTTTCCAGTTATCACAGTTATTACCTTTCATATTAGAAATAATGTTATAAGAAAATATTTAAATATAGCTTGACAAATCTTTATTTATAGCAGGTCAATCTGTCATATATGACAAGATTGTATCATGAATTAAGCACTTGAAAAAGGGCCAAGATTAAAAAAAAAAAATTATTGGCTTTTAAAATATGAAAATATTTCCTTTATACTAAATTTTTGAGAAAAGGTTTGTGACAACCAGACGACTAAAGACACGATCTTCTAATACGTTCCTGACGGCAAAGGTGAATTCGCGTCTTTGGCATATGTGTAACACCGCTCACGGCGGTACTTTTGCATTTATGTTTTACATTATTTTTCAAAAATAGACAGAATATTTGTATTTATACAATTAGTATACTGTGCATATAAATACTCCGTTTAGAAACAGTACCATTATTATACACATTAATTTGAATATCAACACGATCAACAGAAAATCCATCGTTTTGTTAAATAATGCAAGAGTTCCAATATATGTATATAATGCAAGAGTGTTCATTATGTGTCCATGAGTTAACTCTTTGAATACGGGTTGGAACATATACGCCCCAGTAGATTATTTTTTAATTTATTCGTTCCACGTTTTGAAAAAATAATCTCTGCCATACACTTATATTAGGATACTTTCAAGAGAAATCTACCACAAAGAAATTTTTTTGTAAATTTAGGTACGATTGAACATAAAAATAATCGCCAGTCATGGTCCGTATTCAAAGGGTTAGTTGTGCATTACTACAATTTACATCTCTCTCTCTCTCTCTCTCTCTCTTTTGTATATTAAAAGAATATTTAGCAATATCAAATACATGAATTTTCACAATGCTAACTAAGAGTATAACCAACAATGAAAAATGTACAAGCAGGAAATCGAACCCGGATCCTTAGAATAACGCTCCAATGCTGTTACCATTGAGCTACAAGGACGATACCCATTTTATCATCTCTCACTCACATATGTCGGTGAGGCTGCAATCGCAGCACCAGATGGAAAAGTCTTCATGAGCACACAACCCTGCAGCAAACATGAGACAAATTAAAGCTGGTGAACATTGTGTGCAAATACACGTATCTATTATTCAATAATTTCAAGCATTCGGGTACTGCTGGAAATGAATTGAAAAATGAATTAAAAAAAATATACATAATATTTAGCATTTGTAAAAAATATTTAGCACTTTGTAAAGAATATTTTGCATTTAAAAACATTTAGGAATTTGATGTTAAAAATAAAAATAATTTAGGCAGAATAAAATAGAATAAAAAAAAAAATCCCTGATGGCTCGGCCTACAGGCACAGGTAGATTTCAAAGACGCAGACCGTGAGGCGCCTGTTTATTGGGAATTGCAGAAGAAGTTACCTTTTTGCCATGATGCGGCAGTTGGAACCGCCCACTTCGAAATATACCTGTGTCAAGTAGGCGGAGTCGGCAGCATTTTATTTATATATTTATTTATTTTGCTATAAGGGTTGGTCCTATAAAAAACTTGTCAATATAAAAGTTGTAGATAATATTAAGAGGATTTATAATAAATACAAGCGGATTTGATATCTTGTGAACTGACGAAGCTATGAAATTTTTCTTTTGAAACTCCTCTTCCCCCCCCCTTGGGGCCATTTTTAATGATAACAGAAAACTGCCATACATAAATTTTAGGCCCTTTTCCTAGAAGTAATAATAACTTTAAACGGATTCGATACGTATCATAATGAAGAAGTTATGGGTTTTTTTTTCTGTTTTCATTTCACAAAAAGCCCCCCCTCCCCCCCTGGTTCGATTTTGCCTATTACCGAACTTGACCGAGATTTTATGTATCAGTTTGGAAGAGATTTGTGTAGAATTACGGAAGTTATCATGTCCATAAAAAAGTGATATAGATAGATAGATAGTGAACTGGGGGTGGTTTGGGGTTCTAGGAGTTATGATCGGTGTACAGACCTGCCAAGTCTCCGGCTTTTTGGATATCAGTAATTTAGTACAGAAAATGTTGTTTTGTTTAATCGAGCATTTTGCGATTTAAAAGAACAACATTTTCTCTAAAAAATTACTGGTGCGCAAAAATCCGGAGACTTGGCAACTCTGGGTGTAGATCTGCAAAAAATTTTCAGAAATTCCAACTTAGGGGAGAATGTAATAAGTAGTATTTCTTACGAAATGTACCTAAAAAGTGAAGGAGTGGTTGGATCAGACTCGTCCGGTAGAAGATGCAGGGAACGTTTTACTTGTTGGGATGTCTTTCCATGAGATATCATGATCTATTTCCATAGTTTACCAATATTATTTTGTCAGCACCTCTTTAGATAGTGATTTCAAAGAAACTTATATAAAATTTGAAAACATTTTACAATAATTTTGTACGGCATTTTGTGTAATTGGTGATAACTTTCAATAATTGAAATCGAGAACGCTTTAATAGGCATTTTTCTGAAAGGTATAACGCGTACCGTTTTACAAGGAAGGTAAAGGGAGTAATTAAATGTCCCATATCCTTGAAATTCTACATAGTTTTTTTAAATTTTGTTTAGAAAATACTTAAAAAGCTATGCACAATTATGCAAGCATAAAAGACAAAAACTAAATTTTCGATTTTTAACTACTTTGGTTTTCAGTTTGCTAAAATGGTGTATTTCTTTTTATTAAATCAGTGTTAAAGCTATCTACAATTTGTATTATACACTGAAAAAAAAAAAAAAAAAAAAAAATAATAATAATAATGTTGATTTTACAGTATAATACTGGCAACCCAGCTGCCATGCGTGGTAGTGCATTACTGTTAATTTTACGGTATAATACTGGCAGCTGGAATGCCAGTATTATGATATAAAATCAACATTATTATTATTATTTTTTTTCAGTGTAATTAGCTTTACTTACCTTATTTATGGTGACCACGCTACACTGAGAATTTTGCCAAACTCGAAATGGAACAAATAAATTGGAAAAGATTCAAAAATTTCGCAAGAGAGCGAGGAGTTATAGCTAAAAAATAAACAAGAACGAAAAATCATGCGTCAAGCATAGATTATGTAACACTTTCCAACGCTTCCAAAATAATTTTACAAATCATACTCTTTAATAAGCTAAAAGATAACATCTAAGTAATCCGAATACTTTTATTCAGCCCTGTATAGGATCTATAGATTTGTATATATACTACATAGGATGCTAAATTTTAGTTCAGTTAGGAAACGCGTAGCACAGTTTAAAATTCTCCGTCTGAAGTTAAATAATACGGAAATGTGTTCGCGAACTTTTGTGCTTCCCTGTATAGGATCTACAGAATTTATACACACCACGTAATATACAAAAAGCGATTTAAAATTAAAATCGCGTTCAGTATCTTAAAACGCACTTCCAGGAATTTTTGTTAACATACAGTAGAGAATTCTTTTGTGTGTCCCTGTAAATGAACGATGACTGCTATACACACAATATTCTGTAGTAAGTCTCTAATAATGTACCGTATATAAATTTCAATGCGTTTATAATAGGGAAACATTATTTAAATAAACCGCAGACGATTTTTCTCCATAGACGTAATGTAACGGAATTCTTTTGACTGTCCCTGTAAAGTAACTATAAGTGCTATGCACACCCTATTCCATATTAAGCTTCTTCTAATGTACCTTAGTGATATATATAAATTTCAATGCGTTTAAAATAGTGAAACATTATTTAAATAAACCGCAAATGATTTTTCCCCATAGACCGCAATGTAACGGAATTCTTTTGAGTGTCCCTGTAAAAAAACTATAAGTGCTACACACTTCCGTTGAAATAGGGAACATGCTATAGATAACGACTATAACATATAAAAATTGCAGAGCAATCCGAGCATATTTACGGGAGTTAGAGCACGGACAGACGGCCAGACGGCAGACGGCAGACGGCAGACGGCCAGACGGCAGACGGCCAGACAAACCGAAGTCATAAACACTTTTCTACTAGGTTGGAAAGTGTTAAAAAGGCTTTCTTTCTCCTAAACTACCTAATGATAATTTGGCATGTACTATTATCTATGGCACTTTTTAGGGTTCCGTACTTAAAAAGTGAAAACGGAACTATTATAAGATCACTCCTTTGTTTGTCTGTCAGAGACCTTTTTCTCGTAAACTATGGGACGTGGAAAGTTCTAACTTCAGAAAGTTATAAAACCTTTTTACCCACATATTTTCAGAGTATTAGCCATTCACAAATATGTTTAGGGAAAATTTAGGGGGGTAATTGAGTTACTTGAAAATAAAAAGTTTTCCCTTTGTATATCGTATGGGGAATCGTGTAAAAGATCTCGTAATATCAACTCAAAAAGTATATTTGTTTTAATTTTAGGTATTATATTTTCAGAGATATCGTCGAAAATGCACTGCAAAAATATGCCCCCGTCCCCCTCAATTTCCGAATCTACTGAAACTAAAATTATGAAAAAAAAAAATAGGGGTAGCAGTAGATTATTTAAACCTTGCAGGAAAACTATAGCGATTTTCCTAAGGTAACATAGTTTTTGAGGAAAACGCATTTTTCCTTTACACACAAACTTTACTTTTCGGGCGGTCAGAGGGACAGTTGACGGGCGCTCGAGGTATGTATTGACGCAGAATCACCCAAGGATATTTGATAATAATTTTCGAAAAAACAAATGAGTGTAATTAGCCGAGATATTCATTAAGTTACTTGAAAAAAACATCTTTTATATATCGTGTAGGGTAGGGTATTGTTCGAAAGATCTCGTAGCATCGAATTCAAAAATATATTTGTTTTAATTTTAAGTATTATATTTTCAGAGATATCGTTGAAAGTATACTGGAAAAATATGTCCCCTCCCCCCCCCCACCCTCCTATTTCCGAATCTATTGAAACTAAAATTAATAAAAAATAGGGATAATAGGAGTTTATTAATTAATAAATTTAATGTACGGAACCCTTTGAGCGCGAGTTATTCTCGCACTTGCACGATTTATTTTTTGTAATGTCCACGCAGGGAGGCTATCTTGACTTGGGACAAAGTTTGTAAGTTAATTCTTCAGTAAAAGTAAAAGCATTTAAAAATATATATTAATTTAGAACTTAAATTAATAAATTAGCTTAGTTTAATAGCTTAACTAAAACTTAAATATGGATACGAATGAAAATATAAGAATATTTGCTACATTTTCTAATATTTATTTCTTCGGGACTGTAAAATGTGCCTTTTTCGTGAGAATGACTCCTATATTATATCTTTACTAAAAGATGCAGAGGAACAAAAAAAAGTGAAAAATGATATTGGAGCAATACTGTCTTTCCAACTACAAAAGGGCTGTCCAACTCAGATTGTTGTAATGAATGTGTTCCGGCCGAGAGATTTCATATTTAATATTTTAATGTAGAATTTTAAATGTCAAAATTCCTTCAGGAATGTAATCACCCAAAGAGTGAATGCTTTTTCACACAAAGTAAAACTAGTCGTTGGGGGCCACCTTAATACTTACCCATCATGGATATGCATAATATAAAATATCAAAATAAAACATGTGCAAACTATTTATAAAATGCATTGCAATTCGAATAAAATCGTGGCTTGATGAGGTCGTAAACTTTAAATGCTCTATTACTGAATTGCGTAAAAGAAACATCTGCTTATAACTCCAAAATTGATAATCATATTAAATAACGGTTAACTGCGTCGGATTAACCGACTCATTTCCAATTAAAATATATCTTTGAAATGAAATTTGAATGAAATACAGGGTCATGAAAAATCGAAGAATGGGAAAAATATAATTACAAATATCTCGGCAACTCATTATCCGATCGACTTTATTCTTAATGCAAAATTTATGTTTTTTTATTGTCTTTTGTATTCACTCCTTAAAATAAACAATTTCGAAAATTTTTTGTATACCTTTTATCAGAACGAACATTTCGAGAGTCCGAAAAAAATAGTTCCGTAAAATCGAGATTGCTGAAATTCAATAAGCTTCCACCCATTATTGCATACTAAGTACATACGAAGTATTTCAGAACTGAAAGTGATAGCCTATGATTGTATATTTAATACAGTCTACATTCGGCCGCTTATTAACGACTTTTACCTTAAATTAAAAAAATAATTGCATTATTTTTCCAACTCTAAGGTGGATAAACACAATGTTATGGGGTTAGGTCATAATGTTTTGGCTGATATGATCAATAATTGTAAACCGAATTTCTAAAATAAAATAAGTAATTCATTAGTTTCTTTGGCATTTTTGCATTGTTATCATATTGGATATTAACATTTTTTTTTTTTTTGTTTAGGAACTATTTTTAGTATTATTAATGTGTATTTACAGTTACAGAAAAATATCGTCTCAAACGTGGCCTAAAGAAGCCAAAAGGTTGGATACCCTTGAAATACAGAAATAAACTTCAAATTCTGTTTAGAGTACACTTTAAAATTGAAATAAACAGGTCAATCGCGAATGGATTATGAAATCCCATTCCAACATTCCGCCATTCTAATTTTTTTTCTGTAATACGCCATTTTTTAATACAGTCTTCATTCGGCCGCATATTAAGGACTTTTACCTTAAATTTAAAAAAACAATTGCAATTTTTTTTTCAAATCTAAGTTGGATAAACACATTGTTATGGGGTTAGGTCATAATGTTCTGGCTGATACGATCAATAATTGTAAACGAATTTCTATAAGTAATTAAATAGTTTCTTTGGCATTTTTGCATTGTTATCATATTGGATATTAACATTTTTTATTTAGCAACTATTTTTAGTATTATTAATCCTTTTCGGCACATACAAATTCTGTTCGTAAAATGCGAAATTACTGACTGACACAGGAATTTACAAACGACTTTTTTAGAAAATAAGAACTCCTTATTTTAAGCTTTCATTATAGAAGCAAATTTTATTAAAGTTTTTTTGGTGCCGAATGTAAGTTTGGAATTAAAATTATGTGTGCCCGGAGTGGGACTACTGTGCCGGAAAGGGTATGTGTATTTGCGGTTAGAGAAAAAGATTATCTCAAACGTGGCCCGAAGAAGTCAAAAGGTTAGATACTCCTGAATTACAGAGACAAACTTCAATTTCTGTTTAGAGTAGACTTTAAAATTGAAATAAACAGGTCAATCACGAATGGATTATGAAATCTCATTCCAACATTCCGCCATTCAAAATTTTTTTTTCTGTAATATGCCATTTTTTAAACGTCTTTGAAAAGTAAGATACGCAAAAAATACTCAGTGACGTATACATCAGCAAATATGGCATAACAAAATTTTTCTAATAACTGATTATTTTAATAATAACTTTATTTTAATAATAACTGATATTTTAATAATGACTAAATTTTAATAATAACTTAATTTTAATAATAACTTAATTTTAATAATAACTGACATTTTATTGCAGTATTTCTCAACTCTTTTCAATCTGAGACTCATCTTGATTTTTATAAGGATTCTGCGTCTCACATTTTTTTTCATTTAAAATTACCAGATTATTCAAGTGTTTGAAAGTATAGAAAAAATATTTGAAAGTATAGTTAGTTTATAAAATCATTTACAAACTCAACCCTTTTAATTCCAGGTTATTTAAAACAGTGGAGCCATTGGAGTGCAAAGGATTAATAAAAGTTATCTAAGAGTTACGAAATCATAAAACTACACCTGCGAGTTTCACTTCGCCAAGTAAATGATTTGTGTGCGAAAAATAGATAAAGAATTAAAAATTTCTTGTTTCACCAAGAGTGCTGCTCGAGATTTTTTTTTCTTTCAATTTCGTTCTTTAATGGATATGTCCATTTCTACAAGTGAGATGTCATGAAATATTAAAATGATAATCAATTTCAAAATAAAT
The DNA here is from genome assembly GCA_963931845.1 of Maratus michaelseni. Classification (NCBI taxonomy): domain Eukaryota; kingdom Metazoa; phylum Arthropoda; class Arachnida; order Araneae; family Salticidae; genus Maratus; species Maratus michaelseni. The sequence goes on along the minus strand of OZ007594.1, from coordinate 164,234,397 downwards.
TGTTTTTTAAAAAAAGAATACAGAAGTTGAATTTTTAAACGTAAATCTCGTATTTCTTCTTAAAAAAAAAAAAAAAAATATATATATATATATATATATATATATATATATATATATATATATATATATATATATATGTATATATATATTTGATTTAATATGTAACTATTACTAATCTTGAATTTGATAAAAGTACACTAATAAGTACAAAAATACTATTAAAAGTATTATTACAGCATAGAAAAATTTATGTGTAAAAAATTGGTTCATAAATAACGTACACTCTCAAAAAAATATCGTACAAAAAAAAAAAAAAAAAAAAAAAAGTACTAGCAGTAAGATGCCGAAACACCCTTGCGATTCGAAGATCTCTTATTTGAAGAAATTTTTGTCTTTTTCTGTAGCTTAGGTTCGCAAATTTTTCGTGTTTTGAGGGGAAAGGCCATATGTAAAAATTCGGTTTCTAATACGAAAAAGTATTAGGCAGCACAGTTGCCGGAACATCCCTGACATTTGACGAAAATGCACCTTTAGATTGGATGATTTCAGGTATTTTTTATGTTAGATTGCGAAGTTTTTTGTATTTTGGGGGAGAAATGGACAAATTAAGATGGAAATTTTTGTTCCTTTACAAAATATAATCAATGGAAAAATTCGTTCATTTCAAAGATATTTTGAAAGTGTATAGCTTAAAATAAATAAATAAACAAAGGTTCTAAATGTAATTTTTATTTTTTTAATGCTTTTAAACATAATGGAGACGTCCAGTGTCTCAATAATCAGAGCGATGGAAGGTAATGAAAATTTAATATAGACTGTATTAAATTTTCAAAAACGATGTAATATTTCTCATGGTGAGTTACGACACACTTACGGCACACTTGTGTCACGACACACCGATTGAGAAACGGTTGGTTTAATTTGACATAATGGAATTTTCCAAATATGCTTAGAACATTATAACATAAAAATAGCAACTTAATTTGAACTACATGAAATAAACATGCGAGTACAGTTATTCTTAAAAGTTTATATTTGGGCTTAGGTATCTGGTGCTGATGAAGTAAATTCTTGACAAAGACAAAAATATGTGGAATTTAAAATATGAACGCGTTTAATTTTGTTTTTACGTTGTTAAATGTTTATATACAAACTAGTATATAACCCCCGTCAAAAATGACGGATTGTTGATCTGCGTTCCATTTTCATAAGACTTCATACAAACAAACAGCATGAAGATTTTATTATTGAAAGGTTTGTATTGTAGAAAAGTACATTTTAAAGCCCGTAGATGGCGCCAAAACAACATTGTTCGCAACAATGTTCGTTTGTTTATATCTGGGATTCCGATGTTTATCTGGATTTTTAATTAAGAACTCAAAACATTATAATAGGATATGATATACATGTTTTACAAGAAAAATATTCTGAACAGACATGATTTCAAGTAGAAGATATTATCATTTAGCTGTGATATGTCAGCATAAGTTTTTCATTAAGCCTAACATGACGGTTAACTACGGTCGATTCGCAGACCAGAGTGATCCCTCCCGGAATGGTTACAGACACTTTCTTGCCTTCGGATTTTATTATAAGTAGATGATGCTTATGTGAAAAGCGATTACCCAGAAGTACTAGAAAAGAAAAATAGAGGGAGAAAGGAACTTCAGACCCCAAGTCACGCGCTATTCAAAATATAGGGTAAGTTCGGAAAAAGAAGGGAGAGAAATAAACATTATCTATATATTTAAAACGAAAAGCGTACTCTGTCAAATCCAGACTGTCTTTTCCACACGAAAATTGTCTCTTTGTGCATGCTTCAACGTTTTTTTGAAGGCTTCTACCCTCAGAAACAGGAAACCTAATTGATTAACCCTCACCTGTTTAGCCTAGGGGGATTGAAAACGGACGAAGCAGTACCATTGCATTGAAAGCATAGACCTTCAAATATATTTTTGCTCTCAGGTTGAAAGCTAAAGCTTTTTTTTTTTTTTTTTTTTTTTTTAAGAACTTATGTTTTCACTACTAAATATGCATATTTTTTCCGCAAAATTTTAAAGGAAGCTTGCATAAAGTTATATTTATAATCGATTGAAATGTCAGAGAGTTCGGAAGATGAGAACTATTTTTTTATTGCTATGTTAAAGGAACCGACGCGAAAACAAACAAACAAAAAAGCGAGAAGAAAACATTTATTTTACAACTAGATAACAATATTTTTTCACGAAATTTTTACACGGGCTGTAAAACCGTTTTATTTATCACCAATAAAGATTTCAAAGAGTTCGGACAGAAAACTTTTTGTTTTAAAACTATGGAACGATTCTGGGTAAAAAACAAGAACATGAGCACTTTTATTACTAAATATCAATACTTATTCGCGAATTTTTCATTTAAAAATATTATTTTATACAAAATGAGTTAAAGATATAAAATAATAAAAACCTGCTGTTTTTTTTATTTATTATCACGGGCCCGGGTAACGCCGGCCGGGGGTCAGCTAGTTTTTTTTAAAGAGCAACTTTGATGTAACTTGGTTATTGAGAGATTCAGAAAATGCCAATAACAACAATGGAGAGACAGAAAACTTTTTACCACTGAAAACCTGAAATGTTCAAAAATGCTAATTGCTGTTAGCCGATATCACCAATCAAAATGTGATAATATAACAGACCAAATTTTCGAGCGTGGCACAAAACTGGAAAATTATGAGGAAAAGTGATTATTTGTTCAAGTAACGCGAAGAAATATCAGAGATTATTTTATTTAAAGCTAAATTACGGTATTTCTTTGGCACATTTCGTTTGCCATCAGTAATTTATTCTTTTGTGTTAACAAATTGTCACTAAAATTACCAAATTAAAGAAAAAGTTGTTTATTTTAGCATTCAGTTGGTAACTTATTAAATTTAAGTCAAAAACTGAATTAAATGTTTTCAATTGAATTAAATATGTTACACCATTCAAATGTTTACATCATTTAATGCAGACTTCGGCTAGTGCGGACAAAAAATGGCCTCCCCTGAACGGGAGCCTCGTATTAACGGGAGTTCACTAAGTATCAATCTGTCAATGATGACGATTGCTTCTTGGATTATTCTTAGAAGAAACACAGAGATGCTTAAGTTATTACTTTTCAATTTAGAAATAATTTTTGTCGAATAAGAAAATATTTAAATATAGCATGACAAACCTTTATTTATAGTATGTCAATCTGTCATATGTGACAAGATTGCATCATGAATTAGGCACTGGCAAAAGGGGTTAGATTAAAAAAAAATATATTGGCTTTTAAAATATGAAAATATTTCCATTATATTTTTTCCGGTTGCTAAAAATTTTGAGAAAATGTTTGTGACAAACAGAAGATTAAAGAAAGACACGATCTTCTAATACATTGCTGACGGCAAAGGCCAATTCGCATCTTTCGCATATGTGTAACACCGCTCACGGGCGGTACTTTTGCATTTATGTTTTACATTATTTTTCAAAAATAAACAGAATATTTGTATTTATACAGTTAGTATACTGTGCATGTAAATACTCCGTTTAGAAACAGTACCATTATTACACACATTAATTTGAATATAAACACGATCAACATAAAATCCATCATTTTGTTAAATAATGGAGTATGCAAAAGTAACGTCCACGAGTTAACCCTTTGAATACGGGTTGGAACATATACGCCTCAGTAGACTATTTTTTATTTTATTCGTACCACGTTTTGAAAAATAATATCTGCCATACACTTATACTACAATACTTTCAAGAGAAATCTACCACAAAGAAATTTTTTTGTAAATTGAGGTATGATTAAACATAAAAATAGTCGCCAGCCATGATTCGTATTCAAAGGGTTAATTGTGCATTACTACAATTAACATATCTCTCTCTCTCTCTCTTTTTTGTATATTAAAAGAATATTTGGGCAATATTGAATGCGTGAATTTTCACAATACTAACTAAGCGTATAAAAAACAGAGTGAAAAAATGTCCAAGCTGGGAATCGAACCCGGATCCTTCGAATAACGCTCCAATGTCTACCATTGATCTACAAGTACGATACCCATTTTGGCACTTTTTGGCAAGGAAGCTTGGATACAGTTATATTTATAACCGATTGAAATGTCAGAGAGTTCGGAAAATGAGAACTATTTTTTTATTGCTATGTTAAAGAAACCGACGCGAAAACAAACAAACAAACAAAAAAGCGAGCAGAAAACATTTATTTTACAACTAGATAACAATATTTTTTCACGAAATTTTTACACCGGTTGTAAAACCGTTTCATATGTCACCAATAAAGATTTCAAAGAGTTCGGACAAAAAGATCTTTTTATTTTAAAACTATGAAACGATCTTGGGCAAAAAACAAACAAACAAACAAACAAACAAGAAAATGAGAGCTTTTATCACTAAATATCAATATTTTTTCGCGAATTTTTCATTTAAAAATATACTTTCATACAAAATCGGATTAAAGATATAAAATAATAAAAACGATTTTTTTTTAAATTTATTATCACGGGCCCGGGCAACGCCGGACGGGGGTCAGTTAGTTATTGGATTAAAAGAAAAAGCTTCGTTCGTTACATTTTTAATCATTCGGACTCTCCTTGCTTTGCCTAGGACTTGACCGCATCCTAAGATATAAATGTAATGGGATTCGTTTGCTTTTCCTCTCCTAGCTTATTTGGAGAGTATTTCTGTACGTCTTTACTCGTATCGAAAATGGAAATAGCTGAGATACGAAGATTTTGAGAATTTCCTTATCCCAAAAAATTGACTGTACTGCGAATTATCATTGACCAGATGCAAGGTCCGACTACGTGAGGGCACGGGGCTAAAATTCCAATGGGGTCCCCCATGATATCTTTGTAGCTAAAATTAGTATTAATGTTGTGGGAAAATACTCGATTTTTAACTTTGAGGGTCCCCTTTTAGAAGTGGGAAAGTGGGAAAACTGCCCCGTTTGACCTTGCAATAATCAGACCCAGGCCATATGTGTAAATTATTGTTGTAAGATATAGTACTATGAAAGAACTTTTGTTACGTCAAGTTTAGAATCATACTTTTAATTTTATGAATGTGTGTACATATCACTAATTACATTTAGTTTTCATTCATCACATTTTTATTGCTTCTGATTCATTTCTATGTGGTCCTGATAGCTCTTTTGGGGATTGTCATGCTTACCCCTCCCCCCTTTCAAGGCTTATCATAAAAAGCGATTTCAATAGGAAAAAATATAAATTCTATTATTTTTCTCATCGTAACATGGTTAAAAAATTTAAAAAATTCAATTAGTACATATTAAACATGCTAATATTTCAAATTTCATAAAATAATTTATAAATAAGAATAAATTTGGGACAAAACCAGTATTTTTCATAATTTCTATTTTTCTAATAACAAATTAAACATAATAAAAATAATTTTAGAACCCCCCCTCTCCCCCCTTCCCCTGGGTGCGTTAATGTTATTATTGTTGTAAGAAATAGTACTATGAAAGAACTTTTGTTACGTCAAGTTTAGAATCATACTTTTAATTTTATGAATGTGTGTACATATCACTAATTACATTTAGTTTTCATTCATCACATTTTTATTGCTTCTGATTCATTTCTATGTGGACCTGATAGCTCTTTTGGGGATTGTCATGCTTACCCCTCCCCCCTTTCAAGGCTTATCATAAAAAGCGATTTCAATAGGAAAAAATATAAATTCTATTATTTTTCTCATCGTAACATGGTTAAAAAATTTAAAAAATTCAATTAGTACATATTAAACATGCTAATATTTCAAATTTCATAAAATAATTTATAAATAAGAATAAATTTGGGACAAAACCAGTATTTTTCATAATTTCTATTTTTCTAATAATAAATTGAACATAATAAAAATAATTTTAGAACCCCCCCCCACCCCCCTCTCCCTCCTTCCCCTGGGTGCGTTAATGTTATTACTGTATCTTTAACATAAGAAAATCGATTCAGCAAAAGCCAAAATCAATGAAAAATTGTCTGTAGTGCTGCCATCTATGAATATATCTCAGAAAAATCATTTCTAAAAAAGCATTTTAAAACGGGACAGTTGACATTAAAAGTTATTTTTCCATTATTTATGTCATTACGACAAGAAATTCTTCAAAGGAGTGTTCTGAATCATAAATTTAATAAACATTTGAAAAAAAAAAAAAAATTACAGAAAAAAAAAACCTATTAATTAGTTTAAAAGAAATGCTTCATGAGTTCCAGTTTTCAAACTATTTTCTCATAAAAAAAAAAAAAAAAAAAAAAAAAAAAATCATTTAAAAGGCTCAGGCGAAAACACCAGCTCGCTAATGTTAATGCTGTGGGGGAAATATTTTACGATATCTTGTTCGCATTTCAATATTTTTTAAATAATTTTTTTTTTTTTTTTTGACATTGGATAGCTGAGGTCAATCTCTATGCACGCTCCTTTGTACTTTTTCGATTTTGTTAACACTTTTTTTATTAAGATACTTTCACTTTCGGGACCGGTTTTTAAAGTGAAAGTATCCCCAATAAAAAAAAAAAAAAAAAAAAAAAAACTGCAACCAAAATCGAAAAAGTAAAAAAGAGCCTGCATAGAGGTTAGTTGGTTGATTTATGACGGTCGATTATCTACTCGACTGATATAGGCCCTAGGAGGAGTGGCCTCCCCGGGGGTCTTTTAAATGACCCTACCCCGTATTTACGGCAAGGTTAGAAGAAAACCACGGAGAGCACCGAACGGTTAGGTCGACGAGTGCGACAGGGGTTTGAGCCCAGCACCTCCCGTCTACCAGCTTTGAGAGCAGAACCTCTCAGCCACGATCCTGCATATAGATCGATCTCAGCTATCCAATGGGGAAAAAATCATTTAAAAATATTGAAATGCGAATGAGATATCGTAAAATATTTCCCCCATAGGATTAACATTAGCGAGCGGGTGTTTTCGCCTGAGTGAAGTAGCCTCTTAAAAGATTTTTAAAAAAACTGGGGAATTCAATCCCGAGTGACAGAACATATGTGAAAACCATTTTCTTTTTTAATTGAAAACTAACCAAAAAGTATACATAAAAATATCAATAATGTAGTCAAATAAAGTTTTGAAATTTATTAAAAACGATACTTTCGCATTAGCCACATGTCCAGGAGTTAGTAGCTGAAGAAATCGCCAATGTTCGATGCTTATCATGGAAGAACGAACTAACGTAATCATTTCTAGTTCCATGATGCTTACAGCAGCCTTTTTGATGCTGATAATTTCAGTGGTTTAATCGTGTAGTTCGATTACACGTGTGATAATTTTGTCCTCAATTTATATTATTTTATTTATTTATTGATGAAGTTTTGATTTCATTATGGACTATTAACCAAAAACAAATACTGGACTATTTATATTGCTTTAAGTAGAATTGGATTAATCTTTAGTTATAGGGTTGCACGTGATAGAGATAGATAAAAAAAAAATCATGGTGGAAAATGAAACCATAAAAAATCAGTAAATTAAAATAGAGTTAAAATTAATTGTGTTTGAAAAATTTAATTTCTCTATCTCGATGGTGAAGAAATTGAAATTGCGCGATGTTTAGAAGTTAAAAAAAATTGTAGCAAAAGCGGAATTTATTGTTCAGGTCATTGCCACGTCAGCGTTACTCATGGCGTCATACTCATGACGTCAGCGTTACTCATGGACATGTTTCGTTTTTATAAAGTAGAAATGAATATGAAATGACTTTTTCATAATATGAATTATATATCTAATATCCCAAGTAAACAGCATACGTCTAAAAATAAGAAATAAGCTTTGTAAAAATCAAATATAAGGTACTAGCTAACCTGCCGGCGTTGCTCGGGCCCTTGATAACCCGATTTAACCCGATTAAATCCTTATTAATCCGATTAAATCCCGATTAACTTTTAACCCGATTTTGTGTAAAATTATTTATTTAAAAGTGCTTTGCACGGCGACTGAAAATCCTTTATTTCCACTTTCCGCCGATACGGGCGCATTCTGATAAAAACGAACCGCCGACGACGCGTGTTCCCGCTGTCTGCAGCACCGTATAGTAGGCATGCAGCGCACGCGCTGCAAACTCTTTTAGTTCCACCTTCTGCCACCAGGGGGCACACCCTGTTCCAAAGAAACCACCTTCTGAACGAAACTCCAAATCGTGTCCCCGCTGCCTCCAGCACCGTATAGGAAGCGTGCTGCGCACGCGCTCAAAATCCTTTAGTTCCGCTTTCCACTGCCAAGGGGCGCAATTTGTTCCATACGAACATCCAACATGGGTACCCGTTGTATAAAGTGAGTTGAATGAACCAATTCCCGTCGAAATCAGGCCCATAGAATTCTAGAAAATAATGCGCCCCCTGACGGTGGAAGGTGGAACTAAAATCTGTAACACGAACGAAAACCATGTCGAATCATCCAAAGGCCGTTGTGATCGGGCCCATAGAACCCGAGATAAGAATGCACAGTGAGATAAAGAAACTTGTAGGATTGCCCGCCAGGGGGTACTTGGTCAAGTGCTCAACAACAATTAATTTACTTTGATTGTTGGTATCCATCAGGTATATACGGGTTATGTACTTTTATTAGGAACATAAATTTAATTTTTACGAAAATCGTTATTTGAAATTTCCCGTATTCTCTATACATAACATTTATAAAACTCTACGTTAGAAGCTAAAAATCTTAAATTTCTTAAATGGAATTTGTTTTGTATAAATCAGAGCAAGGCGTTAACACCATCCCTCCCCATACCCGCAAATATAAGGAATAATTTGTTCAAGAAAACCACCTTCAGCTACATTAACGTGATCATTAAAAAAATAATTAAATTTTTCTGATAATTAGAATATAACGAAGACGCTACGCTAAAATAGCCGGCAGATGACACCTCTTCCCATCCTCAATTTTAAATCTATATCTTCGATTCTTTTCGATTAGAAATTTTTTCCTAATTAATCAAAATAGTGGCTAATGAAGACATTAAAAAGACTGTTCTATGAAGAATAATAAATATATACCAGTGGTCTCATGCGAGGATTTCGAACTGCATTCTAATATTTTTTTTTACCAATATATATTATTTTTTTAGATGCAGATTTAAACTTCTATAGAAAAATTAAGAATAAAAATATCTGAAAACATTAGACAATCCAGAATATCATCCCATTTATTCCATCAAAGTTATAGTAAAAGACTGATCGAAGATAGCAAAAGGTCCGTGCGAGAAAAAAAATTAACAATCGTATTTTAACTGAATTAGAGGATGATGTCATCCGTTTCAGATAAAACGCGGGACAAAGTAAAATAAATTAAATGCATATAAAATGTAATTTAATTTAATGTAGCAAAGCATACATTTTAGACTACGCATGAAATACCAGTGCTTCGATCGATCGATGGTGTCTTTTTCTTCTAAACATTTGAATTTCAATTATTCTTTTTAATCATAAATATAAAATAAGTCCGCGTAGAGACTTCCCACATTATCTTTTTTTGTACTATGTTTTTATATAATTATTGTTGAACACGATTTAATGCGGTATTTTATTTTTTGTGGCAACATTGATTTGAAAAAAAAAAACCAAAAAAACCTTTCATTTCATTTATTAAAAAAATGCTGATTTAATTTTTAATTAACCGCAATTTTTAATTAAAAACATGTTTTGATGAAATGTAAGTGTACTATGTCAGAAGCCGGTTCAAAAACCTTTCGAATGATACCTCATTCATTGTTGTGCGTTTTGTAATTGCATAAAAAAAGGGATGTTGACAACAGAAATAATACATATGATTACGAAATATGCATATGAAGACTTGAAACAAAAACTTTGCACAGATGTTGAATATTTACAAACAGAGATTAAACGTAATTCCTCATCTAAAATATTTACGTTAAAGTTCCAGTTAAAAATTGTATTCTTAGCTTTCTATATTAAATTATTTTCTAAGAAAGTTTTAAATTGTCCAATAATCTATTCTATTATTCTTATTTGCTCGGACGATGCCTGACATCTTATACTCTTCACGTTCAATACTGTTCTATTTACTTTCTGATATTGACAATTACTGTCGCGGTGGGAGGTGTCGCTAGTGATGGTTAGCTCATGAAGAAAAGAGTGCGAGGTAGCAATACTAACCATGAGTTTGAAATCTTTGTGATTTCTCAACATAACTAAGGTAATTGCCATGAAGTTGATTAAATCCTAGACTCAGCCTATGCTAAGAAGTTTGAACATCTTGCTTTACCATTTGTTATAGCTCTAACAGCCTTTACGGAACCGTTAGGTAGCTTGATTAGTTAATCCAGTTCATCCTGATATTAACGTATAAAAGAATTTATTTTTTTTAAAAATTAAAATATTACTTTTTATTTTTTTCCGGTCTATACTTTATATATATTTTTTCATTTCCGTTTCATATTGATTATTATGGCCAATATCTATTGGCCATAAAAGAATTTTTTTTGCGTATAATATGCGCAATACCTTAGATATTGGCTTGGAATAACTACAGGTGATAGGAACTCAGATAAAAAAAAAGGTGAATGTAGAATAATTAATATTATTTTTTAATGACCCAAAAGTAGATATTTGGAATCATTGTGCTCTATGAAAGTCAGATGATTCCTATGACACTGAGCATTCAACGGTTTTATGTAATTTGAGATCATTCACCAGTGTATTTAAGTCTCTGTTATTGTTTTAGATTTCAGATTCATCTATCAGCTATATTGATGACTCAGAGACTATGGGTCAGGCAGCTTTAGAAAGTCAAAATTAGCGAAAGGTTTAAAGATTGCTAACTTAAAATTAGACTCATTTGTACAAAACTTTAAGAAAAGGGCAGGATTTAAAAAAAAAAAAAAATGCCTTTGAGGAGGACTTTTTAAGGGAAAAATGATCTGAATTATCTTTCTCGTAAAAGGAAAATCCTAAAAACCTTGCACATACCTCGCAGGTTTCGAAGTAGAGAAATAACATCGGCATAAACTCCTCATTTTGTGGCTAATATGCGAACCACTGGGGCTGACTATAAAAAAAGATTTAAGGGCACAGACGAGATAAAATACTTGAAATTTTCGAATTTTAATTTTGCTTTTAAAAAATTGAATTAAACTTCTTCCGGATATGAAATAAAATTTCATGTAAAATTTATTAAATGAATATACATGTTTCCTTTTAAGCATGTTACAGTTTTGAGCGAAAACAGTTTGTGCTGTAAAACTTTGTTTTCTTCTTTTTCTTCTTCTTTTTTCTACATTGTGCTCTAATGAACGCAAGGTTCAAGTGGAAACTTTTATAGTAGGTGATATTATCTAGAAACAACTACCGGTACATGAAATGAAATACATAGATAAGCACTACGCACAACTTCTCCGTTTCGCTACCGGGGTTGTTATACATCGTGAAGGTCTTGATACATGAAACGTCCGTCGGCTCATTTCTAGCGGTCGAAGAGATATGAACTTTAAAATTTTAATATAATTCGCGTTTATCTGCAGTCTTTTTAAATTCGGTAACTAATCTCACGATCACTGTAGTTTTGTTTGCTAGTATATATCTGCTTCTCTCCCATTTTTCAAGTTTTCCCTTGGCAATTCATTATATTGCATGTTGGTTTTTGATTTTAATGAAGATTGTTTTCTGATTAGTTTCGGTGTAAAATATGCTCTCTTAAAAACGAGAATCGTCTATAAAGCTAGTATAAAAAATGCAATAAGAATTTCCACTAATAATAATAATAAAAAAAACATTATACCTGAAATAAGTTTAATTTATATTTTAAAACGCCAACATGCTATTTCTTCTTACAACATATATATGATTAATTTTAATTTCTACGAAAACGCCAAACTGAACATGTTTACTGGTGACTAAAAATTAAGTGTCAAAATTAAAAGTGGGCGATTTACCTGTTATAAAAGTATTTAATTATTGGTGAAAGTGACTTTAGGTGAAATTTGAAGTACGTATTTTTTAATCTTCAACTGTATCGCTTTAAGTCGGAGTACCAATTTCTGAGTTTCTGGTTATAGCGAGTTGTGAATTAACAATCTATTAACCACCAAAACTATAAGGTAGAGGTTAGAATTTTTTTTTTATTGAATGTCGTTTGATACCACAAATTTCGAAAGGTTATCTTCGTTTTATTTAAATGCAAAGTTTTGGTAACTAAAAAAGGCAAAATTTTTAATTCTAAAATAGTGGTCCCTAGATATAGTTAATTTAAGCATGCCCAATTATTTTGGGCAACACCTGCGGGTAATGTGTCAGATTAAAGAAGGCATTTGTGTAACTGTCAACTTTAACGCTTTTCTGTAATCACTAAATAAAAAAATTAATAAAAAAATTTCCATTGATTAATCGCAGATTTCGGCGACTAAGGTTGATTTCGAATATTTTATTGACTACTTTCTGACCCATTTTGGGATTTATTTTTGTTCACAAACGCGTGAATTGGCAGGTGCTCTTAGTCAGAAACTGTGTAATCAAACAGTTTTTTACATTTTTCTGTAATAATATCAGTAAAATATATAATTAAAAAATATTTGCGAAATTTAAATTTTTATACGGCCTCTGGGCCCTATAAACTATGTTTAGAAAAAGCTTCCTCCATGTTCTAACAAGTAAAACAATAAAAAAAATCTATTTTGTCCCAAAACTGACCGAGTTATGATACTTTGTATTTTATAAATTTCAGTATTTTTTGGTACTAAAAACGTGTTTTTTCCGTTTTTAGTGCCAGAAAATGCCAAAAATTCATAAAATTCAAAACATCGTAACTTGATAAGCTTCTATCGTAGAAGAATGGAATTTTTACTGTTTTACTTGTTGAAACATGAAAAAAAACTTTTCTAAATATAACTTATAAAACTCAGAGACCTTATAAAAATTTTAATTTCGAAACTGAATAAATAAAAAACTTTTTTGGCGTGATTGGATTTTTACATGATGAAAAAAAAAAAAAAAAAAAAAAAAAAATCCCGCAACTGACCTCGAAAACTAACAGTTTATGAAACCAAATATAAGTTATCACGATGAAAAAAAATCAACGGGAACAACTAATATTATACAATCGAATCCTCTTAATGTAATACTGGTTAAAATGATATCCCTTCAACATGATATATATTTCCAATTTCCCAAATATGATATATATTTAAAATTACCCATTTCAGATTCTTCCAATCCTCTAATATGCACTGGTGTTCAAAACTTAAGCAACAAACACAAAATGCTAATTTCTGAACACGTGAGTACTCAAAAGGAAATTCTATAAAGAGCAAGTGTAGAAAAGAGGTACTACCCTAACAGCACGGCCAGTCGATGTGAAGTCCCCTTGACGTCACACGTGGTTAGAAGTGTCACAATCGCTACGGTGAATCAAAATATGGGATATTTCACTAATCACATATTCTGAAAAATTCCATAACTTAAAAGCTTTTTGTGATGATTTTAATATGATCATAGCGTCAAATAGCCGACGAGAACTTGAAGATAAATCAAATAAAATGATATCACTGTTTAGTAATATCTGTACAAAACTAAAATTTAAAATATCGACAGACAAAACGGTATATATAATGCTGGGTAAAAACATTTTAAGGAACAGAGAACCTCAAATTAAACTGAATAACATTAAAATTAAACGCGTTGAAACACTTAAATTATTAGGTATCCACTATGAAAGTAATCTAACTTGGCATACACATATATTAAATATCAAAAGTGAAATTTTATTATTAACATCATCCATTAAAAGTGTTTTTTCAACGACATGGGGGGTAAGACGAGATTTTCTTCGAGAATGGTACCTTACTGTCATCGAGAAAATTATCGATTACGGCTCGGAGGTTTGGTACAATAATCTGAGAATAATTGATAAAAGAAACTTACAATCAATACAAAGAATTTGCTTAACATCAATAACAAAATGTTATAAGAATGTATCGACACACACACTTCAGGTGCTCCTGGGCATTCCACCGTTATTATTTACATTAGAAGCAAAAAATCTTAAATACAAAATTAAAAATAATAAAAACATCTTAATATTTATAATAAAATATTAGAATATAACAAAATTGAAGAACAAGTCTATAAATTTCAAACAAATCCTGAAATATATATTAACAATTTAATTTTGACGGATGTAAACATAAACAAACCTAACATAACACAGATCTATACTGATGGTTCTAAAACAGATAACAAAACAGCATATGCTTATGTGGCCTTTAAAGATCAAATTAAAATTAAAGAACAATCTTGCAAAATTCAAAATAACAACACAGTTTTCAAGCTGAACTTACAGCAGTTATTAACTCAATAAAATGGGCTATCTCAACAAATCAAAAAATAACTCAAATGTTTTCAGACAGCAAATCAACAGTATTAGCATTAAACAATTTGTTCCCTAAATATAAACAAATATTTGACCTTCACAAATCACAAAAAGAAAATAAAAATAAAATTTTCTATATCACGTGGGTAAAAGGACACGTGGGCATTGTGGGCAACGAACTGGCGGACAAGCTGGCGTACCAGGACGCACAGTATTGCAACTTGCCAGTAAGCAAGGAAGTTAAACTTCCATGCTCTTTACTTAATAAGCTTATTAAATTGCAATTGCTGGAAAACTGGCAGCACAACTGGGACTCCTCAGGGTGCGGCAGGTTTACTCATAGTATTATTTCAAAGGTTCAATGCTCACTTATATGTAAAGATAAAGTCTCACTCTACTTCCTCAGTGGATGTGGAAGTTTTCCTACATTCTTACATAGAATTGGCAAAAGAGATGATGACTTCTGTCAGTGTGGTCAGAGAGGTGACCCACTACATTATTTATTTGGCAAATGTAAATTTATGAAGTATAAATTCACATATAATGAAACTAAAACAACTCTTGACAATATTCTAGATATACTATCTGATAAAAAGCAACTATTTCAACTTTACGAAAATTATAATATCTTAAATCAAAAATATTCATTTATTAAATACAAATTCCTCTTATAATCAGTTATCTCTCTTAAAAAAAAAAAAAAAAAAAAAAAAAAAAAAAAAAAAAAAAAAAAAGTTTGTTTCATTTATTGTATCAGTACCAAATTGTAAATACCTCTCACTTATGCGCGATGTTCGGTGGTTGCTTTTTCGTACCACTGTTTTAAACAGTATAGAGGGGAAAAAAATAAAATAAAAGGGAAAGAAAATTTTTTAAATTTCGCACTTGAGTACGGGTGTTACTTTTTTAAAAAGTTTCTGGTGGTGAGGTTTGTTTGCCGCGTGTGGGTGAGGGGCTACTGTATATAGTGTATTTCAAAATGTTATTGTGTGTAAATAAAATTGCTTGAATTTTATATTGTAATTATATATTGTAATCATTTTTAAAAATATATTATACCTCTAAAGGTTATTGTATACGTATTAATGCATTCAAAATGTACGACTATAAATAATTGTCATTATAATGTTAATCTCAAAATGCTATATAAATAACTAAAATTAAAGTTTATGTAAAATATCAATTATTGTAATAATTTTAACGTTCGCCCAGCCTTGTGGCAAAATTGGGTAACGTTTATACTTTGTAAAATTGTAGTTTAACTTGTAATTATTGTAGCTAGCGCCGGATAGTAATATTTTTCCCTCCCTAGGCTTAGGGGTTCGTCCTGGCCATTAGCCAAAAGCTGGTCCCTAGGGTGGGCGCTGTCTGTCTGTCTCATTATTACTCTCAAATGATGGTTAACACTAAAAAGTCACTGTGACTGTCGCTTTGGGATGGGTCACCAGGTGACATTACAATGAAGTCACCTTGTGATTCTCAAGTCACTGTCAGTTGAAGACTGAACTTTAAGTCATTGTGAGCATTGCATTGTGATGAGTCGCCAAATAATGTCACAATGAAGTCGCATGGTGACATTCCGGTGATCGACACTCTATTGTGAAGTCATCATTGCACGCCTTTGTGAAAAGTCACCAGAGGATTTCATTTTCTGTCACTTGGGAACTCGTCACAGAACAGCTATCATGATGACTTTACAATGCAGTGTCAAAATGACAGTCACATTAGAGTCACAAGATGACTTCATTGTAAAGTAACCTGGTGACTCGTCAAAAAGCAGCAGTCATGAGGACTGTTCAGTGGAGTGACCAAATGAGAGTAAAAATGAGACGAATGAAAGATATCACATTTCTGTTCATTGTAGTGACTGTGACAATTGTGACCATTTATGATGTCAAGAAGACTTCCCATCGACTGTCTGTGCTGTTAGGGTAGTACCTATTTTTTACACTTACTGTTTATAGAATTTCCCTTTGAGTACTCACGTGTTCAGAAATTAGCATATTGTGTTTGTTGCTTAAGTTTTGCACACTAGTGTATATTATTTTGAGAGTAGAAGAAAAAAAATTAAAGAAAATCTTAACCTTTTGAAACGGGCGATTTTACCTCCCAAAACTCACCTTGGAAAATGAGCGAGACGCAAAAATGCAATTTTTTTTTTGTTAATTCCAGGCCAAATAAGTACAAATAAAAATATATAAAAACATTTATTTATTTATTTATTTATTATTAATATATATTTTTTTATGCTAGCATGTTTGTCTCCATAAATATAGGATTTCCGAGCCGAAACGCTCTAATTTGAACACTCTGTACTGTAATACAACATGTAATCATTACATTAAGAAGATTGAAACAACAATGGATACACATAGTTATGAAGTTTTGTTTGTGCAATTTCTGCACCATTTCTACATGTGCTCCATGAGTGGCATGGAGGATGTCTATGGAGGATGTCCAGAGAATTGGACCACCTCTCGCAATCCATCTTTATGGACATTTTTCAGTCAATGTGTTCCGGACTCCCAAATGCCAGTGTGGAGTTGCTCCATCCTGCCAATGAACCAAAATTCTGCATATCATTTGTGCTTTTTCAGAATTCGTTGTCATTTTTCAATTTTCAACTTTTTCGATTTTCAGTACTTGAAATAAAATTCATTGCTAATAATTTACGTAATGTAAATTTCCATATCTAAGCTTCCATGTACTACCTAACAAAATTGTCGTGGTTGTTTATTATCTTCAGTGTTTAAAATTAGGGCGTTTCGTTTCGGACCCCTGTATAATTCGGTATTTTAAAATTTCAAGATGGAATTTGAAAGAAGTTTTTTTCTTAAAAAATATCTCCACATGTTATAAAAATGTACACTAAAACTTGACAAGTTCATATAAGACAGGGTTATCAACAGGGGTTTCATATACAGGTTAGCACAAAACATATCGAATACATGTCGTTTTATAGACGGAGATTGCTGAATAGGAATTTGTAACTGTGCTATGAGTTTCCTAACTGAACTAAATTATAGCATACTATGCAATATACATCCAAATCTATAGATCATAAACAGGGCTGCACAAAAGAATTTGGATATTTTCCGCACTATTGATGGTAATTGCTGAAATTATGTTTTCAAATTTGTTATCAGTTGTATGTATGGTTTCATTAAAAAAACACCTAAAGTTATTAGCAAGACTCTTTTAATAATAAAGTGGCTTGAAAACAGTTCCTTTGGAAAATTCTTTAAAAAAATACCCATCATTTAACCCTTTGAGGGGCGGTGGTATATATTATATACCACATAATTTTAATCCGAATCAAACCAGAAACTTTTAATTAAATTTTACTTTTCTAACTTTGACGGGAAAAAGTTGAAAAATTGCTTATTCTTATTGTGAACTAAATTCTTTCCTAAATTCCGGTGGGAATTCAACGTTACAGGAGCACAAGGGCTTGCCCCTGAAAGGGTTAATAAAATTACTGCCACTTGAAAGTAAA
Source organism: Maratus michaelseni (assembly GCA_963931845.1). Classification (NCBI taxonomy): domain Eukaryota; kingdom Metazoa; phylum Arthropoda; class Arachnida; order Araneae; family Salticidae; genus Maratus; species Maratus michaelseni. The sequence continues at coordinate 164,216,532 of OZ007594.1, read as the reverse complement.
TATTGCAGTTTTGCACATAAATTGCCATATGATTTGTCAGCTGATCTGATAAAAGTTTTAATTCATTGTAATAACTCCTCTATACCGACCCGATAAAGATGTTGAGTGGTAGCGAGTTCAGATCGTTGGCAAAGAGAAATTTCTCGTATAAATTAGAAAATGGAATTTTTATTGCATAACAATATTAATTCTAGTTAAAATATGTACAAGATATTATTACAGCAATTTAATTATTTTTCGTGGGTCAATCGCTTATAAATTAATGTCCTCTTAACTCTAAGTGCAACTCGATCAATCAAAAGTCTCAGAAAATTACTGTCAGTCGTAACTTCTAAATAAAGTTCATTCGGAACAAGGCTCGTCCGTTCCTTCTCTTCGGAAAAATATACTAAATCACGATGATTCAGAGTTAAAGAACTCTCACTATCGCACTTGTCGTGCTTTTCTCTTCGGTGGGATTTTCACCTGATACCTGCTGTATCAATCAAATAGAGGTCAGACCTCACTCTTTCCAGAGAGTCACCACTCTCGTTCAGATCTATTCAAAAACTGTCTTTTCTAACTTTTTCATTCTCGACGGGGATCTTTCACTAGGGGCGGGGATTTGGTCGAGGCAGCGCCCCTTGAAACTCCCCAGCCTCTTAGCAGCCTTGAGATACGTCTCTTTCATCTATAATAAGTCCGTCATTGGACGTTCTATGACAAAGGGCATAGTTTCGTGTGCAAACCTAAAAATCGTGTGCAGAGATCGCTTCCCTCGCAGATGCTCTCTTTCCCACGACTTCGGCACAGATCAAAGCATAAGACCCCTCTTTGGGTACCACCTTACCAATGCATCACTGTCCGAACTTTCCGCTCGCAGTACAATAGAATTCGGCGTTTGCTTGTCTTCAAGGCAAAACTAGCGTGGGAAGGTGTGCAGTTAAGTGTACTCACAGGAACTGCTAGAATGACACATAGTGCACCTGGATGTAGAGGCCCAATTCTTTACATCATTGTAAATAATAAAGGTTCAACCTTTTACATACAAGTTGGAAATTGTACGTCAAGCGTGACAAATGAGGTACGTTCGTACTATAGCTAGTTACATAAATATTCAGATCTTGATGGTTTTTAATTCTGTGAAATGAATTATATCGCCTGCAATTTAATTTCTGTAATAAAATAAGTATCTCGGTCGCTTGACGATTAAACCTCGGAAGCTCCTATAAGAAGAAAGCACTGATTTTTAAAAAAAATTCAAATTTCTTAATAAATATTTTTTATTAATATCTGCTAAAGTTTTGATTCGATTTTGATAAAATTTGAAATGTCTCGACAAAATTCTGCAAAAATAATATATCTTAAATTTCAAACCATTAGATTGGGTAGTTTTTGCGTTGTTATATGCGGACGGACGGACAGACAGACGGATGGACCAGACGACGACAATAAGTGCTACGTATTTATATAATTACGAACGCATACCTAAAAAGAATGGTTAATGAAAAAGACTACAGGGAATTGTACAATATTTTTACCATATAATTCATGACTCGATTGAAAATGACTACAACTACAAGAATGGAAATTTCACCATTATTTCAGTTCAAGCTACTGCGGAAGTATAGCTATGAAATCACGCCTGAATATGGTGAAACTTATCACCGAATTTCTCAGTACACTGGTTGCAGCTAAACTGCCAAAATTTAACTAAGCTTTAAGGGAAACATTGAACATTACTTTTTAACGAATGTATTGTATAGTATTAGTATATATTTTTGGAGAGGGAATTATTAGGAGTTTTTGTATGGGTTTATAGCCCGATAAAAAATAATTTGAAAAGGGAGTTTCTATTCACGCTATCTGTGTAAAATATATACGGTAGTTCTTGAAAACATACAATGTTTGTTTTTCTGGCATAAATTGTAAGATCTCTAATATGCTCTATAGGATGCTAATACGCCATTTGAAGAATGAGTTTCTTTCTAATTCTCATGCTATTTAAGATTAAAAGTACGAAGTTATTAGAACAGTTTTGTTTTTTCCAGCCTGAATTATACATTTTTGGATTAAAAAAATATATAAATAAAAATATCAACCCCAACCTAAAAAGTTGGGGTTTCTACTTTTCTGTTGTCTAGTTAAGGCTGTTCTCAAATCCAAACTCCATATTTTCTGACACATTAACGAAATCATTAACATCAGTAAAGGCACAAAACTTGTCTATATTGCTATTCAGGCTCTAAAGAATCGAATTGCGATTTCCATTTTCTTATAAAAGTTCATTTAGAAAATGCCGTCAAAGTTGGCATTATGAATTTTTTTTTTCGGAATATGAAAATAACGGAATAGTAGTTAACGATTAACAATTGTCTACAATTCAAGGTATATATCGAATTAAACAAAACAAAAACGCCATTCAATTCTTAGGTATCTGAACTTTAATGCTAATATTTACAGGCAAATAAAATTGAAAATGAGCTTGTGCATATGTCAAAAATATTCACCTTTCGAAGCAGTTTTTTTAATGAATTAAAATTGACAAGAAATTCTGGAATCCCGAGATTCAAAATATAGCACTTCTTATCTGTAAATTAATCTGTAAGGGGAAAAAAAAAAAAAAAAACATTTTTACATGTTTCTTAAATTTCGCGTACATTTTTATTGTTTTTTTTTTTTTTTTTTTTATGTAGCTAATTAACTTTTCGCCAGCGTATATTTAAAAGCACACGTTCTTAAATTATAAAACACGATACTTAATTAGATTATCATAGATAAAAGCAGTAGTAATATTCGTTATTTTTCTTAATTAAGCAGCCATTCTTAGATTATAATCTGGCATCAGAGGCTTTTAAAAAACCGTTATTCTGATTAATTATGCTTAATGATTCTTTTTAATATTTTTCTTAATGGTTTCGTCATTACTTTAGGTAATACACTTAAATATTTTTAATTTTTTGATCCTATTATGCTACATAGATAAAAATTATTTCTCAATTATTAGGTTTTTTTAATTAAATATAATTTAGCATGGTAAAAAATTTGAACTATTTGAATTTTATGCGGAAACTGTTAAAAAGTGACCAACCACAATAACGTATTAACAAGTAACTACTGGAGCTAATTGTAATTTTGTAGTAGGTTATTCATTTTATAAGCTTATTATTATTACTATTCCATTTTAAACCAATTTTCCTAGAAGGATGTTATACAATTCGATTGTATGATTTGGTATCGTCATTCAATTTGGAATAATTGATTTCTAGTTTATTTTATAAAATTTATATTATATATATATATAGGATGATTAAAAAAAGTCCTTCCGGCCTGTACCGGGAGGAAAAGGTAGCTTTCCAATATCTTCGTTTTAAAATTTTAGCTAATGTTACACAAAAACAGCAAGCTAAAATGCAAAGAAACGTTTACAAAAGATTCGTTAATACTGAATTTGAATAAGAATTTCGCCAAATTATTGAGCAATAGCCAAATTGGCTTCATTTTTAAAGACTTATTTTGGTCGCCAAATTTGGCGATATTTCGCCAAATGTCACAAATTTTGCTAATTTTGTTGCCAATTTTGAAAAATAAATTTTCAAATAAATTTAAATTTTTAATTTTTTTGTATATTTATTTTAGTTTTAAATTTTTAAATGGCCGCCATCTTGAAACAAAATGGCGGACCAAGCTGGCCAACGAACTCGGTCGAGACATTGGTGAGCTTAATACACACAATTAGTTTAATCAAAATCGATTTATAAATATGAGCGTTATCGTATGACATAGGTCATATATATATATATATATATATATATATATTTGTAAATTGACAGGGCTCTTTGGTATCGGGATTTCAGTGTATGTGGTCAGTTTCTTATGTTTCAATGGTTAAATTTTACTTAAAGTTATATATATATATATATAAATCAACATTTGAACGGAGGGTGGTTTTGGGGTCTGGGGGTCACGATCGGTGAAAATATATCGAAATTTTCCGGAACTGCTTTCCTCCGAACGGCTGCAATAGGTAGCTTTATACTTTTTTGTATTCAAAGCTACCTAAAAAAGATGGCACAAACTTTAAGAGGTGGTAAGCACACTACAACAAACAATTTTTTGCATAGGAAACCAAGGTCAGAAATCCATTTATTTAGTCAACATTACAGAGCATCTCAGTCGAATCCGATGCCGCGTTTTCGTTCATAAATTTAACAGTAGTGAATATGTTTTGACAAAATTTGCAACAGACTCATCTTTGCATGGATTGTAAGGATATTGTAAGGATTTCGTTAAAGTATCTTCATTTTCTCATCATTTAATGGAAAATATATTACAGTATGGATATTGACATTATTTACAAGTAAAATTCTAACATATTAATACAGCCATTTTCGTCAGCACATTCTTACGCAACTACCCTCAAAGCCCAGGTGGAAAGGCAAACCCAAAGAAAACAATAGCCATCGTCATTCATTTATAGCTTTTTTGGCATTAAGAACATTACAATTCTCTACAGTTGGTATGGTTTCCTCCACTTTTGAGGAGGCATATTGACCACGAATGAAACGTTTACCGCAGACAGAGGAAGATAAAAAGATTTTAACGCATCTTTACAGTCCTTTATATACTTAGAACAAGAGACTGATAAGGAGCCGGTTCTCGTTTCATGTATGCGCAATCGCTTTTGTAATTCTAATCATATGCATGTCTTACCTCACTTTACATTTCCTGTATGTTTGATTCAATTTGCATAATTCCTTCATGGTGTTGCAATTTTCACAAACATGAGTCTATATATAATATGTGTGTATACACATCGGAATTAGAAGAAACACTTTGCCGACATATTAGCTCCTAGCGACCGTACCATTCAAGATAACTGGTTTTCACTGATGATGTGGTTATTGTATGCTATGGGCTCGAGAATGAGGTAAAGAACAACAATTGAGGTCTCACAGCGGCAAAATTTCGAAAAATTTAAACGACAACACCCAATTTTCTTTCATCGTAAAATGATCTTCAAAGTAAAAACAAGTAGCTTTAAAAACATAATTTTAGCTGTAGAAATGACAACATAAAACAAACGCAAATAAAAGCAGTGAGGAGAATAAATGCTCTCACACAGGCGGCGTGTTAGCGAGAGACTTGAATCTGGGCAAACACAACGAAGTGTAGCGGACGCTGTTGGAGCTGCTAGAAATGTCCTTGCAAGACTGTAGAATTGATTCCAAGAAACAAGAAATTTTAGATGTCGACCAGAGCATGGTTGACCACGTGCTACCACAGCAACTGATGACAGATATATCCTGTTAACGTCCTGTTAACCTGCATCTCGTCGAGACAGAAAAGGGAATGCTACTCAGCTGCAAAGACAGTAGCTCTTGGCAACACAACGAAGGGTGTCCAGCCAAGCAGTGCGAAATATGCTTCGTCAGGTGTGGTCTCTATGCACGTAGGGCAAAGGTATTTCGTTGACCCCAAGCCACCGTGCTGCCCGAAGAAGTTGGGCTGCTGAACATCAAGATTGAAGGCAACGGATTGGAGTCTAATGCTGTTTACAGACGAGTTCCTATTCAGGTTGGAGTGTGACATTCGACGTGTTTTGGTATGGAGAGAAAGGGGCACTCGAAATAACCCCACATTCGTTCGTGAAAGATCACATTTCAGACAAGGTGGATTGATGGTATGGTCTGGAATCAGAATAGTTGGACGTACGGAACTGCATATCATTTAGAATGGCACTTTGATGGCCCAAAGGTATGCAGACGAGATACTGAGCCCTCTTGACGTACCTTACGCTTCACCCATGGTGATTTGTTTGTTTTCATGCATGATAATGCCAGACTGCATACAGCTCGTCTGGTGGAGAACATGGTTGAAGCTGAAACAATACAGGGTATAGAATGGCCAGCATGCTTTACTGACCTGAATCCAATCAAGCCTGTTTGGGACACACTTGAACGACGCATTGCAGCGAGACCAAGGCTTTATTTTATTGTCTGGGACTTGGAGATTGAAATTCTTGAAGAGTGGAACAGTTTTCCTCAGAGTCTTATCGATAACCTCATCGCATCCACAGAAAACAGGTGTGCAGCAGTCTTAGCTGCCCGAGGGGACAACACGCGGTAATCAACATCTTGCATCATTATTAAACAATACTTTTTTTTGTCATTTACATGTAATCAAATTGTTGCCCTAAACCATCTTTTCATGTTCTTTCCATCGTTTCAAAGAATTAAAGCTCCCTTACAATTTTTTTTGTGTCTTTTTTTCTGTATTGCACATTGATACACGTGTACTCTCAATTTTATACCCATGCATGGCTGTCTTGCACGGTTCTCTTCTCTTCCTTGCTTGCTCCCCTAATTTTTTTGAGCAGTGTAGTTTTATAACGGTATTTGTATTTTTTTACTGTGAAGATAATTTTGCAATGAAAAAAATGGATGTTGTCATTTAAAATTTTCGAAATTTTGTCTCTGTAGCCGTGACTGTGAGATCCCGATTGTTGTTCTTTACTTCATGCTCGAACCCATGCCATAAAATAACCACATTTCAAATAGCACCCTGTTTTCTTGAATGTCACTGTCACTAGTGTCTCATATATAGGCCAAGTTTTTTTTTCTAATCACCCTGTTTATATGTATATATATTGTAAAACTTCTATAACGGGAACTCCCGAGTAGCGGGCACTTTTATTTAGTGAACACATTTCCAATCCTTAACATTTGTATAATTGTGTGTTTTCATCTCTGAACAAATGACATCCTTCGAATAATGGATAATACCGTAGGTCCCGGAAAAATTGGTCCGGATAATATTCACTCTTTAGAGGTTTTGCCGTATATATAATAATATATGTGTATGCATAACTTTTGAATTGATGATCCGATTTTCATACTTTTAGGTAGCTTTCAATACAATAAGCTACCTATTGCAGACGTTCGGATGAAAACAATTCCAGAAAATTTTGGTATATTTTCACCGATCATGACTCCCAGACCCCAAAACCACCCTCCGTTCAAATGTTGATTTATGTATATATATATATATGTCTGACATTTGTCATGCTGTAACTCTCTTATTTATGAACCGATTTGGATGTGACTGAGTACGTGTATAGGACATACCAAGGTCTCGACCGAGTCGTTGGTGAGCTTCATCCGCAATCTTGTTTCAAAATGGCGGTCACTTAAAATTTTTAAAAATTCAAAACTATGAACAAAAAAAAATATATAAATTGGAAAAATTATTTCCTTTAAGTGCTACATTGTTATACAAGGATTCCGGAGCATTTTTTGTTTTGGTTTTATCTAAAAAATTGGCTGAGATATGACAGTTTGAAATTTTAGGGAGGCTGACATTTTGAAACAACCTGATTTTTATTATGCTATAACTCTCGTATTTATAAACCGATGTGAATGTGACTGATCATGTGTACAGAACATACCAAAGTCTCAACCGAGTTCGTTGGCCAGCATCATGCGCCATCTTGTTTCAAAATGGCGGCCAGGTAAAAAATTAAATTTTTTTAAAAATTCAAAAATCTGTGTAATAAAATTATAAAATTAAAAAAAGTTGTTTTCGTTAACTGTTAGACCATGATACAAGGATTCAGGAGCATATTTTGTTTTGGCTTTGTCTTAAAAACGTCTGAAATATAGCTGTTTGAAATTTTATGGAATATGGAAGCTACCTTTTCCTGCCGGTACAGCCCGGAAAGACTTTTTTTTCTTGGAAAGAATCACCTCTTTCTGCAGATGATTCTGTTTCAAAATCATAGAATCTCAAAATTATAAGTTTGTCTGTCTGTTTGTTTTCATAGCTTTTTTTTTTTACTTTATCGGCCTTAACTTTCGTAAAAATTGGCCAATCGTCGCGAAATTTAAGTGTGATGTTAAGGTATCACCATACTACTTTACGTTTTTGAACAGTCGTTGTATCGTGTGAATATCTGTATTATAAATCAAAAATTTGTCCATGAGTAACACCGACGTAATATTCACGGTGGCAACATCTGGCCCATAAATTTTGCTTTTACTGCAATTTTTTTAACTTGTAAATAATGCACAATTTTAATCTTTACATCGTCGAATAGGAAAAAAAATGTCATTCAAATGCAATTTGTCTGAAAACTGTATCTCAATTAACTGATTTTTTATGGTTTAAAAAAATTTCAAGCATGATTTCTTTTTCAATATATCTCTATCGCGTGCAGCCCAATTACAAAAGATTAACCCGTTTGCATTTAAAACGTAATAAATTGTTCAGCATTTCTTTCCTTTTAATATTCCATAACAAAATTCAAATTTTATAAATAAATAAATAAAATAATACAAAAAAAAAAAAGAAAAAGAAAATAATAGACATGTCACAAAACTTCACGCTTGAGATCAGAGCCTGCAGAGCTTGATGAGATGCACTGAAATCATCAGAATAAAACAGACTGCTGAAGTAGCGAAAACTTTAGCAATTTCTTCGAATGTTAGCAGATGGCATGCGGCTTATACGAAAATACCGTTTATTATAAATTTCAAAGTCTTTTTTGAATACATAATTAACTGTTTTCCTATAAAAATGCTTTTCGGTGGTTTTAGTGGATAATATTAAAAAAATTATATATTAAACTAGGGGGCCTACCCCCTGCGAGCTACGCTCGCCAACCCCCGCTCAGACTTCGAGGCCTCTAAAAACATGACAGCGTGATTTGTTTTAAAAATATTGGTAAATCTGTAATTGGGTTACCATGCTTTTAACGTTTTAATGGGGCATTTTTTTATTATCATGGCCTCATACACAGCTGTTGCGACAACTGACGACTGTTTTTGGGATTTATAAGTAAAATCAATTACAACTTGAAAAGCAGCTTGTATAAAATGGTTAGGTTTAAATAGTGGCTACCTCTCGGACTTTTATAGCAACGATCTGTATTATATTCTTCCTTTGCGTTTAAGGATGAGAAAAATTCCATCTGCTTGTGAATAACATTAACAACCACGGTATTGAAAAGTACTATGTTATAGACATTTTCAGTAACAGGTTTTAATTTTATCTCTATTTTAGTGCACCATCATGCATATTTTCATGTTATTTTAAATATGTAAATTATTTATTTTAATTAATATGTATATACGAATTTTCTAATAATTATTTATCATACACAAAATTAATTAAACATTTTGTGCATGCATGTCTGCATTTATTCGGCATTAATTGATGAGATATTTAAACAAATTTGCTATCCGCGATAATTTTACACCATGTTATGTCACTTGCATATTGTTCATAAGAAAATCGGTTACTTTTCCAGTATAGGATCCTTTGCTTTTAGGTTTGGCGTAATTTGTTGCCAAAAGTTATGAAAACAAACCCAAAGAACTTTTGGTGCTTTTCTATTATAGTAAACGCTTTTTTATTGACGCTTTTTTAAAAAGCTTGGCGGAAAAAACCAAGCAAGATAGAAAACCAAGCAGGATATTTTATTCTCCTTCCGTTCAGTTGGGCAATTATTATTTAATACTATATTTATTATATTATTGCATATATTCGTTTCAAATATCCGAATTAGTTATTTTATAAATTCGTTTAGTTAAATTTACAAAAAAACAACAAAATGATATCAATAAATAATAATTACAATTAATTTCTTTTCCCCCCTTTCTTTTGCGTTTACATAAATGACGTCATTTGGACGAATTTATTCAAAATATTTTCAGTTTATAAATTAAATTAAATGCTGACAGACGATTGAATCCTGACGATAGAAATGTGATTTTTGTTTTCAAATTTTCCTGAAAAACATAATTTAATCACAATCTTGTCTTCATTATCGATTGTAATAAAAGATAAATTCAATTTCAATTTGAAAATGACGAATAAAAAGAAATCAATAATCCCTATCGGGATCCTTTTCAATTTTTTTCCGCTTTTTGTCACCAAAAATAGAGTAATTAGTTGCCATCATTACAGAAATGTCTTTAAAATTAGAAAAAAATTAATATCTCGAAAACTAATTCCAATTTCAAAATTCTATTACCAGTTTTGACATCCGCGGATTTTTATGGACAATTTGTATTAATTTCACCATCAGGCGTTTAATATTTTATTAAAAATAGCCCTGAAACATAATCAGTCGTTTAATCAGTCGTTTCATAAAATCGTTTCATAAATTCGTTTCATAAAATCGTTTCACAAATTCGTTTCATTAGGATTTTATATATATAGGGTAGATAGGATTTTATATATATAGGGTAGATGTAAAAAATATATTAGAGCTTTCAATAGAAAAATTTGATTTTCACTTATATTCTGTAACGCGGGAAGCCCGGCTTAGGTCTCCTAGTATAAATAATAAATAAATGAATATTACCGTAGTAAAGAATTTTACGAACATTGTCAGTGCGAAAATATCATGCGACAATTACAACTGACCTTCCCTGTGCAAATGGCCAGATAGTTTAACTTTACTGTAATTTATGTAATCTCTAAAATACAAATAATACAGTAACTCCAAATACAAAGAACATGACATAAACATTTAAACATAATTTCACTTATGAATAAAACCAGTTAAAGAAAAGGAAGACAAGTAAAAAAAAAAAAAAAGAAGAAAATACTCATTGAATAAAGGTAGATTAGAAGATGTGAAGCAATTTCTTTTACCTAGAAAAAAAAAAAGCAGAAATACAGTGTTTCGCATTTATATTGAGACTTTTCTGTTTTTGGAACTTCTTTGTATAACATATCTATTAATTGTTAAATGATTAACTTTAGATTTTTTTCACCTGTATTTATACTTATGTATTTCAAGATTTGTTAGTTATTTAAGAAATATATTGAAACAGGAATTTCCATAAGAATTGCGACATTTTGAAAATATGTTCGACATTTTCGAAATATACGTATGGTAGAAAGTTAGTATTTTATCTGTTGTTCTTTGAATGATATGTAATTTCTCACGAATTTCGACATTGATGCAATTTTTTGGTATAAAATAATTCGATTTCCGTTTTTCTGCTGCTAAAAATTCTCTCTGCTGTAATTTTCAAAAACCATCATAAAATCTTATTATTTTCTGAAATTAACTTTCACACATTTATTAGGATTTATCCATGGAGAATAAAGCAGCACTTTAATAATTTCTGAGCAACATAGCAGCCCTAAGAAAATATTTAGCGCGGTAAACATTTGAAATCATTATCTCATTAGAATTTGAATGAATTTTGAATTACAAATTTCTTTCCAGATACTTTGATATTTTATATAGAATACTAGCCGCTCTTAGTCCGTCTAGCCGGTCGCTTCTGACGCTTGTGAGTGGGGCCCAAATACATTCTGCAGCGTACTGTCTAGTCTTCCCTTGGGGCCTAGAAATTGCATTTTACATGCAAACAGAGAAATTTAAATAAAATTCTTTATTTTAAACAATACGTCATCAAATCATTAAAATGAAATAATTTTAACAAGACTCATTCGGTTGCACGCTTGTAATCTGTCTATACGGTAATAACCATAAGGCATCTTAGTCCGTCTAGCCAGTCGCTTCTGATGCTTGTGAGTGTGGCCCAAATACATTCTGCAGCGTACTGTCTAGACTTCCCTTGGGGCCTAGAAATTGCATTTTACATGCAAACAGAGAAATTTAAATAAAATTCTTTATTTTAAACAATACGTCATCAAATCATTAAAATGAAATAACTTTAACAAGACTCATTCGGTTGCACGCTTGTAATCTGTCTATACGGTAATAACCATAAGGCATCCTTGTGCATACCCTAGCCCATAAATAGGCAATCAGTATTTAAATCGCAATTTTATTCTTTCAAAAAATGTATATTGAAAAAAAGGTGGAAGTGTAATATTTTGTTTAAAATTTTAAATCTGATCGCTAAAAGATGAAAAAATATACATAAAATGGGAAATTAAAAAATATATACCTTGGAAAAAATGTCACGCAGAATATATAATAAAAAATCAGCAATAGTTCTCTTTTTCGTCTAATCTTCCACAATCAGGTTCACAGCCGATGTTGCCCACAAACTTGCTAGCTCTAAAATCACTGAAATACATGATTAACTACTTTTTTTTTGTAGATTTGTAAAGCGGAGTTTCACATTCTTACTTAAAACTCCTGCTGAGATATGGCACAATTACCTAAAACTTTCGACACACATTGTGACCCCCCCCTTGATGGATAATTATTTAAAATTCCTGAAATACATATTTAACTACTTTTTAGTACATTTGTTATCCTAAATTTTACACTCCTCCCAATTACTGAGATATGGCAAAATGACAAAATATTCGACCTCCATTTAATTCCCTTTAGTGGCTGAATTTCTAAAATCACGGAAATACATATCTAACTATTTTTTAGTAGATTTGTTATCCTGAATCTGTGATTTCAAGCTCCTAACTAAAAATGCTGCTGAGATAGGGCGAACATTCGAAATGACCTTAAATTTTCGACCCCCATTTAGCCCTCTTAATGGGTGATTTTCTAAAATCGCTGAAATATGTGTTTAACTATTTCTATAGCAGATTTGTTAATCTGAATTTCACATTCTTATCCAAAACTGCTGATAGATATGATGAAAAGGTGAAATAATCGAAAATTATCGACCCCCCCATTTAATCCCCTCAGTAGTGGAATTTCTAAAATCTCCTAAAATACATGTTTAATTATTCTTTAGTAGATCTGTTATCCCGAAATTCATGCTCCTACTTATAACTTCTATTGAGAAATGGCAAAATGACATAAAACATTCGACCAACTATTTAACCTTCCTTAGTGGCCTAATTTCTAAAATATTGAAATAGTTGTTTAACTATTTTTTAAAGACATTTGTTATCCTGAATTTTACGCTGTTTTCTAAAACTGCTGATGAAATATGGTGAAAAGGTGAAATCACCTAAAATTTCGACCCTTCATTTAACCCCCCTTTGTAGTTGAATTTCTAAAATCGCACTGAAAATGCATGTTTAACTATTCTTTAGTAGATTTGCTATCCCGAATCCACGCTCCTAACTATGACTTACTGAGATATGACAAAATGGCGTAGAACATTGGATCCCCATTTAACCCCCCCCTAGTGTCTGAATTTCTAAAATCGCTGAAATATGTGTTTAACTGTTTTTTTAGTAGATTCGTTATCCTGAGTTTCATGATTTTACCTATAATTTCTACTGAGATATGGCAAAATGACCTAAAATATATTTGAGCTCCTATTTAACCTCCCTTAGTTGCTGAATTCATAAAATTGCTGAAATACATGTTTATGTATATTTTTTTGTAGATTTGTTAACCCGAATTCCGAGCTCCTAACTAAAAATACTGCTGAAATATGGCGAACAGGCAAAATAACCTAAAACTTTCGATCCCCCATTTAAGCCCCTTAATAGATGTATTTCTAAAATCGCTGAAATATGTGTTTAATTATTTTTTTAGTGGATTTGTTTTCCTGAATTTCACGTTCCTACCTAAAACTGTTGCTGAGATATGGCGAAAACGTGAAATGACTAAAAACTTTCGACCCCCCATTTAACCCCCTTAGTCGTTGAATTTTTAAAATCGCCGAAATATGTGTTTAACCAACTATTAGTACATTTCTTATCCTGAATTTTGCGCTTTTAACTAAAACTGTTATTGAGATATGGCGGAAAGGCAAAATGACCTAAAACTTTCGACCCCCTATTTAACCCTCTTAGTTGTTGAATTTCTAAAATCACTGAAATACGTGTTTAATTATTTTTTTAGTAGATTTGTGATCTTGAATTTTACGCTCTTACCTAAAACTGCTGATGAGATATGGTGAAAATGTGAAATCACCGAAAATTTTCGAACCCCCATTTAACTCACGTAGTGGTTGAATTTCTAAAATCGCCTGAAATACATGTTTAACTACTCTTTAGGAGAATTTTTATCCCGAATTTCACGCTCCTATTTAAAACTCCTGCTGAGATATGCCGAAAAGACAAAATTATCTAAAACTTTTGATTCCCCATTTAACCCCCTTCGGGTGTGAATTTTCAAAAATCCTTTCTTAGTAAGTGCCTACATTGTGTAAATAATTTCATTGTTCTAGGACAAACGGTTGAGGCTCGGCGTTGATTATGAGAAAATCAAGCTACTATTTTATAAGTATAGATTTCTACTGATCCACAGTACATTTCTATAAAAACTAAATTTCCCATTCACGAGTTAGAAAACCATATCTAAATGATCACACCTGAACCTGCTTATAAAAACTATTATAACATAATTATAATTATAATTATATTATACATACTTATATTATACATACAATTATAATTATACATAACAATATGTTAGTATAATAATATATTAGTTATAATTATATAATTGTAATATAATGTTGCCTAATTATATTGTACAATTATTATATTGTAATATAATATAATATTACAATATATATTATATTGTAATTACAATATAATATTATACAATATTATATTGTAATATAATATAATATTGTACTAATATACTATTGTAATTAGTTATTACAATAATATATTAGTTATAATAATTATACATAACTATAATTATTATAACAAACTATTTAACAGCAGCTAGATGTTTCGGTTTCAGATTTTTGTTGGATATTCACTTAACTTGTTTTTCTTTTTCTTTTTTTTTTGTCTTTAGAAGAAACGTATTAAGTGAAACCATACCTACTTCGCATTTGTCACATCCTCATACCTTAAAATTATATTCTGGACTACGGAAAAAATCACGGATACCAGGGATACGTTGAACCTGGGAAAATTTATTTTAAAGCACTAATTCCTTTGAACACAATGCCTCTTTTTTTAAAACCATTGAAAATTGAAGATACAACCACAGCAACCGCTTCCTCTGTATTGGACCTACTTAAGTTTCATAGTTAATCATATCTTAAGTCTTAGTCAATTTTTTATCTTATATTGGGTGTTCAAATCTTGAAGAGCTTCTCTAATTAATTCTATTAAATTTCTTTGATTACAAATAATAGCCTAGTTAAATATACATATTTTAAATTAAATTAAAAAATATATTAACGTAGTCAGATTTTAAACTGTCATATAATATTAGACAATATGCATTAATTATATATTGAACTTGGAATACTTAGAACAAATTAGAATTGTGTAAGAAGAACCATATTTTGCTGGGAAAATGCGAAATAAATTCTTAGACGTTCTCTCCTATACACAGAAATTAAATAATTTGTGATTCTAAAACAAATGGTTATTTTAATTATTCATTTCAAGTAAAATAAAATACTAAAACTGAAACCGGAAAAAAATAATAGAAGTTAGTTTCAAATTTATGAAAAACACAGGTAAAACGTTTCTTATGTTTTCATCTTACATTAATCGAGAAATTTAACTGTTCATCTGAGACAGTTAGAAATGTTAAAAATTTTCATACTTTATCGGTGTCAATGAATATCTTGAATTTAATTAAAATTAGAGTTGTACCTTAGCTTTTGCAATTTAAGATATTATTAAGATTTCTCTGTGCAACATGGTGTGTAAACAGTTTTGTTGTAAAATTTGTTGTAAAAATGTTTAAATGCCTAATTGTTTATTTATTTCATGTTATTAGGCTTCACAGTATTTAGATAATTAATTACCCACTGATCATTTAAAAACCTGTTATATTTTTTAGCTTTTTTTCATTTTTGCCTAATGTTTCAGGATATGGTTTAATAGGGGAACAGGAGCGCAGGAAGAATACGTACGGTCTTTACACCGATCAGCATTATTTTTAGATAGTAATCTTTGCAATAGTTATCTGCAATTAAATAACACAAAAATTACTATTCAGAGATAGTGGTGTCAAAAATATAAAAACTGTATGCCATATTGTGCGTGTTTGTTTCCGAGTTAATTATACATGTAATAGATTATTCAGATAGATATATATCCGCAAATAATTTTAAGTATGTTTAGCATCACTGCATGGATTAAAAATACTATTTCAATGGCTTTTTTCTTTAAATGTATTGAATGGAATTACGGATGGTTTAGAAGAAACTAAATATTAGGGTAGCGCCTCTGCCAGGATTGAGAAGACGAGATTGTCAGTAGCTCATCGCTTCAATGGTGCAATGGTTAACGTGCTTCATTTTAAGATAACGATCCGGTAGTGCAATAATTTCATAATGCCGTCCCAGACATCGATATTCTTGTCCACTAGGATTACATCGAAGAACAAAAATGGTAGAAGAGAGACAGAGAGTGAGAGAAAAGAATCATTGTAGAATTTATTTCCACCAATTTATTTTATTTTGAAAAAGAGAGAGAAATGGCTGTGGTAAGGACAGTGCCGTAGCAATTCAAGTTTATCGCAGCGGCTCAAGTAATCAATTTCAAATAAATTGAACGATTAGGATTATTAACAATTAACAAAATATTTATGAGAAAAAATATCATTATCACAAAGTTCATATTGTAATAACTTTAGATAAACAATTTAAGATAATGAATTCTAGAAAGTTGCAATTATCTAATTAATGTCCCACTCTCATATAATGAAACGATTTCCCAGAAAGTAAACAATCCTGGAATAACAGTGTATATAAACCGTATTTCGCATTGAAATTCACAAGAGTTGAATCGCCTTAAATGCAGGGATGCAAGCGCTGCGCCACAAATGGCCAATTGTTACCACTAAATTTTAATGACCTCATTAAAATTCAGAAATTCTGTCAATAAATAAGATGACAAATACTATTAAAATTTAGTGGTGACAATCGGTCATTTGTGGCGCAGCGCTTGCATCCCTGCCTTAAATGACATATACCTCTTGCCAAATTTATAAGGCCGCTAAAAAATGCGAATAATCATAAATTTTATACAATTTTAAGTATTACTAAACAAACAGTATATAATACCAAGGGATCCAACCAGGGTTTCCCTTGATACAAAATATACTGCCTAATGTACAGAACATACGCGGGAATGCCAAAAAGACTTTTTATATGAAAAATATCAATTGTGTATTCAAGCAAAGTTTTAAAAACATTTAAAAGCGATACTTTCGTATTAACCACATGCCACAGGTTAATGGCTAAATCGCCAAAGATTTCATAGTAACCTATTTGAATCTGATTATTTCATTTCAGTGCTTAAGGGTAATTTTTTGTGCGGAGGTGATTTTTTGAATTTTTTGAAATTTTGTCATTATACTATTTTTTTTTCTAATGACATTTAAGTTAAAACTTTGAAAAATATACAAATATTTTAGAAATTACGCACAAACAATTTTTTTAAAGTGAAAAATAGTTGAAATTATGTGAAAAATTGACATTTGTGCAAAACATGATAACTCAAAATCAAATCCATACATTCACATTATGTAAACTGCATAATAAAGAGAATAACTGTATCTAGGACACAGACTAGCCGCATTATAATAGCATCTCTATCGCAGAAGCTATGGCACGCGAAGTACTAATGTAATGAAAAATTCGTAAAAATTCTTGCAACTTTTTAACTTGTACCGGTGTAAATATAAAACTAATTAATATATCATCATGATTATAGTCTATTACCTCAATAAACATTTGTAAAATAATTTTTAAAAAATTTTCAAGGCATTTCATGCGTAATTTTTTGTTATAGGATGTTTTGCGTACAGTAAAAATCTGAAAAACTTCATTTTGAGAAAGAGCTAAAAATAACTTTTAGAGGCGGTTCTTGCTACAAAAATAATTATTATTATTTAAAGCAGGCATGTCAAACACGTGGCCCGCGGGCCACAACTGGCCCGCCGACCACTTTTCTGTGGCCCGCGAAGCCTTTGGCAATTTACCTGTGTTTAATTTAGTTGTTAGAACTCGGATGCTGAAAATACACTTTGCACGAACACACTTGCATAAATTGTTGTCTCAGAGATGGCAACAAAGATATGTATATCAGTGATACCAGTTTTAGCGGACTTTTTTTTATTATTCAGAATGCTACACAACAGAAAAATTCCTGCTCATCTGGCAACAGTGATGTATAAGACATATATAACTCAATTTTACATTTTAGCAAAAAAGAAAAAAAAAATTGTGGATAAAAAGATTACCAATCGGAACGTAGCAAAGCGTGGTATCTTGAGTCTGAAAATTTAAAGATTTGTAAAATTTTTAAAGTATTTTACTTATAATTTATATTTGTTTATGTTGAAAACTAATACTTTCCTTTTTTCTACTCTCTTACACCACTTTACGAAATAATATACTGTATTTATTAAATACTAAAAAAATATATTATAAAATTAATAAAATTCAGCGCTAATTACGACCAGTTAAAAAAAAATAATAAATAAATAAAATATATAAAATTAAATAGCTTTAAATAAGTTGCTTTGAAAGTGGCACAAATTATCACTTTTGTGTTTGACACAAAACCCCTGAATATACCATCCAGGTTCTTCACTTGGACTTTAGTCGAACATATAAATTTTGGAATTTAGCTCTTTAATTATTTTCATTACTTAGGTTAGTAATTGTGTGTGATCATTCTGGAATCCTACGTGATCTTTCTTTCTTTTCTTTCATTTTTTATTGATATATACACATTTTATTGACATACCCTCATACATCCCAGGATTTATATAAAAAATATGTTAAAGCTCTTTACCTTATGAATAAATATGATAAACTGAAGATAGACATCGCATATGTTTTTAAAGGTGATTTACAAGACAATTGAATTATATTCGAATGAAAACTGAAATTTTATGTTTGATATATAGACACTGTTGGAGTTGGGAAAGAATGTAACATTAAGAGGTGCTACAACACAAAGTATACAGAAAACTCACAAAAATCTGGCTAAACATCGAAAAATGAAACTGTCAGAATTGAAACTGATACTTTTTAAAAGAGAATCAAACTGCTTTCACCAAGTTTATTGAATAAAATGCATTTTCTTAAAAAAAAAAAAAAAAAACCCAAAAAACTAATTATTGCATTTTTACATTAAATGTCCCGCTAGTCGAAATCACATAAAACGAAATTGAAGAAATGATGTTTAGGGCGGTTAAAGAAATTTGAAAATACTATAAGCATAAGTACCATTGCTAGAAAGATTTCTAAACAGCCGGATATGTGCTTAAAAACTTATAGTGCTTGTAAACTTATATTCGTATGCATATGCGTAATAATCGTCAATCTAGAAAACATCTTGTTAATATGGGTATGAAGATAAACAGATCTACCTTCTTATACGAAATTTGATGGCTTTCCATTATAAAGTTTTAACTGTTATTTTCGAACTGTTAAAATTTTTTACAATTTTCATTTTAAATCGACAAATTATAAATGTGGATTATTAAAAGTCCACTACTAGACAAAGTATTTGGAGTTTTCTCATTTGAAATTACAAAGCACCTGAGTAAACTTCAGTTTCAAGGCAAATTTCATAATGTTATCTTGTTATTTCATATATTAGTGTTTTCAAATAGAATTTATTATTTCGATAAAACAATTTTCAAAAAAGAAAACATTTTTCAATTTTAATATTGCCAGGCATTACTTCAAAAATCATCGAAGTGGAAATTTTTATAATATACAAAAAATTTATTCAAAAATTAATTTAAAAAAAGATTTTTGAATTTGAAGAAATATGAAAATAAGTTTAATCTATTTACTTCAACTCTAATGATTGATGTTGAAATTATTCTTCAGAGTTAATTACTGCGGTTAATCAAAATTCAGTGCGATTTCATATTAAAGCAAAAATATATGGATATGGGGTTTCCAAATTTCTGTAATTATTCATCAATCGACCGATTTTTTAAACTATAGTGTGTAATTAGGCATATTTTAGCTATATGCGGCAACGCACTTTTAAACTACCAACTTAAAAAAAAAGACAAAAAGACAAAATTTGAACCAGAAAATGTGTTTAATAAATCAAATTAAATAAGTAGCGCATTAAGTAGCGCATAAGTTGAACAAGACGCATTTTATTAAATAACTTTTCTGTTTCAAAATATGATTATTTTTATATTTTACTCTAAGAAAACACGGAATATTAGCAGCTATGCTTCTGATCAAATCAGGATTAACAAACCAGCGTATACAATCAATTTTTGAAATAAATATAATTTAGAAAATTCAATTAAATTTTATAGATTTCGTTGATAAAAAGAAAATTTGAGTATTTTTTTTTCGAAAAATAAGATAAAGTAAACTATGTATAATAATAATTTTGAAACTTGTGAATATTTCTTTAATATAGCTGTGTTTTGTACGTACAAATTTTATCCTGTGCAACGGTATTATCTACTTTTTTTTTAATGTGGCCCGCGGCTTTGCATATAATGCTTATTTTGGCCCGTGGTGGTAAATGAGTTTGACATGCCTGCTTTAAAGGTTTAATTATATACTCCATGTATTTTCTTGAACATATAATACAATTTAAATGCTAAATCTCGAAAAAGAAGACTGTAAACATACATTTCAGCTTACTTCCGGTTTGCAGAACGATATTTCCGGTTGTAAAATTTTTCAGCAAGCTGTAATAAATGTAACTTTAAAAGGCTGTAACTCGGGTTCTAATTCAGATACAGTCACAATTAAAGCAGAATTCGATAGATAAAAGATCGGATTTTAATATTATAACAAAAGTGAAAAATCGATATTTTCATCGAAAATGGCGTTTTAAAGGTGTGCGAATACCTTAAGCACATTGTTCGATTTCATATATATTACATTTATGTTTTGTTTACTTTATTTTAACCCAGTCGCATCGGTATGCTTTTGTAAATCTGGGTTTTAAAACAATAGAAGTTCCCCCCCTCTTCTAAAAGTATTTCGTGGATTGTTTCCTAGATAGTTTTCTCAAGTTTATGCATCAGTAAATATCATTCAATGGCCGGATTTATTAAAAATAATCTACGATTGTCAATCTAAAAAATATGGGCAATATGATATAAATTCGACGGTACAAGAATAAAAAATTGTGCGATGTGTAGAAGCCGCGCTCATTTCTACTTAAAAAATAATAATTTGCTGAAACAAAATTTTTTAGTGGTTATAATTATAAGGACACTTCTTATAAATCCGAAAGCGATTGTAAATAGCTTTCTCAAGACCTGTAATGCATGAATATTACTTGCCATTTGCTTAAATAGAGTTCACTATTGCGATCCAATAATTTTTTCAATGTCCATACCATGCGATGAGGTGGCAATCAAATAATGGCACATTGTCAGCATTGAGAGTATGGTAGGATGTATTACCCTTTTGTAAAATGAATTTTTTACCTACTAAAAGCCACCATATGCCAAAATTTGTGTTTCTGAAAAATGGATGAACACTTTTATGTTCATCTTCTTAAAACAATAACTAAAATAGTCTTACCTTAGACTGACACAGCAACCCAAACTAAGAGTCCTGTACAAGTCAGGTTGTACCCAACCCGAACCCGGAATTTCTGCTTAAAGTGAACGTAAAATCTGACCCGATCCCGACGAAGAAAAATTTGTCAACCCAAAACCTGGCCAAACACCGAAATATTCAAACCCCAAGACGAAGGGAAAGAAAATTATTCCATAGTTTAATACAACTATAGAAAAGTAGTCTACAATTATATCTTTAATATAAATTTTATCTTTCTAATATAAAAATGAACATATATTGTTCTCAATAATATTCAAATATATAGCTTTTTCAAGGGAAACATATTCAGGACTTTCTTTTGAAAAATTGGGTCAACCCCCGAATCCGAACTAAAAGAACCAAAACTCAACACTTTTAAAGTATACCTGACCCGCAATGAAAAAAAAAATAGCGTCAACTCGACCCAACCCGGATCGCGGGTCGAGTAAAATAGGGTTAACCCAGTGGTTCCAAACGTGGAGTACGCGTACCCCTAGGGGTACGTGGCGGGCCCGCTGGGGGTACGTGAAAATCATATCGGTAATGGCGGAAATTACAAAAAGGATTTAACTGAAAACACATAAAGAAAGTTGGTAGTTTTGGATTACAAAGTTAATCTCATGTGTTACTACAATATGTTACACTCAAAATGAGGGTAAAAACCCACTAGACTTAATAATCAATTGATAATTCTATGCCACTAGCTCCGCCTACTGCTGATCATATTGCACGAGTTATATATTTTCCCAATCTTTGCTAAAACTTCCATTGATCATTTCACAATGTTCTTTTCCCACGCCTGATTTATTCCCGTTTCTAATAATAATTACAAAACGCCTAAATTACGCCAGAGCTTGTGGTTTTAATGTTTTATTTTACAACGAGTTTAAAAGCAGGCCCTTATTTTCATTTTCGAATAGGCGGAGTTATACCACTAACGTATACTTATTGGAAATCTTCCTTCCTTTTAATGAGTATTTTAATTTGAAGTGTTTACTTATTTTTTGAATGATCTGGTTTATATTTCAAATGCATAACTAGTTGAAATCTGGAACTCTTAAGAGTATTGCAACTGCGATTGAAATTCAACTTGATGATTCGGGATCTCCCAGTTCTTCAAAACAATTTGATTATTTAGAATTGCATGAGAGTGCAGCTGTTAATAGGCATGTTCTCATTACTGATAAATACTGGATAATAATACTTTATAATACTTTAAATAATACTGAATACATCAGTGCTCCCATAATGAATAGAAAGTATAATAATGAATAATTCTTGAAATATGGATTTCGTATTCACGGGAGATGAAGAATTTAATAATAAGTAGGGGAGGAGAGGAGTGGATGGGTGGTTATCTTCGAACTAAAAAGCCTAAGCAAGAGTTACGTGAAAGAAAAAAGGTTGGGAAGCGCTGGTTAACAGTTCCGATACAGAACACCCCAAAACATAACTGATTTTTCTTCTAGGTTGACGGTTCCATGCAACATTTCTATTCTTCGACAAATCACATTACGAGATTCTAATAAACTCGGGTCTCATTACAAAGTCTCCCTTATACAATTCCGATAATGACGAACTCAGTCATTCGTCAATTCTACATTTTAATTCGTTAAGTGCTTGAGGCTACAATACTTATGTCACATCTATCCTAACAAAATTTTATAAAGTTTAAAAAAAGCAAACAAAATATTATGTCTGAAATTCCTTTTAAGCAAAAACTTCATGGCTAATAAAATACAAAATAGTTTCTTTAAAATTAGCGTTTTTTTCTCAAATTTAGTTGCTCCTGATGTACAGTATTGGCTAAATAATTAATTGCATTCGAAAAAAATATCTCAAAACCTTGTTTCTAAGATGATTATATTAAAATAAATCATCCAAATAGTGTAATAAACTATTCATAGGATTACACTGAGTATTGACTTCAATATAAACGAGATATTTCGCGATTGTTTTGTTTATATTTTCTATAGCTGAGTGGCAACACTAATCATTACAAAATACAGAAATTTTGTTCTGTTTAGATTGTTTTGCGTGTTACAAATGAAATAATATCACTTCTAATTATTAATTTTAGTGTTTTAAGTGTTTCTCTAATCTTTTTAACATTTTCCAACCAAGTTGAAAAGTGTTTATGACTTCGGTTTGTCTGTCCATCTGCCGTCTGTCCGTCTAACTCGCGTAAATAAACTATGATTGCCCTGAAATTTTTTGTAATGGTCGTTTACTAAAGCATGATCCCTATTGCAAATGAAGTGTGTAGCACTTATAGTTTTTTTTACAAGGTCAGTCAAAAGTATTCCGTTACATTACAGTCAATGGGAAAAAATCGTTTGACGTGCATTTTGATGATTTTACGCCATTTGAAACATGATGATATACAATTATGAAGCGCACTAAAACATGCTTTTTGTAGAATATGGGATGCAAAGCATTTATTATTCATTTACAGGGTCAAACAAAAGAATTCTGTTACACATTGTTCTACGGGAAAAATCGTTTGCAGTGTAATATAATGATGTTTCACTAATTCAGACATAATGAAAATGATATGCATTACTGAGGTGCATTAAAAATTACTCGCTTAAAAGTATGGTATGCATTCCGTTTATCGTTCATTTACAGAGACACACAAAAGATATCGGTTACAGTTTACTTGTGATAAATATAGTCTATGTGTGATAAGTGCGTTTTCAACTTTGGTTTGCGTTTTTAAGTTTTAAGTTAGGTTTGAGTTTACTAAAATTTTTCATAGTACGTGGTGTGTATAAATTCGGTTGATCATATATACAGGACTACACAAGGTAATTCGTAAGTATTACAGACTATGGGAGTGAATTGCTTAGGGTAGTTTTTAATTGTGGTACGCATTTTCCTGCTGAACTATAGTTAGTAGACTTATAGAAGTTTGTGAAAAGTAAATAAATTTATATACAGGGCTACTCAAAGATCAAGGTACAGTGTCGTTTATGGTTGGTATTTGCTGGAAGTTTGTTTTAAATTGCCTTATGTATTTTATTAACTTTTATATGTTGAACTAACTTTTAGCCTGAATTAACTTTTAGCTTAATATGTGGTATGTACAAAAGTCTTTGGATAATATACAGGGTTGTACAAATGATTTCGACTGCATTTCCATCGATTGGCGAAAATTTTGCGAAAAGTTAATTTTCTAACTGAACTAATTTTTATCATGCTATGTAGTATATATCTAAATCAATAGATCATATATACAGGGATGCACAAAATATTTCGACTACATTTTGACTATGGATGGCTTTTAAAAACTGGACTTTTAAATGCGTTATGTCTCCTATACAGTATACTTATTTCTTTCACCTTATTTAAAGGTGAAAATTCGTTACAGTTTTCTGAATATGATAAAAAGTGTTTCATAATCTATGATTGATGCATGATTTTACGTTCTTATTTTGTATTAAATGTAGATTTTTAACTGAAAAATAACATTGTTTAAGGAATTTTCTATAGCAGTAATTAAAATAGGTGGCAGGAAAGACATTTTTCCAAGAGAACGTGGACAGATCAGGTTCCCGTGCAAAATTCTAACTTGACCCAAGCTGAAATTACCAACTTTCTGTGTCTCAAAAAACTGTAGTAAGGCTAAAGAAAAACATCAATTTGAATGGAAATGGAACACCGAACAAAGTTGAATGATGTGGAAGAAAACGGATTTACTCACAACGTGATGATAGTGTTTTACGTATTTGAACAGAAATAGTAGAACAAGTTCTTCAAGACAGTTGCAAGCTGCACTGGGTAACCAGGGCATTGCTTTGAGCACAAAAAACATCTGCAGAAGACTTTTTGAGGCTGGCTACAAGGCCTATCGTTCAAAGAAGAAACCGAAGCTGAAGCCATGAGAAAGCAACTACTGATGTGGGTCATACCGTTTAAAAATAGGGTTTACCAATGTTTTTTTTTTTTAGTTATAAATTTTATAGAATGTCTACATGAGATAAAAAAAATATATTTACCCTCTGCCAATCATCTACTGTCCAGTTTTTAAACGACTAAGCACACGTAAATCGTTGCCTTCTCATGGATTCAGTCAGCTTCGGTTTCTTCCTTGGTGGATAGGCCTTGTAACCAGTCTCAAAAAGTCTTCTGCGGATGGATTTTGTGCGCAAAGCAATGCTCTAGTTACCCAGTGCATCTTTCAACTATCTTGAAGAACTTTTTCTGTTATTTCTGTTCAAAATCGGTAAAACACTATCATGACATTTTGAACAAATCCGTTTTCTTCCACATCGTGTAACTGTGTTCGGTGTTACATTTCGATTCAAATTAATGTTTTTTTTTTTTTTTTAATCCTTACTACAGTTTTTCGAGATACAGAAAGTCTATTGGCAATTTTAACTATGGTCAAGTTAGAATTTTGCAAAAGAACCTGAATCTTAGTTATAAATTTTATAGAATGCCTACATGAGATAATAAAAATATATTTACCCTCTGCCAGTCATCTACTGTCCAGTTTTTAAACGACTAAGCAGACATAAATCGTTGTCTTCTCATGGCTTCAGTCAGCTTCGGTTTCTTCCTTGGTCGATAGACCTTGTAACCAGCCTCAAAAAGTCTTCTGTGCATGTTTTTTTGTGCTCAAAGCAATGCCCTGGTTACCCAGTGCATCTTTCAATTGTCTTGAAGAACTTTTTCTGTTCAAAATCGGTAAAACACTATCATGACATTGTGAACAAATCCGTTTTCTTCCACATCGTGCGACTGTGTTCGGTGTTACATTTCGATTCAAATTGATGGTTTTTTTTTTTTTTTTTTTTTAAATCCTTACTACAGTTTTTCGAGACACAGAAAGTGTATTGGCAATTTTAGCTTTGGTCAAGTTAGAATTTTGCAAGAGAACCTGAATCTTAGTTATAAATTTTATAGAATGCCTACATGAGATAATAAAAATATATTAACCCCTGCCAGTCATCTACTGTCTAGTTTTTAAACGACTAAGCACACGTAAATCGTTGTCTTCTCATGGTTTCAGTCAGCTTCGGTTTCTTCCTTTGTCGATAGGCCACGTAGCCAGCCTCAAAAAGTCTTCTGTGGATGGGTTTTGTGCTAAAAAAAATGCCCTGGTTACCCAGTGCATCTTTCAACTGTCTTGAAGAAATTTTCTGCTATTTCTGTTCAAAATCGGTAAAACACTATCATGACATTCTGAACAAATCCGTTTTCTTCTCCATCGTGCGACTGTGATCGGTGTTACATTTCGATTCAAATTGATGTTTTTTTTTTTTTTTTTTTTTTTTTTTTTTTAAATCTTTACTACGGTTTTTCGAGACACAGAAAGTCTATTGGCAATTTTAGCTTTGGTCAAGTTAGAATTTTGCAAGAGAACCTGAATCTTAGTTATAAATTTTATAGAATGCCTACATGAGATAATAAAATTATATTAACCCCCTGCCAGTCATCTACTGTCTAGTTTTTAAACGACTAAGCACACGTAAATCGTTGTCTTCTCATGGCTCCAGCTTGCTTCGGCTTCTTCCTTGGTCGATAGGCCTTGTAGCCAGCCTCAAAAAGTCTTCTGTGGATGTTTTTTTGTGCTCAAAGCAATGCCCTGGTTACCCAGTGCATCTTTCAATTGTCTTGAAGAACTTTTTCTGTTCAAAATCGGTAAAACACTATCATGACATTGCGAACAAATCCGTTTTCTTCCACATCGTGCGACTGTGTTCGGTGTTACATTTCGATTCAAATTAATGTTTTTTTTTTTTTTTAATCCTTACTACAGTTTTTTGAGATACAGAAAGTCTATTGGCAATTTTAACTATGGTCAAGTTAGAATTTTGCAAAAGAACCTGAATCTTAGTTATAAATTTTATAGAATGCCTACATGAGATAATAAAAATATATTTACCCTCTGCCAGTCATCTACTGTCCAGTTTTTAAACGACTAAGCAGACATAAATCGTTGTCTTCTCATGGCTTCAGTCAGCTTCGGTTTCTTCCTTGGTCGATAGGCCTTGTAACCAGCCTCAAAAAGTCTTCTGTGGATGTTTTTTTGTGCTCAAAGCAATGCCCTGGTTACCCAGTGCATCTTTCAATTGTCTTGAAGAACTTTTTCTGTTCAAAATCGGTAAAACACTATCATGACATTGTGAACAAATCCGTTTTCTTCCACATCGTGCGACTGTGTTCGGTGTTACATTTCGATTCAAATTGATGGTTTTTTTTTTTTTTTTTTTTTTTTTTTTAAATCCTTACTACAGTTTTTCGAGACACAGAAAGTGTATTGGCAATTTTAGCTTTGGTCAAGTTAGAATTTTGCAAGAGAACCTGAATCTTAGTTATAAATTTTATAGAATGCCTACATGAGATAATAAAAATATATTAACCCCTGCCAGTCATCTACTGTCTAGTTTTTAAACGACTAAGCACACGTAAATCGTTGTCTTCTCATGGCTTCAGTCAGCTTCGGTTTCTTCCTTTGTCGATAGGCCACGTAGCCAGCCTCAAAAAGTCTTCTGTGGATGGGTTTTGTGCTAAAAAAAATGCCCTGGTTACCCAGTGCATCTTTCAACTGTCTTGAAGAAATTTTCTGCTATTTCTGTTCAAAATCGGTAAAACACTATCATGACATTCTGAACAAATCCGTTTTCTTCTCCATCGTGCGACTGTGATCGGTGTTACATTTCGATTCAAATTGATGTTTTTTTTTTTTTTTTTTTTTTTTTTTTTTTTTTTAATCTTTACTACGGTTTTTCGAGACACAGAAAGTCTATTGGCAATTTTAGCTTTGGTCAAGTTAGAATTTTGCAAGAGAACCTGAATCTTAGTTATAAATTTTATAGAATGCCTACATGAGATAATAAAATTATATTAACCCCCTGCCAGTCATCTACTGTCTAGTTTTTAAACGACTAAGCACACGTAAATCGTTGTCTTCTCATGGCTCCAGCTTGCTTCGGCTTCTTCCTTGGTCGATAGGCCTTGTAGCCAGCCTCAAAAAGTCTTCTGTGGATGTTTTTTTGTGCTCAAAGCAATGCCCTGGTTACCCAGTGCATCTTTCAATTGTCTTGAAGAACTTTTTCTGTTCAAAATCGGTAAAACACTATCATGACATTGCGAACAAATCCGTTTTCTTCCACATCGTGCGACTGTGTTCGGTGTTACATTTCGATTCAAATTAATGTTTTTTTTTTTTTAAATCCTTACTACAGTTTTTTGAGATACAGAAAGTCTATTGGCAATTTTAACTATGGTCAAGTTAGAATTTTGCAAAAGAACCTGAATCTTAGTTATAAATTTTATAGAATGCCTACATGAGATAATAAAAATATATTTACCCTCTGCCAGTCATCTACTGTCCAGTTTTTAAACGACTAAGCAGACATAAATCGTTGTCTTCTCATGGCTTCAGTCAGCTTCGGTTTCTTCCTTGGTCGATAGGCCTTGTAACCAGCCTCAAAAAGTCTTCTGTGGATGTTTTTTTGTGCTCAAAGCAATGCCCTGGTTACCCAGTGCTTCTTTCAATTGTGTTGAAGAACTTTTACTGTTCAAAATCGGTAAAACACTATCATGACATTGTGAACAAATCCGTTTTCTTCCACATCGTGCGACTGTGTTCGGTGTTACATTTCGATTCAAATTAATGTTTTTTTTTTTTTTAATCCTTACTACAGTTTTTTGAGATACAGAAAGTCTATTGGCAATTTTAACTATGGTCAAGTTAGAATTTTGCAAAAGAACCTGAATCTTAGTTATAAATTTTATAGAATGCCTACATGAGATAATAAAAATATATTTACCCTCTGCCAGTCATCTACTGTCCAGTTTTTAAACGACTAAGCAGACATAAATCGTTGTCTTCTCATGGCTTCAGTCAGCTTCGGTTTCTTCCTTGGTCGATAGGCCTTGTAACCAGCCTCAAAAAGTCTTCTGTGGATGTTTTTTTGTGCTCAAAGCAATGCCCTGGTTACCCAGTGCATCTTTCAATTGTCTTGAAGAACTTTTTCTGTTCAAAATCGGTAAAACACTATCATGACATTGTGAACAAATCCGTTTTCTTCCACATCGTGCGACTGTGTTCGGTGTTACATTTCGATTCAAATTGATGGTTTTTTTTTTTTTTTTTTTTTTTTTTTTTTTTTTTAAATCCTTACTACAGTTTTTCGAGACACAGAAAGTGTATTGGCAATTTTAGCTTTGGTCAAGTTAGAATTTTGCAAGAGGACCTGAATCTTAGTTATAAATTTTATAGAATGCCTACATGAGATAATAAAAATATATTAACCCCTGCCAGTCATCTACTGTTTAGTTTTTAAACGACTAAGCACACGTAAATCGTTGTCTTCTCATGGCTTCAGTCAGCTTCGGTTTCTTCCTTTGTCGATAGGCCACGTAGCCAGCCTCAAAAAGTCTTCTGTGGATGGGTTTTGTGCTAAAAAAAATGCCCTGGTTACCCAGTGCATCTTTCAACTGTCTTGAAGAAATTTTCTGCTATTTCTGTTCAAAATCGGTAAAACACTATCATGACATTCTGAACAAATCCGTTTTCTTCTCCATCGTGCGACTGTGATCGGTGTTACATTTCGATTCAAATTGATGTTTTTTTTTTTTTTTTTTTTTTTTTTTTTTTTAATCTTTACTACGGTTTTTCGAGACACAGAAAGTCTATTGGCAATTTTAGCTTTGGTCAAGTTAGAATTTTGCAAGAGAACCTGAATCTTAATTATAAATTTTATAGAATGCCTACATGAGATAATAAAAATATATTTACCCTCTGCCAGTCATATACTGTCCAGTTTTTAAACGACTAAGCAGACATAAATCGTTGTCTTCTCATGGCTTCAGTCAGCTTCGGTTTCTTCCTTGGTCGATAGGCCTTGTAACCAGCCTCAAAAAGTCTTCTGTGGATGTTTTTTTGTGCTCAAAGCAATGCCCTGGTTACCCAGTGCATCTTTCAATTGTCTTGAAGAACTTTTACTGTTCAAAATCGGTAAAACACTATCATGACATTGTGAACAAATCCGTTTTCTTCCACATCGTGTAACTGTGTTCGGTGTTACATTTCGATTCAAATTAATGTTTTTTTTTTTTTTTTTTTATCCTTACTACAGTTTTTCGAGATACAGAAAGTCTATTGGCAATTTTAACTATGGTCAAGTTAGAATTTTGCAAAAGAACCTGAATCTTAGTTATAAATTTTATAGAATGCCTACATGAGATAATAAAAATATATTTACCCTCTGCCAGTCATCTACTGTCCAGTTTTTAAACGACTAAGCAGACATAAATCGTTGTCTTCTCATGGCTTCAGTCAGCTTCGGTTTCTTCCTTGGTCGATAGGCCTTGTAACCAGCCTCAAAAAGTCTTCTGTGGATGTTTTTTTGTGCTCAAAGCAATGCCCTGGTTACCCAGTGCATCTTTCAATTGTCTTGAAGAACTTTTTCTGTTCAAAATCGGTAAAACACTATCATGACATTGCGAACAAATCCGTTTTCTTCCACATCGTGTAACTGTGTTCGGTGTTACATTTCGATTCAAATTAATGTTTTTTTTGTTTTTTTAATCCTTACTACAGTTTTTCGAAATACAGAAAGTTTATTGGCAATTTTAACTATAGTCAAGTTAGAATTTTGCAAGAGAACCTGAATCTTAGTTATAAATTTTATAGAATGCCTACATGAGATAATAAAAATATATTTACCCTCTGCCAGTCATCTACTGTCCAGCTTTTAAACGACTAAGCAGACGTAAATCGTTGTCTTCTCATGGCTTCAGTCAGCTTTGGTTTCTTCCTTGGTCGATAGGCCTTGTACCCAGCCTCAAAAAGTCTTCTGTGGATGTTTTTTTGTGCTCAAAGCAATGCCCTGGTTACCCAGTGCATCTTTCAATTGTCTTGAAGAACTTTTTCTGTTCAAAATCGGTAAAACACTATCATGACATTGCGAACAAATCCGTTTTCTTCCACATCGTGTAACTGTGTTCGGTGTTACATTTCGATTCAAATTAATGTTTTTTTTGTTTTTTTAATCCTTACTACAGTTTTTCGAAATACAGAAAGTTTATTGGCAATTTTAACTATAGTCAAGTTAGAATTTTGCAAGAGAACCTGAATCTTAGTTATAAATTTTATAGAATGCCTACATGAGATAATAAAAATATATTTACCCTCTGCCAGTCATCTACTGTCCAGCTTTTAAACGACTAAGCAGACGTAAATCGTTGTCTTCTCATGGCTTCAGTCAGCTTTGGTTTCTTCCTTGGTCGATAGGCCTTGTACCCAGCCTCAAAAAGTCTTCTGTGGATGTTTTTTTGTGCTCAAAGCAATGGCCTGGTTACCCAGTGCATCTTTCAATTGTCTTGAAGAACTTTTTCTGTTCAAAATCGGTAAAACACTATCATGACATTGTGAACAAATCCGTTTTCTTCCACATCGTGCGACTGTGTTCGGTGTTACATTTCGATTCAAATTGATGTTTTTTTTTTTTTTTTTTTTTTTTTTTTTTTTTTTTTTTTTTAAATCCTTACTACAGTTTTTCGAGACACAGAAAGTGTATTGGCAATTTTAGCTTTGGTCAAGTTAGAATTTTGCAAGAGAACCTGAATCTTAGTTATAAATTTTGTAGAATGCCTACATGAGATAATAAAAATATATTAACCCCCTGCCAGTCATCTACTGTTTAGTTTTTAAACGACTAAGCACACGTAAATCGTTGTCTTCTCATGGCTTCAGTCAGCTTCGGTTTCTTCCTTTGTCGATAGGCCACGTAGCCAGCCTCAAAAAGTCTTCTGTGGATGGGTTTTGTGCTAAAAAAAATGCCCTGGTTACCCAGTGCATCTTTCAACTGTCTTGAAGAAATTTTCTGCTATTTCTGTTCAAAATCAGTAAAACACTATCATGACATTCTGAACAAATCCGTTTTCTTCTCCATCGTGCGACTGTGATCGGTGTTACATTTCGATTCAAATTGATGTTTTTTTTTTTTTTTTTTTTTTTTTTTTTTAATCTTTACTACGGTTTTTCGAGACACAGAAAGTCTATTGGCAATTTTAGCTTTGGTCAAGTTAGAATTTTGCAAGAGAACCTGAATCTTAGTTATAAATTTTATAGAATGCCTACATGAGATAATAAAATTATATTAACCCCCTGCCAGTCATCTACTGTGTAGTTTTTAAACGACTAAGCACACGTAAATCGTTGTCTTCTCATGGCTCCAGCCTGCTTCGGCTTCTTCCTTGGTCGATAGGCCTTGTAGCCAGCCTCAAAAAGTCTTCTGTGGATGTTTTTTTGTGCTCAAAGCAATGCCCTGGTTACCCAGTGCATCTTTCAATTGTCTTGAAGAACTTTTTCTGTTCAAAATCGGTAAAACACTATCATGACATTGTGAACAAATCCGTTTTCTTCCACATCGTGCGACTGTGTTCGGTGTTACATTTCGATTCAAATTGATGTTTTTTTTTTTTTTTTTTTTTCTTAAATCCTTACTACTGTTTTTCGAGACACAGAGAGTGCATTGGCAATTTTAGCTTTGGTCAAGTTAGAATTTTGCAAGAGGACCTGAATCTTAGTTATAAATTTTATAGAATGCCTACATGAGATAATAAAAATATATTAACCCCTGCCAGTCATCTACTGTCTAGTTTTTAAACGACTAAGCACACGTAAATCGTTGTCTTCTCATGGCTTCAGTCAGCTTCGGTTTCTTCCTTTGTCGATAGGCCACGTAGCCAGCCTCAAAAAGTCTTCTGTGGATGGGTTTTGTGCTAAAAAAAATGCCCTGGTTACCCAGTGCATCTTTCAACTGTCTTGAAGAAATTTTCTGCTATTTCTGTTCAAAATCGGTAAAACACTATCATGACATTCTGAACAAATCCGTTTTCTTCTCCATCGTGCGACTGTGATCGGTGTTACATTTCGATTCAAATTGATGTTTTTTTTTTTTTTTTTTTTTTAATCTTTACTACGGTTTTTCGAGACACAGAAAGTCTATTGGCAATTTTAGCTTTGGTCAAGTTAGAATTTTGCAAGAGAACCTGAATCTTAATTATAAATTTTATAGAATGCCTACATGAGATAATAAAAATATATTTACCCTCTGCCAGTCATATACTGTCCAGTTTTTAAACGACTAAGCAGACATAAATCGTTGTCTTCTCATGGCTTCAGTCAGCTTCGGTTTCTTCCTTGGTCGATAGGCCTTGTAACCAGCCTCAAAAAGTCTTCTGTGGATGTTTTTTTGTGCTCAAAGCAATGCCCTGGTTACCCAGTGCATCTTTCAATTGTCTTGAAGAACTTTTACTGTTCAAAATCGGTAAAACACTATCATGACATTGTGAACAAATCCGTTTTCTTCCACATCGTGTAACTGTGTTCGGTGTTACATTTCGATTCAAATTAATGTTTTTTTTTTTTTTTTTTTATCCTTACTACAGTTTTTCGAGATACAGAAAGTCTATTGGCAATTTTAACTATGGTCAAGTTAGAATTTTGCAAAAGAACCTGAATCTTAGTTATAAATTATATAGAATGCCTACATGAGATAATAAAAATATATTTACCCTCTGCCAGTCATCTACTGTCCAGTTTTTAAACGACTAAGCAGACATAAATCGTTGTCTTCTCATGGCTTCAGTCAGCTTCGGTTTCTTCCTTGGTCGATAGGCCTTGTAACCAGCCTCAAAAAGTCTTCTGTTGATGTTTTTTTGTGCTCAAAGAAATGGCCTGGTTACCCAGTGCATCTTTCAATTGTCTTGAAGAACTTTTTCTGTTCAAAATCGGTAAAACACTATCATGACATTGTGAACAAATCCGTTTTCTTCCACATCGTGCGACTGTGTTCGGTGTTACATTTCGATTCAAATTGATGTTTTTTTTTTTTTTTTTTTTTTTTTTTTTTTTTTTTTTTTAAATCCTTACTACAGTTTTTCGAGACACAGAAAGTGCATTGGCAATTTTAGCTTTGGTCAAGTTAGAATTTTGCAAGAGAACCTGAATCTTAGTTATAAATTTTATAGAATGCCTACATGAGATAATAAAAATATATTAACCCCCTGCCAGTCATCTACTGTCTAGTTTTTAAACGACTAAGCACACGTAAATCGTTGTCTTCTCATGGCTTCAGTCAGCTTCGGTTTCTTCCTTTGTCGATAGGCCACGTAGCCAGCCTCAAAAAGTCTTCTGTGGATGGTTTTTGTGCTCAAAAAAATGCCCTGGTTACCCAGTGCATCTTTCAACTGTCTTGAAGAAATTTTCTGCTATTTCTGTTCCAAATCTGTAAAACACTATCATGACATTCTGAACAAATCCGTTTTCTTCCCCATCGTGCGACTGTGTTCGGTGTTACATTTCGATTCAAATTGATGTTTTTTTTTTTTTTTTTTTTAAATCTTTACTACAGTTTTTCGAGACACAGAAAGTCTATTGGCAATTTTAGCTTTGGTCAAGTTAGAATTTTGTAAGAGAACCTGAATCTTAGTTATAAATTTTATAGAATGCCTACATGAGATAATAAAAATATATTTACCCTGTGCCAGTCATCTACTGTCCAGTTTTTAAATGACTAAACAGACGTAAATCGTTGCCTTCTCATGGCTACAGTCAGCGTCGGTTTCTTCCTTGGTCGGTAGGCCTTGTAGCCAGCCTCAAAAAGTCTTCTGTGGATGTTTTTTGTGCTCAAAGCAATGCCCTGGTTACCCAGTGCATCTTTCAACTGTCTTGAAGAACTTTTTGTGCTATTTCTGTTCAAAATCGGTAAAACACTATCATGACATTTTGAATAAATTCGTTTTATTCCACATCGTGCAACTGTGTTCGGTGTTGCATTTCCATTCAAATTGCTGTTTTTTTTTTATCCTTACTACAATTTTTCGAGACACAGAAAGTCTATTGGCAATTTTATCTTTGGTCAAGTTAGAATTTTGAACCTTAATCCGTCCACGTTATCTTGGAGAAATGTCTTTCCTGCCACCCATTTGAATTACTGCTATAGAAAATTTCTTAGACAATGTTATTTTTCAGTTAAATGAATTTAATACAAAAAAGATTAGAGAAACATTTAAAATACTAAAATTAATAATTAGAAGTGATATTATTTCATTTGTAACAGGAAAGCAAACAATGTAAACCGAACAAAATTTCTGGATTTTGCATTGATTAGTGTTGCCACTCACCTATAAAAATATAAACAAAACAATCGCGAATTAACGCAGTTATATTGGAGTCAATACTCAGTGTAATCCTTTGAATAACTTATTGCAGTACTAGGATGATTTATTTTAATACAATCCTCTTAGAAACGTGATTTAGGGACATTTTTTCGAATGAGACTATTAATTTGGCCAGTACTGTATTCTTTCTATGACCAAAATTAATTAAAAAAAATGATGGAATATAAATAAACAAGGACAAAAATCTTATACTCTATGCTCATGCACATTTCTCCTTACATTTTAAATTTTAATCCATTAATAGAAGTCGATTTCTAGAAGCTTTTGAAATATGCGAATTCAAAATTACATCTCATTCCATCAAGCAGTCTTTGAGTTATGCTTAAAAACTACGAGTATTTCAAAAGTTAAAAATGAATTTAACGTTAGAAGTTCCAAATTTTAAAACTGCATAATTCCTAAACTGCTTGAGGTATTAATGCAAACTATACAAAGGTGTCAAAGGTATTAATCTATCCAAAGGATTTACCATTTGTATAATTCGGATTTGCTATCAAAGGAATTAATCCATCCCAAAGAGATTGGCTTCCCCCTAGGAATTCAAAGGTAAAATTTACAGAAGAATCCAAACATGATGTCAAAATTAGGTGTTAGTATTGAAAACTTAAAGTTTTGCACAGTTTCCATGTGTAGGCAACATCTTAAGCAAACTTTCAGTATAACATTAATTAATAGACATTATTACTAATCCATTGGTACCAGTTACATTTTTATAAGATGATTTTCAGCAGAGTTTGTAGGGAGTTATCATTCTCCCCCTTCCCAGAACTTTACATAATAAAACTAATAGTATCTCTTATTATTATTATTTTTTTTTTTTCATTTTTTAAAAGTGCCTTCTGAAATCAAAGGAGAAGATGTTTTTTCAAGTGTAGCTTCTAGAAGAGAAGAAGCAGTTTTCGTAAAAGTAGCTTATTAGCGTGCGCCATGTTTTCGAATTTGTATCTCTCTTTTAACTTCTATGGTGTTTTTAAGAAGTTTATTAAGTATGTTTTGGATCATTGATTTCTGTCAATTTTGTAAAATGAGATTCCTCTTTTTTATTTTTCAACTCCTAAGAGGATTTATTTATTTATTTTTTGCCTGATGCTTATAGCTAATTAGATATATATATATATTTTCCTACTTGTAAGTTTTAAAGATATTTCATTTTAAATGTAAAATTTGTAGGATTTCGAATTGCTTTAATAATTAAGGAAAGAAACACCAAATAAAAATTTATAAAAAATAATGTTTAAAAAGATTTTATTAGCTGAGCATCCATAATTTATTTCAAAAAGAAAAAATATGCATTTTCAATAAATTACGTTTTTTTTTTTAAATTTCAAAATATGAATATTGAATATAAATTATTTCAATATTGTTTGTAATTTTCATGGTATATGTATTTAAATATAGAATTATGATCGTTAATTATTTACTTATGCTTTGTAGATGAAAGCAATTCTTAATATTTAGCCGATTCATCAATACTTAAGAAATATTTTTATACAAGATGTAAAAATTAAAATAATGTTTTAAATACAACTATTTTTGATAACATTTTTTTATAAAATAAGAAAAAATTCAAACGAAACTGAATAATTAAACAGTTCTTTTAACTTAATAAATTGAAAGATTTTTGCTATAAAGTGTAGAAAATTGTAGGTCCTCACTCAAGTCATCATTGGTATGCCTTCAGTGCATGGTGCAGCTGATCAGCGGCAAACTAATTTTTTTTTTTTTTTTTTTGGTTTTGTTTTTGTCCCGCGTATTAAACGGAGTTTATTTTTTCAATAAATGCATCTTGTATCCATTTGTATATATTGATGTTATATTTTTATCGCCTAGTACTTGAGAAAAAATTACAGATTGCAACACAAGATTGATGTGATCGATTTTTAGAGTGGGAAATTACAGATTGAAATACAAGACTGGTGTAGTTGATTTTTAGAGTAACTGCATCAATTATAAGCAGTGTGTTTAATTAAAAGGGATTAAAAACGCTTCTTTATTTCATTGGTTTATAAAAAGTAACCTTTAGTTTTTTTTTTAAATGGTAAAACAGAGAAACATCTTATAATACTACTAACAAGCTACGCCCGCTACGCTGGTCAATTTCTTATAACGAACTTTTAATCCAACAAAATATTGACATTTCATGATTCACTTTTACATTTTAACAGTATAATAAGGCTACTATAATTTGTGACTCGTGCTATAGCCAATATACACGCCAGGACACGTCACCCTTATCATTATCTTTTTACGCATGAAGGTTACGCTATGGTACTCCATTGTGAAATTTGGTAATTTTTCAAATTAAATATTTGAAAAATGGCATAATCATTAGATTTGAAATTTACATCAAGAAAAATACAATTTTTTATCTTTCAAACGCAGTTTGCCAAACAATTTTCAGACAAATACTTTTCGAGCTACTATTTGTTTTCAGTAACTTCAAATGTTTCATTTTCCGAGATTAATCTGTGGCAACAATTAGCGAAAAACCCAGTCGTCAGAAACGCATAGTTTTTTATTAAAGAGGCTGTTGAAGCAGAGATTGTCACCACCAATTTGCCACCATCACTTTTGAAATCGGTTCGGTAGTTCTAGAGATTCCATAGAAATTGTGATTTAGAATGTTTTTAGAACGCTTTTCGCTCATTTCACCCTTTTAAATTTCGAATTCTTTTTATTTTGTTTTTAGAGAGCATTTACATTTTATAAGTAACTACAATGCCAAATTTCAAATTTATAGCTCATTCAGTATTAACAAAATCGCAATTTTAGAACGTTTTTCGCTCCTGCACCCCCCTGGGGATAGTGACACCGACATAAAATATATCCTATGTTGGAGCAGGGGTTGTCACCATCCATTTGCCACCATCACTTTTGAAATCGGTTCGGTAGTTCCAGAGATTCCATAGAAATTGTAATTTAGAATGTTTTTAGAACGCTTTTCGCTCATTTCACCCTTTTAAATTTCAAATTTTTTATTTTGTTCTTAGAGAGCATTTACATGTTATAAGTAACTACAACGCCAAATTTCAAATTTGTAGCTCCTTCAGTATAGAAAAGATCTCAATTTTAGAACGTTTTTCGCTCCTGCACACCCCTGGGGTTAGTGACACCGACATAAAATATAGACTATGTTGGAGCAGGGGTTCTCACCATCAATTTGCCACCATCACTTTTGAAATCGGTTTGGTAGTTCTAGAGATTCCATAGAAATTGTAATTTAGAATGTTTTTAGAACGCTTTTCGCTCATTTCACCCTTTTAAATTTCGATTTTGTTTTATTTTGTTCTTAGAGAGTATTTACATCTTATAAGTAACTACAACGCCAAGTTTCAAATCGGTTCGGTAGTTCTAGAGATTCCATAGAAAATGTAATTTAGAATTTTTTTGAACGCTTTTCGCTCATTTCACCCTTTTAAATTTCGATTTTTTTTTTGTTTTGTTCTTAGAGAGCATTTACATCTTATAAGTTACTACAACGCCAAATTTCAAATCGGTTCGGTAGTTCTAGAGATTCCATAGAAATTGTAATTTAGAATGTTTTTAGAACGCTTTTCGCTCTTTTCACCCTTTTAAATTTCGAATTTTGTTTATTTTGTTCTTAGAGAGCATTTACATCTTATAAGTAACTACAACGCCAAATTTCAAATTTCTAGCTGCTTCAGTATAGAAAAGATCGCAATTTTAGAACGTTTTTCGCTCCTGCACCCCCCTGGGTTAGTCGCACCGACATAAAATATAGCCTATGGTGGAGCAGGGGTTGTCACCATCAATTTGCCACCATCACTTTTGAAATCGGTTCGGTAGTTCCAGAGATTACGTCCGACAAACAAACAAACAAACAAACAAACAAACAAAAAACAATCTTTACTCCTTTATAATATTAGTATAGATTTTTAATTAATGATTTTTTAACTGTGCAAATTAAAATATATTTTCCCTGTAAAATAATAAAAATTTAGAACAGCTTACAAAGTATTCAGATATTAACAAAAATTAGTTTATAAAATACAACAAAATTTTATAGGAAATTTCACAAGCAACGTTTCTTTCTTTCTTTTCTTTTTTTTCAGGCCAAATAAACATAATTTGAACTAAAAATTACTTAAATAAATTATCCTCTCTTTTTGTTTCTATGTAGTTAATCTAGTAAATTCTCAAACTCTTAAAGGATTGGCAGAAGCTTTAACTGTAATAGAAAAGGCTGTCTCTAAACATTTGAAAATGAATGGGAATAGTTGAAAAGCAAGGAAATTGAATACCATACCATTTGAAGCCAAAAGACATCGAAAAGTGTTTCTTTTCTTTTCTTTCTTTCTTTCTTTCTTTTTTTTTACGTGGGAATTGCTGCTCCAACGCCAAAAAAGTAAACGTTTTCTGCAACGTAATGCCACTGGTGATGAACAATAGATACATTACGACAATCCCAAGTGCGCAAAATCATGGTGCAAGCCCCTAATCAACCATCAGCATCAGCAGCAAAGCCGAATATCTATCGTTCGAAAAGAATGTTTTGTACCTGATGGAATTAGAAGGGTGTGGTCTGTAATAAGCCGCTAAAACATGGTGAAACCACTACTGTGGATTGTTACCGACAACAACTAGTGCAGCTGAACCAATATTTGAAAGAAAAATGACAAGAGTACTCTAAAAGACACGATAAAGTCATTTTCCAAAGTCAATGAAATTCTAGAGCTGCTCGGGTGGGATGTTCTACCCCACCATATTTACCAGGCATTGCTCCTTCTGATTCCCCTTGTTTCGATCCATGCAGAATCGTCTTTCTGATCCGTACTTCAGTTTTTTAAGCTATCAGAAAATGCAGATTCATGGATAACCTCAAAAGATGAGTCATTCTTCCGAAGAGGAATCCGCCTTTTACCAGAAAGATGGGGAAAAAATAGTTAGCAATGGACAGTACTTTAAATAACATGTATTTACGTTTTGTTTTGAAATAAACCTTCAACCCCCCCCTCTCTCTCTCTCTCTCTCTATGTATATATATATATATATATATATATATATATACAGGGTCATCGAAAAATGTGTCCCAGATTTAAAAAATAAATTGCACGAGAAATATACAATCAATCGGT
This sequence comes from Maratus michaelseni, assembly GCA_963931845.1. Taxonomy (NCBI): domain Eukaryota; kingdom Metazoa; phylum Arthropoda; class Arachnida; order Araneae; family Salticidae; genus Maratus; species Maratus michaelseni. Next base: position 164,175,872 of record OZ007594.1, on the reverse strand, counting down.
ACGAAATCAACGTGAAATTGTAGAACATCTAAAGGAGTTGTGGTAGTGGTGATTGCGTTGATCTTGACGTGATTCAGCGCCTGCGCCGACGCCACTTCGATGCCATTTCACTCATCAGTCAGTTCACAGCAATCTTGGTCAAAATATTTCAAAAAGATTGTTTAAGCTGAAAAAATTTAGGATCTGCAGAAATTAAAGAAGAGAATTTACGCAGCATAGCGACTGTAACCCCTGACATGATTGAGAGCACCTGGAAGGAGATGGACTACAGATTAGATGTTTGCTGAGCAACAGGGGAGATCATATTGAAGTTTTCTAAGTAATGTAAAAAAAAAAAAAAAAAAAAAAATCTCGCATATTTTTCTAATCTAACAATGAAAAAATAAATGATTTATCTTTATTAAGGCCTTAGTTATTTTAATTCGAAATCAGGGATACCTTTTTTTTATGACCCTGTATATAAAATATTTTAATATAAGTTTAATACCCAGTAAATTGTGAAATCTCATGTCATTTATGAGAACCGTATGATTTCTTTTTTTACGTCATTATTATTGTTAAGAGTAACAATAAAATTCACTCTCTGCCTCCGTATCTAAATTTCCCATGAATTATTGCTTAGGTCAAACGAAATCATGCTACAGAAACTATGTTATTTAGTCTTAATATCATTATCATATTACTTAAAAATATGCCGATTGAAGTCAAAAGTAAATGATTATCTAATTCTGTATAACAAATAGCAAAACAACTAACATTGGATATGTGAGGTAACTTCGAATTTGATTATAATGGATCTTCATTATCTAAAATCTATTCTTTTATACAGAATAGTCATTCTAATTTTATATTGTATTTATTTATGTAGAACTAGCTGACCCGCCCGGCGTTGCCTGAGCCCTTGTAATAAACTTAAATCTCTTAAAAAACGGAACTCTGGCCACGGTCTACGATGACTTCGGAACCGTATACCCGGCATGCTCGTACGCTCTAGAAAATCTTTTATTTCCCCCTACCACCGCCAGGGGAGCATTCTGTTCTAAACAAACCTCTTTCCGAACGAACTTCTGAGACAGGTCCCCGCTGCCTACGTTACCGTATAGTAGGCGCACTACAAAATTGAGCTGATTTCGAGAAGATTGGAACATTATTAGCCCAGTTATTGCAATAAGGCACAGTTAGAGAAAATAACCTTGAGTGAGGTGCGGAGGGGAGGGGATGTTCGAGTGTCCTTCAGAAAATGACTAATTAGGAGGCCCACTATGCATGCATAAAAATTCGTTCGTTTTGTTAAGCTAGGAACTTAATTACAAAGTTGGCTTAAACTCTTATTTGTAAATAGTGGTAACCGCTACTCATAAATTTAATTTAATGTTATAAAGGGTGACTATTAAGTTAAATATAATGTTTGGAATCACTTGCGTTGAAATCGGAAAGATAGTTGCTGATATATAGAAACGGGGCATAGTTAGAGAAAAACCTTGAAGGAGGGGCCGGGGGGGGGGAGGGTTGTTCAAGTGCCCATCAGCAAATGACTAATTAGAGGACCACGATGCATCTTTCAAAATTCGTTCGTTTTGTTAAACTTTGAACTTAATTACAAATTTGGCTTAATCTATTATTCGTAAATAGTGGTAACCGCTACTCATAAATTTAGTTTAATGTTATAAAGAGTGACATTTAAGTTAATTATAATGTTTGGAATCACTTGTGTTGAAATCGGAAAGATAGTTGCTGAGATATGAAAACGGAGCATAGTTAGAGAAAAAAACCTTGAAGGGAGGGGTTGTTCAAGTGTCCTTTAGCAAATGACTAATTAGGAGGACCACTATGCATCTTTCAAAATTCGTTCGTCTGACTTAATTACAAATTTGGCTTAAACTATTATTCGTAAATAGTGGTAACCGCTACTCATAATTTTAGTTTAATGTTATAAAGAGTGACAATTAAGTTAATTATAATGTTTGGAATCACTTGTGTTGAAATCGGAAAGATAGCTGCCGAGATATGGAAACGGAGCAGAGTTAGGTAAAAAACCTTGAAGGACGGGCCAGGGGGGAGGGGTTGTTCAAGTGTCCTTCAGCAAATGACTAATTAGAAGGACCACTATGCATCTTTCAAAATTCGTTCGTTTGCTTAAGCTTTGAATTTAATTACAAATTTGGCTTAAACTATTATTCGTAAATAGTGGTAACCGCTACTCATAAATTTAGTTTAATGTTATAAAGGGTGACTATTAAATTAATTATAATGTTTGAAATCACTTGCGTTGAAATCGGAAAGATAGTTGCCGAGGTATGGAAACAGAACAGAGTTAGAGAAAAAACCTTCAAGGACGGGCCGGGGGGAAGGGGTTGTTCAAGTGTCCTTCAGCAAATGACTAATTAGAAGGACCACTATGCATCTTTCAAAATTCGTTCGTTTGCTTAAGCTTTGAATTTAATTACAAATTTGGCTTAAACTGTTATTCGTAAATAGTGGTAACCGCTACTCATAAATTTAGTTTAATGTTATAAAGGGTGACTATTAAATTAATTATAATGTTTGAAATCACTTGCGTTGAAATCGGAAAGATAATTGCCGAGGTATGGAAACAGAACAGAGTTAGAGAAAAAACCTTCAAGGACGGGCCGGGAGGGGGGGGGGGGTGTTCAAGTGGCCTTCAGCAAATGACTAATTAGGAGGATCATAATACATCTTTAAAGATTGATTCATTTGGTTAAGCTAGGAACTTAATTTAAAATTTGGCTTACACTATTATTCGGAAATTCTGGTAACTGTTTTTAGAAATACACCTTGAAGCTTAAATGTAATTAGACCGTTGCCCCTCTTCATTCCCGAAAATATGAAAAAGAATCTGTTAAATAAAGTTTTCTGTATTAACAATCTCCATCATAATAATAAATGTCATGTAAAACAAAAAAAAAACAAAAAAAAAACAAAAAAAACGACTAATTGTCATGAAAAAAAATGGGCCTGGAAAATATTTCAATCAGTGGGACGTATGTGTAATTTGTCATGTACAGGTGGCGCGACATTCGCATGGCTCCTCTACGCTAATAACTTCAATCCATATTGATACTATTTAGTTAGAAATCCTTATTTATGCATCGCTATTCTGGTTTATTTAATAACTTCTGTGAAGAATCGATGCAACCAGCCAGTGAACCAACCAACCCAAGAGAATAAAAGCGTATTTTTGATGAGAGTTCTTTGTGAATATTAATTAATATTTCAGTAAATAATTGAAATATTAAAATTTTGAGGCTCAGGTGCACATGGCCAGACCTTGGACTATCCACACCTAAATTTACAGACTTCTAGGTGGGCTAGATTTTGCTAGCTATCGCCAACAGACACACACACACACACACAGACAGACACACACACAGAGCGAAACTTTCTTTTATTAGTATAGATTATCCTTTAGTGCATGTTCTGATTACATCCAAAAAATTTAAGGAGACTCGACAACCAAAACAATATATATATATATTTTATTATCAACTTTTAAAAGCATATTTTTAGATATTGTTATGTAAATGTTAAATACAAATAATTTAATAAAACATTAAAATTATTTTTTCACAAAATTTTAACCACTAAATTTAAAACGCTACTGGTATTTTTTTAAATTTTCACTTGATTATTTTTTGCATCGCATGTTGGTAATGATATTTTGAAGAGATTCAAGGATAGGATTTTTTTTATATCAATAGTTTTAGAGATAAAAAAAAAAACTAAATACAAGCGGAAAATGGCAGAAAAAATGACTAGTTTTTGTACATATGAATTTTTTTTAAGCTATCAAAACATTAAAAATTTGATCCTTAAATTTTTTATATATGGTGCGATGTTCAATTAGAGAAAAACTCAAACCCTTTCATTTATATCTAGAAAAGACTTAGCATTTTGAAAACATGGAAAATCTAAAAAAAATCTGAATTGAGAAAAAAATTCATTTAAACATTTTATTTACAGGATAAATATGATATCAGATGTTTGTTAATTCAGCCGTAACTGTGGTTCTATATGCAGTTTCAGTCTGAAATTTTGTCAGAATATAGTCGAAAACATGTGGTATGTGATAAGATAAAAATCTAAAAATCGAAATTTTTACGAAATTTCGATATTGGTAGGGTGCCAAGTCCCCTTAAAGAAACTTAGGTAAGAAAATCCAACCTATTATAGCGTTGAAGACATTAAGAATGATTAATTTAGATAGATTCACGTGCATCATGTATTCCAAATACAATATTATGATATCTTCTACATCCAACATCTTTTAACACTTTTCAAATACCACAAATAGTTAGGAGAGTTTAAGGGAACAGGTGACATCCAGACAAGATGAACGAAGCAGATTTAGCATGTAACCATGCTTATGTTGTCATACAAAATGCACTCAGGACAAATAAACGTATTTCGAACAATAAATTTCACTTACTAAAAGAAGTAATATGTCTTTCCAAAATAAGTTGCATATTATTAAACAAAATTTCCAATGTAATTGTACAAAACATCAAGTATGCAAGTTACAATTCTCTAGTTTTAATAAATGTTATAAAAAGTGTATAAGCAATTGATGCAATTGAGGTTATTAGATGTAATTAGATTAATTAGATGTAATTAGATTAAATAGATGTTGTTTACATGTGACCCCTTTTCCCTTACATACATTCAAAATTTTAGAAAGCTCTAAAGACATAAATTATCAATGCAAGCATGAAAATTTCAACGTTCTAGCCTTAATTCTTTTTATAAAAAGCGTATAAGCAATTCATATTAATTAGATTAAATGAACGTTGTTCACATGTGATTCCCTTTCCCCTGCATTCAAAATTTTAGAAAGTTCTAAAGAAACAAATTAGTTAGTATACAAACATGAAATTTTCACTCTCCAGTTTTAATACATTTTATGAAAAGTGTATCAGCAATTGATGCAATTGATGTTAATTAGATTTAATGCACGTTCTTCTTATGTGTCTCCTTTCACCAACATTCAAAATTTTAGAAATTTCTAAAGAAAAGAAAATAGCTTATACAAGCAAGAAAATTTCAGCTCTCTAGCTTAAAATATATTTTATAAAAGTATACCCGAATGCGTAAAAATGCATTCTGAAAAAAGGTGAAAGAGATTTATAAATATATGCATGATATCGTTTGTTACAAACGTAAAAGCTTCTTTTAAGGATTTACATAGTGTGAATCTATATAATAAATTATTTTCGGAATTTTCAGATTATGTTTTAATTTTTAAGCGCAAAACCTGAAAGTTAGAAACATTTGACGTTATCAGTGCCCTTAAGAAAAAAGTAAGATATAAAAATTGAGTAGTAAAATTAAAATATTTTCTTATTTCCAAAACTTTTTCATATGACTCATACATTGGAACTTGTTTTCTATTTCACAGCGTTAAAAGTTTTCTACACTTTTAAAATAAATGCGTTTTCCCCCCACAAAATGAGTGAATATGAATTAATTTTTGAGCCTTTTAAAATATTAAGTTGTAAGATTCGAATATTTGTTTATTTTGTAAATTTATCAAGTGTGTGTATATTAAAATTTGTTTTCGGTTTCATAGCATTAAATATATTATTAATTATTAACACCAACAATTTTTTTTTTTTTTACAAAATAATTGAATATGAATTATTCGTTGAGAGAAAGTGAAAGTGACAATATCAATGGAAAATTTCACAATGGGAAATTTTAGTGTAAATTTTTCGTGTGTGTATATTAAAATTTGTTTTCAGTTTCATAGCATTAAAGATATTTTTAAATATTAAAACCAACATTTTTATTACAAAATAATTGAATACGAATTACTATTTGAGAGAAAGTGAAAGTGACAATATCAATGGGAAATTTCACAGTGGGAAATTTTACTGTAAACTTTTCAAGTGTGTGTATATTAAAATTTGTTTTCAGTTTGATAGCATTAAAGATATTTTTAAATATTTTAACCAACATTTTTATTACAAAATAATTGAGTACGAATTACTCTTTGAGAGAAAGTGAAAGTGACAATATCAATGAGAAATATCACAATGGGAAATTTTAGTGAAATGTTTCAAGTGTGTGTATATTAAAATTTGTTTTCAGTTTCATAGCATTAAAGATATTATTACATATTAAAACCGAAAATTTTTTACAAAATAATTGAATACGAATTACTCTTTGAGAGAAAGTGAAAGTGACAATATCAGTGAGGAATTAGCTTTTATACTAGTTAGATATAAAGTGCTAAGTCAATTAAAGGCATGTATTCAGAGCTTATAAATAACATTATAAAACATTTCCTGTCTCTTTCTAAATTCTTTACAACTATACTCTTCCTGTCTGCATGCATATATAGGCACTCAATATTACTCATAGTATATTCCCTTACAAATATGATCTAGTGACTCATGCTCATAGATTTTTAGTCTACCAATAGATGGCGCTGTTCCAGACCGGCTTCATTGATTGATCTCTCAGCCTCCCAGTATTTCTCTCTAAATCCAGCAGTCTCGCATCCGCACAGAAGAAGCATCCGCCCAAAGTCCTCTCTCTCTCTCTCTTGTTCTCACGGATTGGAGAATTTGCCAGTTTTTCTGCAAAAAAAGGAATTTACAGGCTTCTTTCTTTGAAATTCATCTTTTTCTGGTATCTTATATTCATTTGTAAAAATGGGATGTGCTAATTCCAAGGCCGGAGGTGCTGCTACGGGGGCATACGGGGCCCCCGAAGAGGGAGAGGCGAACAAAGTGGTTGAAGGGGAAGCTCAAGATGGAGCAGTAGCGGCCAATGGAAGTGCAGTGGCGTGTGGAAATGGAGTTGAAGGTAAGCAGTTATCCTTTTAAATAAAACCATGTCTGTAGATTTTTGAGATAAAGTTGCTGCCGATCGGATAATAATACTAGTGTATAATGATCCGGTCTACAACGACTCTTTTTTTTCTTATTTAAGTTTGAGTTCTTCATCCTCTGCTCATCATTATGCAGGTAGAGCCATTTTTATAGATGGAGAATAAATGTAATAATAGTGTTCTTGTCCGTTTTGTTAGTGGGATTTAATGAGTAAAAGTATTATTTAACGCTAAAGGTTGTAAAATCTTTAAAGAATTCAAACTTTTCTAACTTTAATGTAGGTATTTTTCTTTTATGTAGCATATTATTTTGTAAATTATTATAATTAGAGATATGTCATGGAATATATTTAATTTAGTTGCTTCGCAGTTTTTATATTATATAAAGAGATAAAAATGTTGTAATAATATTAAATAGGAAGGCATATATTTCGTACAAAAAAAACTTCTCTGTTTTATAACCATAGCTTTGTTCCCCTGTAGGTGTGGCTTTCTCTCAGTTACGTTAATTAAATGCATTGTTATATCTTTAAAATAAATTGTAATGTGTAAGCATGATTTTCTAATAGGAGTAAAATCTTGATATCAATTCATTCTTATTAATCGGTTTAATTTTAAAGTACATTGTTTATAACGAAAGTGAAAACATTTTCCATTTTAATATTGGTATTTTTCATTTTATATATCGTATTGTTTTGGAAATTATTATAATTAGACGGATGTTATGAAATATATTTAATTTAGTTGTTTTGCAGTTTTTATATTATTTAAAGAGCTAAAAATGTTGTTATTAAATAGGAAGACATATTTTTTTATGCAAAATTTTCTGTTTCATAGCCATAGCTTTGTTCCCCTGTAGGTGTGGCTTTCTCTCAGTTACGTTAATTAAATGCATTGTTATATCTTTAAAATAAATTGTAATGTGTAAGCATGATTTTCTAATAGGAGTAAAATCTTGATATCAATTCAGTCTTATTAATCGGTTTAATTTTAAAGTACAATGTTTATAACGAATGTGAAAATATTTTCCACTTTAATATTGGCATTTTTAATTTTATATACCGTATTTGTTTGGAAATTATATGATTAGACGGATGTTATGAAATAGATTTAAATTGGTTATTTTGCAGTTTTTATATTATTAAAAAAGATAAAAATATTGTTATAATATATTAAAGAGAAAGACATGTAATTTGTACCAAAATTCTCTGTCTCAATCCTATATCACCACTTCTGCTATAGACTTTGGGAATTCAATCATGTAAATTAAGTGCAATGTTATATGTATTTTAGAAATAATTTTAGAAATTTATTAATGCATGTTTTTCTATTAGAAAAATAGGACTAACATTTTGATATCAATTTATTCATATTAATGGGTTTAATTTTAAAGTCTAATATTTATAACGTAAGGGAAACTTTTAGCTGTTTCGTTATTTCCTATTTATAATATTAAATTAATGTTTTTACTATTTAATTTTTATGAAAAAAATAATATGTTTTTAAATTATTTATAATGTCTAATTTAGAGGTTTTTTTTTTTTTTTTTTTTTTTTTTTTTTTTTTTTTTTTTTTTAAAGTTATGAGTTATTTAACGAGGAATAAGTATGTACAGCAAAAATTTTTCTGTATTTAATTTTCCAATTTATAAAGTGGACGCAATTCCCGTATTCTTATTACATTACACTGATTATTGCTATCAATTCTTACAAAAAGTATATAGTATAATAAATGCTTTATCTCTACTAAATGTTTTAATTCTTATCATTTCTTAGAGATTTTCTAGTTAAAAATACCAATCTGAATCTTTTCACATTTGCAATTATCAAAATTAAATTCATAAACTTTGCATTGCAAGAAATTCTTGTGTCTAAAAATATACTACCATTTTTCATTATTTCTAATAATAGGAAAAGCCTTGAATTTTAAGTCATGTGTGTCTTCATCTGCATTATGATCATCTAAATAGTATCTTACCAGCATGTAAATACAAATTTATGCATAAAGTCAGGATTATTTTATCTTAACTTCATAATAAGAATAAATTTTAAAACAAAGAAAATCTATGTTTTCCTCTTTAAATACTTTAATATTCAATACTTATGATTGTTTTAATTGAAAAGATTCCTTAAAATAAATATCTAACAATTTAAACAATGAAGATCAAACTATTTCTATGTAACAACAAGAGTTTAATTGACATTTCCTCTTCTTTCATTTTTTATATGTTATTACATTGAATAATAATTTCTGAAATGTCTACTTTACTAATATTACAATATCTTTTTTAAAATGTATAATGGTGTTTAAAAAATTCAATGAGTAAGTAAATAAATTATAATTCAACATTAGTTTACAGTTTTTTTTTTTTTTTTTTTTTTTTTTTTTTTTTAATGTCAGTAAGTGTGCAAGTGATCTTTTTATGAAATCATTGTTTAAGTAGATGCTTAATGCTCTGTGCAAATAATGGTGTGTAATCAAAAAATTGTAAAAAGGCAGAAAACTTCTTAAACTTAAAAAAGAAAAGAAAAAAAAAACACGAAAAAAAAATATATATTTGAATGCACATACCTTTCATGATGAAATCAAATGTGCGGAAACTTTCATGTTTTATGTATTTTATCTTAGTTTTTCTTGCTCTGACATATTTTATGATTATTATTTGTCTTAACATTACTTATACTTATTTGAAATATGTATTATTGCAGCAATATTACTAAAATTAATTAATACCTGCTTCAACTTCGTAAATTAGGAAAAGTCTGAATTATTCTCACTAAATTTCTCATACACTTTTGCATAGCTATTTATTCATGAGGAGGTTAGATGGAATAAAACTATTTCTGCAAATAACTATAAAAAAATCGATATTTGTGCCCATTTGAAATGTATATAGGTATTTATATTTTATTTGGTGTGGGTTTGTGTAATTAAAAATTTTTGAAACATTAAATTTACTCACGGAAACAAAATAACACAACACCCAAATGATTGATTGAATGATAATGAATTGATTGAATGATGATGATTGATTGAATTATAGATTGATTGAATGAATGAATGATGAGACACCCTTTTTTTATTATATTTTACTCAAAGATAAAAAAAACACCTAGCTATATTAATTAATATAATCAATATTATTATTATTAAAGTAATCAATTAGTGTTGAAGTTATTTTCACAGGAAAAAAAAATTTCCCTGGTGGGAAAATTATAACATTTTGAAGAAATTTCACATGATATGAAATTTAATATAACATTTTTAATTTCGTGTATTTTAAGGTTCAGAGGTTTGTATGAAATTTATATTGACACATAAACTTAGAAAAGGAATCAAAGAAAACTTGTCTAAAAAAAATAATTAAATGAGATTTTAAATATGGCCATTTAAAATGAATTATGTAATTTTTGAATGCTCGAAAATGCTAACACTATTATGAGTTTTAATTGTGACAAATGAAGAAGTACTTGGTCATGCACAGTGCATGAAAAGAAAAGTATAATAATCAATAATGTTTCCTAAATAAGATAAAAAAAATTATGTAGGATATTTTCTTAAAAATATGCAAATGTAATTTTAAATTTGATTTTGTTTATTTGTTTGGTTTATTTAGAAGTTTCTTATCACATGACAGAATGTGGATAATCGTATTTATATTCAATATGGAAATACATTATCAATTTGTATTAAATTAAAAATACAACTTTGTTTAATTTTGAATGATCAAATTTTAGTGTCAAAAATTACAAAATAAAAAGTTTATAATTTTTGAGTAAAAGCATTATTTAATTTTTAAATTATAAAAGATTATCGGGCAAATTTATCTAAAATGTAAGTTTGTAATAGTAGGAACTTTGAAAAGATAATACATGAAAAAAAAGAGTTTGCAAATTAAATATTTTTTTATTTTTATCATATGATAAAGCTTTGAATTAATTTTTATTCAACCTGGAGTGGATAAACTGAATGTGGAGAATTATCTCATTAGATATTTTCAAATATTTTGTAAATGACGAAATATCTAATTTTTATTTCTTCATTTAAAAATATTTGTATACATTTATGTCAAAACAGTACGTAAAAACTCTGTTATGAATAAAGGTTACACCTTTTGTAATTAGTAAACTATTTACAATAAGATGAAACCAAGTGTGCCTATTTTTGCTTCGCTGAGATAAGTTGCAGAAAACTAGTGTCAAAGCATCAAATAATACATACACTAGAATATTTTAGGAAATAGTGTTAAAAGAGAATGACATTTTCCAGTTTAAAGTCCCAATTCTTATTACTTTTTAAACTAACGCAGGCAAAGAAAATATTTCTTCTAATTAAAAAATGAAACATGCTTAAAAAAAAAAAAAAAAAAAAAAAAAAATCCCCATAGGATATTTTAATTCATTCTTTTCAGAAGAATTAATTTTTACAATTCAAGAATGTTGAAGTTGTATGACATTCATTACAGGTCTTGATGATATCAATTGGAAATTTAAATTATCAATTAAATTATTTGTAATCTCAGCTCAAATTCTAGGAAATTATTATTAATTATTGATCTATTTTTTTATGAAAAAAAAAATCAATTAATATTTTAAATCAACCCATATAAACTCAAAATATTATTTGAGTTTTATATAAAAAAATTTAACAACAATTAATTTCAAATTACAAATTTATGAAATATTATAATAAGTCCGTAAGTTATAAAGTCCATAAGCATGTACATACATATAATAATTTTAAATAACATTAGAGGAATAAATTCATTGCTTTTAGGAAACTATATTAATAATTTTAGTAAATGATTTTGATATCTTATTATTTTTTTCTGTCTTTGGACTATTACATCACAGAATACTAAAAAAAAAAAATCTTCCTTCAAATCAACACTTTATTCAAAAATATAGCTTTTCAAATAAGAAAACTGTTAAAAATATTTCTTCATAAAATATTAGTTCTATTAAATACTGGATTACATTTTACCCATATGAAAAAGCGACGTCCACTCATACATTTTTAGACAACTCCAGATATATGTCAGGCTTTGAAAATGCAGCTTGTTACTATAAATAAAGTATATATTAAAAATTTCGTAGTTCGTAATGACATTTACCTAGATTTGTGGCTAAACGCTCCAATAGTTGATTTGTGTCACAGTTACATACCTTTAAAATTAATAATTAATTTCAATCATCTTAAAATCTATATACGTTAATGAATTGAATTTTTTTTTATGTATCATATTACATACTATGGTAGTTTTTCTTAACATTATTCGAATCATAATAAAAAAAAGAAAAAGAAAAAAAAAACACTAATTAAAATGCTGCGTTTTTCAAAAGGTGTTTAAAACTGCACTAATAAGAAAATAAATTAATTTCAAAAACTGTAGAACCCTTTGTTTAACTGTATATTTACTCTTTCTGGATCTCATGAGATCGTTGATTGAATTTTATTTGGTGATAGGTTAAGTATGGGACATTTTAGTTATCCTGTTAAGCATCCTTATTGTGTAACTAAATTACCAGAAATTTTCTAAGATAATTAAAAGTTTGATAATAAAGCAGTTGATCTCTCCAGACATAAAAACAAAAAGGAACAAGACCGAAAAATCATGCATTAACCATAGATTATGAAACACTTTCCAGCACTAGAGCAGAATATTATTAAGAAATTTATTTTTTTCATACAATCGAATGATATATGTAAATAACGCAATTTAAATAAAATGCATCACAAACGATTTCCCTCCATAGACCATAATATAACGGAATTCTTTTGTGTATTCCTGTAAACAAACTATAAATGCTAAACACTTCATTAAAGTAGCCAACATTCTATAATAAATATTTTTAAGATATAAAAATTACATGTCATTCCGAATATATTTACGCGAGTTTGGGCCAGACAGAGAGACAAAGCGAATTCATAAATACTTTTCAACTATGTTGGAAAGTGTTTAAAAAAATAAATAAATAAAACAGGAAAATAAAAAGGTAAGAAAAGAAAAATCTTTTAAATAAAAAACATAAATATCTTATAAATTACGTGTTTCATAATTAGTTATTGGAAACAAAAGCATTTGACTTATTATAACTTCTTATTAATTTAATTCAGTATGCTACACGTAATAATGAAAAAAAGGGGTAACAACAGTTGCTAACAACAAAGCTCTGAAAAATAAGTGCATTTGGACATGAACAGGATAATGGATTCATAATCAGCATAAAATGTTTCTGAAATTGAATATTTTTTCTATAACTGTTTGTTTTTCTTTATTTTGGAGCTACAGAGAGACTAGAGCACATTTAAATTGTAATTTGTATTATTCAAATTTCTTTGAAAATGCTTGAAGATAATTTTTTTTTCATTTTTCAAAAATATATCGATGGATTTTGATTTTTCGTTAGAAAATTACAAATTATAAAATATCAATTAATCAAATTTTAGGACTTTAAGCAGTATTGCAAAAGATTGAAGAATAACTTGAAGACAAATGGTTCGTGTAATTTCACCGAAGATAGAAGATTTATCTATGTTAATTAATATGATACAGAAATCTTTATAAGATATATAAGGCTTTAATGTAATCTTTTATACTACTAAAACTAAAGTACATATGAGACGTTTAGAATAATTTTTTATATTACTACAATTAAAATACATGTGAGATCTTTACCGTAATTTTTTTAATACTAATAGCACGCGAATATTTCTTCTTAAACTTTCATGAATGACTTTGGAAGCGGAATCAGCCAAGCATCTGTTACCTATGGAGTGCATAAGAAAATAGACATTATAAGTATAAAAAGATCTAATATTTGAGAGTAATTAAAATTTCTTAAAATAAATAAATAAATAAATACTCATTTAAAAGGTTTAAAATAAAGTAATAATATTATTTATTTATTTCTTGATAGGATTACTGTAATTAAGCAAACATTGTTTAAAAACTCGAATAAAAAAAATTAATTAAAAAATTTGATTTTTTAAAAATTAAAGATTTGTATTAACTGTACTTAATGACTGACACATGGCATTTACTGCATATTATTAGTGGCATTTACTGCCTTTTGTGACTTTATATGTCAAGTTATCATTGTTTGTATGAAACATTTGTTACTGTAAAGATTTTACGACTCTAATATCTCACTTATAAGCATCTATGAAAACAACAAGAATTTTTCCTTCCACGTTCAATAATGATTTAAATTATTTTTCTCTTTACTGCACACTTGAGATGAGAATTAACCTCTAAGAAAAAACCTATCGCCTTTCCAAACAAATCAACATGACCAAAAAAAAAAAAAAATGGCGCACACTTAGGCCTTTTCAAACAAAATGTATGTTGTAAGTTAGTTTTGATCTCCAAAGAGCGTAATAAACATTGTTGCTGCTTTTATTCCCCGGCGCATTCTTAAACAATATATTCGACAGTATTGATGCAAGTAAGTATCGTCATAAATTGTTACTGCCATCCATATCACAAACCTAGCTCCAATAATTTTAATGTTCCCCGGACATTAAAGTTCCTTTGCTTAACGGCTGACTCCCCATGAGAGGGTGATTTCATTTAATTTCATTTTTAACTTCTCAGATCCACCTCCAAAATTATTACATATATATTTTAATGCCCATTGGCATTGACGTTGAGAATGGTTGAGGTCCTGCATATTATTATTGTCCTTCCCCAGCCCACTTTCAAACCAAAATTATATGTATTTTTTTAACCTCGCTTTTTAAAAAACTTTCCTCTTTTCCGATACACACACACACACACACACACATATATATATATATATGTACATACATATAATCTTAATATTGTCATTTATATTGTCATGCTGATAATGTTTGATGAAATAACATATCGTTAGAATCAACTGTGTATGAAGCACCTCTAAAAAATCCATAACACATTCATAGTTTCTTATATTTGTATTTTCACTCTCCTGTGTTTAAATTTTTGCATTTTCTTTTCCATTTAACCTTGAGAATGGTTAAGATCCTGCATTGGCCTCCTTCAAGCTCACTTTCAAACCAAAATTATATGTATTTTTTTAAACTCATTTTTTAAAAACTTGCCTTCTTTCCGGTATATATATATATATATATATATATATATATATATATATATATATATATATATATATATATACATACAATCTTAATATTGTCATTCATATTGTCATGCTGAGAATGTTTCATGAAATAACACATCTTTAATATGAATTGTGCTTATGAAGCACCTCTAAAAAACCCATAACACATTCATAGTTTCTTATATTTGTATTTGCACTCTCCTGTGTTTAATTTATCGCATTTCCTTTTCCATTTAACCTTGAGAATGGTTAAGGTCCTGCATATTATTATTGGCCTCCTCCAAGCTCACTATCAAACCAAAATTACAGGTATTTTTTTAACCTCATTTTAAAAAAAAAACTTGCTTCTTTTACGATATATATATATATATATATATATATATATATATATATATATATATATAATACTATGAATATTCTTCTAAAGCCCTTCTGAAAATTCTATAAGATATTCATAGTTTTCCAATTTTTACTTTTTCATCCTATTAAGTATAATTCCTGCAGTGTCCATTCCATTGCTTTTTATAATGTCTTATTCTTTATTTTTCAGATGAGTTTTCATTTTACTTACCCATCATACGTAGTATAGGGTAAGTCTTGTAATCGTTTTGAAAATCGAAAAAATTTTTTTTTGACGGATTTACACGTTTCAGACACTGGAGATTCCGAAAAACATATTTTTAGAAAAAAAATTTTGCCGTCCGTCTGTGTGTCTGTGTGTCTGTAAACGCTCTATCTCCCGAAAAAATTGAGATAGAGACTTGCAATTTGGTATGTACTTAGTATGTAATAATGGGAAGAAGCCTATTTCATTTCAATAACCTCGATTAACCGGAACAATTTTTTTCAGACTCTCGAAATATTCGTTCTGATGAAAGGTATATAAAAATTTTGAAATTGTTTATTTTAAGAAATGAACATAAAAGACAATAAAAAAACTTAAATTTTGCATAAAGCATGAAGTCGATCGGATAATGAGTTGCCGAGATATTTGGAATCCTATTTTCCACACTCTTCGATTTTTCATGACCCTGTATTTCATCCAAATTTCACTTCAAAGATATATTTGAATTGGAAATTTGACGCTTAATCAGATGCAATAACCCGCTAGTTAATAGGATTATTATTTTTGGAGTTATAAGGAAAAACCTCTTTCAAGCAATTCAGTAATCGAGCCTTTAAAGTTTATGACGTCATCAATCCACGATTTTATTTGAATTGCAATGCATTTTATAAGTAGTTTACATATTTTTATTTTAATATTTTACATTATGCATATCCATGATGGGTAAGTATTACGGTGGCCCCCAACGACTAGTTTATATATACATATAATCTTAATATTGTCATTTATATTGTCATGCTGACAATATTCGATGAAATAACATATCTTTACTATGAATTATGCTTATGAAGCACCTCTGAAAAATACATAACACATTCATAGTTTATTATTTTTGTATTTTCACTCTCCTGTGTTTAAAGTTTTGCATTATATATATAATTAAAATGAAATCACATGTGTAAAAATAAATGGAAAAAAATGCAAAACTTCAAGCATGTTAACTTGCTTGTCCATGGCACATAGAGTCCATCTGATTCCGGTTGCATCTTTGACAATTTTTTTTAATACTTGGTGAGTTGTTCAATATATATCTTTAAATTTGTTATCTCCTTTTGTCGAATTTTAATTTATTTCTTGGTTATCTTGGTTTCGATATGTTATAAGGAGCTTAATATTGTTATTTTTAGGCTTAATGCTGGCAATATTCACCAAAAAAGATGTTTTTTATTATAAATTATTATTATGAATCTCCTCTGAAGAATCCATAAGCTATTCATAGTTTCTCATAATTTGCATTTATAGTTTACTGTGTTTAATTTTTGGATTATCATTTCCATTTATTTTTACACATGTAATCTTATTTTAATTACATATATATTTATATATAACCCCTTGAATTCTCTCTTCTTCTACACATAGAGCTACGTGTGCGGCATAGTAAAACCCTTTTAAATATGTCAGATGGTAATATATATAAAACATTGAATTGCTTAAGTTCACACTAAACAGTATATCCAAGTTGTGAGTGTGTTCTGAATTAAAGTGAAAAACATGGTTTCGTTGGTTTTTTCCAATACTCATTAGTTAATTTGTGTTTTAACTAATTGCTGTCTGAAAAATGAAAATATTCCCAGAGTGTCATAATTTGTTAAATTTTGTGTGACATCTTCATTCAAGTGGAGGATAAATTTTAATTGCATGATCAATTGAGACTCTATATTTTTATATAATTATGTGATTTCTTGCTTATCAGAATTTATTCCAACATCAATTCATTAAAATTTAAAAGTTTGGTACTACAACAAATACTAATTTGAAGTTAAAATAATACTTGTAACTTGATGAAGTGTCGTTTTGATTTTTTGTATACCATTTTCTCAAATGATGATGATCAAGATAATTAAACTTAGACAACTAAATTCATTTAAAGACCTTATAGGATTCAATTTTGACATATGTAAATAAAGTCGGTTACTCTTTTGTTAATATGCTATTTCAGAAGAATTAATAAATACTATAGAATCACTGTCAGTAGAGTAAAGAAAAGGAGTATTGTTAAGTTATTTTATTGTGATACTATATGACCTTTGTTAGTTTGGTTGATTGGGGTTGTCATTTCACACAACTCATATGTCTCTCATACAAACTTTAATATTACGTTATATAATTTTGGTAAGAAAATTAATAGAAAAATATTTAACATTCATATATTATCTGTAATTTATGTCGACTCTTTTTCCTTGCTCTTGTTGTTGTGTTTTCCTCTCTCATTATAATTGCAATTTGTACTCATATCGCGAGTATAATAATAATCATTTTTAATTTACGTGAAAGAAAATTTTATTGTTGTTTTAAAAGATGCCTTTAGTTTCGGTGTATGTGTTTTGGATTTAAAAGTCGCATGTTTAAGGAAGGTTGAATTACATTTTGTTTGCGTTGAGTTGGAGTACATTTTATTCTTATTGCATATTCCAGTATATAATTAATAATTAAAATGTGTTAAATTAATGAATTCATACATATTTTAAATAAATTCATTCATATTCTTATAACTTCCATAAACGTTTTTAGAAGCGTCATATGATGTATTGTACTTCTTATTTAAACAAATTTTCATGTAGTACTCTTTCCGATCTCTTTCGTGCTAAAATCTGTGTGCTCGGCTTTAAACATGACTTGCATAGTACTGTACATTATAGTTGCCCCTAAATGTATAATAAAAGTGTTTTGACATGCATTCGAAAACACTTTTCGAATATAAATATCTTTATGAAAAACAAATTAGTGTATTCATGAAGTAAATGAAATTAGCAAAGGCTGGAAACATGTTTTCTTAAAATGCCGATATATTTTTTTATTTACATAAATTTAAATTTAAATGTTTAACAATTACAGATTTCAAATTCTCAACAGGTTTCAATGTTAAATTTTTCCAAACAGTCTGTATCACATTAATCATCGTTTTAATTATGAAATTACACGTGAGAAAATTTAAACAAAGGTAATTTTATAGTGTCATTTGCATCCATATTTGCATGGGCGCCAACTTAACGCAATCCAAGAAGTGTCAAGATTTTGGAACATGGGTCTGTGATTTGCATCCTGGGTCGTTTATTTTAAAATGGAGACTATAAACAGTGGCGGCTCGCAGCTGTCTTTTTGGGGGGTACTAAATGCATGCCTCAAACACATATTATTACCATTTTTTTTACTAGAAATCATTTCCTTGTTTAATAGCAGAACTTTTTGACAGTAAATAAAATAAAGTATTCCTTTCTAATAATAGTGGTAAGAAAAGAATAAATTTATTAGCCATGCATTTAGTGCCCCAAATAAAACCTGTCACGCGCCGCCACTGACTATAAACATGAAATACGTTACATTAAGAATTTTTTTGACAGAATGCCCCTCCTCGGGCCATCCTTTTGCATGACAACTTTTAAACATATCAGTACAAAAAGCAACACAGGAAATTAAAAAAATACAAAATATTTAACATTCAAAAATACGTTTCTACTAGCATTTTTCAAAAGTTAGAATTGAAAAACTTCTTTCTTTTTTTTGTTAAATTATTGACATTGAAAACATTAAACATAACTATAAATTGTTTTACACGTGGGGTTCAGGGGGTATAGCCTCAATGATGAACAATTCTTAATTCCTTTTTCTGTTAGTGTTTATATGCTTTAAGTCGCTTAGGAATAACACTTTACTATTTTTTTAAATCACCAGAAAATAAATTATTAATTAAATTTCAAAATCCAGAGAGAGACAATGAACTTCCATACCTTCCTTTTCTGGCGCCTATACATATTTGTGTTGAACACACTAATATCCTTTAACCTCTAGATTCACATTCGGTCATGCATATACAAAAGGCTGTCTCTTAATCAAAGATAGCCGACTTCCAGACTTTAATTCAATGTCAAGGTCATCCGTAGTCTAGGTTATTTTCATATATTTTTAAAAGAAAATATACTTCAAATATCTAACAAAATTGAAAGCCACATCAAAATACAATAGAGATCTAAAATCAGATATCTATCAGATGACAGTTTTCGTCTTTTGATTTTTTGATTATTTTCTTCTGTCATAAGAACCTTTTGAGGTTTAAAGAATATTAAATAACTTAAAACTTTGCTTTATATTTAAGATTCTTTACGTTTTCTGAAAAAAAAAGGAAATTTTATTATTACAGATTGGAATTCACAGTACTAAAGCGATAATAATAATAAAAAAATCCTGCCATTACAACCCACTTAAGAAATAAATAAAATATAATAAACAAACTAAATGAAATACATAATAAATAAAATAAAATAAAATAAACAAACTAAATGAAATACATAATAAATAAAATAAAATAAAATAAACAAACTAAAGGAAATACAAAATGAAATTTCAAAAATGAAATTATTTATGCCACTGATAAATATCTGATATCCATACATAAAGTAAGTGTTCCAATAATGGATACGATATAAATTGTTTTATAAAAAGTTTTTTTTCTTTTTTTTGTTTCAAATGATATATCATAATTTCCCAATGATCCGAATCTTTTCACCAATCATCAGCCAACAACAAAGAATTGAAGATTTTTATTATTTTTTTTTAAACATTAGTAATCAGACATTTTTTTTTTCAGGTATAAGTGACCGATTACCGGTGCTTTTATCTATATCATTTAACATTTTCGATAAACGGCAAATATGCAAGAAAGACACACATTTTAGCACAGAATAGTCAAATTTAAAGCTGCATGTCCAAACTAGGAACTAATATTAAACTTTTAATATCCTTACGCTGTAAGAAATATCGTTTTCACTACAGAAGGCTTTTGGACGTATATTGAATTTTGAAAATAACTATTAGTGGTGTATCATTCTATTTCACTACATTTTAATCTCTTTGAGCCTTGCATCCTAATAATAATATACATGTCTTTAAATTTACTATTATTCTATCTTAACAATTACGTTTATTGTTTTCTCCATGTAGTAATGATAGTATACGTCTTTATATTTATTGTTATCATTTCATTTATGTTACAGCATTTGCTAAAGCCAATAAAATAAAAACAAGAACGAAAAATCATGCACCATGGCATAGATTATGAAACACTTTCCAACACAATCGGAATATTGTGAAGAAATGTCATTTTGGTTGGTACAATGAAATATCTAAATAAACATTAAAAAATAACCACAACGCAGTAAAAATTCATTTTCAGGAATTACTGCCCACAGCCGGTAATGTATGCGAATTCTATATCGTGCAACCCTGTATATGAAACACACACCTCATAATACTCTAAAAATAAACATTTTAAATGCATATCACAGCTTAAAACTTAAATCCAGCAGTTATGGCTCATAGTCAGTTCTGTAATCGAAATCTTTTGAGTGTCTCTGTAAATAAACGAAATATTCTACGTATACTCCATAAATCTACAAAAAACATGCTCTAGTGCACCTCAGTAATGTATATGAATTTCATTAAAATACACTGTAAACGAATTCCCCCCATAGATATTAACCCAATTGAATACTTTTGTGCGTTCCTGTAAACGAACTATAAACGCTACTTACTCTATACTCTATATAAATAATATTGGCAGCTACCTCAGTGACGCATGTAAACTTCCTTATGTTTGAAACAGGCAACATTATTTAAATGCACTGAAAACGATTATACCCCATTGACCGTAATGTAACAGAATACTTTTGAGTGTCCTTGTAAACAAATTATAATTGCTACTTATTGTATACTCTATAGAAAAGACGTTGTCGTCTACCTCAGTCACGCATATCAATTTTGTTATGATTGATATAGCGCAACAACTGAAAACGATATTTTCCCATTGACCATAATGTATCGGAATAGTTTTGATGGTCCTTGTAACCTAACCATAAATGCTACATACTTCTTATTCAATACCGAAAATGCTATAGTCAACCTCAATAGCATATATCAATTACATCACAATCCGACGTGTTTACGCGAGTTAGACAGCGGACAGACAGACGGACAGGCAAACCGAATTCATAAACACTTTTCAACTATGTTGGAAATGTTAAAAAGTTAGGTTAAAGCTCCATAAACCGTTGCTGAGAGTTTCACGTCAAACGTCTGTTTCATACTTTAAGTTTGAAAATAGGAGCTACTTGTCGAAACCAATAATATATATTATAAAGCAAAAACATGTCCGTCAGTACCGCTAACGTGATATTGATAGTGGTAACATCTGACACCTCCCCCCCCCCCCCCCAAAGTACTACTACTAATAATAATAATAATAATAATGATAATAAAAAAAAATGTCACTTTTATAGGCTTTTTTTAAACTTCTAAATATTACATAAGTTCAATTTTTACACTGTCGATAGGAACAAAATGTTCTTTCAAATGCAATTTGTTTGAAAGCTGTATCTCAGTTTACTGATTTGATTGTTTTTTAAAATAATTTCTAACCAATAAATCTATCTCTGTCGCGTGCAACCCCATTACGAAAGATTAACCTCTTTGCACTTATAAAACAATATAAATAGTTTAGCATTTGTTCCCGGCTAATATTTCATAACGAAATTAAAATTTCATGAATAAATAAATAAAATAACATAAATAAAACGCAATTTTTTCAGACATGTAATCGAACTACGACGCTTAAACCACTGAAATTATCAGAATCAAAAAGGCTGCTGTAACTAGCGAAATCTTTGCCGATTTCTTCGGCTATTAACTCCTGGACTGCGCTTGATAAGAAAGTATCACATTTAATAAATTTAAAAACTTTATTTGATTACATAATTGATATTTTTCATATACAAACGTTTTTTGGTGTTGTTCGTGTTCAATCTAAAAAAATACATATACATATTAAATGCAAAAAATCTATATGAACTTTCAATAAAAAGAAAGTTTTCACCTATGTTTTATAACCCAGAACGCCCAGATTGGGTTCCCTAGTGTGTGATAAAAAATAAGAAAATTCTAGAAAGTTGTTATGCCTATTTAATCCTACTGCATTATGACTTTTTCCAAGCATCTTCAAAAATTCTTCCATAGTCAATTGTCATATTAATAGCAATCAAAATTAGTTTATTTGGTAAATTTCATTAAACCTTAGTTTTTGTCGTTTTCATAGCTACTTTTAGTATGTTAAACTTAAAAGTAGTGTCCCCCCCCACCCGCCAAAACATAAATCAAACCCGGAAGGGTTAAATAAAATATCAAACTGTATTTTTGTCTGTCAACTGTATTTTTAATTGCTCACTGTATTCTTCTGTATTTTTATCTCAAACTTGTTTTCTGTTATACACGTTTTCGAGAGCTAGAAAAATTAAGATGAATTGGCCCCAAAAAATAAAAAAATTAGATAAAAATTAAACTTCTTGGAGAAAAAGAAAAACAAACATACACACTAATTAGCCGGGTTTATTTGCCTAGCATATCGGATGAAAAGCACACATAATCATGGCATATATCAATCTAATAATACGTTCTCACATTTGATTTTTTTTTCGGATAATGACTTCATTTGGTCATAAGATAAATAAATAAATAAAAAGAAAAGAAAAAACATCCAATTATGATTGATCAGAAATAAAAGTATATATTTTTTGTTTGAATGCCCTTTCTAGACAGTTAGAATTATCAAGAGAAAAAATAAAAATAAATTAAATAAAATGATTTTTAAGAAAATGTCTTTACTCGTAAACTTTAATTTATATATTTTTTTCTTTAGTATTTTTTTTTTTTTAAGTTTATGCGTATCATCATTCAAATTATATATTTATTCAAATAATTTAATTTTATAATAAATAGTTATTTTTGTTAATTACGTATAAATCCGTCTAAAACCAAAAGTTGAAAAATTTCTCGAATCCAATATTTTCTTCTTGTATGGATAGAAAGAAAGCGATAAAAGTTTCAGTGATGCATGGACACTTGCGTATATCCTTATTAAAATTATATCTTTATTCAAATAATTTAATTTTACAATAGTTATTTTTGTTAATTACGTATCAATCCTTCGAAAACCAAAAGTTGAAAATTTTCACGAATCCAATAGTTTCTTCTTGTATGGATAGAAAGAAAGTGATAAAAAGTTTCAGTGATGTATGGACACTTGCGTATATCCTTATTAAAATTATATCTTTATTCAAATAATTTAATTTTACAATAGTTATTTTTGTTAATTACGTATAAATCCGTCGAAAATCAAAAGTTGAACATTTTCACGAATCCAATATTTTCTTCTTGTATGGATAGAAAGAAAGTGATAAAAGTTTCAGTGATGCATGGACACTTGCGTATATCCTTATTAAAATTATATCTTTATTCAAATAATTTAATTTTACAATAGTTATTTTTGTTAATTACCTACAAATCCGACGAAAACCAAAAGCTGAAAATTTTCTCGAATCCAATATTTTTTTCTTGTATCGATAGAAAGAAAGTGATAAAAGTTTCAGTGATGCATGGATACTTGCGTATCCTCACTCAAATGATATCTTTATTCAAATAATTTAATTATACAATAGTTATTTTTGTTAATTACGTATAAATCCGTCGTAAACCAAAAGTTGAAAATTTTCATGAATCCAATATTTTCTTCTTGTATGGATAGAAAGAAAGTGATAAAAGTTACAGTGGTGCATGGACACTTGCGTATCATCATTCAAATGATATCTTTATTAAAATAATTTAATTTTACAATAGTTATTTTTTTTAATTTGCTAGTAGGGTTTTTCGTTCTACACCCAGAAAAAAGTTTTGTTGAATCAAAAAAAATTTGGTTGACCCAACAAAACTTTTTGTTTAAATATAGGTCAATAAAAATTTTGTTTGAATCAACAAATTTTTTTTTTTTTTTTTTTTTTTTTGCAATTCCAAAAATTTTTTTTGTATCATCAGCAAAAAATGTTTTGTTAATTCAAGTAAAATGGTTCAATTTTTCTTGAATTTTGCTAAAACGACAAAAATGTACTCAACAAAACATGTTTTGTAGTTTTAATCAATTCCTTTTTCTGGGTGTACTAAAGTTCTGTGCTAGGTGCTTAAAGTTTTAGATTACTGCTAAATTGAAAGTAAAAGTTTTCAGTGATGCGTGGACACTTGCGTGCCAGACACACCCGGCAGTCTGGCACTTGGCGTCCACTCCTTTATTTATTGCTAATTTTTTTTCACGACTACCCATTTAGGGGTCATTGATATGGACATCTATATACAACGCGCTTTCGTGCTCTGTCATGCATAAATCACCAGATGAGCGGGATATTTGCTCTGGGGAATTGATAACTGTCACCGTGTATCTTTCACGAGATGACATTTGCATTTTTATCTGCACAGCTGAAATCTTTAAACGCGTCCTCTATTAATGAGTTTCTAGGAAAAACTAGATTAGAGGAATAATGTACATGTTATCGAAAAATGTGTAATAGTTCTCTTATGTTAGAAGGATAGCTTAACAAATATGAAATTGTGCATGTAAAATGAAAGACAAAATCTGTAAATGGTTTTCTGTGTACTGTTTTAGGTATTTTTAAAATATTATTTCCTGAAAAAAAGAATAGTATACTTTTGTACAATTTGTTGTATTTTAACCATTCAAATTATAAATAACTTTTGGATATTAACAACTAGAGAAACATAAAAATTACGGAGATAATTTTAGGACTAGCAACCTATTTTACTTAAAAAACTTACTTAAAGACCGCCGCTAAGCGGAAAAAGCGGCCGCGCCCATCAGAGGTCACTTCCTTTTCAACGACTGACCGGAACGATAGCAGTAAGCCCAATCACGGAAGATCCCACCGGAAAAGTTAAAAGCTAAATTTCATAAGTTTAATACGTAGGACGACCGCCGCGGCTTCGAGATCCTTATAGATCATCCATACGTTAAATTTCGTAAAGATTAAAATTTTCAAAGCCTGCCATCTATTATGTATCTACATATTATTAGAATAGGATAGTTTTTATCCCATGTGATGTTCTTACACCATGCATGAGAAACAATATGATCTCATATCTTCATACATTATGTTAGAAACAAAAAATACTTAATTTTTCTTTTTCCTAAGGAGATATCTACATTTTGAAAAGTAAAATATTTTCAAATGGTGGAATAAGTGAATAACTTTTTGATTAGTGTGAATCTTCCTCTCTATCATGACACAATTTATCCTCAACTTTTTTTTTTTAATCCATATTCTCAATTTTTCCTTAGATGTGTACTAAATCAGTTATGTTTTCTTAGATGTATCTCTCAGTCGTATTTTAGAGAGTCTGTTGTTAAATGATAAATAGAACATTTCTTTAATTACAAAAAATCGAAACAGAGAAACGCTAAATTCTGAAACTATAAAACTTGCTATGTCGATTTTATTATCATTGTCAAAATGTATTGGTATTGAGGTTAATGAATACATACATAAAGGTTACATAAAGGATAAACAAAATATTCCGTACGGTAAAATAAAGTTCAATTGTACTAAAAATTTCCCTAGTTTATTTTAAAATAACCAATGTATGCATTCAATTAAAATTTTTTCTGAATAATCACGAAGATCAAACCTTTACGCTACTTCAAAGTTAGTACAATATATTACATTAAAACAAATGGAAGATTGAAAGAATAACATACTTAAATATTCTCAAAAGCTATATTTTATATAAGATTCTCATTTTTTTTTTAATTGAACAATGAATATTGAATTATTAAAATAAACATCTGAAAAATTCAGAACCAAAATTACAATAAATAAATAAATAAATAAAAACCGAAAGGAAAATTCTAATATATTTTGTTAACAGTTTCTAAGTTAGGAATCAAATAAAATGTTTTAAACTTAAATCAATAAAAATTTCATTTTTAAATAAAATACGTAAATTTAAATTTTAAATTGTGTTTTCCTTTTTCGTGTCATTAAATACAGTTTTAAACAAACAACAACTTTAAATACATTTCATTATCATTTTAAATCATTAAGTTATATGACTGCTTTTATTGATTTTAATCATTTATAAAAAATATGGTTTACTTCTTTTATGTTTATCATTTTTGATATTGTAATATGGTCTTAATCATCATTATTATTATTATTATTATTATTATTATTATATACTGAAATTCACTAGCATCTAAAGACAAAGGCATTCATAAGGCATCCAATAATAACAACCAGTCAGGGAATTAAATTCTGCTTACAATTTTACATTTACTTAACAAATTTTGAACAAATTAAAAAAGGGCATGAAGTTCTTTTTTAAAATAGAACCCTTTCAATATTGATACCAAAATTCTCTTAAAAAAATATTTTTCTATATACTTTTTATATCATATACTGTTTTTTAATTTTCTATATTATATACTGGAATTCTCTAACATCTAAAGACAAATGCATTCATAACGCATCCAATAATAACAATCAGTCAGAGAATTAAATTCTGCTTAAAATTTTACATTTACTTAAAAAAATTGAACAAATTAAAAAAAGGCGTAAAGTTTTTTTTTTTTTTTTTTTTTTTTTTTTTTTTTTTAAATAGAACCCTTTCAATATTAATACCAACATTCTCTTAAAATAAAATAATGTTCTATAAATTTTTTATATTATATACTGTTTTTTAATTTTCTATATTATATACTGGAATTCACTAACATCTAAAGGCAAATGCATTCATAAGGCATCCAATAATAACAACCAGTCAGTGAATTAAATTCTGCTTAAAATTTCACATTTACTTAAAAATATATATATATAATAACAAATTAAAAAAAAGACATCAAGATTTTTTTTTTTTTTTTTTTAAGAAACCTTTTAATATTAATACCAACATTCTCTTAAAAAAAAAATCCATACACTTTTTATATTATATACTGGTTTTTTAATTTTCTATATTATATACTGGAATTCACGAACATCTAAAGACAAATGCATTCATAAGGCAGCCAATGATAACAACCAGTCAGAGAATTAAATTCTGCTTAAAATTTTACATTTACTTAAAAAAAAAAAATTAACACTTTAAAAAAGGGCATGAGTTCTTTTTTTATAATAGAACCCTTTCAATATTAATACTACCAACATTCTATATATATAAAAAAAATCTGCATACTTTTTATATTATATACTGTTTTTTAATTTTCTATATTATATACTGGAATTCTCTAACATCTAAAGACAAATGTATTCATAAGGCATCCAATAATAACAACCAGTCAGAGAATGAAATTCTGCTTAAAATTTTACACTTATTTAAAAAAAAAATGAACAAATTATAAAAGGGCATGAAGTTGTTTTTTAAAATAGAACCCTTTCAATATCAATACCAACATTCTCTTAAAAATGAATAAAAAAATAATTTTCTCTATATATTTTTTTGCTGCTACTAGAGAGGCTCATTAAAATTATTATAAGTGCAGAATTTCGATTAAAAAAAAAATAGAGATTCCTTAAAAGCACAACTTCGTAAGTGGCATGTTTTCAGTTAATAAGGTATTTAAAGGCATTTCTAACATTTTAGTTGAGTATCTTATAAGACTAGAAATACTTAACATTTCCTTTTCATCAAACAACTCACGCAAACTAGTTCAATGTCAACGCTCTCTAATCTTTATTCATAGAAAATGTAAAGAAACGAGTATATTGCGTGCTTTCATCATTTTTGAGGTCATTATTAGTAGGGTTATTTTCCGAATTTTGTTCATGTTTAGTGACTCATGACGGTGTTAATAAAATTTCATCTGTCTATCTTATTATTAATTAGTAAGAACAAAAATAATATATTATTTTAAATCAAATGTTAGAAATATGCAGTAAAATATATAATGATTTGTAATAATCATTAGTAATTATTACAAAATAATTTTTAAGGCATCAATTCAAACATTTTAAGCAATTTCAATGCAAATTTATGTGCATTATATATTTTTAAATTATCAAATTGAATATATTTTTATTTTTTGATTACTAAAAAATAACGCACCATTCTTAAAGTTCAAATATTTGTAAACTTCTTTTCGTGAGACAGAACTTTTTCTGCAATAAGATTTTTCCGTATTTAATTAATCTTATTTTGTAAATGGGAAAGTAAGGTTTAAATTGAGAATTTTCAGCTGATTTGACCATAATTCACCATCTAATATACTAAGCAATTTTGATTATTTATATATACCAGGGTGCGCATAGTTTTACCACAGTTTTGTAATATAATTTTTACCCGTATTTAATCGCGAAACATATTGCGAATTCTAGTAATTTAAGGACCTTTTAAGGACCGAATTATTTTTCTCAATAAAATACAAATATTGCGTTTCAGACCGGTTTTATATAATAGCAAACTGTGTTACTTTATGACAGTGTTTCTCGCATCAAATAAACTGAGTATTTATCTTAAAAACAAACTGGTGTTATCTTAAAAATTGCATTAACCTTAACCTAACATAATGTTGCGAAAACGCAACGTCAGTCTTCAATGGGTTAACGAGGCGATAGCAAAAAGAAACAGAAACAGTTGATTGTTTCAATGGGATTCCCAGTTCTAAAACAACTACACTCGCTGTATATGAGTGGTTGTATATCACATCTTAGAGGAGCCATGAAAAAAAATATATATATAAATGTAGCAAATATGCACTGATGCAATTTAAACATTAAATTAAAAAAATTCTGATCTAAAATAGTGGTGCCAGATTATTTGTAAATTCCAAGGCGTGTATACACCTTTATATACAATGCCTGTTTTTCTAATGATGACTGATTATGATAATGTATATTATTAATGTTATTCTTATTGTAATTCGTGGGCATTGCCACGGAACGACAAAGGACCAACAATGGAACGACAAAACCCTTACCCATGCCTGAATTTTGAATTTAATTAGCTACAATTTCCTTACCTTTGATCACTTTAAAAATAATAAAATTTATTCTTCACAGTAACTTAAAATAATTAAACTATTAAAGAACTACTAATTGTTAGAAAATTTATCCATTTATTATTATTATTATTATTTTACATTAATGTGTTTAAAAAATATATTTAAAAGGGGATTCATGCGGGTGGGAGCGCTTCTGATGAAAAATGTATAATAAGATTAATATTTCTTAATTATTAAAATTCTTATCATGTCGATATGTTTAAAAATTGCCTTGGACGGAAGATTTTGACGAAATTTCTGAGTTTAGTTTATTGCATGTTTAACCTCTTGAGACCTGAAGTTAAAATAATGTTATAAATACTCATTCATTGCTTTTGAACAAACAAAATGACGTCATAGATGACAGAAAAAGACGTTATCTGAAATTTATGCTCTAGGGGACTGGTAATTTAGGTTCCCAAATATGGATCTAAAATTACTAAGTTCCTTGAAGTGTCAACATAATTTTCAATAACCTAAATTCACACAATAACAAATTTAAAGACTTTAAACAAGAGAATGAGCTACAAATTCTCAAAAAGTTTTATTGTTAAAGTATTTAAGTTAAATAATTATGAAAATTACTTGTTTTCTTGGCAACACTGTCTTGAAGGTATTTTGCAAACTCAGACGAAACTAAAATTTAATTTTATGAGAAAATCAACATCGATGCTACCATTTATTGGTTTGGTTTTAAAGTGAAAAACATTCAGCTATATATGTGGAAATTAAATCAAAATGCCCAGTTGGGAAAATTACATCTTATATGGTTTCTTTACTAATTTGAATAATTGTGTCGAAATTAATCTAGCGTTTATCCTTAGTTGGTGTTAAGGAGTTTAGAAATTTTTGAAATGATGAAAATTGACTGAAGTTTGATCGTGGATTAAGAAGCCCGTAATTAATTTAGACTATTATTTCTTTTTGAATTTATTTATTTATGTTTTATAGGAATAAAAAAAATATTTGTCGAATTGTAAAATAAATAAGTAAGTAAATAAATAAATAAAAAGTTTTAATATTGCACGACAAAATTAATCTTGCAAGTCCAGGTCACCTTTTTTTTAAAAATTAAATTAATTTTTTTATAGTGCTTATTACGGTGTCTCTCGATTATGCCACAAACAAAACTAATAAATAAATAAATAAATAAATAATAATAAAAAAATTTAAAACCATAAAATTAATCTTTTTTTCCTTGTTATAAATTTAAAAGAAGAAATCTTTGTTTTTCACGTATATTTTCTGGAGAATTTAATTTCCTTTATTTAAAAAATAGAAAATGTGTAAATTCGTTAACTTGATCAAAAGTTATCGTGGCAAACACGCTGAAAATCAGTGTTTCCAGACAATTGAGTTTAAAATTTTGCTTTCGCAAATATCGCTAGTCTGCCAGGCTAAACGTTTACGTTTACGACTGTAAAAAGACCTAAATTCCTAAAATTCCAATAAAAGACCTAAAATTACGACCGTAATTTTAGATATTTTACTATCGCACAAACTGCACGACATTCTTAATGGTTCAAATATTATAAAAATAATATTAATAAAAAGTGCATGTTTTCGTCATTTCAAACATTTTTGTCCCCTTTAAAGCATTAATTTACTGACTCTACAGATCGTTCGTCTTGTTGTAAGAAAGTAAGCCGAAGACTTCGGTTTAAACTGAAAATAAATTAAAATATTTTTATGTAGCAAAAATTCTAAAGCATATTTAAAAAATAAAAGTAAGTTAAAAAAAATAAACAAACAGAAAAGAATCTTTCTTCGTAAAATGATTATAGTATTTCCCTCAAATTTTAAGATAAACCTCAAATTATTCTTTGTCCTGATCAAGTTCAAACGGTTTTCTCTGAATTATTAAAACTTGGAATAAAATTTAAATGAGCTGCATTTTTAATTTATTTTCTTTTTTTGGTCTGAGGCTTCCTTTATTTGTTAAGCTAAAGAAAAACTATCGGGAAATTCAGACTTTTTATGGAATAAAATGATTTGAATCTCATTAATAAATAATGAGCCAAAGGCGTCTGGCAGAAATTAGTCTAACTTTTTATCACTAGAATTTTTTCTTTCTCTTTCCCCCAGAAAGTAAAATTTGTGGCTTCGGAGAAAGAGTCGTAAAGTCGTTGCAAGAATTTTGAAGTTTAAATAAACTTTTTTACTATTTCGGAGTTTTAATATCCTTTTATCTGTACTTTGTATGTTTCATTTTTCATTGCAATATTTTTAATTAGGTCTTGACTAAATTTTTATACCACCATTTTAAGTTTATTTTTAAGAAATAATAAATGATATTCATGTTGAAAATAGGTTCACATTTTCAAGAATAATCTTCTGTTTGGATTTTTACTAATTAAACATAAATTATTTCCTCTAATAATTTGAGAAAACTCTCATGATATAATTGCTTATCTTTATTCAAAAATTTATTTGGCGTTTTTGAATAAAGTAATTAAATGAAAATTCTCCAGTGATTTTTTTTTTTTTTTTTTTTTTTTTTTTTTACATACTAGTTTTAAAATTTTAAAAGAGGTGTAAACTTTGGGTTGAAACCAGATGCAATCTAACTGAATGAAGTAAAGTTCGTGTGACAGAGTTAAATTTAATATACTGAAGTCGGGAGTTTTGCAAAGAGACACAATTAATGGCAAAATATGAAATATATACAGGGTGAATAATAATAATAATTTTTTTTGCTGATTATGAACTGAATGAAGTTAAGTTCGTGTTACATAGTTAAATTTAATATGTTGGATTTGATATACTGAAGACGGAAAAGACGGAAGTTTTGCAAAGAGGCACAATTAATGGCAAAATATGAAATATTTTCTCTAATAATTTCAGAAAATCTCACGATATAATTACTCATTTTTATTCTCAAATTTTTTGGCGCTTTTGAATAAATAAATTAAATGAAAATTCTCCAGTGATTTTCCCCCGTCAAATATTTGTGATGTATATCAGTTTTAAAACTTTAAAAGAGGCGTAAACTTCGGATAAACGTGATGCATTCTAACTGAATAAAGTAAAGTTGGTGTGACAGAGTTAAGTTTAATATGTTGGATGTAATATTCTGAAGTCGGAAGTTTTGCAAAGAGACACAATAAATGGCAAAATATGAAATATATACAGGGTGAATAATAATAAAAAACTTTGCTATGGTGTATGAAACCCCAGCAACCGTACCGTTCAAAGAAACAGAATGTCATTTGGGATGTGGTTATTTTATGGCATGGGCTCGAAAATGAGGTAAAGAACAGGAATCGAGCCCTCACAGTTACGGTTACAGTGACGAATTTCAAATGGCAATGCCTAATTTTCCCATCATCTCAAAATGATCTTCACGCTGAAAAAACATTATAAGCCATTCAAAAACTACGTTTAGTAGTGAAAATGGCGACATAAAACAAACGCAAAGAACGTTAATGAGAACTAGTGTGACCATACAGAACAAATAATTTTATTCGGATTACAAAATTTTTCAGTGCTTACGTTCACAGACATATGGACACATCGCATACGGGAGACTATGGGCAACAATAAATTACTGCATGAAGAACAATTGCAGAATCTCACATTTAATAGCGTTTTACATGTCAGATTCACTTAGTGGATTTGACGTGTATACCTAGAATTTAAAAAAACCCAAGAGGCAAAAACCGATTGAGGTGAATTCGAGTGACCCTGCTGACCACGGAAACGCGAAATGGCGATAGATGACAATGTCACCAATTTGTTCTTGTAGCACACGAACAACCCGAAATGGTTTTGCGTTTGCTTTGTGTTGCCATTTCTACTGCTGTTGTTTTTTTAACGCAATTTGTGGTGTTTAACCATGAAGATCATTTTGCGATGAAAAAAAATTGGATGTTGCCGCTTGAAATTTTCTAAATTTTGTCGCCGTAACCCTAATTGTGAGAGTTTTATGTTCTTTACCTCATTCTCACGCCCATATATAATAAAATAACCACATTCCAAATGGCATCTCGTTTCTTTCAACGGTATGATCGTTAAAGGCTCATGTATTATCAAAGTTTTTTTTCTTTTTTGCTTAAATTTTATAATTACTCTGTATATTAAAGTAATTTTATTACAAAACAAGATAAAAATAAATCCATGAAGTGTTGTTTATTATATATAATTAGTTTTGTATTAAACTTTATTATTTTGCGTTTAGGGATTAAATTGTGATATATTTTTAATTAAAAGTAAAAAGTAATTTTAAAATTTATGCGAATAATGTCTGAAATAAAAAAAGATATATATATATATGTGTGTGTGTGTGTGTGTGTGTATATGATACAATTTAGATGCAAATTTTAGCGAAAATTCCTCATCATTTTTAATATAATGTTTTACAGAAAATTCAACAATAAATCACTTTAAATTAGTTATAAAACTTAAAGTTAAATAATTATATATATATATATATATATATATATATATATATATATATATATATTCAATGTGCATTGCAAAAAATTCCCAGAAAACTTTCTCATATATTTAGGAATATTTTTTATTGCAAACGAAATTTCAATTTTTTTGCTGCAACATTTTACAAGATTATTCAAAATGGATTCAAATCAGTAGAACTGCTTACGTAAACAGTTCAATTAAGCATGTTATTACATAAATGCATTCTTTTGTACATGTACAAGATGTATAGAGTTGTATTTTGTTGTTTTGATACAAGCACAGAGGAAAATATCATAAAATATCAATTAAAACTCCCATCCCCATTAATGTGTAACTTAAAAGAAAAAAAAATCTAATTTACTGTTACAATGTGTATATTTTAGCATAATATTTTTTCTTGTAATTGATACAAAGTTTTTGTCGGAAACTAAATATTAAAATAAAAAATTTTGATAGACAACTAAAATAAATCATATTACTCTGTTAAAAAGAAAGGTAAAATTTTCGAAGACAGTTAAGATAACAGAAACTGATACCACCTGAAATTTTCCGCCGTTTTTTCCTTAATTTCTTTGTACCTTTAATCAAATCTAATCTCCTGTCTTTTTTATTGCTTTTGAAACTGACAGGAAGCTACGTAACGATGTAATTTCTCCACGAGTTTTTTTTCTCTGTTAAATGGAAAAGAAGTTATAAAAAGAAAAAAATCTTTAGGAAATTAAAACTTTTAGTTAACTTTTTTTTTTTTACTCAAAACGGAAAACGTAAAAGTTGATGAAGCGAGTTTGATTAATAGTTAGTAATAATAAAAAACTTTAAAATGTTTTGAATTTTCTCTTAAATATGAATAAATAGATGGTTCTATTGTTTAAAAATGAAAAATAAAAAAGAATTTTCATGGTTTATTAATATTCAAAAATTCATAATGATATTCTACGAAAATCACTAACTTAAATTAAAGTTTTTGCGTTGCTGCAAAACCTTCTTTGTTTTTTTTTTTTTTCTTGTTTTTTTTTTCCCAAGACAAATAAATCTAGAAAATTTACTTAATAAAATGCGTCTTGTTTCTATGTGTTACTTCCTGCATATTTCATTTATTATGTAAAATTTCCGATTCAAAATATGTTTATTTGATTTGAGGACAACGCGAAGGTCGCAGCTATGGTTTTGAAGGTTATCACAAACATTGATGATAATAATAATAATTCTAGCTCCAAATTTAAATTTTATGTTTTTAGTATGTTTTGCATAAAGCATTATTTATAGTTAGTTTTTATTTTCCACTTATTAATTAAGAATAAAAAATACTTACCCTGTTATTGTAGATAAATATAATAATAATGTACAGCATGTAGAACATTGTACAATAACGTACAACATTGATGTGTGGTGTATGCTAACATTGAAATTATTAAATTGATCTTATCTTATTAAGTACATTTAGCAATACGTGTTTCTTATTGGCATGATATGATATGAGTGTAACCTTGTTGCACTAAATCATATAATTTGCATCAAAATTAAACAGAAAAAAATGTTATAAATATGCGAATAATGCACTTACGCAAAATTAATATTAAAATTTACTGCTCTGTTCTAATATCATTAGAAATATGTAGTTTTTTACACATATGCTACGTGTTAGATTTATCACAATTAAATAAAAATTATTTTAGCTAAAATTAAAAAGGATAAATGACTAAAGATTCAGAGAAAAGAATAAAAGACATTTTAACATAAAGAAATCAATTTTTACGCTATTGTTATCATCATCTGAAAGTAATTTGCATTACAGGAAGATAAAATTAAATTTGCCACATATTAATATGTGTGTAAAATAACAATATGTGTGTTTTTTTACACATATGCTACGTATTATATTTATTACAAATAAATAAAAATTATTTTAGCTAACATTAAAAAGGATAAGTGACTAAAAATGGAGAGAAAAGAATAAAAGACATTTTAACATAAAGAAATCAATTTTTACGCTATTTTTATCATCATCTGAAAGTAATTTACACTACACGATGATAACATTAAATTTGCCTGTCCCACCTATAACCCATCAACAATACGTGTTTCTTTTACATATAAAATATTTATAACGGATGAGATAATATATTATTTCGACCACAAGTAAAACAGAAAAGAGAGGTTATGAGGAAAATAATGACATTTTAGTGTAGATGAATCAATTTTTATGATTTCCTCCCCTCGTGCACATCGACTCCGATCTCGCATAATACAGAAAGCTAAAGTCGTAATTATTTGTTCCAATTTAAGCACTTTTAGCATTACGTGCTTCGTGCACGCATGATGACTTACACAGTACTGACTTACGCAGTATTCTTATGACTTATGACTTATTATTCAGTAATAAGATTTCAACCGACAGCTAAAAAAAAGATAAACGGTTTTAAATATGAAAAATTGTCTATTTTATTTCATTCTTTTCTTTTTTTGTATTAGTCTTACCAGCTGTGAATAATAGATAATAGACACTATTATATTCATCTACTCTCTAGTATTACCTGCAATATACGTTTTATTCATTCAAATAACGTGTATCTTGCTAATAACGTAAACTATTATATCATTATTATTATTATTTTAAACTTTCTATATATACTGCGTATATATATAAAAAAAAATCTATTTGTATATTAGTCTTATCAGTTGTGAATAATAGATAATAGCCTCTATTATATTTATCTACCCTCTAGTATTACCTGCAATATGCATTTTATTCATTCAAATAACGTGTATCTTGCTAATAACGTAAACTATTATATCAGTATTATTATTCTTTTAAACTTTTTATATGTACTGTATAATTTTTTTTGTATTAGTCTTATCAGCTGTGAATAATAGATAATAGCCCCTATTATATTCATCTACCCTCTAGTATTACTTGCAATATGCAATTTATTCATTCAAATAACGTGTATCTTGCTAATACCGTAAACTATTATATGATTATTATTATTCTTTTAAACTTTCTATATGTACTGTATAAAAAAAAATTCTATTTTTGTATTAGTCTTATCAGTTGTGAATAATAGATAATAGCCGCTATTATATTCATCTACCCTCTAGTATTACCTGCAATATGCATTTTATTCATTTAAATAACGCGTATCTTGCTAATAACGTAAACTATTATATCATTATTATTATTCTTTTAAACTTTCTATATGTACTGTATATAAAAAAAAAAATCTATTTTTGTATTTGTCTTATCAGTTGTGAATAATAGATAATAGCCGCTATTATATTCATCTACCCTCTAGTATTACCTGCAATATGCATTTTATTCATTCAAATAACGTGTATCTTGCTAATACCGTAAACTATTATATGATTATTATTATTCTTTTAAACTTTCTATATGTACTGTATAAAAAAAAAAAAAAAATCTATTTTTGTATTACTCTTATCAGTTGTGAATAATAGATAATAGCCGCTATTATATTCATCTACCCTCTAGTATTACCTGCAATATGCATTTTATTCATTTAAATAACGCGTATCTTGCTAATAACGTAAACTATTATATCATTATTATTATTCTTTTAAACTTTCTATATATACTGTATAAAAAAAATTCTATCTTTTTCTCCTTTCCCTTTCAAACCTTTCCTTTCTTAATCCAGAAAAATATAATATAACCACGAACGAAAATATACAATAACCTCCTCCAAGCTACACACGATTACGAAATTATTACTTCGAGCTACCCATGGTTACATTCTATCTTTAGAAAATCTAGAAATCAATATATTTTCGAGATTTAAAGAAGCACTTATAAAAACAAAATTTATTTTACTCTCACTGACTTTCGGAAACATTTCCAAGTAGTTTTTTTTAGTGTATTAATCTGTTTTATCAACTCGGAATATAGATTTTTCAGATGCTATCAATTCTCAAGTAAATATTTTCATGTTCAACAAACGTACTTTATTGACAAATTTCATAAATTAACAGCATTGACATTACCATTAAAATTAATATTAATTTGCCACTCTTGTATGTACAAATTCAAACACACAGCTGAAAATGTTTAATTCAGAATTGATAGTACCCTAAAAACCTATATTTCTGGTTAAGAAAACTATACTATAAAAACAGATTAGTACATTGATTAAAACTGATTTGTAAACTGTAGCTCTGCTGAAAATTTAATTAGATATATATACTTAATACAGTCATTTTTAGATAGCCTTTCTTCATTTATTCTGTGGATAGAATTCGATATAAATACTAAATTTGATGAGAAACATTTTCTGACACTGATATGTAATTTTTTAATCAGGTTTATGTGGATAGAATTCGATATAAATAATAAATTTGATGAGAAAAATTTTCTGACACTGATATGTAATTTTTTTAATCAGATTTTAATATCATAATGTTATTGATACAAGAGTTCATATTTTATTTTTACAAGTTAACAGTACGTTTAGTTTTATTGGAAAATCGTTAAATAACCGCCTTTAAAATGGGAAAAATAATTTTGTATTTAATTTTCAATTAACTTTTGCTATATCAGAAAAATCAGAAGTTGCTATATCAGAAAAATCAGAAGTTTTTGCATTTAATAATTCTACATTTCAATGACTAATACGTAACTTGAAAAAAAAAAAAAAGTTTTGCTTTT
Source organism: Maratus michaelseni (assembly GCA_963931845.1). Classification (NCBI taxonomy): domain Eukaryota; kingdom Metazoa; phylum Arthropoda; class Arachnida; order Araneae; family Salticidae; genus Maratus; species Maratus michaelseni. Next base: position 164,137,355 of record OZ007594.1, on the reverse strand, counting down.
TCAATTCAACTTGTCTTTATTTTTTGGTTGTTTACACGTTTACAGTTTTCTTTTGCATATAATTGTCAAGTATTGAAATTAAAGTATTAGAAAGCTTTTAAAATCTTAGAAAAAAGCTTGTAAAAAATCTTTGCATTCTACTTTTAAACAGTTTTTGTTTCTTACAAAAGCTGAAATATTCTCATTGTTTTAGCTCTGCATTGTAATGACGATATGTACTTGAATTGAAAAAAAATATATATTTAATTCTGCTTTATGAATTCTACTTGTCTTTCATTTTTGCTAGTTTACAAATTCTTTTTCAAAAAGCTGCAACTTGAATGCGTGCAACTTGAATGTCTTTTAAGAAATTTATTTAACCACCCTTAAGATGTTTTTCAGATGAACTGTTCAACAACGCGAAACTTTCTAATACAAATTTTCGAGTCATTTTTAAATGCAAAGGCATAAAATTGGAAGGTCTGGCTATTGAAGCAATTTGGAGTCGAAATGAGGTTTCAATTTTTTGATAAATAAATTACTTTCCGAGTTATAAGCAATTCGTGTCAGGTGATGCCACGATTTTCGCCTTTATTCATTCAAAATGCCGACTTTTGCAGTGTTTTCTGAAAGATCATCTGCCTTTACAAAAAAAGGGAAAACGTCTTTCGATTACAAAGTTTCTGAATAAGAAAACTTGCCAATTTCATGCGTTTTCAAACAAAACTGAGTACAAAAAAAAAAAATGTCATAAAGTAGCCATTTTGGATTTGAGAACAGCCTTAAGGCCAGAATAAGGTATTTCGAGGTTCTTAGGTACATCATTCTTAAGAAGCTCTTAATCCCTATTATAAGTAAGCGAAAGCTCAGCATACTCCACTAATCCCCATTCTACTAAAAGTAAGGTTTGCTCAAAAACGTACAACCTCAAAACTTTTCTAACACTTGCCAAAATTAGTGTTGCCAGATTGGGGATATTCTTTACTCGTAATATCTACCACTTTTTCCGCCTAGTAATCTCTGCTTTATCTAATCAAGGTGTGTAAAAAAAAAAAAAAAAACATGACACATTGCTCAAAGTATTTCTCTCAGATTCTTTAAGAATTACCGTATTAATTATTTATAAAAAAGCATATATCTTACCATAACAAGGCATATTTTATCAACATCTTTAATTGTCACCCCTTTTGAGCACTTTATCAAACATTATTATGCAAAATCTCATTAAAGAGATTTTGTTCGTTGTATTGAGCAAATCTCGTACGTAAGGAGATGCTTATAGAAATACAAATAGTATTTTGTTACTTATTTCGTAGGGATTATTAAGGGAACGGCTGAACTAATAATTTTATTTGAAACATTCTTAAACTTTTTTGGTTATAAAAAGCGTAAATTTTTAAATTAAAACTCTAGCTTTTCTTCCGGGCCCCCAAATAAAAGAGTGGAAAATGATTTTGTATTAACAGTTTTTAATGTCTCGTAAAGGGAAAAGAAGGACTAAACATGCTTAGGACTAATAATTTTATTTCAAATAATTTTAAACATTTGTGGTTGTAAATATTATAAATTTTTAACTTGAAACTCCAGTTTGTCTCGTACTTAAGAAGATGTTTATGCATATAAGATTTTGTTTATTATTTCGAAGTGACTTTGAGTAAATGGTTGAGCTAATAATTTTATTTTTAGTATTTTTTAAGCATTTTTGGTTATAAAAAGTGTAAAATTTTAAATAAAAATTCTAGTTTTTCTCGTACATAAGATGTTTATGCAAATAAGATTTTATTCCTCATTTTCTAATGATTTTAAAAGAATGGCTGAGCTAATAATTTTATTTAAACAATTGAACTTTTTTGGTTATAAAATGTGTACATTTTTAAATTAAAGCTAGAGTTTTTCGTCGGGGCTCTCGAATATTGGACACGTATACTGGGGTCCTGGGCACTTTTCCACTGTACTTAGGTCTCTAAGGACTCTAAGTTTTAAAAATTATTTTTTAAACTAAATATACAATTTCAGATTTTGCTATTTTCATACATTAGTTAAACAAACAAAAACAAACCTCTGTACCTATCTCCTGAGAACCTTAGAAAGGAATGGAAATGAATTTTGTATTAAGTTTTTATTGTGTCGCAGGGAAAAAAAAAAAAAAAGAAATATTGGCTAGTTTTGTTATGGCGATGTGTAACTTGATTTTTTTTTTCCAGTTTTGCTTTATCAATTTACTCATACCGAGAAATAAAAATTAGTTCTTTTATAGAATCTTGGTATCTCATGATACAATGACGTCACATCCATGGCGGTCCCGGAACAGTCTAAAACAGCTGTTTTACCATAGTCCAACGAACAGGGATGGGGGAGTAGTGAAAAACTACGCCATCTGTCATTGTTATTGTCTGCCTGAAAGGAGGTGGAGGATAGTACAACAATGAAAACCGATGGTAATTGATAGAAGACTGCATTTCGGAATCATGTAAAGCACGCTGTCCGTCAGTCTACTCCAAGTCTGGGAATTGTTATTTATATAGTTAATGTAAGGCTTATAAAATGTGAGGTTTTGATTATGTCACTTTTGGGCTGTTGTTACATTACCTAATTTGTTTTATGGAAATTAATGGCCCATGACATAATTTAGTAATTGAACCATGTATAAGATTTATGAGAGCAATTGCTTTTATGCAATTTTTGTGTTTCTTCTCTTCTACGGGATTAACACAGATAATATTACGAGCAATTAAGCTAATGTTTTTTATCTGGAAAAGCGAAAGATTTACTCACAAGATATAAAGATTTAACCTTTTTTTTCTATTATTATTAAAAAAATATAATGATTTCACAAGTATTGCGATTTTATTACCGAATTTTATGAGAATTTTTATTTCTGCTGTAAAAATTATTTTTAAAACTATATATACAATTTCAAATTTTGCTATTTTCATACATCAATAGAAAAAAAAAAAAAAAAAAAAAACCTAATTTAAACATGCGGCGCTACAATCCATTATAGTTCTTGGCCTACAGTGCCCAGCCATGTTTGACCCAGTGTTTAGTTCCTAAGAAAGCTTGGTACTCATTTTATCTACCTCGAAGGGATGAAGGGTTGAGTGAACATTGCCCAGTCCACAGTCTGGAATCAAACTTTGGACCTGTAGCGTGGTAGCGCGACGCGCTGACCAATATGCTACTGGGTTTCTCATTAATTTTAAAGCTATTGAAATAAACCTAACTAACATAAAGATATGACATTTTACTTTACTTTAAGGTGGCCTGGGACACAAAATGATATATTCTTTTATTTACACATATTTTTTCTCTTTTTATGTATATTACTTTTCAAAACACAAAATTTCAAAAAACGGAAATGATTTTGCTCCTAGGTTAAAATTTCTTTATCGTTGTAATGTGTTTAATTCTCACGCTGCATTTAAGTAAAGCAGTTAGAAACAAAATTGCAAAAACGAAAGAAACAAATTTCTAATAATTTCTAGTTAATAATTATTTAATAATTTCAGTTTAACTATTTTAAATACTTATAACAGAGCAGGTGAAACTGGTATTTCGTTTTATTATTATTTTTTTAAGCCAGAATAATTTTCCTTTCTAACTTCTTTTCCACTTTCATTCTTTTACTATAATTCACTAGAGTAGCATAAAACAAAATCTCATGAAAATCAAAGATTTCCCCTCCCTAGAGAATGAGACAAAAGGAGTAAATAAATCACATCAAGACAGTATTCGTGTTTATATTGGAGGGGGGGGGGGATTAGACGAAACAACTTCGAGTATCTTGTATTCACTTGTATTACTTAGTTGGTTATTCTTGAGAAATGGTAATGAAACTCTATTAAATTAAAGGAATCAAATATGCAATTGAAAACTTCTTCTATGGTTATTATCGTATGAAGACAGTCAATTTGTTTTCTAACAAAAATGTAAAAATAAACTAAAAAAATATTGTGCAGAGTGTTTTTATAAATAATATTTTTAATTTTACTAGGCACTTATTCTCTAATATTATTATTATTTTTAAAAATCATAAATTACAAATTTAATTTATTTTAGTTAATTTATTTTATATTTTAAACATAGTTATAGTTTAATGTTTTTATATATTTAAACTAATAATTGTAATAAATTCTAAAACTGGTATTTTCTTTTGTAACTTTTTTCTTTTTCAAGGGGAAAAAAAAGGCCTTTCTGCCCAAATTTTTTCTTACATTGTAATGTGTTCCGTTCTTTTATTGTAGCTCGCTAAAGTAGCTGAAAATAAAATTATAAAAACGAAAAGGAAACTTTTCTTTCCAGGAGTTGAGAAAAAAAGGGAAAAGAGAGAGTAGATCAAGAAAATATTCGTATTTTTATTGGAAGGGGAAAAATACGTTAGCCACAGGTAGCTTTGAGTATTACGTGTTCACTTGACTGCTTGTTGTTTCGGATGTTTATATTACTTTACTAATCATTTTATGTTCCTTTCCAACATGTAAGTCAGAAACACACGACAGGCATTCAGAATAGTAAAAAAAGAAAGAAAAATCGATGAAAAAGCTAGTTTTTAAAATAACAATAATTTACCAAAAGGATTTATTTAACTTAAACACCCAATAGTGAAAATATATTTCGGATAACGTGAAAAAAATCAAATATTAAACAAATAAAAACAATCTTACCGTTTTATTTTTATTTTCTTTATTTTTGTAATCTGAATATATATATATTGTCATCTTTAAATTGGAGATTTGGTCAAATTTTGTTGAAAGAGCTTGTTTGTCGTATTTTGATTCCAAAGGTATTATATATATTATGCAATGCATTGTAATGGCAAGTAATGGGCATTTTTAGCTTTTTGCTACTCTGTTATATGAAATAATGCATTTTCCGGGACACGTGGATGTTCTTGCCAACTGATGATTAAACATTCACGTATCCCTTGATTTTTATTTTTCATCATCATTGATATTTATTGGTAGGTTGTATTTATTATGTACAATACAAATTATGATGTTTTCAATTATAAGTTATTTTCATTATATATATCAGATAAAATGAAAAAAAATGTTAAGCAGTATAAGACATTCTAATAACAAATAATTATTTTACTTTCCCTTTCTTTAGTTTTATAATCTGATAGGATTTAAAAAATGAGATCCAGAAATTCAAGAAATGGCCGGCATATTATGACCAGGGCGACATTTCATCATTGGTGACATTTTTTTTAGGCGCAAATGTCCCCTCAAGAACTTTGATATTTCAAAATATATCAGTCCTCCCATGTCAGACACTTTTATTTTTTATTTTTTAAGAATTTTTTTTTTCTTTAAGAAAAAACGAAATTACTTCCCAGATATGACGAAAATAGAAACATTATCATTAAAGCACGGAAATTTATAACTATCAATAATATTTTCTAAAGCCTTGCTCTTGCAGCATTATTCTAAAAATGAGACACACTCATCATTAATGCGTACTATGGCTAATTTTTAAAATATGTGCTAGGCTAAAACTGTATCAGCAACTTCTCAGATGCTCTCAACAAAATGAAAATAAATTTTTGCCCACCTCTAAGAAAATTGTTTCCCTTCTGAAACGGCACACCCGATTATGATCTTCATTATTTTCGAAAGAAAAAATAATCCAGTATCCTCGAATATTTAAGAAGGCATTTTTCTTTGCTAAAACTTACTTATCACATTGTAATGTGTTTCATTCTTTTACTGCAGTTCACTAAAGTGACAAAAGATAAAACGAAATTTTTTCTTCCCAGGAGATGAGAAAAAAGGAGAAAAGAAAGCCCATTACGAAAGTATTCGTGTTTTTATCGGATGAGAGAGAGAGAAAAAAAAAGTTCTGAACAGGCAGCTTAGGGTATCACGTGTTCACTTTCACTTGGCTGCTTGTTCCTCCAGACATTTTCTATTACTTTGTTATTTCTCAATATTGCGCGAGAGAAAGACGTGACATTTTTTTAACTTTTAGTTTCGTTTTTGTTGTTGCATTTGTTAGATGCCGAGTTTCGTATGTCGTCAAAGTTATGAGAATTTTCGGGGGCTTATTGTTTGTTTCATTTATTTGTGATCTTTTTTCCTTCTTCTGAGTAGTCCAAGGCTGCAATAAAATGATCAATTTCCTTCCGTTTCCGGTTTCACGGGAAATATCAAATCATAAGGCACTATGCGGACGATTGCCCTAAACAAAAGTTGTAATTCCAAAGCAGCTGTAGACGAATGCTTAGTTAGCTTTTGAAAAGACGCGACATTTAAATACAGTCTGCTAATGGCATGTTTTTAAGTTGCAACTGATCTAACAAATTTGCAGAAACAAAAATGCATTAATAGTAACGTTTTCACATTAAAGTCATTACTGGATAAAAATTATAATAATTTCACAGTTTATTTTGTCGGCTTTAATAAATTAACTGATTATTAACTTGCTCATATACGTGATAAAATAATATTTAACAATTTTTTTAAATCTAATTTGATAAGCGTAATGTATATCTAGATCTATCTATAATTAATATTCCTGTACATCGGCTTCGGCGCATGCTATATGAAGTGGCCTTTATTTATTTATTTTTTTTAAAACATTGACAAAGCAATTTTCAGTGTTTATAGAGTCGTTTCAAAATTCCCAATCATGGCAATTTTTGTTAATTTTATATATTTTTAAATCAAAAATCTGAAATTTTAGTTATTGTTAACACTACCCATGATACTTTAAAGTACCATTAAAAGAAACTTGTTATAAACTTCATTTAACACATATATTGCCATTAATGCAAGTTAGTATGAGTTCTAGCCACTTTACTTTATCATCCTTGCAAAAGCATTATTCGCTGTACAAAGCAAAAATATTTTTTAAATGGGTATTTTCTTTTTCGAATTGTAACTGTTCATTTTTTTTTCCATGTTGAAAGACATTTAGCTGAAAGTTTCATTTCTGAAAAAATTCTATGTTTATATGTAAGACCAAGTAGTTGTAAATAATCTACAAAAACCGCTGTAAATACTGATTTAGTTAATTACATTTTAATAAATTAAAAATGTCTACACTCTCAGAAAAAAACTGTAAATTTATGAGCGTTTGCCCTTCAATTTTCACGGGCAACAGCCTTATTTGATGAAAAATGGTCTGATCCACTAAATAAGCGGCCTTATTCCTTAGAACAGGGTCGGTGAACCTATGGCACGCGTGCCGCAGCTGGCACGCGAGAGGATACTTTTGGCACGCCGTTGATTTAAATTCTAAATCAAAATTCAGTCAAACTCCTAAAAATTCTGAACCTCATTATTTTTCTTTCATTAATACACGAGCTTGACTGAAAATAGCTTTTGTTTGTTATAATAAGTACTTGTGTACTTGTTATATAATTGAATTACCCGCTCAGAACATCTGACCTCTGACCCCCCCCCCCTCCCCTCCCCACCTTCTTCCTCGGTTTCGTACTGCAGACGCCGATGATTCGCACTGTAAACAAATTATTTCTTGCTTGTTTGGTTCCTGAAATTTCCACATCATTTAATGCATGTTGATTTCCATATGAGGCTTTATTCAACTGTTGCTGTAATTTGTTAATTAATTTTTAATCAGTTAAAATGGCAAAAATATTAATAAAACTATTAAAATATGCCCTTTTTTCAGATAAGTTAAGGAAAAAATAATACATTGGCTGTTAAAACAGTTGTAAAATGAAATGAAAACTATAATTTCAAAAGTACTCTGTCTGCCGATAGTGGAAAAACATGAAAAAATGGGATTTTTATACAATTTAAAGATATTTCCAATAAATAAATACCAAACAAAAGCTATTAGATTTTTTCGGCGCTTAGAGATAACTTACTCTAATCATTATTTTTAACTAATCATTATATTACTCTAATTTTTAATTATTTAATTCATTAAAAATGCCTAAATTAAGATAATATAAAAAAATGAGAATACTAATATGTTCAATACTGAAAAACGAGAAATATTTTTGTCCTTCTATGTATCGACTTCAGAAACATGGACTGAGAAATATGGGATGATTAATAAAGATGTTAAGATTCTGTGCGTTTTTTGTTCCGGGACAGTGGTCTGCAGTAAAACTGCATTATGAAACAAATCACAAACCTATTTCCCCAAAAAGTTATGCGGAAGAAAAGGAATTCATTGCCAGTGCAATTAAAGAAAAAATAAACTGTTGACATCTATGATTACATATATCAGCAAACATTCTCAAACTAGTGTCGCAAGTTTCTTGGCTGCGAATGTCATTGTTCGGAATGGTACATTTTTCTGCGATGGAAAGTTTTTGAAGGAATCCTGGTTAACATGCGCTCGATCACTTTTTGACGATTTTGAAAATAAAAATAAAATAATTCAACTAATTAAAGATGCTTCTTTATCAAGAAATACAGTCAAAGATAGAATCTTAAAAATGGCAGAAAATGTAAGAGAGCAACCAAAGTCTGATATCTTCTTCTCCTTTCACATTATTTTGTCTTGACGAAAGTTCAGATGTAACTAAATCTGCTCGTTTAGATGTTCTTGTACGGTGTTTTGTTGAAAATGGTATTAAGGAGTAATTATTCTCGGTATTATCATTATCAACTGTAGCTAAAAGGTAAAATATTTGTACAGCATATCAATTCACTTACTGAAAAAGAAATAAATGTGTCTAAAACAGTTTCTGTTACAACTGCTGGGGGCTCCAGTATAATGGGTAAAATAAATGGTTTTTTCAGTTTATTTCAAACTCACATTGGCCATATTATTCTTGGATTTCACTGTATCATACATCAACATGTCCTGGATGCATAGGCTGGTTTTGAATCTCTTGGTGATATTTAGCAGTAATCACAAAAATAGTTAACTTCATATCGTCACAGGCTTTAAATAAACGAAAGTTTGACGCTTTGTTAGATTTACCTTGTTTCGACAAGCGATAGCTGCAAACTGATAGAAGAAACAAACATTTGTGACAATGAGAGTGATAACGAACTCGGTGAACAGAAACTAACACATTAATTCCAAGATGCTGTGGCTGCATTACGTACTTTACGAAGTTTTAAATTTTCTTTTGAAAAAGAAGATTTTGCTGCAAATCTTAAGAAATTAGAATTAAAATAAAATTACCTCAATTATAAAACCACCACTCTGCTTAAAATGTCAAAATCAACAGATTCCAAGGGCAACATCACGTATTACCATAATTATTACAGTCATTTGGCAAATTGTCTCGATTTTAGATTTTAATACCTTTTTTACGATTAATATAATTATTTCTTATGTATTATCTTCTTTCTATAATTATTACTATCATTAATTAATCTTTTCTTGTGACAAGTTGTTTACGTTTGAGTTGCGGGGGGGGGGGGGTGTCATTGGCACGCCATGGTCACTTGAAAATTTTTTTGACAAAAAGTGGCACGCGGATGTGAAAAGGTTCGCCGACCCTGCCTTAGAATATTAAGAGTAATCCACATATTCTTTCAGTTCTAGCCCATATGTTAGCAAAAATACGGTACGACCCCCATAATAGCCCCACCAGTGGCTGAGAGGTTCTGTTCTCGAAGCTGGTAGACGGGCGGTGCTGGGTTCAATCCCAATCGTGCCCGTCGGCCTAATCGTTAGGAGTTTTCGTGGTTTTCTTTTAGCCGTGGATCCATGCGTAAATACGGGTTAGGTTCCCTTAGAAAGACCCCCCACGAAGGGCACTCCCCCCGGGCCTATATCCCAAGTGTAGATAATTGGCCGTCAATAATCAACTCAACTCAACTCAACGACCCCCATACATTGTCCTCCGCTAGGGTGTAACCCTTCATTTTACTCGTTTTTTGAAAATTTTAACCCGCCAAAACAGCGATTCTATGATGATTATCTAACGTGCTACGTGCTACGGAACAGTAAGCAAAGTGTTATTGTGTTTTAAAGTGCATTATATCCCGTGCATTATAATGCTATATTACTTTGCGCCGTAAAATTACAGGCTGCACAAAATGATGGGCATGGATTATTTTTTTTATGGGGTATGACTGGAATCTCTGCTCGGCCTCTGCCCGTAATTTTACTGCATTTTTTTTTTTTTTTTTTTCAGTGTATAATTTGTTAAATGATTGCCGAAATCTACAAACATATTTTTAAATATCCAGAAAAAATACTTTGGAAGGCGAAATTTTCATAAATTCATAATTGTGCACATAAAGGGTTAAGTAAAAATGTATCTTTTTCTTTCTTTCTTTTTTTTTAATGAGGTAGGTGCAGAAGCAGGTTTTTGCACGTGGATTTTCATTCAATCAAACACGGCTCACTGCCAAAGAGACAGCTGGAGACAGTTGATCCCAATGTTTCTTTCTCCTCAAATGTCCACAGAAGAGGAATGTACCAATAATTTTGTGGAATATAGCGGAATCTTGATTTTACAAAATTAAATTTTTGAAAAAAAAAAAAAAAAAAAAAAAAAAAAAAGAAGAAGAAGATAAAAACAGTACATAGGTATCAAAACTAAATTAATAAAAAAAAACTTTGTTAGGCACAGAATATTGCTCATAAGAAAAAAAAAATACAACAGTATAAAAAAATTCGTCTTACATAATAACATTTTTTTTTATATGAATCATTGAGATGGACTACAACATGCACTTTCAGGCGTATAGAAAAAGTAGCATTTGAAATTTAATGAAATTTCTTAGTAATATTCTGTTAGTGTTGGAAAGTGTTTCATATTCTATGATTGATGCATTAATTTTCGTTCTTGTTTCAAAATAAAAATGTTAATTAATAGTCATTTTCTGTTTATTTTCGCATAAGTCATGGCATTTTATTTTATTTTTCTTTAAACTAATTAACTTTTTGGAAATTTTGTTCCGAGTTCCTTTAAAGGAAGTTGCATGTGTTAACTATTATTTTGGAAATTCTAGAAGGTTATTACACTCAGAAAAAGGAATTGATTAAAACTACAAAACCTGTTTTGTTGAGTACATTTTGGTTGTTTTAGCAAAATTCAAGTAAAATTGAAGCATTTTACTCGAATTAACAAAACATTTTTTGCTGACGATACAATTTTTTTTTTTGGAATTTCAAAAAAAAATTTTTTTTGTTGATTCAAACAAAATTTCCATTGACCGATATTTAAACAAAACTTTTTGTTTTAATAATATTTTTTTTGTTGATTCAAACAAAATTTCCATTGACCTATATTTAAACAAAACTTTTTGTTTAAATATAAGTCAATGGAAATTTTGTTTGAATCAACAACAAAAAAATTTTTTTTGCAATTCCAAAAAAAAAAAAATGTTTGTATCGTCAGCAAAAAATGTTTTGTTAATTGGAGTAAAATGGTTCAATTTTACTTGAATTTTGCTAAAACAACCAAAATGTACTCAACAAAACATGTTTTGTAGTTTTAATCAATTCCTTTTTCTGGGTGTACATTTGAAATTTTACAATCATTCCATTAAAAGATAACCAATGGAATTAAAAAAAAAAAATCATTCGATAAGATTTATGGATAGGATGTTTTTCTCTTGCAGCAATTCATTTATAAAAACAGGCAGTATGAAAGGTCCACCCTATTTGTAATAATATTTTTTCTTTATCACAGCGATTCCGATAAGTAATTCTTTGTAATCGAGAGTGTGGGTGGGAGAAAATCCCTCAAAGGGATTTGTGGACAGGAGGTGAGGAATATCAACAAAATGGAATGGAATAAAAAAAATACCCTATATTAATAGTAGTATTCTCATACCATGTATTACTCATGATGAGAGAAATGATTAAATGGTTCATGAAATGGGGGGAAAAGTCAGGGTCTATATTTTTCCTTTCCAACTAAATAAATTTAGTGTTATTATCTATCAGATCACATACTTGTACAACCAATTCATTTATAACGAGCCCAGATTTAATGAGTAAAAATACAAAACGTTAAAAACAAATACATATATGCAGACACGTAAATTAAAAAGTTTAAAAGCACATAAAAATTATTAAAAATAGCGTTAAACGTTTTGGTCTTTTAAAAGCCTCGCGTTAAAAATGTAAAGTAAATAAAGGCAAAATCACGAGCGATGACAATTCAGCATACAGATGAGAGAATGTGTCACAAACAGCTAGAAAAAAAGAGGAGGCGATGGTACCAAAACAGTTGGTATATAACTATGCAGTGCAAAAAACTTGGTTCTATCAATTAAAACTCGGATATAATGAGAAATAAATTTACGAAATAGATAAGAAGTTTTTCAAATTTTCTATTAATTTAATTAAGAAAGTAATATGATGGGAAAATTTCGAGAAATAATTCGCAAAGAAATTCAAAGAATAACAACTTATTTTTTAAGCAGGCTCAATTAATTAAATTTATTTATACCTTTTCTAGCTGCTTCCCTTCCCCCCTATTCATAAAATCAGTACTGTAAAATTGTGAAAACAAACGTTTAATTAGTAATTTAATCTGGTGCTGCTAAATTATGAACGTATTTCTACTCGTTCATTAACCATTCCGTTATACTTAATGTTTCTTCTTCTTCTTCTTCTTTTTTTTTAATAACAGTATATTCTTAACTTGGTTATTGCGAGAACACTGAACAATCCAATGTTTTGGAGCCTTCATTCTCGTGATAACTAAGTTAGATTGTATATCTTTACAAACATCACTCTAATTAGCCCGAATGTTCTGTATTACATGTCTGTATACTTACCCGTTTAGAATAAAATGAATATAATTATAATATATTTTCCTATATAAATGTCTATTATTTTTTAAACAAATTAAAAATATGATAAATTTTACTCTAACACATGTATTGTCCCCCTCTAACAACAGACATCTGGTCCTCAAACGTGTTCACAATGATACCGGGAAAGAAGGTGGATAATATGACATAGATTGCGGGAAAAACAGCAACAAAAAAAAACGCATTATATACGGAAAAATTAAGTTCTATTTCTTAGCTTATACTTAACGAACAGACTCGTTTAAAGTCACAATTTACATACCAATTAAGCACTGTGGAATAGCATATGAGCGAAGTATATATGTAACATGCGTTTGTAATAGGTCCTAATGTTATAGCAAAATTTTCGGTATAAAAAATTTGTGATAATCTCTCTGCAAAGAATGAAACTCAATATTCTTGAAAAAAACTTTCCAAAATAAATTTCATTAAGGGGGAAAAAAAGTTAAAGCATGAATTTATTTATCAGCGAATGAGTTATCAACCACTTGCTGTATTTCATTCCTATATATATATATATATATATATATATATATATAAACAATTGTCTAATAAATAAATTGTCTAATAATTAATAAAAAGAAAAGCGTATTTAAAAAAAAATCCAGTTTATTGTAGCATAAATAAAATTATATTAACCCGCCAAAGCCCATTGTCACCTCCAGGTGACACGTTTTTGAAAATACCTCTAGGCTTAAATTTTAAGCGAATATGTGCCTTGGCGCCTTTGTTGGAACCTACACGAGTTTACCTAATTATAGAAAAAAGTATCGTATCCCTCCGATTTTCTGATATGATAGTATAAGCTTCCAAAGTTTTGTACCTCCTCCAAACAAGCAAGAACTTGAGTTGGTCTTCTTTTTTGGGATATAAATGTCAAAAAAGCAGTAAGTCTCATAATTGTTTTTTGGTTGAATGTTAAAGTTAACTAAATGTTGAATTGATATTTATAGGATTTTGAACGTTTAATTAATTTTTGTCACTGCGGCGCGATCTTGAATTTGTTTATCACCCATAGGTGACATGACACGTACTTTTTGATAAAAATTTGTTTTTTATTACTGAAAACAATACAATACAACCTATGAATTAAAATAAATAAATAAATAAATAAAATAAATAAATAAATACAGATAAATAAATACAGATAAATAAATAAATAAACCATATATATACATATATAAGTTTACTTATAGACGTTGGAGGGTTAAAATAATCTGTCTAAATCAAAGCTCTGACTTCCAATGGATTTTAAAGCTTAGAAACATGTATGATATAATGCTGAAAATGATTAAAATAATTAAAAGAGAAAATATTTCGCGATTGAATTGCAATATACTCTATTGGGCAAAAATGGCCAACATTGATAAATCTTATTGGATTTATGTTATTTAGATTTTATTTTATTATTATTTTTTTATAATGTGGCTTAAGTTAAATAACATATCAGAAATCTAGTTTATCAAATAAAATTAAATTTCTCTTGCTTAAATTATTTTAACGTTAAAAATATTCTGTGACTTTCCCTTAGTATTTTTGGTTATTATTCAAATTGTATATTTACAGGGCATTATATTTGAAAGAAAATCACTTTGGAAACAATTAAAAAGCTGTGTTTTTTGAATTAATGAATCGTTCCTCTTGAGATAAAAGATAACATAAGCTTTTACTACTAAGCAAGAACAAGAATGATATCTATATCAAATGAAACGACTAACATTCATAATATTCGTGACCTTGTGAGGTAAAAAGATACCCTATATTTCTCTTGACTTAGATTATGAAAAAAAAAAAAATGAAAGGAACGGACTCAAATTCCATTTCTTTTATTGCAGTAGTTGTTTTGCTTATCTAGATTTTGTTTTCCATAATTTACTCCATCTCTTAAGAGCCTACCTCACGAATGGCTAATACCATTTTTCTTTTCAAAAAATATTTTTGATGTGCTAACAACAACTAAAAAATTTAGCGAATCGTATCAAAATTACTTGACATTTTGTTTCTAGGATTAAATAACTAGTCGGATGTGTCAATCCCAAAACTTTCTTCTATCTCACACAGGTTTCGCATACACTAAAAAGAATCAGCACCATTTTATATCAAGGTCTAACTGAATCTAAAGTTTTATTAAATTCCGTGCAATATTTCTTGAGATATGACTATAGCTAAAATCGTGTAAATCCTGCAAATTGTAGCATATCAGCGCCACCTGTTGGGAGATTTACACCAAAACGTAATCAGCGTCTATTTATGTCAAAGTCTATCACAGTCTGAAGTTTGGTGAAATTATTTGCAATAGTTCTTAAAAATTAGATATCGTGAAAGTCATGAAAAATATAGCATAGCAGCGCCACGAGTTGGGCGATTTACACCAAAAACTAATCAGTACCAATTTGTATCAAGGACTAACTGAATCTAAAGTTTTATTAAATTCCGAGCATTAGTTCTTGAGGTAGAGCTATTGCGGAAATCGCAAAAAATGCTACATAGCAGCGCCACCTGCCGGGCGATTTTTACCCAAAACTAATCAGCACCAATTTATATCAGGGACTAACTGAATATAAAGTTTTATTAAATTCCGAGCATTAGTTCTTGAGATAGAGCGCCCACAAAATTTTTGTCACATACAGACAGACAGAGTCACAGAGTTACAGACAGACATTTTCTAAAAACAGTCAAATCGTGTTCAGGACCTTCTAAAACGTATAAATCCATCGAAAACCGGAAGTCGAAAATTTTCATGAATCCAATACTTTCTTCTTATAAAGATAGAAGAAAGTAAAAAAAAAAAAAAAAAAAAATAGATCAGTGTTATATTTTTGAAAATTAATCAAAGAAAATTGCGATTTCTTTTGTTTCATCTTAGATGCCGAATAATCGATACCATGTTTATACTTAATTATCTATAAGAATATACAAGCTGAACTGGAATACCTATCTATCTATATTATAAAGGAAAAATGTGTCTGCGCGTAACGCTGACGTTATTTTGACGTTGGCAACATCAGGCAATTAAATTTCGCTTTTTTTTTTTTTCAATTTTTTTCACACCGTCGAATAGGAGAAAAATTTACTTTCAAATGCAATTTATTTGAAAAATGTATCGCAATTTACTCATTTTCTATGGTTTTTAAAAATACTTTTTAAAAATGAATTTTTTAAGCTATTTCTAACGCGTGCAGACGATTACAAAATATAAATCTGTTTGCACTTAAATTAATGTAAATAGTTCACTAATTGTTTCCGGGTTATATTCTATAATGAAATTAAAATAAATAGATAAAATAATCAGATATAAATAAAACACAAATTTAAGACATGTAATCGAACTACGTGCAGAAGCCACCGAAATTATCAGAATCAAAAAGGCTCCTGTAAATAACAATCTTCGGCTGTTAACTACTGGCGTAAGGCCAATATGAAAGTATCGCATTTAAGAAATTTCAAAACTTTATTTTAATACATAATTGCTATTTTTCACATAAAAATGATTTTTGGTTTTGGTAGTGGGCCATCTAAAAAAATATATATTAAATGTAAAAAATCAATTAGAATTTTCAATTAACAAAAATAATTTTCACCTATATTCTGAAACCTGGGAAACCCAGGTTCAGTCCCCTATAGTTAATTTTTTTTTACCGGAGTTTTACACATTATTCATTTCCAAAAATAATGACTCACAGGAAAAATTGTCAAAATGGCAAGCGCCAGATTGTACCAACAACTTTTAGCGTTTGGAATTTAATTCCAAGTTGTCATAATTATATCATCGTCATTTTTGCTGATAGTATTTGGTAGGTTATCCTTTTTTTCGACACTTTACAAATCTTCACATAATAATAATAATAAAAAAAATGTTGAGTCGATATTAAACTACATTGGAATTCATAAAGTAGCATTTCAGTTTCTTAATTTTCCAAACAATAGACAAACCCAGGTACTCTAAATTAATGTATTTTGTGCAATTTTGATATAGAACATCGTTCAACGCCGTGCTGGAAATATCCCGCCCCCTGCCCCCATCACTGGCTTACATTAATCAGCATAAAAATTCGTAATCTAATGCTAAATAACGGAGGTGTTCTTTGTTAAATTTCCGTTTGCATTTCAATATTTTAAAATGTTTCTTTTTGCATGGGATATGTGAGGTCGAAGTCTCACGTTGCACCTCACTATTTTTTTTAAACAATTTTTCCAATTTTATTCTGAGGACGCTTTTAATTTTGGAAAAAAAAATTGGTTTGCTGGTTTAAAAAATTAAAATCTCCACAGAATGACACTGCGAACATTTTTTTTTCTTTTTTAGTAGAAAGATACAATATTAGAAATTGACCTCAGATATCCTATCCAAAAAGAATCATTTTAAAATATTGAAATGGAAATCAGAAATTTGAAAAGAACGCCTGCGTTGGTTTAACATTAGCTTACGAATGTTGTCGCGTGGAAAATGTAAGCGTTTAGTGGTTTTTGTTAGCCAGATCTCAAACCCCCTCGCTAATGTTAAACCTATCGGCGAGGAAGGCATTCGTATTTTTAAAATATCGCATCAGGAAATTAATATCCTGACCTTCTTTTTTCTGTGTGTGCTTCTCAAAGGATGTACCCCCCCTTTTTTTTTCTTTTTTTAAAGTTGAGAAAATGTTTCTAAAATATATACTTAAATTTATTTGAAGTGTTAAAATCTTATTCATAGCTCGTCAGCTTCACTAAGTTTTAACACATCAAATGTTAAATTAATGACATAGTTTAGAAATATTTTGTCAACTGAAAAATAAAGAGATGTTTTTTAAAAAAGAGTCCATGAGAAAAGATGTTTAAAATATTATTTTTTTGAAGAAATATTTCAAAAATACGAATGCATTCTATGCCCATTGGTTTAACATTGGTAAGTGGAACAGGAGATCTGATTGATTAACACACTTAACTATAGAAGAATTTAAGCTTGAAGTAATTATAGAATATCAATTATGATTTTGTTGACACTTTTACGTACCAATAAAATTACACTTCCCTCACATGACACAAATAAAAGTATCTTTTTGGTGCAGTAAAAATTGTTCTTGCTACCTAAAAATTTTAATTGTTTTACATAGCGTTTTACCATTATCCTTTCAAAAAAATTTTATTTATTTTTTGCAACATTTCTTTAATGTATTTATTACTATAATTGACACGTCGATATAAAGCTACTTTAAAGCAGCAGTATATTCAAGTTTGTAATGTCTTAAAAAAACTTTGAAACTTCCTCTTTTCATTGGTATAAAGATTGTTCATTTTGGATTTGTACTTTAATAAATACAATTTTTTGAAAATAAGTCCATTATTTAGAATAACCCTGTATTTGCCATAATTTTTTTTATTTCTATGTGTTTCATAGATACTTTAATTGTAGTATTTTTGCAAAGCAACATTTGTACAGAACATAATTTGTATATAAAGGTTAATTTGTACCTAAAGTATACAGTTGTTCTGAATCAATATCTATTTTTTGAACTTATGTATTTAAGCTAATACATGACATACGTATATGAGTGTGCGTGAATATGTATGGTGCAGTCATGTGTGTATGTAATGTTGGAAAATTATGGGATTAAGAGACGTGATCAAGAGACGGGATCAGCTAAATATAGTTACGAGTACGTACAAAGTGCACATATTTTAGAAACTTATCCTTGAAAATAAAGGAAATATATGTTGAATCATGAAACATGTGCTGAAGCATGTGATCAATTAAGAATCTGGGAACGATTGAGTTAAAATGAATTCGCAATATATATGGCCATGGTATGAGAATGCTTTGAAAAGTTAAAACGTTTGTGGTATAAAACACATGGGAAGTAATTATTAGCTATGAAAATACATAATTTCTGTTGCATAAAACACATGGAAAATAATTAGAAGCGCATGTCTGGAATTCAAAATAAACAGGTGATATCTGCGGGAAAATACATAAATGCCTAATGAGCTTTATCTAAGGACTATTATTATTAAAAGACTGACAAGAAAACTAACAGGATGAAAACTCATAATCAGATCATTCATATGGTAGTTTTTCAAAATAATAATGTTGAAAGAAAGTGCATATGTATCAAAGCTATACATCGATATGAATTACATAATTGAGGGCACACATACATGAGAAATAAAACACGCACGCACGCACTCACATTGATAGAGATAGATAGATAGAGAGAGAGCTTTATGTAATAGATTTCCGATTGTAATGAAAACTTATTTTAAACCAGCTTATCCGTTTTTCACTTGTCAACATTTCATTAAAATAATAATAGTCACTATAGCTAAGGACTATTATTATTAAAAGACTGACAAGAAAACTATGACAAGATGAAAACTCATAATCAGATCATTCATATGGGACTTTCTCGAAATAATAACTTTGAAAGAAAGTGCATATGTATCAAAGCTATACATCGATAAGAATTACGCAGTTGAGGGCGCACATACATGAGAAATAAAACACGCACACACAATGATAGAGAGAGAGAGAGAGAGAGAGAGAGAGAGAGAGAGAGAGATAGAGAGAGAGAGATTTATATAATACATTTCCATTTGTAACGAAAACTTATTTTAAACCAGCTAATCCATTTTTCACTTGTCAACATTTCATTAAAATAATAATAGTCACTATTTTTTAAGATTTATTTTCAAGAAAATATTTTTGAATAACTGGTCTAAAATTCCAAATACAAATATATAGTTTTTCGTTTAAAATTCAGTTTTTTGTAAAAAAAAAAAAAATTGTATGGAATAAGATTTTTCTGCGAATTCAAGGAGCAATATATCATTCAGTTGAATAAAAACACACAAATCTCTGACTGAAATCTTGAAAGATAAATGTTTGCGATGTACTGTTTATCAGACGAAGAAAGAAAATACAGTTTCAGTCAAAGGGCACAGCTGGTAGATATGATTTTTGTTTCTACTTGTGTGACAGGTTCTAAAACATATCCCAGATTGTTTTTCTCATCGTCTTTAGTAGTGAGATTTTTTTTTTAGAACTCGAACTACAGGGGACTGGACTTAAAAGTAAACGAATATAAATAAAGAAACTGATATACATTTGAACTTATTGTTACAGTGCTATATGCATATGAAGAACTTTATTAACATTGCATTCGATTAAAACTTAGATATCATATTTACTCGAATTCTAAGACGTAGATATTAACTCCAAAATCGAATTCATTTAACTGGTAGAGTCTTGGAATCAAATGGGAAGACAACTCGCAATACTGTAGGCAGAACGGATCTAGTTGTTGTGTCCGTGGGATGACTTAGAGATCTCACAAGCCCGGGATGGCAAAATGAAGACAAGCTTTCAAATGGCCGAGACGGCAATATGAAGGCAATTTCTTAACGGACTGGTAAAAAAATAAATAGGCCGGGTTATGCCGATAAAATAAATAAACATGTCAGCTGGGACGATAAAAAAATTAAGCAGGCCAACCGGCCCGATATAACAATTTAAAAAGGGGTCGGACTTAGCCGAGAAAATATGGACAATTTTCAATGGACTTGGTTGTACCGAGAATAAGTATAAATGTGCACGAGCAGACTGTAGTTTGACAACATCAATACATAAATTTCATCATGTCCAGCATGTCACGGCATTTCTAATACGATCGATGGGACTGAAGATTACATCATCTTTGAGCAATCGAAGATCGTTGGGTTTAGGTCCCGACAGCAACGATGAAGATACATAAATTGAAATTTCTGATTGATGTGTAGGAGCAATGAAAACTAATTTGAATAAATGTGAAGAATAAATAAAAGTAAAAATTGCTATATTTAGCTAAGGTTCATAATATTTTCTCCCTTTCAAATTTTCTAGTGTGCATACGAGTTTAATAAACAATTAAATTTGTTTGCGACTAAATACTCTACTTTACCAAGTTTTCTAGAAGTGGCATTAAATTTGATTTAAAAACCTGCACTTTATAAAGAAAATAACACTTGACATTTTTTTGAATTTTTAAAAGAAACGTTTATTTTTTCATGAATATACGTTCTATTCTTACACAAATGCTTACAAAAGATGCACAGGGCCTATTTAATCATTCGTTACAACCACAAATCAGTTTGAACTTTTAATGATACACAGTGCAAATGTTATTTGTTTTATTCAATTTATTGTTAGTCTCCTAATTGTGTTCATGAATAAATTTAACTAAAAAATATGAGCTTGAACATATATATATATATATTTACATTCCCAAAGTTCATGAATAATTCGTCAAATATTTCTCTAGATTTTTGACAAAATATTTAAAATCGAAAGTGTTTGGATACTTTTTATAAGATAATATACAAAATTAGTTTTTTTTTTAATATGCGCATAAATGATCGATACTGGACATCTTGCTCATCTAACCAGATTTTTCTTTGCTACCTAATTTATGTCATACGTAAAAATTGCGTTCCTATGCAACTTTCCTTTTGCGCCATAGTGCTAGGGAATTTATCCAATCATAAATCGATGTGTTGACCGTCCAAGTTTACTTCAGTCAACTAACAACGATATCAGATTCACTGGTTCCTCTAATTTTTGAAATGTCTTTTACAAAATTGATTTCAGACAGTAATGTCTCCATGTGGAGGATAAAAATAACCGTGATCAGTATTCGTGAATAAATTTAAATGAAAAATATGCGGTTGAACACTTTATTTACATCCACGAAGTTCAAGAATAATTCGTCAAATATTTCTCTAGATTTTCGACAAAATGTCTAAAATCGAAAGTGACCAGATACTTTTCATCAGATAATGTATAAAGTTATTTTTATTAATATACAAATTAAAGGATCGACACTAGACATCTTGTTTTCGTAGTCAAGCATTTTTTATCCTAATTTACCTAATTCATGCCATAAGTGAAAATCGCGTTCTTATCTAATAGTCTTTCCTTCCGAGTCATTGGACTAAGGGATTTATCCGACCATAAATACATGAGTTTTATACTTTTGTCAACTCTTATTAAACGGTGTTAGATTTACTGGTTTCTCAAATTTTCAAAATGCCTTTTACACAATTAATTTCAGAAAGTAATGTCTTTCAAACACATATGGATAGTAAAAATATTAAAACCGTGGTCAGTTCCTTTCGACAGATAATAGTTTTAGTAATAAAGGATTTTAATATTTCTACTTTTGCAACTTTACAGTCGTATTTTAATGTTTTCCTATAACACAAGAAACCGCTTTTTCAGTTATAGAATAACTGTTGTTTAAACAAATCGCGTGTATATCACGATGGCAAACTTAAGATGCGTGCGCCATACTTAGCACATATACCTTAAGTTTACCATCTGTCATCGAAGCTGCCAAACGAAACAAGGTTTCTGTTTAGTGTAATTGTAGTTTTTATTGATAAAAAGAGTAAAAAACAAAAGGGTATATGTAAAATTGCTTACGGTCTTTTTTTAGTATTTCTTTTATTATTTCAAATCGATATATCGATATAATGTCCTACTTTTACTTAATGCATTCGTTTTCTAATATTTCTAAATAATCAATTTCGCTGATCTTTCGGTTAGTGACATTTTGAGTTGACGGATTACTGCCAAGAAAATAAAATCCATAAAAACATAATTATACTAATATAAAGATTTAAAGAAAACTCAAATCGATTGCATAACTTCGTATTTCAACTGAAAATAATAAAAAACATCGATAAATTTTTGTCTTAGTTTTGATTTAGAATAGAGCTAGTTTTGGTTTTGAATAAAGAAAAATAATAATTATATGTCTAAAAGATTGGAATTTATTTGCATATCACTGTCTAAGGCATTGGTCATTCCAGTATCAAGGGGGGGGATCTAACATATGGTTAGTATTATATTTTTGTTGTGGGAACATATGACAGGCATGGTTATATGTTTGAATATGCATGACTATATGTTTAAATAGAAAAAAAAATAGAAAATGATTTATCATATGTTTTAAAAATAAGAACTTATCGGTTAGATGTACAATACTCACCGTCGGGGAAAAAAATCCCCCAAACTTGCCGAACGATGGTCCTTAATCCAGTTCTAAAAGTCAGTGATAAAAACAAAAACCGCCACTCGATTGGAAATTATGTCTTCTTATGTTGAAAAAATGAATTTAAAGAGCCATTTTGGTACAGAAATTGCACCAAACTTTGAAATTTTCAATACCAACACCCAACTTTGACTGCATACTTGCCCCCTTTTTTTTTGTTGGTAAATTTTATCTTTGGATACCAAACGGGAAATAATTTGGTCAAATAGTTTAGGAATTATAGGGGTTTAATGTTTGGAACTCCTAATGTTAAATTCATTTTTAATAGTTGCAAAACAGTTTGCAATGCGATTAGTTCTTTAAAACATAATTCAAAAACTACTCGTCGGAGTTAGCTGTAATTTTGGCGAAATCGATTTTTATTAAAAAATTCATAGATTACAAATTCATGCATCTTTCGAAAATCAATTTCAAAATATATATTTTTACAAAATTAATTTTTGAAAAAGAAACATGACCTGTAACCTACGATTTTTTAAAATAGAAATCTATTTCTTGAACATGCAAATCCAAAATCACAGTTTAGTCCTCTGAATAGCTTTTGAGTTATGCTTAAAGAACTAACCACATTGTAAATCTGACTTCCAGCGTTTAAAAATGAATTTAACATTAGGAGTTCCAAAGTTTAAACCTTCATGATTCCTAAACTATTTGACCGAATGACTTTTCGTTTGGCATACGAAAGTAAAATTTACAAAAGAAAACCAAATATGCTCTCAAAATTGGGTGTTTGTATTGGAAATTTCAAAGATTCGTGCATTTTGATGTATGAAGATGGCCCAGTAAGATTTTTTTGGTTTTGTTTTATTTACATAAATTGAAAGAAAACATATATCCAATCGAATGGATATTTTCATATTTCTTTGCGACCTTTAAAATTGGATTAATGACCATCGTTAGGGAAGATTTTTTTTTCGGGGGGGGGGGAGGAGGGGGGATATTGTACATCTATCATTGTCTGAGGAGTTAAACATTTTACTACAGAGCTTCTCTTATAGAAACGTCACATAGTGACAAAGACAACCACACTTTATTCAGGATATTCTGTTTAACCCTTTCAGGGGCAAAATACTTTCAGTACTAAAATGTTGAAATAAATGACTGACACCGGAATTAACGTAGAAATTTATTTCAAAATATGAAAAAGGCATAAAATCAAATACATATTAAATGGGAAAGATTTTAGCAAATTTCTGGTGCCATGTGGCGTTTGGGAATTAAAATTAAGTGGTTTCATAAACGTACCACTGCCCCTGAAAGGGTTAAAACATTAGGGTTATAGCTTTTAAAAAAAAAAAATGAAAAACGACAAGTCGTATATTCCATTTATTTAACACTACTCTGTATAATAATAATAATAATAATAATAATAATAATAATAATTACGAAGATTGTTTTCACAAAAGAAACTATGTTTTACATCAACAGCAAACTTAAATTTCGTGATGATTTGAAAATATATGCCAAAATTAGAATGTCATTAGACAGACATATCTGCTCGACTGGTTTACTTGTGACCATTGGAAAGTGTAAGTTTTTTAAGCTAATAAATAAAAGAAGAACATATGAATTATTAAAATTGGTGCACTATATCAAAGAGATACCTTGGGTATGCTCTAAAATACATGCATATGTCGAATTGTGAAAGATCTTTTTTTAATAATACTAATTTCATCAAAATAATAATAAGTAAAAATGAAAACTGACAATTATAGTGAAGAACCAATATTAACCAAATAATAATGCAATCACATCTTTAAATGAGGCGCAAGTCTCAGACAAAAAGAATTTAATTTACATAAGTATCTCCCTTTATATACGGTACATTCATTTTTTTTTTAAAATTTATTTATTGCCTATTTTATCGAATGTATATTTATGATAATGACATCATTTCATCCACTTTCCAACCGTGAGAAAGAGATTCCATTCTGACATCACAAAATGTCTGCAATTGGCTTTGATTGATTGACAAAAGAAACTGCTGCCAGCATGCGGGGCAACTGTATAAATTCAACATGGATAAAGTGAAGATTACAAGGGGAAAAGAAGAGCTTCAGGCATCCGAAGTTGCAAAGTTATGTTTTTATCTAAGATGCTTATCTGAAATTATGTTTAATTTTTATAAATATGTTTATTGGAAGATTTTAATGGTGCGGTGAAATTCTTTTAACTTTACTTCAAGGCATCCGAAGTTGCAAAGTTACGTTTTTATCTAAGATGTTTATCTGAAATTATGTTTAATTTTTATAAATATATTTATTGGTAGATTTTAATGTTACTGTGAAATTCTTTTAACTTTACTTCTTAGCAGGCCGAAAATTTGCAATAGCCGAAACAAAAATTTAAAAAATATTTTTGAATGATTGTTACTAATAAAATAATGAGAAAAAATGCGGTGTTAAAATGGAATCATAGTCTTTTGCTATTCTGAATTCATTTTTTATTATGTTTATTTTGGAAGAAAATATGATTATTTTAACTTGACTTGTTAGTAGGCCGAAAATTTGCAATAACCGAAATAAAAAATTTAAAAATATTTCTGAATGATTGTTACTAATAAAATAATGAGAAAAAATACGCTGTTAAAATTGAATTATAGTTACTGCTATACTGAATACCATTTTTTATTATGTTTAATTTTGTAAGAAATATAGGGTGACATTAAATTTTATTTCAAACATAGCAAAGGAATAAAAACAAATTCTTACTGTGAAAAAACATTGCATCATATATATAATTTGTATAACATGATTTTTTTTTTAATTAAGAGGCTGTGTTTGCTGGCTTATTGAGTAATTATCTTTTGTGTATTATTAAATTATTAAAATAGAGTAATATCAGACTTTCACTTAAAATAGACATGAATTATTTTCTGACTTTTACTCCATGTATTATGTAACTTACGCTATTGTACATCTATATCGTTTAATGCACAAAATGCATTCGTATTTTTTTAAAATATCCCCTCAGAATTTCAAAATATATATAGATTAACATCTTCTTTCTGCGAAATCTTCTTAAAAGACGCAACTTTCTTTTTTTAGTTGACAAAATATTTCTAAAATACAGGGTGATCCCGAATTCATGGTACAAACTTTAAGAGTTGGTACAGGACACTGTAACAATAATTTATTACATGGGAAACCAGGGTCAGAAACCCATTTATTTAATCAAAATTACAGGGCGTCTCACTCCAATCCGAAGTCGAGTTTTCGTTCATAATTTTAAAAGTAGTGAAGATACTTTAAAAGAAATCCTTAAACTATCCTTATACAATTCATACAAAGATGAGTCTGTTGCGAATTTTGTTAAAACATCTTCACTACTGTTATAGTTTTGAGCGAAAACGCGACTTCTGACTGGAGTGAGACGCCCTGTAATTTTGACTGAATAAATGGATTTTTAACCCTGGTTTCCTATACAATAAATGATTGTTACAGTGTCCTGTACCAACCCTTAAAGTTTGTACCATGAATTCGGGATCACCATGTATATGCCTAATTTAATATTTTATGTGTTAAAATCTTATCGAAGCTGACGTACATATTTAAAAGTATCGAAGTACATATTTAAAAGTATCGAAATTAATATTAAAAAGCTATTTTATCAACATGAAAAGAAAGAGACATCCTTTAAAAAGTGTACGCAGAATTTTTTTAAATACTAGGGGGCTCTGCCCCCTACGAGCTGCGCTCGCCAACCCCCGTTCTGACACCGCATGATTTAAAAACACTCTGATTTGATCATCTCTAAAACGATTACGGAAGATTGTATTATAATTAAACAACCAGTGGCGATCTGCTGTAACAGGGTTTCCATTCATTTTCCTTTGACTGAGGGATTTTAAGGTCGAATCAACTGCTGTTGAAACAGATTACAACTGTAACTGTCACCAAAATATATGATTTAGCGCCAAACGTGCATAATCGTGGCGTCGCGTCACTTTCAGTTGACATCAGATGCGTTACACGAGTTAGTTTTTTCATCGGGGAATTTTTAATTCAACGCTTATTTGTCTTTTGATACTTCTCCATTACCCCGTCAATCAATTTTCATTAAAAAAAAAAAAAAAAAAAAAAAAAAAAAACTATCGTTAAACTGTAACACCAAATAAACAAATAGAAGAATTTTGACATTGGAAAGGAAATATTATTATTTACGCTGTTTTAAAATTTGCAATAATGGGTAAAAGATATGTCGAAATAAATTGATCTCTCATGAAAATATAATAATTAATTGAAATTGTTTGGAAATATTGTTTTTTTTTATCATTTTAAATGTGACGTGAATTTCCCTAGTTACTCGTATTTCTCTTTGTAATATTCACGCGCAAGTATATTTTTATTACGTCATTTTCTACATTTATTGCTTTTAACACGTGATCATTTAAATATTATTTTAAAGTTTTATTTCTGTTTTTAATTGTCTCGTGTAAATACATTTCTTAATTGAAAGGGAATCTTATTACGTGCGCTATTTTACAAATTGGCAACGGTTCAAATAATGGAATTTATGAAATATGAAATAAATCTTCGTCAAAATAATGAAAATTTTGAATAAAAAATTGGCAACGGTTCAAATAATGGAATTTATGAAATATGAAATAAATCTTCGTTAAAATAATGAAAATTTTGAATAAAAAATTGAAATATAACCTGAAAAAATTACTCAAATTAAAAAAGTGATTGCAGTCTGCACTCCGCAAACTTGTCAACTATATCCTTACAAATTATGGTTAAATTCCTGCGGATAGTTTTCGTTCCTATAAAACTTTTTTCAAAAAACTGTTTTGACGAACTTTGATTTTAAATATCTCTTAAAATAATTCTTCGATTTAAAAACTGTTTGCTTCAGCGTGTTTATCGAACATTTCTTTATAAAACTACCAATTTTAAAAATTTTACATGCAATAGTTTTCTAGATATTAGTCCAGAAAGACTTCAAGGCACAAAATCTTAATTGACAGCGGCGGCAGCGGTGGTTACTTTTTTTTAATATAGAGAGATATAGAGAGATTAATTTATTGGTGAGATATTTTAAAAATACGAAAGCATTTCACGCTCATATGTTTAACATTAGCGAGCAGAATTTGAAATATGACTGACAAACACACTTAAAGCCAAATATTTATGTTTTGAAACGTTTAAATAGAGCTTTCATTAGTCTTCCTTGTCATTACCACTTTTAATAGAAATCTACCACAATGCTTTTTGTTTGAAAATAGTGGTAATGACAAATGAAATTTCATTTCATTTGTCATTACCACTATTTCCGCGGACTCCCCCCCCCCCCCCCCCCCAGTTTAGTTCCCGAGAAAGACTCATCTTGTCGACAGCGAAAAGATGAAAGTTTGAGTGAACCTTGCTTAAATCCGGAGCTTTTGGAAATAGTGGTAATTAAAAAACGGACCAGTGGTACTTCTATTTATGTCCTTCAATATGAGAATATTCAAGTTTATTTCCAACAAAACATTATGCTAATATTTAATTATTAATGATCTAATTAAAAAATAAGGCATTTGTATTTTAAATTAAACTCTAACTATCCATTTAAATTTTAATGAGTTAAAAATTGCATAAATATTTAGTAAAAATTAATTATACATAGCAGTTTTAGATTTGACGAACTGAACGATTGTTCTTTTTTATCTAAAGTTCAGGATTTAAAAGTAATACACGCATGTCTGTTTTAAAATATGGTAATGCTCATTTAAAGTACTTTATATTTTAATAAGTTTTAAATTTTATAGTGTTTAGTAAATCCGATGCTAAAAAACGAAATATATATCACTTAATAGAATAATTAATTTCTGAAAAAATTCTGTTTTATTAAAAGGTTTGACTTTTGTAAGGGAAAAAAAAAATCGGTTTTAATACGAATTAAAGTTTTATATTCATTATCATCTCTAGATATTTTTATAATGACTATAATTTATTATTATTTTTTTAAATGTTTGTATTTTCCATTTTCCTTTTATGTCTTTATAATTATTCGGTTTTAATGAAATCTTAATATTGTTGAACTCAAATCTGTAATACTCAGTTTTTAAGATAAAAAATGTTGTTTAAGGTTGCTCTCAAATTCCTTGCTCAACAACACGAAACTTTCTGACACATTTTCTGATTCTTTTTTAAACGTAAAGGCATAAAATTGGCAAGCCTGACTGTTGAAGAGACTTTGAATCGAAACACGTTTTCCATTTTTTGATAAATTAATTACTTATGGAGTTATAAGTGATTCTTGTAACGTGACGACAAGTTTTTCACCTTTCTCGGGCTGCCGCGTCAAGAATTTGGTTCAAAACGCCGACTTTGACAGTATTTTCTGAAGGATCTTCTGCCTTTACCAAAAAATGGAAAACGTTTTTTGATTACGTAGTTTCTGAATAAGAAGACTTGTCAATTTCATGCGTTTCCGAACAAAAATGCATTCAGAAATGAGCTCTCTTGGATTTGAGAGCAACCTTGAAATTTTAATACAAAAGTTATTAAAACGTAAAGCTGACATTAAGGTTTTTTTTTATAGTAATATTGTATAAATATCTGTTAATACATAATTGTTAATAGATTAGTTTGTCCCAGTTAATTCCTAATATTATTATTTAATTCAAGCTTTGTTTTAAAATTAGTTAAACAAAACATAGTTTAGAAGAAGAAAAAAAAAGGCATATGCCATTTTTGCAACTTTCTTGTTTTCTATATTATAAAATATGCTGTCGTTCATAAATTTTAGAATCTTGGTAACTTTTCTAATGCTAAATTTGAACCCTTTGAGTGTTCGAGAGATTTCCTGGATTTTCATAAAAATTCTCATAAATCTCAAGTTAATTAATATCTTCTTTCGTGGTTTATTGGTAAAATACCTTTCATATCCTTTCATTTCAGAGATTTTTTTTAATATATAACTCTGTGAAAAAGGTTTTTGTCAACAGCTAATGGAAGTTGTTTTCGAAAAAATTAGATTACTCACGAGAAACTGAAAGAAATTCATCATAATAGCCTTTTGTAAATTGAAAGGGAAAAAAGAGAAACAAGGGGGAAAAAAGGATATAAATAAATTAAATCAAACTAATACAAAAAATTTTAGCGTATAATTTGTTGGTGTTGAGATTCATTTATACTTTTGAAAAAAAAAAATAAATAAACGGAAATATTTTCCTTGACTTTCCCTATAAAACTAACTTGCCTTTAATACAACAAACACATTATTCAGTTTAAAATTTTTTTTTATGAAAGGTAATACATATTGCTTTGTAAAAGAAATATTTTAGATTCATGTCTTTAGAGTAACAAATATTACCATGGTATTGTTATTTTGTTGTGATTTCAAGCGATTTATTTGATGTACCCCTACTTTTTCAATACATATTTATGATACACATGCAATTTACCCCTTCAGAAGAATCAGGAAATTGGATGTTTTCCAAATGTCAGAACATTATTTGACTCTCTGGCAATTTACTGATACATGTATTATTTAAAAATACGAAGCAATAGCATACATGAATATAAAGTTAAGTTGTATCAGCATGAGAGGAATTGAAATGTACTTTTTTTATGAGGTGATTTTTTTTTTTTCGTTGAGCATATTTTTATTGTTAAAGAGTTAAAGAGTTGAAATATAAAACGTTCCAATGACTGCAAAATATGTAATTTAACGAAGCAAAACATAACTTTACAGTTATTTAATCTATTCGGATTTAGTTTCGTGTTAATCACGCACGTCTTTATGTTAACAGCATTTAGCAGTAAAATTTAAAAAATGTGTTTAATTAATTAAACGTGTAACTAATTAAACGTTTAATTTAAACATTTGTTATTTGTTATTAAGTGGGACGTACTTGCACGAAATATTAATTTAAAGTAAGTAAGTATTTATTTAAAAGTAGTAGAGTCAAGAAATACACACGAATGTGGTAAACTGTGGTAAACAAGTCAGTTTGCTGTATTTATAATAGAACATTTGCTAACTTATTTTAATAGAATATTTTTATGTAGAAATTGAGAATTCTTATAGTAGAATATTAGCAAATTGCAATATTTTGTCTCAAAAAGCAAAGTTCTATTAATAGAACACATAATATACTCCATATTATTTGTGAGATTTCAGCAAAATTTAACGTTTGCGTTTTGGATAGTAACTTTTAAATAGATAACGACATTTTACAAATGAAATACCGGAAAAGATTAAAAAATAATTAAAATTTGTATTAGAAACCATTTTAAAAGTGAAACAAACCCACTCCCTTATACAACAAAGCTCTTCAAATTTAGTACTCTATTTTCCCGTTTCATTTTGCTTTAAAAATAATTCATTCCTTTTTTATTCATTTTTTATAAATGTTATTTTGATTTTTAGAAAATTATATTTTCCTATTTTCCTCTCGTAAAACATCATATATGAATATACTTCCCTGATATATATATAGTGCTGGGAGGGCCAATTTAACTAAGATAGATTTCTTTGAAATATCAATTAATTTTATAGAATTTTAAAATGTTTTTTAAACTTATTGTAAAAATTCGTTAAAGAATTCTTTGATTCTCAGCGTTTGAATCAAATAAGATTTCTGGATTTTGCGCAATATTTACATATAATGTATTTTGCAATCGTGGCATTGATTAATTGTTTCTAAAATGCATATCCAACTTTCTGTCAAATAAAAGTTATTAACATACACTTGAAGGTAAGCGTAAGTAGAAAAGAAAAAGACAAAGATTAGGTTTTCTAATATGAAAACATCTATTTTTATCTATAATTATAATGATGAAAAATAACATCAAAACTGGATAATAGTATAAAAAGATCTGTGTGGAAAATTTAAGTCAATCGTTAAGATGTTTTGAAATTCTATTTCGAAAATATAGTTGCAAGAAAAACACATTAACGTTTCGAAGACATATATCATTAACAATAGTCAGTTCTTTATAACTAGCTGTAGCTTTGTCAGTTTTAAACTTTGATACAAAATTTTCAGATAATACATTAAATATTCATTCAATCAAATGAAATTTAATTTTTAAAACAAAGTTTTCACAGAATACACTTGAAATAGTTATGCTACACCCAGAAAAAGGAATTGATTAAAACTACAAAACATGTTTTGTTGAATACATTTTGGTTGTTTTAGCAAAATTCAAGTAAAATTGAACCATTTTACTTCAATTAACAAAACATTTTTTGCTGACGATACAAATTTTTTTGTGGAATTGCAAAAAAAAAATTTTTTTTGTTGATTCAAACAAAATTTCCATTGACCTATATTTAAACAAAACTTTTTGTTTAATGGTTCAATTTTACTTGAATTTTGCTAAAACAACCAAAATGTACTCAACAAAACATGTTTTGTAGTTTTAATCAATTCCCTTTTCTGAGTGTATCAAATGAAATTATTACTTTTTAATTAGTCAAGTAGTCGATTTACAATGTTTATTTTTACTCATAAGAAAAAAAAATGATGTAATAATATAGGTGAAAGTTTAAGCATTCTTTTTTTCGGAATGCGGAAAAAGAAGGAAAGAAGTGCCATCATATTCTTACTTTTCTGGCTTAAAAAATACCCAATTATTTTTAGACTAAAATGAAGCAACTGCCTCTAAATATGATAATCATATCAAAATATATAAATATTTTTAACTTGCGCTGTCTATAGTTGTCTAAGGAGTATTTAAACATTAATCAATTTATCTCAGTATGTATTTTATCTGTATTTTGTAAGTCAGTATCAACTTTCATCTACACTGTAAAACAAATGTTTTTTAATCTACGAAAGAACTAGTCGTTGGGGGCCACCGTAATACTTACCCATCATTGATTTGCATAATATAAAATATGAAAATAAAACATGTGTAAACTACTTATAAAATACATCGCATTTCGAATACAATCGTGGCTTGATGACGTCCTAAACTTTACATGCTCTGTTACTAAATTGCGTAAAAGAAACATCCTTATAACACCAAAATTGATAATCCTATTAACTAACGGTTTTCTGCGTCGGATTAAGCGTCTCATTTCCAATTAAAATATATCTTTGAATTGCAATTTGAATGAAATACAGGGTCATGAAAAATCAAAGAGTGTGGAAAATAGGATTACAAATATCTCGGCAACTCATTATCCGATCGACTTCATTCTTTATGCAAAATTTATGGTTTTTTATTGTCTTTTATATTCATGCCTTAAAATAAACAATTTCGAAAATTTTATACCTTTTATCAGAACGAATATTTCGAGAGTCCTAAAAAAATAGTTCCGGATAATTACAGAAATTCAATAACCTTCTTCCCATTATTACATACTAAGTACATACCAAATTTCAAGTCTCTATCTCAATTTGTTCGGGAGATAGAGCGTTTACAGACAGACGGACGGAAGAAAAGAAAAATCTCAAAATATGTTTTTTGGAATCTTCAGTGTCTAAAACGTGTAAATCCGTCAAAAAAAATTTTTTTTTTCGATTTTCAAAACGATTACAAGATTTACCCTATACTACGTATGATGGGTAAGTAATAGTAATAAGTTAGAACGAAAATATACAATAACCTCTTTGAAAAATATTGTAAAATGTGTCTTGTAAATGAAATCTCACGAAAATGTTTCACTGATAATAAAATATTGAACGCCGGGGTAATAAAGGTGAGCTAATCAGTAACTAAAATCTAAATATCATCACATTTGCTTCTCTGCTTTGTTTGTAACTTACCTTACTGCCAAACAACATTTACAGGTACAGTAAGCAGGAAATTAACTTCAACTTTGCCACTCATAATAGCTGTTTCCGCGATTCAGCAAATTTATTATCACAGTTTTTGGTTGAGGAATTTTATGCCGTAATTGCTAACATGTGCTAACGATTGGAAACTCATAAAAATTATAGTTATTCAACTAAAACTAGTTAAAATTTAAGTAATACTTAGATTAGGTTAAATTGAATGTAGGTAATTCAACCAAAAAACTGTAAAAAAACAAACATATATTTTTAGTTATAATTAAACAAAAGAAAAAAAGAAAGAAAGAAACGAAAAATGCAAATTTTACCTAATTTGAAAGTGTTTTAATGACATTATATATAGAAGGCGGAGTAATAAATGAGAGGTAGTCAGTAATTAAAATCTAACTTTTATCATATTTGATTCGGAGCTTTGTAATTTACCTTGCTGCCAAATAACATTTACAGGTAGAGTATATAGCAGGAAATTAACTTCAACTTTGTTTCTTATAACAGCTGTTTCAGTTATTCAGCAGAGTTATTATCATGGTTTTAATTAAGTAATTTTATACCGTAATTGATAACATGTGTTAAGATTGGAAATTAATAAAAAAAAATACAGTTATTCTACTAAACTAGTTAAAATTTAAGTAGGTTTAAGTAATATTTAGGTTAGGTTAAATTGAATGTGGGTAATTCAGCAAAAAAGACTGTATGTAAAACACATATTTTTTGGTTACAATTTAACAAAAAAGAAAGAAAGAAAGAAAGAAAAAGAAGAAATAAAAAGTGCCAGGTTTACCTATTTGAAAGTCCATCACTCACTTAAAATTTTTGTAAAATGTGCTATGTCAATGAAATCTCGCGAAAGTAGTTCACTGTCATTAAAATATAAAATGCAGGATTAATAAATGAGAGCAAGTCAGTAACTAAAATCTAAATATCATGATGTTTGTTT